>CM062291.1:246868343-248082487 GCA_031216915.1 Pictodentalium vernedei
GCAGAAGCTCTGTAGGAGCAAGAATTATCAGATGATGCTGGGTCGGTTCGTTCCGCAGCTGGATCTGGGGCGGACGACCGAGATGTTCATGAGGTCTGTCAGGATGGTGAAAGGGATACTGACGAGTTGGAATTTTCCCTTTCGGAACAACACAAAATCGCCGTCCAGTTAATCCGGCATTTCCTTCCGGAAGTTGTTCCAGCAGACCAGGATGCTGCTCAGCCAGATAGGAGGCTAATAGCGCCACTGGACACCGATTTTTTCAATCGGTTTAGGGACTCCGTCCCTGAATTTTCGTCTCAGTCCAGGAATGTCTCAGGGACATTCGAGCTTTTGAACAACGCTATCAGTAAGCTTGCATCTAAAACGGGCAAGTCAGCCTTCCTTTCGGCTAATGCTCTCAATCTGCCTTTCATTAATGCAAGAAATAGATTTGAAACGGCAGGACAGGGCGTTCAGAGAGTTCCTCTGCGTCTAGACGACCAGGCTGAAGACCTTGAATTATCCATGCCGTCGTCTATGTCTATTCAAAGCTTGTATATCAGTTCTGTGCATTGTGCTTCGGTCTGAATCTAGCGCCCTGGGCTTTCACTCGAATAATGAACTCGGTAATGACTTGCTTCCGAGCTCATTCGTCTGCGGTAACGTCGGCCTACCTGGACAATATTCTTCAAAGGTACGGTAACGCTTCAGAACGATGTGCAGAATCTGCTTCTATTGCTCTGACGTCTCGGTTTCATAGTAAATGAGCAAAAGTCGGATCTGGTGCCGTCCAAGTCATTCACCCACCTGGGGATGAGCTTCGAGATGCACAACAATCTCGTTCGTCTGCCATTAACCAAAGCGAAGTTAGTCAGTTGATGCGCTTGCTATTGTCTAAACTCAGAAAAGGTTACAGCGAGAGAATTCACGAGACAGATAGGTCTGTGCGGAGCTGCCGCGGATCTCATTCCAATGGGGTGGCTACGCACTCGTCCTCTCCAAATCTTTCTGACTCCGAATTGGAAGGCAAAGACTCATTCGCTCGATACGGGCATCCTCTTGTCAAGCCAAGTGAAACAAGATATTCAGACTTGGGCAGACATTCAGTGGTTAACTTAGGGAGTTCCACTGCAATTGCCGGATCCATGTTTTACTATAATGACGGATGCCAGTCAAACAGGTTGGGGCGCGACACTATGCTCATCGGATTCGAGGTGCCAGGGTCTTTGGGATCCGCAGGTGTTAGGCAAGCACATAAATATCCAAGAAATGATGTCAATTTGGCTTGCGTTGCGTCATTGGTTGGACGTTATTCAGAACGCACACGTCCAAATTTTGTCCGACAATACGACGGTAGTAGCATATATTCGGAATCAGGGAGGCACTCATTCCATTCCGTTGTTCAAGCTAACAGAAAGAATCCTTCTCTTTGTATTGGAACATCAGGTTCTACTGTCAGTCCGTCATATTCCGGGTCGTCTGAATGTGTTAGCAGACTCCCTTTCATGGAGGGGTCGCCTGTTGGTCTCAGCCTTCCACTTTCACAAATTTTTATCTTAGAAATATTGAGTCCATTTCTGGAGATCTGCATTGTTTAGGTCCGTTATCAGTTGCTCAGAATATCGTCCACTAAACAGTTGCAAGTATAGTTATTTAGGCTTTCTGTTCCGGCAGTGACTCTGTCCTGCTGCCCTCTTCGCTCTGGGGTATTTGACCCAGGGCAAGGGGAAGGGGGGGGGGGTGTTCCCTTAGGTCACCTGCTTTATAGTGAAAAGCCAGGGAATACCTCCCCCAGAATCAGTAATTCCGAGTCGGTACCGGGATGGTTTTAAAGTGTAAAGCTAATGTTTACTCATGTCATGTAATATTTTTAAAGTATAGCTCGGTGTGAAGCATTTGTATATGTCATGTGTCAAACGAACGTTAATATACAATCCTCGGACACTTTTAATGAGTATAAAGAGTCTCATTTCTTTGGACTGCCTTTATTTATTGGCTTACCTTTAAAAAAAATAGTATAAAGGGTTATACTGGATATTAATAGAGATCATTGATCTTTTGTGCTCAATTACGGAATGGTATTGTGTCTTTCTTTTTTTTGATAAGAATAAGAAAGATACATGTAAAGCCTATCTCTCCTTTTCTCCTTGAGGGGATAATTCTGTTATATGTAATTGAGCCTATTGGATTTTCCTTTATGCCCTGGGCCCTCCAGCCTGTTTACTATTCAGCTAAGTCTGGGTCATTGGTACAGTATAGAAATGTTAAAAAATTTATAGTAATTTATATATTTTTTATACTTACCAATGACCCAGACGGGGATGGCCCTCCCAGGAGTTGGGAACTCTTGCCTCCCCGCTGCGTACATAACACTTACCAGGGACTGGTTGTAAGAATGACTTTTTGGCGCCAATTTCGAGACCTCCTTGGCACCGCGCATGCGCAGTACAGTAAAAGTATGGAGAACCTACCAGGACATCGAATTTTTGGTTTTTGATGCAAATTTTGGGGATTGGGAGGGCAAAATTTGTGTTTGGCCCTGAATTTAATAGAGTTTGCACCAGCTAAGTCTGGGTCATTGGTAAGTATAAAAAATATATAAATTACTATAAATTTTTTAACTTTTTTAAATTTTTTAAAAAACTTCAACAAAACCACATCATGTGCCCCTCATTGGAGTGAGCTCGACAAGCTTGTTCCAGTGAGGGATCATATGATAAGATTTTGTTGAAATTTTTTTAAAAATAAATTTTTGCAACTGCGGAATTTGCATATTACATTGGCAGATGCGGCCGATTCATTAGGATTAAGCTCATTCTGATTCACAATGTTCAGGAAATGGTTCAGTACAGAATCATTTTGAAAAAGGTTCTTCCAAACCAACATTGTAGTTCAGTAATCACATGCTACTAGGCATCATGGTTACCATGAATTGAAATTGTATTTTCTTTCATATCGTGTACACTAAAAGACCTTTTCTCTCCTAGCAACATAAACACTTTGAGAAGGCATATATCCTTGAAATTTTCCTTCGGAATGGTAGAATACATACAGAAATGGAAATCTTCATGTATTGAGCACTGAATTTTCTGTTTTATGAACTTCTTTAATTGTAATTATTGAAGTGGACACTCCTTCCGGCCCCCAATTCCAGACTGTTTCCATGTGCATGATTAACATTACGATATTGTAGTGAACAAACAAGAGACAAACAAACATAATTTCCTCTGGATTTGCAAATATTTCAAGACTTATTTCATTGACTGTTTTTGACAATAAAGTCTTTTTGTTGGTTTTTTTTTTATCAACACTTGACCTAATGTATTTGCCATATGTTTTTGGCAAACACTTTTCACAAAAATCTCCATTCAAATATTATTTTTGACATGTTTTTCTCCAAAACGTAGCTTATTATCCCCTCATTGAAATGGACTTGTCAAAACCATTTCAGTGAGTCATAGGGTATGTTTTGGAGGCAAAAAATGAAAAATGTTAATTATTCAAGAAATGTCCTTTTCTATTCATATTAGGTAAAAAGTTAGAAAATTCAGTTACCAAATGAAGACTTTAAACTATTCTGTTTTTAGCTCAACTTGACAAAGTCAAGATAAGCTATTGCCATCGCACGTGTGGAAGTCTGTTGGTCTGGGAGTCTGTTCACATTTTCCTTTAGCACAGGTTATGCCCTGTAGTTCTTATCCGAACGTAACAAAATTTCATATACAGGTTTGGGGTCATGTCTAGATGAGAACGTCCCCTTTTGGTCGCATTTGGTCAACCATGAAAGCTGCCGAGCCAAATACCTTTAGCACAGTCTACAGGTCGTATTTATGAAGGGATTTCATGGTAACTTGGTAGGATGCTCTGTATAATATCTAGATGAGAACTTTCACTTTTGTATCGATCTGTCAACCGTGACGACTGCCTGAGCCCAAAATCCAAAAACCTTTAGCACAGTCTACAGGTCATATTTATAGAGGGATTTCATTGTAACTTGGTAGGTTGACTCCATATAATGTCTAGATGCGAACGTCTCTTTTGATCGCAGTTGGCCAACTGTGACAGCTGCAGGGGCCCAAAGCCCAAAATCCTGTGCAGGATGACTCCAGATAATGTCTAGATAAGAACTTCCCTTTATGGTCTGGATTGGTGAACTGTGTCGGCTACAGAGGCCAGAAGCCCAAAAACCTTTAGCACAGTCTACAGGTCATATTTATGAAGGGATTTCATTGTGACTTGGTAAGCTGACACCAGATAATGCCTAAACGAGAACGTCCCCTTTTGGTCACGATCATTCAACCATGGCGGCTGCCCGAGCCCAAAACCCCAAAAAGCTTTAGCACAGACTGCAGCTTATATTTATGAATGGATTTCATTGTAACTTGGTGGGGTGATTCAGTATAATGTCTAGATGAGGATGTCCCCTTTTGGTTGCAATCTGTCAACCATGATGGCTACACAGGCCCGAAAACCTTCAGCACAGTCTACAGGCTGTATTTATGAAGGGATTTTATTGTGCCTTGATAGAATGATCGTTTTGGAATAATTTCACTGTAATTTTTTAATTTGCGTTGATATACATTAACTGTGAGGCCCACATGCATTAACTGAGGGCCACATTAACCCACTCCTCAATTCTTGAATACAGTCTACACCTCATATTATTTTTATTGAAAACATAATATACAGGGAACAGAAATTAACATATTCCCAATTATCACAATTCTTGTCTTATTTCATAATTTTCTCAAATAATTATAT
This sequence comes from Pictodentalium vernedei, assembly GCA_031216915.1. Taxonomy (NCBI): domain Eukaryota; kingdom Metazoa; phylum Mollusca; class Scaphopoda; order Dentaliida; family Dentaliidae; genus Pictodentalium; species Pictodentalium vernedei. The sequence goes on from CM062291.1 coordinate 246,873,087, forward strand.
TTAAATTTTAGCTTTGAATATTCAGTGCATATCAGTCATGTTATGGAAAAATATATTGTTGATTAGAATTGTTAAAAGTAGTAAATTCATAATAGACATCAATATGGAGTTCTATATTTATATTACATCTCTAAAAAGTTTTTTTTTAATCTATTCCAGTGCACAACAGAAATCGGAGAATACATCTAAAAGGAAAATTGGAAACCAGGTATGCAAGCTTCAGGCATAAAAGTTTTCCATGGGGCCTATTAACCCTTGACCTTACATGGATAGAGTTGCCACTTGCCAAAATGTTTTTCTAATAACTGAATATTTTCATCTTTTGCCTCAAAATATAGTTCGCTTCAAAACATAGCGTATGATTCCTGATAGGAATGAGTTTGATATTCCTATGGGGAATCATAAGCTATGTTTTTGGAAGAAAATTTGAAAAATGTATTGAAATTTAATTCAAATAGCAATCTTTGCGATTAGCCCTGGCTGTATGTGGCTTCTACATCAGATAAAGGATAAAAAAATTGTGATTGAATATGAGAAGAGTGGGTTTCTATGAAAATACCTGCAGAGTGGAGTTCTGCCCAAATTATTACAATATTACTGAAATTTTGTAATAAAGAAGAAGGACACAAGCATAATTCCAGCTAATAGACCTCCAGTTTCAAACCATAGGATCTTTGTCAGAAACTGCATATTTTTATACTGTACCAATGACCCAGACTTAGCTGGTGCTAACTCTAACAAAACCAGGGCCAAACACAAATTTTGCCCCCCAATCCCCAAAATTTGCATCCAAAACAAAAAGAAATCATGTCCTAAAGGACCTCCATACTACGCCTCTACTGCGCATGCGCAGTGACGCAGACGTCCCGAAATTGGCGCCAATTATCATTCTCTGTTTGGCCCTTCATCAGTCAACATCTCACTGATCTTTGTGCTTGTAAATCTCAGTTTAAAGGATGCCAGACACATAATTTTTGGAGAAAATGTGATTCTAAGGAGGATAGAAGGCGGAGAGGAAAAAGAAGTTACAAAAAATAATCAAGGCTGTACTTAAATTTTTTGATGAAATTATGTTAAGTTGCCTATTTTCGAGGCATGGGCCTCTTGTTGTCATTCTTGCTAAATGTTGCACTGCTTATTCAGTGTTTCCTCTCCCCTAGCCTTCTAAAGTCCCCCCTTGCAATTCTCCCATGCTTTTGGCATATTTTTGAGAAATTTCATTTCTAAAATTTCCTGGGAGAGTTGCTTGGTTACAGAATGTTTTCTGTTATTTTCCCCATAGTTACGTTTTCACCCATGGGTGTATAACGTTTGTGTTCTGCATCTTCCATCTGATGTTCTGCAGATTCTCCCCTGGGAGTCTCTGTTTTGCATCAGATAGAGTGTAATTTGATGACTGATTCCGGGCCAGTTTTTTCAGTGCCTGGAGTCATGTTTTCTGGTGTTTTTACACTGTTTGTTTACATTGGCAACAGCCTTTTTTGAGGGGGGCTGTTTGCCTTTGCTGTAGTTTATCTCACTATAAGATACATTTATATTATCCGTAAGTGTCTCATTAATTATTTAATATAAATTTAAAATTTTTGACCACACTTTGCCATCGGATCCATCGGGGCTCAACGTTACTTTTCAGCAACTTGGGCTTCGCTGAAAAAATATTTTTTCAAAATAATTTTGATTTGCAATTGTTTTTTCATTTATTAATGGATCATGTTATTATGTATCTTTGTGTCAGGGGTTTTTGCGAGTAACTAGGACTTGTTGTTCTTTCACAATGAAGGGACATTGTTCAAATTGTAATAGGAAGAAATCTTCCTCTGACTTTCATGATCATTGTATTAATTGTAGTCAGTGTTCTCGCATTAATCCCTGTCCTATATGTGAATATTGGGATGAGAAACATTGGAAACGTGTGTCACGATATGTTGTTTCTGGAGAAAGGGCTATGCCGACTCTTTCTCCGCAAGGTCACTCTACTCTCTCAGTTTCTGTTTCAGAGGAACCAGAACAGGGTGATGTTTCCATGTTATCTTCTACAAGTGTGCGTCCGTCGTCACAAATGAATTCAGAGCTAGCGGCAAAAGTGCTCATGGAGATTAGACAAATGTCGTCCGCTAGCTCGCCCGGTGTAGCGTCCATTCACCGAATGGTTCGGCAGCCGGGTTCGTCCGATGCGGTCCAGGAGGAAATTTTGGGTGATGCGAGCACTATAAACATAATAAATGCACACCCTGTGACGGCGGATAGTAAGCGAGAACGGAGGAAGCCTTTGAGTCCGGTTCCTAGCTCGTCCAGGTCCAGCCGGGCCGCGAGTGAGAGAGGGCCCCTCTCTTGTACAACAACATCTGGGACCAGATGTTGTGGTACAAAATGTGTCTTTAGCGGAGCATACGTCCGTCGCTCGGGACGCTCCGTTGTATAAGCAGTCCGCGGAGACTGTTAAGGCTTCCTTTTCTCGTCAGCGCACACGACCGCACCTTGGCTGCGTGACCGCCGATATATTACCAGCTTCGCCGATCAAGGATTCTTCGGCGACCAGGTCACACCATCCGGCAGCCAGGGATTCGAGACCGATGGACTCCGGACGTTCGCATAGGAAAAGTATGCGGGAGCCATCTGATGCGGAGCTGCCCTCGGCGAAGCAGCGAAAGACTGCGCCTCCGCAGCTCTCGACGCCGGACATTCTTGTGCAGATAGCACAGCTTATCGCAGCATCCCAGCAGCCGACAGAAATGGTGTTGGATTGAGAATTATCCGACGGCGCTGGGTCGGTACGCTCCGCCGAAGCATCGGGAGCGGACGACCGGGAACATCATGAGGTCCAACCGGATGGTGAAAAGGATACGGATGACTTGGAGCTATCCCTTTCGGAAAAACATAAAGCTGCCGTGGACTTCATCCGGCACTTTCTCCCTCAAGTTGTTCCGTCGGGCCAGACTGCTGCGGTTCCGGACAAGAGGATTATAGCGTCATTGGACTCTGAATTTTTTGAGCGGTTCAGGGACATCGCTCCCGAGTTTCCGTCGCAGTCCAATAATGTTGCAAGAACATTTGAATTATTGAACGACGCTATATTTAAACTTGCTTCCAAGACGGGGAAAGCAGGTTTCTTGTCCGCTAATACTCTCAACCTGCCTTTCATTAATGCAAGGAATAAATTCGATACGGCAGGACAGGGTATTCCGAGAGTTCCTCTGCGTATGGACGACGAGGCGGAAGACTTAGAGCTATCATTACCGTCGTCGGCTTCTATTCCAACCGCGGTGTTGGAAACAACTATTGCATCTAACAGAGCCAATTTAGATGCCTTATCTTACGCAGATCACCTTACTAAGGCGTTATCACTGTGCCTTCAAGGGAAAGAGTTTCAGGATATACAATCCTCTTTAAGACTTCTTTCAAGGGCAGTATCTTATTCCACGTGTAACTCCGCCCTTTCAGTGGCAAATCTGGAGTTGGTTAGACGTGACGCAGCCCTAGCTACATCCACACTAGTGGATACTAAGGTGAAGAACTCTCTTAGAGTCGCTTCGGTCTCAGGAGAACTTCTCTTTGACGGCAAGCTTTCTGCTATTTATGATAAAATTACAAAGAAAGCTAAGGATTCTCTGTTGTTCAAATCTGCTCCTAAGAAGTCGGATACAGCAGACACGAATAAGACAGGCACTTCTGGGTCTAATGCGCCCAAGAGAGGTTCCTATAGAGGTTCTGGTGCGTCCTCTTGGTCTTATTCGAGAGACCGTCAGGGTAGCGACTCTCGTTCGGGACGTCCTTCAGGCCGGGACAATCGGTCGGAAGCCCCGAGGTCGACGGGGCGAGGTGCGGGCCGTGGAGGACGTGGTTTCTCCTACCGCAGGCCTCGCAGGTCCAGGAGGTGATGGCTTAAACCTCTATCGCGTACCGGTTGGCGGAAGGTTGTCGAGCTTTTCACAAGAATGGGCTTCGATTACGGACGACCCTTGGGTGAGAGGAGTGACTTCGGAAGGTCTAAAGATATCCTTCAAATGAAAGCCTCCATTAACTCGAAGTCCAAAGTGGACTCATCTTCCGTCAAATCCGCAGAAAAGAGACGCTCTGTTATCAGAGGTGCAGTCTCTTTTACTGAAGAACGCGGTAGAGGTCGTAGAAAACCAGGAATCTCCGGGATTCTACAGCCATCTGTTTCTGGTTCCGAAACCAGACGGCTTGTTCCGTCCAGTCATAGATTTGAGCTGGATAAACAAGCTGATCGTCGCTCCGAAGTTTTATATGGAGACGATTCGATCGGTCAGAGCGAGTATTCGGGTGAACGATTATGCAACGAGCATAGATCTCAAAGATGCGTACTTTCACGTCATGGTACATCCGACATTCCGAAAGTACCTACGCTTCGCAGTCCTAGGAGTGGTGTATCAATTCCGGGCGATATGCTTCGGATTGAATCTAGCACCCTGGGCTTTCACTCGGGTAATGAACTCGGTAATGATCTATTTCCGAGCTCATTCGTCTGCAGTAACGTCGGCCTACCTGGACGACATTCTTCAGAGGTACGGCAATGAGTTAACGCTTCAGAACGATGTTCAGAATCTTCTTCTATTGCTCCGACGTCTCGGTTTTATAGTAAACGAGGAGAAGTCGGATCTGGTGCCGTCCAAGTCATTCACTCATCTGGGAATGAGCTTCGAGACGCACAACAATCTCGTTCATCTGCCGTTAACCAGAGCGAAATTAGTCAGTTGTTACGCTCGCTATTGTCTGCACGCAGACAAAGTCACAGCGAGAGAATTTATGAGACTGATAGGTCTGTGCGGAGCCGCCGCGGATCTCATTCCGATGGGGCGGTTACGCACACGTCCTCTTCAAATTTTCTTGACTCAGAATTGGAGTGTGAAAATTCATTCGCTCGATGTAGACGTTCTCTTGTCAGATCAAGTGAAACAAGAGATTCAGACTTGGGCAACATTCAGTGGTTAACTCAGGGAGTTCCACTGCAGTTGCCGGATCCGAGTTTTACCATTATGACGGATGCCAGTCAAACAGGTTGGGGTGCATCATTAATCCCAACGGATTCGAGATGCCAGAGTCTTTGGGATCCGCAATTCCTGTGCAAGCACATAAACATCAAGGAAATGATGTCAATTTGGCTTGCGTTACGTCACTGGATGGACATTATTCACAATGCTCATGTCCAAATCCTATCCGACAATACGACAGTAGTGGCGTATATACGGAATCAGGGAGGCACTCATTCAGTTCCGTTGTTCAATCTAACGGAAAGAATCCTTCTGTTTGCGCTAGAACATCACGTTCTTCTTTCGGTCCGTCACATACCGGGTCGTCTGAATGTGCTAGCAGACTCCCTTTCACGAAAGGGTCGCTTGTTGCCGTCGGAGTGGACTCTCAACAAACAAGTATTCAATCAGATTTGCTACCAATGGGAACGGCCAATGATAGACTTATTTGCGACACATCTCAACAATCAGTTGCAGACGTATGTGTCTCCGTGTCCGGATCCAAGAGCATTTGCAGTAGACGCTCTGTCGATCCCTTGGGACGGAATGATAGGATATGCGTATCCTCCAGCGCCGTTAATTCAACAAGTATTGCTAAAGATAAAACAATCTCAATGCAAGATTCTGTTGGTAGCATCTCTGTCGCCACAGAGACCGTGGATAAATCTACTCAGGTGTCTGTTGTGGGACCTACCGCGAAAGCTTCCTCCACGGGAGGATCTTCTTTCGCAGGGGAAATCGCGCCAACTCCATCACAACCCACAAGGTCTCAACCTTCACGTTTTTCTGTTGTGCGGTCCTTCTTGCATGGCAAGCACTTTACAGGACGAGCAGTGGACGCGATTTCTAACTGTAGGAGGACCTCCTCTTCGCTAAACTATGCGGCTAAGTGGAAGGTTTTTCGTCGTTGGTGTAGGGATCATTCTGTAGATATATTCGATCCCTCTATACCAGACATTGCAAACTTTCTAGTATACTTGTTTGACGAAATCAAACTGCAGCCTGTTACTATAAAGGGTTATAGATCTATGTTATCTGATACCTATGCACATCATGATAGTTTACAAATTGGATCTAATGTCTCTTTATCTAAGTTGGTTAGAAACTTTTCGATAAATAGACCCAGAACTCTTAGATTAATTCCTAAGTGGAATTTAGCTTGGGTTCTTCTTAAATTGAAGGAAAAGCCATTTGAACCTCTTGGGACAGTAGATTTCAAATTCTTATCTTATAAGACAGCTTTTCTCTTAGCTTTCTCTTCTGCTAGAAGAGTCAGTGAGCTTCATGCACTGTCGGTGGATGATTCTCACTATCGTAGTGTCGGGAACACTATCACCTTCACTACTATTGTGGGTTTTTTAGCTAAGAATCAGGCTCCTAATAAATATCCGGAACCTATTGTTATTAAGGCTCTTCCGTCTTCAGACGGGCGTAGGCCTTTACTCTGTCCTGTTAGAGCGTTACGTATCTATAAACAGAGATCTCAGTTTATCAGAAAGGGACGGAAACGTTTCTTTCTGTCTTTGATGCCTAATAGAAAGGACATTTCGGTCCATTCTATTGCTAGATGGATTCAATTAACTATCCGTACTGCTTATGAAAATTTATCTTCTTCTCAGCAGTCTGTGCTTAAGATTTCTGCTCATGAAGTAAGAGCTCTTTCTACTTCCTGGGCTTATGCTAATAATGTTGCTATTACAGATTTAATGAAGGCTGCTTATTGGTCTCAGCCATCCACATTTACGAATTTTTATCTCAGAAATATTGAGTCCATTTCTGGAGACCTGCATTGTTTAGGTCCGTTATCTGTTGCTCAGAATGTCGTCCACTAAACAGTTGCAACTATAGTTATGCAGGCTTTCTGTTCCGGCAGTGACTCCGTCCGGCTGCCCTCTTCGCTCTGGGCTATTTGACCCAGGGCAAGGGGAAGGGGGGGGGGGGGGATGTTCCCTTAGGTCACCTGCTTTATAGTGAAAAGCAAGGGAATGCCTCCTCCAAGTCAGTATTTCTGAGTCGCTTCCGGGATGGTTTTAAAGTGTAATATTAATGTTAAAATTCATTCATGTCTTATTTTTAAAGTGTAGCTCGGTGTGAAGCATTTGTATATGTCAAGTGTCAAACGGGCTTTAATATACAATACTCGGACACTTTTAAATGACTATAAAGAGTCTCAATTCTCTGGACTACTTTATTTATTGGCTTGCTTTAAAAATGATTAGTATAAGGGATATACTGGATGTTAATAGAGAACATGAATGTTATTGTGCTCAATTATTAAGGGTAGTGTATCTTTCTAATTTAATATTAAATAAGAAAGATACATGTAAAGCCTAATACTCCTTTTCTCCTTAAGGGGTTACCTCTTTACTATATAGTTGAGCTTATTGGATTTTCCTCTATGTCCTAGGCCCTCCAGCCTGTTTACTATTCAGCTAAGTCTGGGTCATTGGTACGGTAGAAAAATGTTAAAAAATTTATAGTAATTTATATATTTTTTATACTTACCAATGACCCAGACGGGGATGGCCCTCCCTGGAGTTGGGAACTCTTGCCTCCCCGCTGAGTACATAGCGCTGACCGGGCACTGCCAGTAAGAATGATAATTGGCGCCAATTTCGGGACGTCTGCGTCACTGCGCATGCGCAGTAGAGGCGTAGTATGGAGGTCCTTTAGGACATGATTTCTTTTTGTTTTGGATGCAAATTTTGGGGATTGGGGGGCAAAATTTGTGTTTGGCCCTGGTTTTGTTAGAGTTAGCACCAGCTAAGTCTGGGTCATTGGTAAGTATAAAAAATATATAAATTACTATAAATTTTTTAACTTTTCACAGCTTTTTCTGGGTGGGAATGCCACACAATATTTGTTTCTATCATCATCCACTTTCTTTGTATTGTAGAGCTGTAAAAAAATATTCCTGCCAGGATGAAAGCGATATATAGGAGGATCTCCAACACTTCCCTAATTTATGTGAACATTTTGAAACTTATCCAGTAAATTAGGTCTGACTGCAACAAAGGTGTAGTCCAGACTTGTTTTACAGGACGAACGTCATTAATTTCACAAGTAAGGCCCCACAAACTAGATCTGTTTTTGAGGCCATTTTTTTGTAAAACTGCATGTAAAACTGCATGGGGCGAGCAGTTTTTAGCTCACATTGACAAAGTCAAACTGAGCCAAACTCATCACTCTCTCTCTGGCAATCGTTAACACCATGTTTTGGTCTTCTCCTCCAAAACTACTGGGGCAATTCAAGTAAAAGTTTGTGTGAGTGATGGTCCAGAAGGGGCATTGCAATTTTGTTCAACTCAACATGCCCTGCCCTATAGGGAGGGGGGTGGGGGGAAATGCTCCAAAATATTTTTAAAATCTTTTTCTCATGAACCAGTGGGTACAGTGACTTAATATTTGTTATGGAGCTTCCTTTTGAGGTGTAGAATCAAGTTAGTTCAAACGAAGTTTGTGAAGAAATATTTGCCTTTCTAATGGGAGGAGAAAGATTTTTGGCCCCACCTGTAATTTCTGTTTTCTGAACTGATCGTCCGATTTGAACCAAATTTGGTTTGTGATATTATTGGGTTATAAGTACTTGATCCATGCAAAAAGAATTCCTGTGGGAACCCCAGAAGCTAAAAATAGAAATATTTTCAAACTCCAATATTTCCCAAACCCCACGGAACGGAGAACTGTTATTCCGAATGAAGCATCCTTAGGACCCACCCGTAATTTCTATTTTCTGAACTGATCCTCCGATTTGAACCAAAATTTGGTTTGTGATATTATTGGGTTATAAGTACTTGATTCATGCAAAAAGAATTCCTGTGGGAACCCCAGAAGCTAAAAATAGAAATATTTTCAAACTCCAATATTTCCCAAACCCCACGGAACAGAGAACTGTTATTCCGAATGAAGCATCCTTAGGACCCATAAAACTGCATTGTAAAAAAAAAATGCCATCGGTTATAACAGGGTGTTCTGTAGAGGGTGACGAAAAAATACTGAGTCAAAAAATTACAAAAGAATTTTCTCCACAACCCATGATCAAAATCTTTTGATATTTAGTATACAACATCCATGGAGGGGCGGAGGGGGGGGGGGGGGGGGGGGCAGGTATAAGTTTGTTAAAATGAAGCCCCAGGGTTCATATTTGGTCTCAGTACAGGAGCCTGAATTTTTAACCTAGGGCAATATGGGGAATAATCTTCAAAAATCTTATTTAGACCCACCAGTTAGACCAAGTTCAAAACAGTTCTTCTTCAGATCCACCAGTCAGAATCCTTTCATATTTGGTATACAACATCTCTAGGCTGGTTAGATTTAGGTTTGTTCAAATTGGGTCCCTGGATTGATATTTGAGCTCCCTATGGCCTTCCGAATTTTAATTTAGTGCAATATGAGGAAATTTCTTTAAAAATCTTCTTCTCCAGATTCACCAATATTTGGTATACAACATCTCTAGGGGGATCAGATTCAAGTTTCTTCAACTCAAGTGCATGGGTTAAAATTTGGGCTCCCCAATAGAATAAATGGTCAGTTTATCTGTAGCTTACAGGAAATTGCACAAGTCCCTATGAATTGAATACTCCCACTGATTGCATAATTTTCAAAGTGAATACACAATTAACAGAGCTGCACTCTATCGTTAAGTTCAGTGCTCCTGTAAAATATGGCTTCTCTGCCAGTTTATGATGTATTCAATCAGGGCATTCAATCAGGCTTTTAAATTCCATTAAATTCTAGGCTTGTCATGATTAATCGAGAAGTTGACTAATCATCAGAAACACCTATAATCGACTGCAATTTCAAAGTCGTCGATTTTTGCTTTTCATCAGTACTTGATTGATGAATTAATAGTTATTACTTTCCTTCCCATTGTTGTTGTAAGCTTACAAGTGTCAGAGGCTGTCGAATATCAAAATACATTGTACTTGATATGGGAAAGAAGTATAAAGATGCAACACATAACACCAGATCTGGCATTCTAGAAAGTATTGGAGTACAAATAACTGTCCTTCTCAGTTTGGCAAGGAGAGTTACTGCCTTCTTAAATCTCAGTGCAGCTATTATTAGACTCTTGCATGCTGAAAGAATGCCCTACTTGAGGAACTGATGACCAAAAATATTGTTTCCTATACAGTTGTTTTCTGGAGGTCACAATCAGTTAAAATCGACTTTTATAGATTATTCCTCTTCAGAAGTCGATAATGAAATATCATGAATGTGACAGTTCTGATAACCTCACACTGGTAACTGATGTCCTCACATTACAGGAATGTTCCCAAATTAGAGCTGCTAACATGCAACATGGTTTGATTTTTTTTTGTCCAGTTTCATAAAAAGTGATTTAAGCCTGAAAGGTTTGAAGATTTGTATACATTCTTCTTTGCAATTGTTTCTAGGCAAGTATTGGCTGCCTATACAGGCAGCCAAGACATGCCTAGAAACAACTGCCAAGGTATTTATAATGTAACTTTTGAGTTTATCCAAGACCGCATGCTAGGGAACATGTTCTGGTGCAGTTAAAGGTTATCAAAATGAATAAAACTGGTCAATAATGCCGTGATGCTGATAGACTTGGACACAGACTTCGCTCAAATACAACCGAAAACTCCCTAAATTTGCCATCTCGATCTAGAAAAAACTACAACTTTAAAATGAGTTATTTTCACCCATATTCATTCATCCAATTTATTCATCCTCTTGTTTAATCCTTCAATCATTCATTCATTTATGTCTTGTCCGTTCGTCCACATTTTCCAGTCATACATTCACCCATTCATCTGTGTTAGTCATTCATCCATTTTATTATATTCATCCCTTCATTTGTTTATTCATTCACCCTTTGCTCATCATTCTTCATCCACTGTGACACTCATCCATCCATTCACTCGTTTATTTATTCTCTGATTGATCGTAAAGCTCGAACTAAATAGTGACTATGGCGTGGTGTTTTTTTTTAAGTTTGGACAAAAAAATAAATGTCCACAGTTATCCAGTTCATTCAAGTATGTCCTGCTATCCCCGTGGATAAGGCCCATCCTTACCCCCCCCCCCCCCCCACCCTCACAACACACACACCTATATAAACATAATTGAAGAAATTTTCAATGATAAATTATGGCTACCATTGATTATTATTTTATTTTTTCCCACTCTTTTATGTACTTATTTATTTTATTTATTTAGTCTTTCTGATTTTTTCTCTGAAACATAGCTTGTGACGCCTCACTGGAGTGAGCTTGTTGAGGTCGTTCTGGTGAGTGGTCATGAGCTGTATTTCTGGGACAAGGGTTCAAAATATTTAATTATTCAAGAAATAATAATTGTTGCAAACTATCCACTCTCGAAACATAGCTCGTGACGCCCAACTTGAGTGAGCTCCTTGAGCTCGTTCTGGTGAGCGGTCACGAGCTGCTTCTCGGACAAGAGGGCAGAATATTCAATTACCCAATTATTCCAGAAATCTCCTCTTTGTAAGTGTTACCTACTTCCACATGTGTTGAACCTTGTCAGCTAAATTAGCCATTTAAATTTAGTAAAAAAAAAAAAAAAAAAAAAAAAAAACTTTATAAAGAGTTATTTTCATCGATATTCATTCATCAAATTTATTCATCTTCTCTTTTAATTCTTTAGGCACTCATTCATTTATTACTTGTTTGTTCTTAGACTTTTTCTATTCTTACATTCACCCATTCATCTGCGTTAGTCATTCATACTTTTTACATTCATCCATTCATTTGTTTATATTCACTCACTCATCGCTCAGCATTATCCATTCACTGTGACACTCATCCATCCATTCAATCACTTATTCATTTTCTCCTATGACAAAAAATCCCAATATTTCATATTAGAATATATTCCTCAGCCCAAACTTTATTTCTCTCATTGGAATGGTAAAAATTAGATACTTGGGAATTTTGAAATGTAAGTACAGTTTAGAATATCGTCTGAAAAAATGAGAAACAAAATCCCAAATATCTTATTCTACCTTAGGCGCTCAATCTCAAACAAGCCAGCGTTAGCTCATTATTCACTATCCAAAGCCCAAACCAGCCAACACCTCACACAAAACCACCTTACAGATTTTATTGTTCTTATACTTTGTCCAAGCGACGTAGCTCGTGACCCCTCAATGGCGCGAGCCAAATGGGCTCGGTCCAATGAGTGGTCATGAGTTGTGTTTCTGGGACCTGGAATGAAACTTTTTCGTTATTCTAGAAGTTTTCTTTTGTGTTTCCAGCTGTATAGGCCTGGAAAATTCATAAACAACTAAGAGATGGTCCTTCAGTCTAAAGCTGTGTTTCTGGGACCTGGAATGAAACTTTCGTTATTCTAGAAGTTCTCTTTTGTGTTTCCAGCTGTATAGGCCTGGGAAATTCATAAACATCTAAGAGAATGTTCTTCAGTCTAAATGACCAACCACAAATTAAATTCATGTTTCCACTTGTTCGCTTCGCGGATATGATTTATGACCCCTCACTGGAATGAGCTCGTTGGGATCGTTCCTGTGATTGATCAGTGGCGTATTTTTGTAGCAAGGAATAAGAAATTTGAGTTATTCCAGAATTTCTCTTTAATAAGTGCCTCGTGTTGCCTACTACCGAATTTCATCTGCCGTAAAAAATCTGTGGATCTCATTTCAGAAAATGTCTCAGGATTTCAGCCCAAACCAGCCTAAAGGACAAATCACAAATCAAATTCATGTTTCCACTTGATCGCTTCGTGGATATGACTTATGACCCCTCACTGGAATGAGCTCGTTGAGGTCGTTCCAGTGAGTGGTCAGTGGCGTATTTCAGCCCAAACCAGCCTAAATGACAAATCACAAATCAAATTCATGTTTCCACTTGTTCGCTTCGCGGATATGACTTATGACCCCTCACTGGAATGAGCTCGTTGAGGTCGTTCCAGTGAGTGGTCAGTGGCGTATTTTTGTGACAAGAAATGAGAAATTTTAATTATTCAAGAATTTCTCCCTAACAAGCGCCTCGTGTTGCCGACTGCCGAATTTCATCTGCCGGAAATAAACCCGTAGATCTCATTTCAAAAAATGTCTCAGCTTCTCAGCCCAAATCAGCCTAAATGACCAATCACAAACCAAATGCATGTTTCCGCTTGTTTGCTTCGTGGATATGACTCATGACCCCTCACTGGAATGAGCTCGTTTGGGGTCGTTCCAGTGAGTGGTCAGTGGTGTATTTTTTGTGTCAAGAAATGAGAAATTTTAGTTATTCAAGAAGTGCCTCGTGTTGCCTACTGCCGAAATTCATCTGCCGAAAATAAATCTGTTGATCTCATTTCAAAAAATGTCTTTGTCAAATATTCAAAAATTGTTCTTCTGTAAGTGTCCCTTGATGTGGATTATTAATGTAAAATCTCATCTGTTGGAAGTAATCCCGAATGATCCCATTTCAGAAAATGTTCTCTAGGCCTTCAGCGCAAACCAGCAAACGTTTTCCACAAAATTACCTTTCAAATTCTCTTGTTTCCATATTTATCCTAGCATGGCTGATGACCCCTCATTGAAATGAGCTCATTGAATTTGTTCCAGTGAGTGGCCATGGACTATGTTTCCGTGACATTCCATAGTAGCAAATCATATGACCAATAACAGTTGGTAACACTCTTGTGGTAAGAAATGATAATTTGTCAAATATTCAAGAATTGTTCCTCCGGAAGTATCCCTTGATGTGGATTATTAATGTAAAATCTCATCTGTTGGAAATAAACCCGAATGATCCCATTTCAGAAAATGCTCCCTAGGCCTACAGCGCTAACCAGCCAATGCTTTTCATAAAATCACTTCTCAAATTCTCCTGTTTCCATAATTTGTCCTAGCATGGCTGATGACCCCTCATTGAAATGAGCTCATCGAGTTTGTTCCAGTGAGTGGCCATGGACTATGTTTCCGTGACATTCCGTAGTAGCAAATCATATGACTAATAACAGTTGGTAACACTCATTCGGTGACTCGTTCAATTGATATTTTTATTAATCTATTTATTTTTTACTCATCCGCTCACTTCATCCAGCACATCCCGGGAGATCATCCTCATTCATTAAGGCACACACAAATGAAATTATTTGAGTTTCTCTCATTTATATCAATCTTTTCCTCCTTGCTGAAAATTTCTTCTTCCTCTATCCAACTCAATATGAACACATGGAATCGGGCTGTCGAACACATTCCAAATTGCTTAACACTATTTAACACACATAGTGAAGCTGGTGACAATGGTGCTGTCAATCGATATGGCAGGTAACATAACTTTAGACGAGGTTCAGACCGACTTGGAATATGACTTCATAGCCCAATATAACAATACATCTGTCTCCCCCGACGACGATGAGGATTCTCCGTTCCACAACCATAAACCCGAATGTAAGTACTATTTGCCAGAAAATTTTCGTTCGACTATTAACAAAGAAACCCAATCTCTCTCGCTTTTTCATATTAACTGCCAAAGTATTAGTGCCCACTGGGAATCTTTACACGATCTTCTGTTTAACCTGCAGGGAACCGAAAATAAGTTTGACGTCATTGGCCTAACAGAAATCTTCAATGTCCCTTCAAATATATCATACCGTCTCGACGGATATCATACTCTTATCAAAAACAACCGCCCCGACGGTGATGACGGTAGAGGAGGAGTTGGGTTTTTTATTAAAGATAACATTGATATTAAAATTCGTCATGACCTGTCGATTTTCATTCCTCACATCATAGAATCTCTTTTCATCGAAGTTAATGTTAATAAATCGCGGAGAGTCATTGGAGTAATTTACAGACCAAACACTCCACCGAAGGCGGACATTGATATCTTCTTGAACAAACTCAACGAAATAACTGACAAATTAAATCAGGAAAATGTATCCTCCTATATAATGGGCGACATTAATATTGATCTTCTCAAATATGATTCCCACGCCAAAACAGAAAATTATATCAATTTGATGTTTAGCCAAGGATTTTTACCTGTCATTACAAAACCCACCCGCTTAACTTTACATTCAGCCACACTCATTGACCACATATTTACTAACAATATTTTATCCACTTCAATATCTGGGATAATAATAACTGATGTCTCGGACCACTTTGGTACTTTTCACGTGGATACAGTGCCCCCCAAAACAAAGAATGAGACACATTCGTGGATTCGAAAGGTAAATGCTGAAACTACGGCAAACTTTAAATTACTTCTATCACAATGTGACTTTTCCTCAGTTATAGGTACAGGTGACCCAAACACGGCTTATAACAACTTTTTACATATATATCTCGGATTATTTGATGCGGCTTTCCCCCGAATACGTGTCTGTACACATCAAAAATTCATAAAGAGGCAACCCTGGATGACAAGAGGCTTGGTAGTCTCATCAAATAATAAAAGCAAATTTTATAATAAAAAGTTAAAACACCCAACTGAATTTAATGTAAAAAACTACAAAAACAACTGTAGAATATTCAATAAAGTAAAAAAGCTGTGCAAAGTAACATATTTTAAAAGTATTCTAAACGAACACAAATACAACTTGCGCAAAACATGGCAAATACTAAATAACGCCATCAAAAAGCCAAACGGAGCTACCAACTTACCTAAGTTTTTCATTCACAATAATAAAGAAATAAATGACCCGTCAGAAATAGCTAGAGAATTCAATTCCTACTTCGCAAATATAGGTAAGCAAACGAGTGATAAAATACCAGTCACCAACAAGTCTTCTCACGACTTCATGGACCCAAATTCTACTAATAATTTTTACATAAGACCAACATGTGATCTTGAAGTTATAAATATTGTAAAATCCCTGAAGTCAAAAGGGAGCAAAGATTGTGATGATATTAGTTCAAATCTACTTAAACAAACCATTGACTCCTTGGTTAACCCATTAACACACATCTTCAATTGTTCGCTTGCAAATGGCACTGTTCCAGACAAAATGAAAATTGCAAAAGTTATTCCTATATTTAAAGCAGGCGACAAACATAATTTTACAAATTACAGACCCATTAGCATACTTCTGACATTCTCCAAAGTACTAGAGAAACTTATGTCAGTGAGACTCTTGAAATATTTAAATCATTTTAGTATCTTACACCCAAATCAATACGGTTTTAGAAAAAAACACAGTACGGCACACCCCGTTATGCAATTGCTGAAAACTATATCAGAAGAAAATAAAGTAAGTAAGAACAGCACACTTGCACTATTTTTGGACCTTTCAAAAGCGTTCGATACAATAGACCATGGTATTTTATTAAATAAACTATATAGACACGGCATCAGAGGTCTGGGTAATGAGTGGTTTAAAAGCTACTTATCTGATAGATCACAGTATGTTGCATATGGAGACCATATATCTGACAGAGCAAAAATATCACACGGAGTTCCACAAGGCTCGATACTCGGCCCAACATTATTCCTGATATACGTCAATGATATCTATCGTGCTACTTCCCTGGATCTCCTATCTTTTGTAGACGATACCACCGGTATTTTGTCGGGTCCCGAGCCAAATAATTTAGTTCAACCCATAAATAAAGAGCTTGAAAAAATATTCGAATGGTGCTGCGCGAATCAACTTGTACTAAATGCAACAAAAACTAGATACATTTTAATGAACCCTTCCGCCAAAAAAAACACAACAATTCACCATAACGTTATGATAAACGGCCAAATAATAAGTAGAGTCGGATCAAATAATACCGAAAAATCTTTTAAATTCCTAGGAATACATATTGATGATTGTTTATCTTACAAACACCATATATCGCAACTCTCCTCGAAGATTGCTTGCGCAAATTATGCACTAAACAGAGTGAAGAATGCGCTTCCCCGAAAAGCTCTGAAAACACTTTATTATGCCCTTATACATACACATTTAGTATATGGGATAAATGTATGGGGAAATGCTAGAACAATTAAAAAGATACTGCTTCTACAGAAACGCTCCATCCGCATAATAAACAATAAAAAATATAATGCACAAACAGATCCCCTTTTTCGGGAAAACAATATTCTTAAAGTAAACAACCTTTTTAAACTCCATGCATGCCTGTTTGTATTTGACTGGTATCACGATAACCTGCCAGCATCTTTCAAATATTACTTCAACCCTGTAGTCAATGCTACAGGTAGAGCTAGTAGAAGAAGAGATACTCTCCAAATTGAAAGAACAAGGACAAGGTCTCTTGATAACTTTCCTACACACTTATACGCCAAACTCTGGAATGACTTAGATTCTGATTTACGCAATATAAATAACAAACAAATTTTTAAAAAACATTTAACCTCAAAATTTTTGTCCCAATACTCCGATAACATTGACTGTAATAATCCGTACTGTACGTACTGTGCCATCTAATAATAACAGGTATAAAAATTTCATAATAAACTGAGTGGGTATGCATTTTCAAGACTATCCAATTTTAGTGCTTTCCAAGGACAGTGCCTGCAGACATGGACAGTGAAATAACAATAAGGGAAATATTGATTCTATTTTTACCCCTGTTGAGGTCTCCAACACTTTGCATCAGTCCGTGTGGGGCTCATATTCTCTCTCTTGAAGAAACACTCTAAGTGGCGTCGGCTTTGGAGTAGTCAGCGCTGGACAGGTAGTGGTTATTGACTCATTTCTGCTGGTACTGCAAATGTCTGGACAAAATCTCGTCTCGTCTTGTGTTAGTTGCACTTGCCACCAGTGACTAAGACCAAGTACAGCTCTACGGTTGTCTGACAGTCCGATTCCAATGTTCCAATATTGCATGCTATTATTTCTGGGGGGCGACAGGTAGACAGCCAATCTGGCTATGTCGTCTCCCTGCGGTATACAGGCCTATTAGATTATTTTTTGTCTCATATTCATGTATGTATATTTATTGCTGTATACTGCTAAATAAAGATTCATTCATTCATTCATTCATAAGGCCTCCATAGGATTAATAGATATTCTGAAGCACCAAAACAGCTCAAGAATTTCACCAAAAATGGTATTTCAGACAGGCAAACTAACAAAAACATTTCAAGAGGGCTGCACAGTAGTTGAATTGAAAGGTCTGTGTTATCCTCAATTAGACTAATCTGAAGACCTGATTCAATGTAAATGATTGGTTAATTTGATTCCTCATAGAATGACAGTAAGTGCTGTTGCTATATAGCAACCAGTGTTGAATGGTCTAACCCTTTATCCAACAAGATGACATTTGCAAAAACATTTTTAAATAACTAAAAAATTTCCTTTTTTTCCTCAAAAACATAGCTTATGACTCTCATTGGAATGACCTTGATGAGCTCATTCCAATGAGGGGGTCATTAGCTCTTGTTTTGGAGGAAAAATTTGAAAAAATTATACAATCTGAATGGGGATTTTTGTAAACAACATTGGCCGAATATGTCTGTAACGTTAACTAAAGTACTATACCAATGAACAATCTTCTCTATTTGGCCATTTAATTTAGTAAAAAAAATTTTTTTAATATATTTAGCATGATGAGTTTTATTTTTTTTTTATTTCAGGTGATCAGAAAAGGCTGGTTGACATTACATAACATTAGTTTCATGAAAGGAGGTTCAAAAGACTTCTGGTTTTGTTTAACGGCTGAATCACTTTCCTGGTACAAAGATGAGGAGGTGAGCCATTAATTTACCTTTTTTATGAAAAGTCTTTTTTTGATTGTAGAAATTCACAGTTACATTGTAGACATTTTATGAATCGAACTGTTACTTTTTTCAAACAATATTGCAGATCTGTTTTGAACTTGGTGTAATTTAATGCTTTGCTGCTAGGTTTTGTCCCAGATATATGCTTGGGAGACTTTAAAATCTTAGATGCAGGGATGCCTTGTTGCAACATGCCAACCTTCAGTAACTTTAACCCTTTACTCAACACACATAATATAAAAACTTATTTAAATTTTTTTCCAACTTTTTAAAAAAAAATTGAACAAAACCATATGTGTTCCAATGAGGGGGGTCACATGATATGGTTTTGTTGAAATTTTTGAGGTAAAAATAATTTCAACTGCACAGTTTGGGAATTATTCAGGCAAATATGTCAGGGTTAACTCTTTACCTAAATTGACAAAAAAATGACACCTGAAAAAACGTCCTTGAATAAAAAAAATCTGGCATTATTTACTTCTAAAACATTGCTTATAACCTCACATTGGAGCAGGCTTGTTTCATTTCCTGATCATAAGCTATGTTTTTGAGACAAAAATTTCAACTGTAGTTTTTATGAATAGTGCAACCTGATTATTGCCATTACATGGGATAAAGGATTGATTAAACTGAAAGTGTTATCTATCAGAAGTTTATACAGATAAGCCTAAAATAACCCCAAAATTCCAGGGTTTTCCATGGCTTCTTGATTACCCTAGATCATGAGAATCATTATTTCAGTATCTAGAAAACCCCCGAGTACCACTCCCTCCCCCTGAAAAAACAAAAATAATTTTTAGCCCTCTAAAAGGAGGCATCTTAAGTCTGGATTGTCTGTCCTTCCATCCATCTGCCCAAATTTTGTCTGACCTTCTGGAAATTATTTTAAATAAAACTATCATGGTGGATTGATTTTCACAAAACTTCATGAATGGTAAAGTACAATGGGAAGATGTGTTGTTTGCAGCAGCATCACAAAATCTGAATGACGTAGGTCAAGGTCACATGATTATGAAAACTTAAATTTTAGAAAAATGTTGTCTGTCCATTCCAGTCCTGATTCCTTTGAATTTTGTTGTCCAGTATCCTGAAAAATTCCCTAGATACTTCTGGAAACTCTTTAAATTTGATCCCAAAAAGGCCAGATGGTAGAATCTCAAAGTTTTCTGATATGGAGAGGCAAGAGGAAATTTTTGGGATTTATATTATTTTTTTTCAATGGCTCCAAAAGGTTTCCGCAAAACCGTATCATGTGAGCCCTTATTAGAATGAGCTTGTTTCAATGAGGGGTCACATGATATGGTTTTGTTGAAATGTTTTGAAGAAGGGTTTTTTTTACAACTGCCCAATTTATAAATTATGTAAGCAGATGTGGCCGACTCATATTGTAAAGCATTAATAGGGTGTGGTGTTTCCAATAGATTAAATCCAATCATGAAATAGGTAGAATACCTCTGAGCCCTTGTAAACTTTTCCTCAACAAGAATGAACAGTTTCCATTGAAGTATGATGAAGATTACTTTCTGTATGGTATATTGATTATTTTTAGCTCCGCATGACAAACTGTCAATAGGGCTTTTCTGATACTTAGTTGTTTGTCGTCCATCCATCCATCTGCCCATCCATCATCAACATTTTGTTTGGGCCATAATTTCTTAACTACTGAATATTTTTAACAAAACTTTGTAACTGTATGTATTGTCACTAGACAGAGTGTCATTAGATGTAATGAGGTCTGTGCCCTCAAGGTGAAGGTTACTGGCACCATAGATCAGGTAACAGTCAAGAAAACTTTGATATTTTACTATCATTTTTGTTCCGTCCATATAATTTGATCTAATTTGACAGAACTTGTTCATACTTGGTACAACTATTGCTCATGACTCAAAGGTGTGTCGCGACTTTGACCCAAGGTCATATCACCAAGGTCATGTTCACAGACAGCAAAACTTGGATATTGTTTTACAGCCCTAGTCCAGTCCATATAACTTTGTATGATTGACAGACCTTACAATACAATTATTGCTCATGACTCAAAGATGTGTCATGACTTTGATCCAAGGTCATATCAAGGTCAAGGTCACAGGCAGAAAAAACTTTAATATTGTTATATAGCCCTTGTCCGGTCCCTGTAAACTGGTATGTTTGACAGATCTTATTCATAGTTGGTACAAATATTGCTCATGACTGAAAGGTTTGCTGCGACTTTGATCCAAGGTCAGATCATCAAGGTCAAGGTCAGACAGAAAAACTTTGATATTCTTATACAGCCCTTGTCACATGGGTATGAACGATTGGTTGTACTTGACTTTATACCCATGTTGTGGTCATGATTCGCCATTGTGCAGAAATATGTGACCTTTAAAACACCAATAAATAAGTAATTACAGCCCTTGTCTGGTCTGCGTAATTGAATCTGTGTGACTGCTCTTGTTCATACTTTTCACAATTGTTACCCAAAACCTATGTTGTGTCATGACCTTGACCCATTATCATATCATGAAGGTTAAGGTCACAAGCAGTAACACTTGGATTCTTGTCTTGTGATTAGCTTCCCGTAAAAGCAGTGACCCTGGGCGGAGCTAGCTAAGCTGAGAGGCCTCTTTTTAGCTCACCTGACTACAAGTCAGTGTGAGGTATTGCCATCACTTGGTGTCCGTCATCTGTCGTCCGTCTTCCGTTGTCCGTTTAAACCATCCCTGAGGCATACCCTTTCTATTTTCTTCAAATGAAGCAGCTGCCTTCTTCGGGCTCTGGGCAATGATGCCAAAGCCTAAAAATCTTTAAAAATCTTCTAATGAACCACCAGAGAGATTGCCTTGATATATGGTATGTAACACTCTTTGGTGTTGAAAATTAAAGTTTGTTCCAGAGAAGTTGGAAGATCAATATTTGGGCTCTCTGTGGGCACATACCCTTGTTGGGTTCTGTCCAAAATTTCTGTTTCGAGAACCGATGGGCCGATTTGAACCAAATTTAGCATGTTGCATAAGTGGGTCCAAAGTACTTGATTGATGCTAGAATTATTTTTTTTTTGTTGCCCCGTGGGCTAAAAATAAAAAACAATTCAAATGCCCATATTATCCAAACAACACGGAACAGAGAACTGTTATTTGGCATGAAGCATCCTTTTGACCAGTAGAATGGATAAAAAAAAATGGCCATCGGTTGTTTTAGGGTGTTCTGTAGGGTGGCGTTTGAAAAAATGCTGAGTCAGCATATTTGTAAAAATTGAAAAAACCTTTTTCTTCATAAACGCTGATCAGAATCTTTTGATATTTGGTATACAGTATAGCATCCATAGGATGGTCAAATACAAGTGTGTTCAAATCGACTCCCTCAGTTCATATTTGGTCTCAACAGAGGAGCCCAGATAATTAACTTAGGGTGCTATGGGGAATAAGCTTTAAAAATCTTCTTCCTCAGATCATACGGTCAGATTCTTTTGATACTTGGTATACAGCATCTCTACAGGGGTCAGATTGAAGTTTGTTCAAATTGAGTCCCTGGGTTAATATTTGGGCTTTTGATGGAAGCCTGAATATTAACTTGGTGCAATATGGGGAATAATCTTTAAAAATCTTCTTCTTCAGATCTGAAAGTCAGATTCTTTTGATATTTGGGATGCAGCATCTCTAGGGGGTTAGATTCAAGTCTGTTCAAATGGAATCCCTGGATGAATATTTGGGCTCTTTATTGGAGCTCAAATTTTAACTTGGTGCAATATGAGAAAATTTCTTTAAAAATCTTCTTTTTCAGACCTTCTAGTGAGAATCTTTCCATATATGGTATGTGACATCTCTAGAGGTGTAAGATTTGAATTTGTTCAAATCGACCCCCTGAGTTAATAGTTGGGCTTCCTCTGGGAGCCTGATTATAACTTGGTGGAATAGGGGGGTAGATCCACCAGTCAGATTCATTTGATATTTGGTATGCAACATCTTTAGGGGGGTTAGATTCAAGTTTGTTCAAATGGGTCCCCTGGATGAATATTTGGGCTCTTTATTGGAGCCCAAATTGTAACTTAGTGCAATATGAGAAAATTTCTTAAAAAATCTTCTTTTTCAGGCCTGCTATTGAGAATCCTTTCATATTTGGTATGTGCCATCTCTAGAGGTGTAAGATTCGAATTTGTTCAAATCGAGTCCCTGGGTTAATATTTGGGCTTCTGGTGGAAGCCTGAATATTAACTTTGTGCAACATGGGTAATAATCTTTAAACATCTTAGCCAGATCCACGGGTCAGATTCTTTTGATATTTGGGATGCAGTATCTCTAGGGGGGGGGGGGGGGGAGGGTTAGATTCAAGTTTGTTCAAATGGGATCCCTGGATGAATATTTGGGCTCTTTATTGGAGCCCAGATTTTAACTCTAGAGGTGTAAGCTTCAAATTTGCTTACACAAATTTGAAGCTTACACCTCTAGAGTTAAATTCAAGTTTGTTCAAATGGGATCCCTGGATGAATATTTGGGCTCTTTATTGGAGCCCAGATTTTAACTCTAGAGGTGTAAGCTTCAAATTTGGTAAACTCAAGTTCCTGGGTTAATATTTGGATTCCCCAAGGGAACCCAAATATTTACTTAGTGCAATATCGGTAATTATCGTTTAAAATCCTCTCCTTCAGATCCAGCAGTCAGATTCTTTTGATATTTGGTGTACAACACGTCTGGGAGGGTTAGATTGAAGGTTGTTCAAATCAGGTCCCTGGCTTAATATTTGGGCTTTTTATTGAAACCCAAATTTAACTCAGTGCAATACACGAAAATTTCTTGAAAATTCTTCTTCCTCAGATCCACCAGTGAGAATCCTTTCATATTTGGTATGTAACATCTCTAGGGGTGTCAAATTCAAGTTTGTTGAAATCGATTCGCTTGTTTTTTCTTGTTTTTTGGGGTTTTTTGGTAAATTTTTCCTTTCTTTTTTTTGAGGGGGTGGGGGCAGTAGAGAGAACACAGTAGTTTAAAACAAAACAAAAATTTCTTTCGGTTGTTGTTTTTTAACACTTCATAGAACAGAGTTTGTGAGGAAACTTTCCTAGGACCAGCAGAAATGAATGGCCAAAAAAGTTGCCTTTGTTTGTGTCATAGCAAATCAAAAAAATTACTCTTGCTGCTAATCACATGCTGATACACTCATCTGTTTTGACAATTTGAGCCAGGTGAGCGTTTTAGGCTCATTTGTGCCTCTGGTTTAATATTTCCTTCATCATCAGGTAGAAACTTGTCACCTGTTTTTGTTTTAAATATTTCTGGTGTCAAAATTTCAGTGCATATGTAGACTAAATGTGGTCTTGTTTGAGACCAGGAACCAAACAAGACCGACTTTACAATATAAATTGTTGGTACTTTTCACCTTAGGCTGTACAGAATAAAAAATGCTTTGTTTCTCAGACACTAATATTTTGAAAACAGTTTTTATTAGCTGCGACATGCAGCTCTTGTGTGGATTGGTCTGTCTGTCTGTGACCAACAAATTTTTAAACTCCGTATCTTTTAAAATTTGTAGTGGAATAACCTCACATTTGGTATGCTAGTGTATCTTATTGATGTCTAGCCCCATGTCAATGAAGGTGTTATTGCCCTTGTTTCAGTTTTATTATTTTATTCATTTTTAGTTTTTCCTGTTTTATGGCCATTTTTTCTGTGGATGCTTTACTCTTAAATTTAAAGTAAATATAACAAAATTCTTTATCATTCTTTTATTTTTACTAGAAACCAAAAAAAGAAACAAAATTGAAAACCTTTCCAACTGTTTCACTGATGGCACCGCAGTATTGATGTTAACCTGAAAATCATTTTGTGTATTCAAATAATTGAATACCCACTGGTTTTAATTGCCTCCTATTTGTTTTGGAAGAATTTGTTCACTTATATTGTTTACTATTATCATTTTCACAAACGAAAGGATCATCCGTGCAAGCAAACAATTATCAGCAAGTCACAAGCGGTTACTAACAGACACCTTTGTAACACATGTGATTTTGTAAACTCCTTTAAAGCTATGGAAAAGTGCAGCTCCATTTTCCAGGTGCCTGGAATATTATTGAACATTGAGGTTTTTCCTAGGGGCTGTGGAAAACCTATGGAAATTAAGGTTGGTTGTATGTTGGTATACCAAATCAATGAACTCCAGCCAATGATATGCCCTGTAAGCACTTGGGGAGGGGGGGGAGGGGCATTCTTGTACAAAGGGTAGGTTACAGAAGTATGTGTTTTAATTGGAAAGAATGAGAATTTTTGAGTACTCATTTTACCACACATCACTGGTAATCTACTCGGTAAGCCATGCACAGCAGATTTGCTTGTAGGATCCTCATCCCTGTTGGTTTTAAAAGTGAAGGTATACAAGTAAATGTCCATCCATTGTTAGATGACCATGTTACCCCATGCTTACTGCAGTTTATTAGTATATTGGGTTGGGCCTAAAAAAGTTAAAAATATGTTTCTCTGGCCTTCCTTTATTGTCCTTTTTGCTGCCACATGCTCTCTTTTTAAAACCAAAGCAAACTTAGAAAAATATAAATATTTTACCCAAGTTAGTAAAATCGATAAATGTGTCCCTTGAGTGCAACAAGGCTTTGCAATGCTTTAGCATCAAACGATTGACTAAACTTGACTTTATCTCCATGTTGCAGTCATGATTAGCCATTGTGCAGACGTATGTGATCTTAAACACCAATAAATAAATAAGTATATGCTTCCTATATATTTTTTTTAAATGTTAGAAAATTGTGGGGAGGGGGAATCCCCTGCTGTCCTGTGATCAATAAAGTGGTCATGAAATTTTAATCAAGTTCAAACAAAATAGTGATGTGATTGATGACACTGCTATTTCTAAACAAATTGTGTTTCTTAGTTGTGTTTCATTGTTGCGATTCTGTCGAAATTTTGATTCTATCAAATCAGCTAAAAGACTACTTTTACCATCACGGTACTATATAAGGGGTGTTGCAGTTATAGGTATAGAAAAAAAAATGGGAAGAGAAAAAAAGATACTGTTCCAAAAGACCAGTTGCCCTACCCCCTCCTCAAGTTTCTTAGTTGTGATTCTATTGAAATTCTGTTTTGACCGAATCAGCTAAAATTTCACTTTGCAATCATGATAGGGTGTTTGTAGTAATTGGTTTAGGAAAAATTGTACCAAAATGCAGAGAGAGAAAAATAGTTATTGTTAAAAAAAACAACAGGACCAATTCCCCCTCCCACTCTGCCCTTTAAATTTCATGCCATTGACTGAAACATTGCTTGTGCTTTGTAAGATATTTCACAGAATTTGAGAGGGGTTTTACTTCAATAAAAGCTGCCAATCTTTTGGAGTTTTAGTGGTAATCCACGCTCATTATAATCTATATGTCTGCACAAAATTTCCATTACAATCTCTTGCCTTTCTAAGAAAACATTGTAACAAGTTACAAAATTTGTGAAATTTTATTTTTCGTAAATTTACATGAAATTGTTTTTTGGAATCAATATTTTGCTAATCAATATTTTAACAATATTTTTCTTTCAGCTTTTTGAACAAACATAAATTTTACAGATTTTCTCCATAAAATATAATTTCTGCTAATTTCAGCAGATGTAGTTAACCACTCTCATACCCAAAATAGCACACAGTATGAACATTTTGCTTTTCATTTTTTCCTAGCACACTATCACCATCCTCCCATCCCTTGTCTTCTTCCATCCCCAGAAGTGTTCCTGTTTTAAGGCCATGAATTTTTTTATGAAGGTTTTTTTCAAATTCCCAAGTGAATTTATTGTGTGCATACAGTACATGTAGAGTGTATTATCACTAAATCACCCACAGAATGGAGATAGCACCTTAGAAATAATTTCAAATTTGTTGCAAAGAATAACAAGCACAAGCAAAGTTCCAACCTATGGACCTCCAGTTTAAACCCGGCGGTCTGTCTTCTGAAACATTGCTTGTGTTTTTTGTCTCTATGTACTTAATTTGAAAGTGATACTTTGGGTGATAACATCACTCTGCAGGTGATTTTGTTCCTGTCCACTCTCCATGTACTGTAGATCCATAACAAAGTTGAATGTTCTGGACATAATGATGGGTCCTCACATTGACCTTGAAAACCATTGGAAACTAATAGAATTTGAAAAATCATTTTTTTTTACTGCACTGAAAATCTTTGACTTTGTCCAAGGGACAATGAAAATCACAGAATTTTGAAAAAATATCTTGGAGTGTTAAGAAATTGATGAATGAAGTTGTTTATGGCAAAATAAATTAATATCAAGCAAGTTGTGACTTTCAACTGATTGAATGCTAAAAAACACTTTTATGTCTCTATTGAAAGTGCTGAAAGTCACATTCAGGCCTCGTTTTCAGTTGGAATCCTGGAATCCGATTCTCATGATTCCTTTAAAATGAAACTGTGGGAGTCCAAGTGTATTCTCATCATTGAAATGTAAACTGTCGATAAAGAATTGTTTGTATGTGCATGTGACCAACTCAATACACAAATTATCAATACAAAACTCATGATTGGGTTAACATTCTTTTAATAATTCAGGGTATTTTCTGTTTGGTTTTGCATTGCTGTTTGAGAGCCAATATCCAAAGAAGGCAATAAAAGTCCCCAAAACTGATTTATATCATGCAAACCATAGTCATGCTGTTGAGTTATGTTACAAAGCAGAATGGGCCATTGAGTTAGGTCTGTGAAGCCTCCAAAACTTGTTCAAATTTCCTTTTATAAGGCAGGTTGTGAAAGGAATTTTTGGTGAAATAAATATTTGAAAGTTGGTATTTAACTATTTTGGAGTTTCACCCAGCAAATATTTAATTGATAAAGTACATTTATTATTTCTTCTATACAGATTTGATTGGCTGTAGCATTAGATTTGGATGTATCACACTGCATAGTGCAGTCGTGTCAAATAGAATGTGACCTTCATTCCCCTATATGGTATAAGGGCTACCCAATTGGACAGTGATATGATTTTTAGCTCAACTTTGGCGAAGCCAAATTTGAGCTTATGCCATGGCCTGTCGTCCGTCTGGCCATTTGTCCATCTGTCCGTCAACAATTGGATACGGCTCGGGCTAGAGCCCGTATTTATAAACCGATCTTTACGAAACTTCTTGGGTACCTTTGTTATGACCGTGGGACGAGAACGAGTGTTTTTGGGTGCGGTCCGAAATTTAAGATGGCTGCCAGCCACCATTTTGTACTGACGATGCAGAAATCTGTTTTTTGTACAGAACTTCCATATGAAAGCTCTGATTTGAATAATTTTTTGTATGAATGTTTAGTACCATGGGATACATCACTTATAATATGGGTTTTTTTCTCGTGCGTAAATTATGCAAATTAGACAAACTTTGATGTTTTTTGGTGTTACTTTCAGCACTGTAAGTGCAAATGCCAATACAGCTCGGGCTAGAGGCCGTATTTATGAACCGATCTTTACAAAACTCCTTGGGTACCTTTGTTATCACCGTGGGACGAGAACAAGTGTTTTGGGGTCCGGTCCGAAATTCAAGATGGCCGATGGCAGCCATTTTGTACAAAATTTGGTGCAATCAGAGTTTTGCACAGAACTTCCATATGAAACCGCTGATTTGAATAATTTTTTGCGTGAATGTCTAGTACCATGGGATACATCACATATAATACAGGTTTTTTTCTCGTGCAGAAATTATGCAAATTAGATGAACTTTGATTTTTTCAGTGCTACTTACAAACAGTAAGTACACATGTCAATACGGCTCGGGCTAGAGTCTGTATTTATGAACCGATCTTCACGAAACGTCTTGGGTACCTTTGTTATCACCTTGGGATGAGAACAAGTGTTTCTGGATGCGGTCCAAAATTCAAGATGGCTGCCAGTGGCCATTTTGTACCGGAATTAGGTCTAATCAGTTTTTTGTACACAATTTCTATACGGCTCAGACTAGAGGCCGTATTTATGAACCGATCTTTATGAAACTTCTTAGGTACCTTTGTTATCACCGTGGGATGAGAACGAGTGTTTTTGGGTGTGGTCCGAAATTCAAGATGGCCACCAGCAGCCATTTTGTACCAAAATTAGTGCAATCAGTCTTTTGTACAGAACTTCTGTATGAAAGTTCTGATTTGAATAAATTTTTGTATGAATGTTTAGTAACATGGAATACATCACATATAGTACAGGTTTTTTTCTCGTCAGAAATTATTCAAATTAGATGAACTTTGATTTATTCAGTGCTACTTATACACTGTAAGTGCACATGTCAATATGGCTCGGGTTAGAGGCTGTATTTATGAACCGATCTTCACAAAACTTCTTGGGTACCTTTGTTATCACCTTGGGACGAGAACGAGTGTTTCTGGGTGCGGTCCAAAATTCAAGATGGCTGCCAGTGGCCATTTTGTACCGAAATTAGGTCCAATCAGTTTTTTATCACAACTTCTACACAGCTCACATTTGTGAACTGATCTTCACGAAACTTCTTGGGTACCTTTGTTTTCACCTTGGGACAGGAATGAGTGTGTTTTGGGGTGCCTGTGTTATCACTGTGCTTTGAGAACAAATATTTTGGGGTTCAGTCAGACCCACTCTGGGACTCAAAGATTTCTTTTCTAGTTTAGCATCTGACTGTCACCCACCTTAACAATACTTTACCTATACATTTTTTACAGGCAACGGTCAGTATTTATGTACAGACTGTTACAATACTTTATATGTACCCTTGTTTTCAGGTCATTACCTAGATGTTTGTCATTGCTGTGTCACATACTATACATGTACATGTCTTTGTCTTGACAAGTTGAGCTACAGTGTCATTGACACTTTCATTTTGTCATATGACAGGAGCACTGAATATTAATTTTGTCAACATTAGTCTAATAACAATGCAAATAAACGTCACATTGATATTTAAGATATTGAAAATTGTCAATGGAATTGACCGAAGTAAAAATGGATTATCACTTACATGCTAACAATAACTTGATCCAATATAAGTTTGATGTATGATAATGTCTATTGAACAAGATAATATGGGGGTGAAGAGTTACATATTACCCAATTTTTGTCATATGATCATTGAGTTTGTGGAGTTCCAAGAATTAAAACTGAACTCAACTATCAGTACTGCTGAATGTCGGAACTATAGAGTTGGGGGGGGGGGGGGGGAGGGGGAGAGGGCAGGGGGCATGTAAATTACTCAACTCCTGTGGCACCTCCACCCCTCCACCTCATGAATAGGGCATAAATCAAACTATGGTCAGTCTAGTGTGTTTAGGTGTTTGGATCCTTTCATACTATTGGATTCTGGCAGATTCCCATAATAGATCTTTGCGGGAATCCAATTAGATTCCCGAACAAATTTACGAAAAATGAGGCCTGGTTTTAATGGCATTGGGAAGTATGTTTCACCTGGTTGTTTGCTCATCACTCCTAGGTAGTTCTCACAGGGTACTCTGGCTTCCTTCACTCATAAAACTTCTACACGATGTGATCCAGGCTTTTGAAAGTGTCATTAAAACTAAATAAACAAACTTGGTTCTTTTATTGGCAGCAGGAAAAACGTTTGTGTATTAAAATCATGTTTTTACAGTTTAATGGAGAGTGTCAACAGGCGCTTCTCAAAAATATTGTAACAATTATTCTAATCTCTTTAAACCACAAGCTCCCCTTTCTGAAGATGGTATCTTTTATAAAAAAAATACTCAAAGTACAAATCGCCTTTGAAAAATACTATCAACAGTCTGCCAGTGTAGCCATGACACACTGGAATTTAAAGTAGCAATGTTCAGTCTTTATTAGTCTCTCTGTTTACCCAAGGATTCGGTCAGATCCATCCACTACCACAAATTTTATTGTCAAACGTTTCGTTTTGTTTTTCGCATTGCTTTTAACTCTGCACATAGAAGTCAAAATTCTGAATTTTCAAACAAGACATTTTGCCCATAATGCAACTGACAATTCAAACAATTCTCTCTTCTTTGAAAGAAGTCAATGAGCTCTGTTAAACCAATTTCAGTTGGTCATATTCCAAGTTGCTTTATGGGAAAAATTTACAGGTTGAAATTTTGATATTTTATCATGAGTGTGTCAGTGTTAAATTATAGGTTTTTACCCCCTCATTGGAACAAACGTGACAGGCCTCATTTTTCGTACATTTTTTCTGGAATGTAATTGGATTCTCGCAAATTTCATATACAGGAATCCACCAGAATACAATAGTTTGAGAGGACCCAAGCACATTGGCCTGACCATGCTTCAGCCCAGTGTGCCAGGTGTTTGAACAGTAACCTCATATTCATGGGCTGGTGGGGTGGTAGGTGATGAGGAGAGGAAATGGGAGGGGGCATGGGTTGTAACAGTTTGGTGTGAATGGCCTTTTCAGTGAGAAAACCATAGCATATCCATGCATACAGATATGTGATCTGGAGGGCAAGAAGTTACAGACATGGAGATTGATGAGAAAGGTTAACGAGAATTAGCAACCACTTTGTGATTATGTTATCAATCTGAGTAAAACTAATACCAAAACAGAAGTGAAAATCTGTAAGCCCGAAATAGAAATATGAAATCGGAAACAAAAATATGAAACATTTTTGTTAAATTTTGTCGGGACGACTTGACTTGTGATGTCTTCACCCGAGGGCAACTGTTGTGTTTCCACTGTTCACTCCTGGCCATATATATATATATACTCCACCCATTCTCCAGCTCTGCCATTCAGTACCATCAAGAAGTTTCAGTTTCACTTCTGTGACCTCAGCATAGTCAGTGATTATAATAGGAAATTAGGTAATATGTAACTCGCACATTATCTAGTTAGATAGACACTGTCATTCCTCAAACCTGTATTGGATCAAGTTATTTGGGATATTTAATTGATAATCTGTTTTCACTTTGGCAAATTCCATTTGCAATTTGCAATATTTTAAATATCAATTTCGCATTTATTTTTCCACTGTTGCTGATCTAATGTTGATATTCAGTGTTTGTGCCGTGTGACAAAATAATCGTATCACTATCCAATCAGGTAGCCTGAATACCTATAGAGAATTACGGGTCACATTGTATTTGATATTTGACTGCACCAGTTGATTAGCCCAACTCCAATACTACAGCCAAGAAACCGAACCAAAATACAGTTTACATTTAAACAGGAATGCCCTTGGTTTCTCATAGTTTCATTTTATGGGAATATTATGAGAATTGGATTCCTGGATTCCCTTAAAAAATGAGGTCTGCTTGATGGGCTTATCCCACTGATGGATTATGACCTGTGGTTTTAAAGAAAAATAGAGTATTTAGTTTCTTTGAAGAAAATTATTGCAACTGTTGTCTGTGATCCAATTAGGTAATAGTTTGAAGGAACATACTCTTCAACATAAGTTTGTTGTCATTGAAAATCCTGGCATTTTACATAAAACATTGAAAGTCATCGAGATTGACTAAAATTTATTCAGGTTTGTACAACTTGGGTGAATGATCATTTCATTCGCTTGTTGTTCGCTTAAAAAGAAAGAGGACAACTGATTTACTATTGCCTACTTTATTAGATCTTTTGACAGATATAATTACTCAAGTAGACTCGATCAGCATTCCCCATGTTTGGTCACGGGGTGGGCAACTGTCACATTTGTTTCCAAAACAATAAACGTGTGGAGTGAAACTAGGAGCCGGCAATGGCAGTTACCGTCAACCACTTCATATGTCATTCATTTCCTTTCGTATAACTCAACTATGCAAACACCTATGGAACAGATATTGACAATACTTGAATTATATCAATGCATTTCGAATGTTGAACTTTCGAAATGGTAGCTCATTATGGCTTTGCAAAGCAACGAAAATACGCAACTTGATTATGACTGTACGCAGTCACATTTCAATGTGTTCTTCTGTTTCCAACTTGGATTTACCATATTATTAATAATGTTACAATTGATACTTACTATAATAGGTAATTTTAATGCAAATTATGATTCGTGTAAATACCAATATCTGTTTATTTGATGAGTCGAATTCATGACCATCATTTTCTGACCAGGATTGTGTGTGTTAATTATTCCATGTGTAATTTGTTTTGGCAATAAAGGTGACTTTATCCCCCATCCCTCCCTCGTGTGAACCATCTTGAGGAATACTGATCTCTATTGCTATTGTATCCATATGCTCACATAACTAGTGTTTCTTGAAAATGGCCCATGAACTGCTGTGGTGTAACGCACTGTTGGAAAGGGCTCTCTGAGACCATCCCAACAATACTTTACAACACAGCATATTATCAGATTGCTGACAGAAACTCATGAAATAAACTGCATTGCAGCTCTATCTTAGTACTAACATTGATATACATCTTGTTATCACTTTGCCTTTCCCTTACAGACCTTGCATTTTGTAGATGGCTGATAGTCATCAAGATCAGCCCCAAAAATTTTGGGGGGAAGCTTATCACTTAACCCCAAGAAAATAACATTTTACCACCAAGTTTAATGAAAACAGGCCGCAATGAGACAAAAGTAAGCCCTGAAAGCCCTCTTCTAGGAGGCCTAATATAGTCCTCGACATTATTTCAAAATGCAAGGCCTGCTGTTGCTTACAGAATCTTAAAAGGGTTACCTGATAAAATAGGTTGCCTTAAAAAAGTTATGGCAACCACTTTTTAAGGTTGCCCAGGGCTTCGGCAGTGCCTCAGTTGCAAAGAAAGACTTTGAATTTGATGACAGGCAATTGAAGACCTTAAAATCATGGGAAATAGGCCTTGAAATAAAAATGCAGAGTGCGTCCTCGTAGAAGTAAAGTTATATATGCCATAATTTGTGGAGGCTTAGTCCCAACTAGGACGTGGGACGAGGTGATGATCAGAGGGTTCTCATTAGACTAGGAGAGGGGAGGGGTATTCTAGGGCCTTGAAAATGTTGAAAAAGGCTTTGAATTGGTTTAAATTTTATCACTCCTTGTCTTGCAGGAACCCTGTTGCCTTAATTTCTGATTTGTACAGGCCTGTTATTTTGAAAACTCACAGAATTTGGTTTTCACATAAGTGCAAATGTGCAGGAACCTTGCATATGCCATGGTTTGCATCAAAAAATTGAAACAAAGAAACATCAAACACTGCTTGAGAACTTTTGTTTAGCACTGAGAAGAGTTTTTCAATTCAACTGTTGAAGGAATCATGGGTAGGAGTGCCATGATTAGACGCATATTCAACTGTCATCAAATATCCTTGACAATGATTATTTTTTTTTTTTGCAGAGTCATTAATGAATTTGTTTGACATTGTATGTATCACTATGCTGTGGGCTTAAACACAGTTGTTAATATTGAAGAATGCAAAACATTGCCATTTTTGACTATCCTGACACCAATATGCATTAACCGTTTGCACTGTGGTGTAAAAATAGCAAAGTTTTCAGCAGCAAATATTTCCCATAAAGCTGTTTGATATTTAACCAAATGTACCTGTTTGACAGATCTCAGTGAGCTCGGTCAAACAAAATATAATTTGTTAAATTAATAGTTAAAAAAGAGAAAAACAGAGTTATTGGAGAAAATTCTGTTGCACCATAAGAGTGCTGTGGGTTAAATAGGCAGTTAGATACTACACTGTGACAAAAGATAACAGTGTTGAATAACATTTGACAACCAGACGGCATCATGTTCTGAGTCCTTTGACTTTTGGTGAATGATGATAGTCCAGAGCTTGAAATGTTCAACTGTCTACGTGTTTCTAACAGTCAGAAATTTGCATGCCTGCCACATGAGATAGATCAGTTAGTAGTCTGTGAATGGTTTCATTCAGATAATCAAAATCATTAAAAGTTCATCGCAGGCATTCATTGGAAGTAATTCAAAACCCTGCATCACCGTGAATTAAAAAATTACACACTCTCAGTCCTGTTTCAACTTGATGCACGATCATGCATATCAGGGAAGCTATTACCGTATTTACTCTATGTATTGGGACAGGTAAAAATAAATATTTTCAAAGATGTCCCACATCTTAGAAAATGGGGAAAAAACACAACCTGGTCTTGTTTTTATGCTGAATCAAGTTGTGTGTGATTCGTTTTCCATCACTATATACGAAAATCGCCATCCAATTTTTTTTAGATTTTTATTTTTTGCTTCCAAAACATAGCTTATGCCCCCTCATTGGAACAAGCGCATTGCCCTCGTTCTAATGAGGGGTCATAAGCTATGTTTTGGAAGCAAAAAATGAAAATTTTGAGTTACACAAGAATTCTTTTTATGAGTGTCATCTGCCACTAGCGTTTAGTAAAGGGTTGAAGACTGTCACAATGTAATATTAAATAGTCTTACTCATGTCAGTCCGGACTGTAATTATTAAAACTTAGGAACAGATTTAAATGAAAACAACACAAATCAGTATGTATTATCAGTTTTTTATTGTTTTAAAAGGAAAATTAAACACAAACTTATCTTTAATATTGCGCATTTTGCACCATTTTCAGGTGACTGGGCCAACAGGAAACAAGTCTCCTGAGTGTCCCAAACATTGGAGCATAAAAAAAAAATATTTTTCTGGAAAAAATGTGTGTCCCAAATTATAGAGTGTCCCAATATATAGAGTAAATATGGTATAACAGCGTGTGTAAATAAATTAATGATTTTCTTTATAATTATCATCTGTATTCACTAGGAAGCTTCCCCGTGGGAACCCCGGGAAGTAAGCAGCACTTGTTTACTGTGGTAAACCAGTTCCTCTTTACTAGTAAAATAGGACCCAGTCACCAATGCTTGGGGTGAAAGTCCTCTAAAATGGGCAACATGTAGATCAACGATTGACTACACTTGACTTCATCTCCATGTTGTGTCACGATTAGCCATGGTGCATAAATATGTGACGTTAACCACCAACAAACAAACAAACACTAGGAAGCTGTTTCCCAAAGGCTGACATTAATTAAAAAAAACAAATGTTGAATTGTTAATATTATTGCTGTATATTGCAGTTTATTACACCCATAACGTCTAATTATAATAGGAATTGGTAAAAAATAAATTGCATTCTCCCCTCACTAGTGAGATCAAACACCTTTGTGATTAACATTTTGTGTGAACTTGAAATTTACCAATGAATTCTCACAAGCACAAAACAAAAGTTGTTCTCGCTCCACTAATGAGTATAACAAGATGCACCAGATCACGATGGAATGCCTATCAGCTGATTGTGTAAACAGATTTCTTGCGTAGTATAGGCGTTGGTTTGGATCGTTTCATTTGAAGCTTCAAATGAAAGGGGTATAATAAAAAGAAAGTCTAATGTTTTCTTGTGAATACCAGGATTAATCTCATTTGTGAGTGAGAGAATTTGTATTTTCACTCGCAGAAAGAGATAAATCCTGGTATTCACAAGAAAACATTAGATATCCTCTATGTATTCCCTTGTTAAAAGTACCAATTTGTGGAGGGGGGGGGGGGGGGTGTGTTAGGGGGCATTTGTCCTTGCAAGGAATGCATTTCCAACACATTTCAATGAGGTTTGGCTTTAAAGAAAAGCATTTTGATGTTTGATCATTATTTAAAATTGGGTACATATTATGTACTCACTTCCATCTTGCTGCTACATGGCTCAGATTTTGCATCCTATTCAGTACCCCCCCCCCCCCCCCCTCCCACCCTAGTAACTGTTCAGCGATCTGAACATAGAAGCTGCCCCTCTGTGTAGGGGGTAGATGCTGCATTTAGATCACTGAACTAGCCCCACAGATATTACTCTTGCCCCTCTAACTTTGATATCTTGGCTATGCGCCTGGCTACACTTAACTTCATACTTGTGTTGCAGTTATGATATAGCTACAGATGTGGAAAGTGAACTTAAATACCAATAAGTAACAGGAATAACAAATAACACTTCAAAAACTTTCTTGAATAATCACTGAAATAATCAATTTTTTCATCTCAAAAACATAGCTTATGAATTCTCATTGGACGAGCTTAATGAGACTGTTTCAATGAGTTGTCATGTTTTAGAGACAAAATGTAATAAAATATGAATGGTGATTTTTCATAAAATAGCATTGGCCGATTCATGAGGTAAAGGTCAAGAAAATGGGTTAACCCTTTACATAGCATGAAAAGCAGATGACACTTGCAAAAAAAAATTCTTGAATAACTAATTTTTTTCATTTTTTGTCTCAAAAACATAGGTTATGACCCCCTCATTGGAACGAGCAATTTTTTAGAATATCGCTGGAAGGTTTTGGCCATTACGTTGGTTAAAGGGTTAACATCTACAAACGTATATTCTAGAGAAATTTTCAAGGAAGGATGTCAGAGGTCAGAGCAAATAAAGTAAATGTGGGATTGGAATTTTCTTGTTGATGTGGTTCTCTCATTTCCACTTGTCCTCTTCACTTCCTGTCTCCTGATATTTATTGCAGTAAAAAGTAATATTCCACAAATTTGTTTTCTATTCAGTTCTCTCTGGTAAGTATATGCAGAACTGAGGGCAAATTAATGAATATTTGTCACTGGAATGTATTTTCACAATTTTATCGTACTAATCTGAGTATTATTTCAGGAAAAGGACAAGAAATACATGCTTCAGCTGGACAGTTTGAAAATACGCGATGTAGAGTCTGGAATTCTGTCTCGCCGTCCAACATTTGCACTCTTTTCCATTGAGAATAGGTAGCCCCCTTTTTACCGCTGCACCACCCTTTTTCAGTTTGCATTATTGTTGCACCTCTTATACATAGCTTTCACTATGTTCTTTTGTGGAAGAGCTTTTTGTGTTTGTCTCCTTAATATTGTTTTCTACTAGATAATCAGCTTGGATGTTTTCAGTATTTGTTTCCATGTTTTTTGAGATCTTCATTAGCTGTAGTTTGGGAATTCCAGCTTACACTTGTTACAAGAATGTCGTGGTTTCTTTTTCATTAAATAAAAGGATATTAGGAGACATTCCAGCTGAAATGAATCCTGATTTTATGTTATTGATTTATAATTGTTAAATAGTGCTTTATTCGCACCTTGAACTAGGCTTAGAGTGTTTTACTTAAGTGCTATATGCCTCTGTCGGGTATTACTAGCAGTTGCCATGCACATTTTGATTATTGTGGGATGACCTCTGTAGCCATAACTTCATGGTCTTGCTCTTCTCAAATACTACAGAGGGAGTTTTAGCCTGTATGAAGGATGTCTTTCTCCAGTCAGGAACAGCTATTTTACATTCCCACCTGATAGGACAGTATGACATGACCCTTTGATTGATGCTGTCAGAAAATGTTTGGCCACCTTGGAACCTTTGCCCAACCAGGGATTGATTTTGTGTCCTCTGGCTTAGGAGACCAGTACACTTCTGTACTTGGCCATCACTCTCTAATATTAGTCACAAGCCAGAAAATAAGCAGACTGTCATCTGCAAAATGAGGTCCCCAGAGGGTGAATTTAGTGATGCTATGCAGGGTAGCATCACTAAATATACCCTCTGTGAACCTCAGTCTGAATCAGGGTCTCAAAACAAAACAGAAAGAGGTACCCAGAGGATAAATTGGCCCACTGTATGGAATAGCATCATCATATTCACCCTCTGGGGTCCTCATTCTGCAAATATCAGACTGCTTGTTTTCAGGCCTGATTAGTCACCTGCACACTGATATTGAAATATTAAAATTTTAACAAGTAAATTTTCTCATAATGTGACTAGGTATTTAACCAATTCATACTTGTTTGACAGAACTCATTGAGATTGAATTCGTAAAATTTTAAGTTGCATCATGGGAAAAATTTTCTCTGTTATGTTGACATTAGCGTGTAAGGAATTAAAATGACATGTTTAACCTAAAAACAAATGTCTTGTTTTTAGCTACGGAAAGTTGATTTCTTCTTAGGACATGGTGTTCAGGGTTTATTCACCTCCTTGAGTTCTAGGAAGATCATTAAATTTTTAAAAAAGTAAATTCCAAGTCCCTCAACACTCCTTGAGTCCAAACCTTCTTAAAGTTTATCATTATTTCTTGGAACTGACACTGGAGGATTTTTGCAAGCAAAGAATTATCAACAAAAGTAGCTTCAATGAATTCTTCATGAGAGACACTGTAATAGTAAATCAGAGATAAAAAAAAAACTTTGGCTTGGAAGCGAAAAATGAAAAATTTGAATTATTTTATTAATTTTTTTTTCACTTTTCCTGAGGCTTGATGATTGCAAATGAAATGATAATGATATACTAATCAGGAAAACACAGAATGTTGTGATGTAACTTACAATTTTCAAAAACATGCAGTGGATTTGAATTAGAGTCGACGATTATGTGTCTATAACCAACACAGATCTAATTCAAATTTGGGAATTGATTTTCTTCCTTTGTTTGGGGTTGAGGTAGGTAGTGGATTTGAATTAGAGTCGACGATTATGTGTCTATAGCCAACACAGATCTAATTCAAATTCGGGAATTGATTTTCTTCCTTTGTTTGGGGTTGAGGTAGGGAAGCAGCCAATTAAACTATAGAGGCACTACTTGCCAATTTGAATTAGAGTCGACGATTATGTGTCTATAACCAACACAGATCTAATTCAAATTTGGGAATTGATTTTCTTCCTTTGTTTGGGGTTGAGGTAGGGAAGCAGCCAATTAAACTATAGAGGCGCTACTTGCCAATTTTCTTTTAAAACATTATGCGTCATGTTACCCCATTAAAGCACTATAAATTGCAAACAAATGTGCATGTATATGCAGGTCAAACTATATAAACCTTATATTAAAGACAATCTTCAAATGAATTCAGAGTGACAATGGAGCATCCATATACATGTATACAGTTAAAATATATGTAAAGATATCACAATTATTTACTTGTCAGTTTAAAATCTATGAAAACAAATGTATTGTTTAGGAAACATTTGGCAGGCCATTGAATGTTCACAAACAGCAGATTTGCTTTGGGGTAAGGGGAGGAGGAGGTCTTCAGATTAATTTTCACTTTGCTTGCAAGTGAGGCATGGCTGTGGATACCATTTTATTTCAAATCCGAAGAATTCATTGTGAATAGCTGTGAGTTAATTTCCAGGCATGTCCCACTCACATATCACCAACCTAGCAACCAACTGTCCAACTTTGAACATGTTAGCTATTGGACGAGACAAAAGTTGTTTTTATTTTTTTATTTTTTTTTTTTGGTGGGGGGGGGGGGGGGGGGAGGGAGTGAAGAGCATTGTTCAAGGATATTAAAAACTAATATTTCTTTTCTTACCTTTGGTGATGTTTTGACCAATGCCAGGAGAAGTCTTTTTGGGCAATGGTGGGGCCGTTTTGACCAGTCTCAGGAACATTTTTACCAATATTAGGAAAGCATTTTGACCAAAGTCACAGAATGTTTTGACCAATGCCAGCGGGAAGTTTTTACCAGTTTGGGGATGTTTTAGTAGGCATGTTTTGGTTAGATGAAGCATTGGTCAGTGCCTCATTTGGTATGTCATTGCAAAGTAGCTTAACAGTTGCATATCTTTGCCATTGAAATTTTAACTTGCAGCCACAAATCATTTTTCAACTTGTTTTAAATACTTTATTACAACACAAAACTTCTCCAAAGTCTTACCATACAGAAAGTACACTTTAAAGTCATAAATGATGTTTGAAATCAGTAAAGTGCTGGGTTGCCTAACACTAGTTTGAAAGTTAGTTCATCCAAGAATGAAAAATATTAAAATCCAGCAACATTTTTAGCTCAACTTGACAAAGTCAAGCTGAGCTATTGCCATCACTTCTCGTCCGTCAGCGTACGTACGTACATCCACAATTTCCTTTGGCACACCTCACAGGTCGCATTTATGATCAGATCGCTTTGAAACTTGGTATGCTTGTTTGGGGTGACCTCTAGATGGGAGCTATCATTTTCTTCAATTTCCGTCAAAAAATGTTACCGCGGCCAACGTTCTTAGGACTTAGTTTAGTCAGACCACAATATTTCCCTTTGGCACACCCTATAGGGCCCATGTATGATTGGATTGCTTTGAAACATGGTATGCTTCTTTGGGGTGACCTCTAGATGGGAACTATCGATTTTTTTCCATTTCCGTCAAAAAATGTTGCCGTGGCCAACGTTCTTAGAACTTAGTTTAGTCAGAAGACCTCAATATTTCCCTTTGGAACACCCTGCAGGGCACATTTATGTTCGGATTGCTTTGAAACCTGGTATGCTTGTTTGGGGAGACCTCTAGATGGGAGCCATCGATTTTCTTCCAATTCCGTTGAAAAATGTTGCTGCGGCCAACATTCTTAGAACTTAGTTTAGTCAGACCTCAATATTTCTCTTTGGCACACCCTACAGGGCACATTTATGTTCGGATTGCTTTGAAACCTGGCTTGCTTGTTTGGGGTGACCTCTAGATTGGAGCTATCTATTTTCTTCCAATTCTGTCCGTCAAAAAATGTTGCCGCTGGCAACGATCTTTCAACTTAGTTTAGTCAGGCATCAATATATCCTTTGGCATGCCATAAAGGGCACATTTATGATCAGATCGGTTTGAAACTTTGTATGCTTGTTTGGGGTTACCTCTAGATGGGAGCTATTGATTTTCTTCGATTTCCGTCAAAAAATGTTGCCACTGGCAATGATGACCTTCAATGAACTTAGTAAAAACTTAGTGCAGTTAAGCATCAGTATTTCCATTTGACACACCCTGTAGGGCACATTTAAAATTGGATCGCTTGCAGACTTGGTGTGCTTGTGTGGGGTTACATCTATATGGGAGCTGTTGATTTTCTTACAATTCCGTCGAAAAATGTTGCTGCAGCCAACATTCTTAGAACTTAGTTTAGTCAGACCTCAATATTTACCTTTAACACACCCTTCAGGGCACAATTATGATTGGATCACTTTGAAACTTGGTATGTGTGTTTGGGGTGACCTCTAGATGTTAGATATTTTTTTCATTTCCATAAAAATTTATTGTCGTTATCACCAGCCTTTGTACTTACTGCATTTGTGCATCAACTTATCCCTCTTGCACTCTCTGCAGGGTATATTTATGAATTTCCATAAAAAACCATTGCCACGAAGCAATGACCTTCTACTTAATGCATTTGTGCATTAACATCTTCCTTTGGCATGCCTCAGAGGGCACATTCATTATCAGGTTATTCTGAAAGTTTGTATGCTTATGCAGGGTGACAAAGATAGGAGCTATTGATTTTCTTTTCATTTCCATCAAAAATTGTTGCTATTAGCAACAATCTTTGAATTTATTGCATTTGTGCATCAACATTCTTTGACATGACCTACAGGCCATATTTATCATAGGATTGTTTTTGAACTTGGTGTGCTCACTAGTCAAGAACTCTAGATAAGAGCTGTTGATTAGCATTCATTTCTGTGAAAAAAGTTTCCATTTACAATAACCTCTGAACATACTGCATTTGTGTATCAACATTCTTCCTTTAGCCAGTCTTACAGTTTACATTTAAAAATGCATGGATCACTCTGACGTTGTGCACACACAATGCAGTTATGTTGAAATTTCATCAAATAACATTGGTACCAATGATCTTCAATTTTGCCATTTCATTTATAACTTTCCAAGTTCAAGTTTGTCAAGTCGAGCTACAGTGTCATTGACAGTTTCATATCTACTACTCTTCATAAAACTCCATTGAATTTGACTATTTGACAGTGGTCAAAAGTCAGGAAATATTTGTGGCTTCCCCTCTTTGATGTCACTTGACAAATATAAACTAGTTAAAGCATTCAACTAGTGAAATGTGTTGGGAATTCTAAACTAAATTCATTTCACTGTTCTGTTGGCCAGGAACTCAGTCCGGGCATGCCACTTGTGCTCTTAAAAATTTGGCGTCCTGTCATAAATCAACAAGCAGCATACTGAAAAACCATCAGTTCATTCTGTGAATTATGAATATAAACACATCAACAACTTTCATGCATACAAATAAAGCTGTTTTACACCACAAGTTATAAATAAACTAAATATTCTAATGGATTTGACAAATATTCATTGGTTACGATATGCCAGTATTAATACTTCAGATAAGCAGATAACGTTTGTGTCCTTTCAAACAGGCATGTCCTGATTTTTTCCAGGTTGCACGAAAAATTCCTGGTTGGTGGACAACTGGAAACCGACATGGGTTTGTTTTTTCCTAAACAAGTTCTGTTTTGCCAACAAAATAGGGCATAGACACCAATACCTGTGGGCAACATTGGTAAAAACAATTGGCAATGTATGTGACCTTAAACACCAATAAATAAATAAATTTGCCTAAAATAATGGCCATAAAAATGAGTGTCATCTGCTATTCTAGTTGGGTAAAGTTAAACATAAGTAAATAAATAAATAAATAAATAAATAAATAAATAAATAAATAAATAAAACACAAGTAAATAAATAAAAAACAAACAAATCACCACAACCTATCATTGTGTTTGTGTAAGGTCAAGATGAGGAATCAAATGCTTCAAGTTCAACAAACATTTTCTTTTATGCTATACCAGTGGGATAAGTTGTAGCATAACCACAAGAAATGCTTGTCCAAACCAAATAAGACCAATCTTTGACATTCTTTGGAGTGTTCTATCTCACTGACCTTCCCAAAAATCAGCTGTGAATGGTATTGTACAAAAAAAATTGATGGAATATTTTCTTGTTGTTATCCAAAAACTTGCTTCCATTGGTTTTGTAAATATTTCATGTATATCTTATAGTAGTGTACTTTAATAGCCACACTATTGCACGGTCACCCACTTACTTAACAATCCATGGGAAACTTGGGGATTCAACAATCAAATCTTTTGTTCTTCAAATGCTGGGTAGTTTTACTCTTCAGTGTCCATAACAAGCCAGAAAATAAGCAGCCTGTCATCTGCAAAGTGAGGTTCCCAGAGGGTGAATTTGGTGATGCTACCCTGCAAAGCAAGGTAGCATCACCAAATTTACTTTCTAGGAACCTCAGTCTGAATCAAGGTCTCAGGCCTAACAAGAAAGAGATACTCAGAGGATAAATTGGGGTTTGTAGCCCACCGTATGGGTTAGGGTCAGCAAATTCACCTCTAGGGACCTTATTCTACAAATGACAGATTGCTTATTTTCAGGCTTGGTCCATAAACTGCAAGTTTACTTGGTGGGTACTCAAGTTTTTTTTTACTGGAATACCCAGTGATCTATAGACATAAAATTTGCATGTTGGACCTGCAGTTAAGGGTATAGGTGGATACCTAGTGCCAACTCACCATGTATGTATACTACGAATATCATTTAAGCTCTGGTGTCTTTTCAGCAAGTCTTAGCAAATTAAATGATAAAGAAATAACAATAGCAGTTGCCAGGCCTTTGACTGAAAACCTTTGGCTGCCATTGGCTGAAGAAAAATAGAAGCACAAACTGTATACAGTTCATGGAAAGTGGATGGCCACTAAAACACCTGTGGAGTCGAGTTGCAACCCATACAATTGAAAAAAACAGTATTGTATATTGATGTAGGGTGAGGCTAGTTATAGGCATGGCCTGTTTGCCAAACCCATTTCTGTTAAAAGAAATAAAATATTGTTTTAAAAAAAACCAATTGGTATCATTTTCTGTGAAAGATATCAAAAGAACAATCATGCTTCCAGGCTATGGCTGTGGAGCTGCAGGTTGTAATTGGAGCTCCATTGGCTGAAATCTTGCTTGTTCATTAATGCATGTTCACAGAATATGAGTTATTGCCTGGGTGAAGACTCTATTCCTCAGGAGGTTTTAGAGGTTATCCACTCTCCATGTTCGGTACATTGTAAGTTGTATACTGATTTGCAATAGATCCAAAGTGGATGAACACATTCTACTTTCTTTGATTTTCTATTATTTCAGCATATTATATTTGTACTAATTGTATTTCCAAATTGGCTTGCCCAGGTGTAATAAGAATTATAGGTTCAACATGACGAGATTTGTTGTGTATTGTACCTTTTGAAAAATTTGATATGAATTATTTTCTTCATGGTTATTCTATTGCAGGATATTTTTATTACTTTTTACTGTACTGTTTTGCATGCTTGTAGTGTCTTTTTCACATTGCTGATGGTTCCATGTAAGAACATTTTAACCCTTAAGGGCCTGGACAATTGTCCTGAATTCACACCTGACCACAGCCT
Source organism: Pictodentalium vernedei (assembly GCA_031216915.1). Lineage (NCBI taxonomy): Eukaryota > Metazoa > Mollusca > Scaphopoda > Dentaliida > Dentaliidae > Pictodentalium > Pictodentalium vernedei. The sequence goes on from CM062291.1 coordinate 246,917,816, forward strand.
GTACACAGGCTTAACAGTGATTTCTAGTCAAGTCTTGGCTGCCTTAACAGGCAGCCAAGGCTTGACTTGAAACCACTGCCTATGGAATTTGTTTATTGTCAGCAGGACCTACTCATGATGGCACATTAAGGGCACCTGTTCTGAGGTTGTAAAACTCATAGGCCTTTAAGGGTTAAAGATAATGAAATTCAGTTCTCAATATTTTTAAAACAATGAATGAAAAATCAAAAAAAGAAAATATGGGAGCATGATGGTGCTATGAACTAAAATGTATTGCACATCAATGGTGCACTTGCCTTCAACCACTGCTAACCCTGTTTGTGTCGGGTTAATAAGTTGGCGAGTCTGAGGGTAGCATGCCACTGCTTGGTGGTTCTCTCCAGAGACTCGGGTTTCCTTCACCTGTAAAACTGTCCGACACAATGTGACTCTTGAAAATGTTGTTAAAACCCAGTAAACTATCAAATGCAAAAAACAGTTCTAAATTTTAGGCATCTGTGTCAACATGTCATTCTCTTTATTAGACTTGCTGTCAATTGGGATTCAGAAAATAAACTGTATTCAGTTTAACCCTTTACCTAACACAAAAGGCAGACTGCACCTGCTAACAAAATTTTTTACTAACTATTTTTTGAATTAAAAACATGCTTTATGCCCCCTCTGTGGAACAGGCTCAATGAGCTTGTTCCGTTGGGAGGTGGGGGGGGGGGGGGGGGGTGGGGAAGGGTCGGGTCATAAGCTATGTTTTTGAGATAAGAAGTGAAAAAAATTATGAAAATTGAATGGCGATTTCTGTGAATACCGTATTCATTCCAAATGTTGACACAGTTTAAAATAAATATTTTTTTCACTGTATCAACATTTGGAAAATGCGGTGGATGGGGTGTTTCAAAATTTGGAAAACAAAAAAAAATTCCCATGTGTGACGCCGGTAAATATAAATAAATGTTGAAACTGAAAATAAACCTGACCTGTCTGTGCTTCTCTCGTTATTATCGACTGGGACATCCTCTCTCCACAGTAAATCTGTGTGTAGCCATGGTTTTTATTAAGAACAGATTAAAGTTCTCAGTTGAAAACGATGTTTACCCACTCAAAAGGATTTATAAAAATGGAATGTGTTGAAATACAACAGTATAAACAAACAGCGATTACCCCGGTACATGTGACTCTGACCTGTGATTGACAGTTCTTGCGCAGAGCAACACGCCTCCAACAAGCTTTTTAGGACAATGGATAACTTCCATAAGACTACCGGCACCTTCAGCACGACCCTTTGATGTGAAACACAAACGACATGGACAATGTTCAATGGTGAGTTCTAATTAATTGGTTGACATCAAGAGAATGTAACAGGTGTTTTTCTGGTTACCTTCTGCCCTAATAAAAACAATGCCGCAATCGCACGCTCAGGTATTGCTTTGAATAGGTGATTACAAGTTTAGCTTGTGTTTTGATTAAAATAAAGAATAAAAAATCAGTAAACATCAAAGTGAGTTCATATTTGTTGTTTTTTCCTCCCATAGTTGTATAAAACATTTCCATCTCCAATCAACGACAGTACTTTCAAATACAATCATGGATAGATTTGTTATCAAATATAGAACGGCACAGGAAGCACTACCCAAGGTGAATTTGAGCCCGCAAAAAACACCCGTAAAACGCCCCGTAGGGAGACCAGCAAAAAGGAAAGTTGATGAAATCACTGAAAAAGAAAGCCCGCCTCAGAAAGTTTCCAAAATTACCTGTAATGAACAAATTACTCAAGAGCCTGTTCAACACGAGTCGACCATCAGAGGGAAATACAAGTCATTGAATTTGAAAGAGAAAAAGGCGGCAGTTGATTTGGCCAAACAGCTTGGGATACGAAAAGCCGCCGCTAAGCTAAAAATTCATCCCACGTCATTGAGTAGGTGGTGTAAAATTAATTTTGATGGTGATGAGAAACGAAATAAGGCAGGACATCTTTCTAGAAGTGGTCGACCAGTATCATATGGCGTTAGTATTGATGAGAAAATTTCTGAATGGGTTTTAATACAGAGAGACCTGCAGCTCCCGGTCTCTGTGGAATCATTATGTACCTACGCCCGAGAGTTAGTGAAAAAGTGTGAGGTTCAGCCATCAACGGATTTTCAAGCCAGCTATGGCTGGGCAATGAAATTCATGCGGCGCCACGATTTAACTTTAAGAGCGAAAACATCACTTGCCCAGAGACTCCCTAAAGATTTGGAGGAAAAAACCACTAGTTTCCTAAATTTTATCAAAGAAAAAAGGTTAGAGGACGATTTTGACGACGAGTATATCATTAATATGGATGAAACGCCAGCTTATTTTGATTTAGTTCCCAATAAAACAATTGACAAAGTTGGAGCAAAATCTGTTCGTCTACGCACCACAGGGGCCGAGAAAAGACACTTGACATTAGTATTGGCCGTTTCCAGTAGTGGCGAGGTGCTGCCCCCCATGGTTGTGTTTAAAGGGAAACGCGAGCTCAAGCTTAAACTCCCGAAAAATTGGATTGTATGTGTGCAGGAAAAAGGATGGATGGACGAAGTTCTCATGCAGCAGTGGGTAAAAGATGTTCTAGTTCGCCATACCAAAAAAGAACGTTGCCTTCTTGTTATGGACAGTTTTAGAGGCCATATTACGGAATCTGTGAAAAAAGTGCTTCGCAAAAGTAATGTTTTACCGGCAATTATTCCAGGTGGCTGCACCTCTAAGCTCCAACCATTGGATGTGAGCATAAATAAACCTGTGAAAGCTGATCTCAAGAAAAAATGGACTGAGTACATGAGCGAGTCAACCAAAAACATAATTGAAAATCATCAGGACAGAATAAAACCCGCTACCAAGCAGGAGGTGATTGACTGGATAGAGTTCGCTGTGGAAAATCTCAAAGTGAAAACTGATATGATCAGACGCTCGTTTAAAGTTTGTGGATTGAACAATAATCTCAACGGAGCGGAGGACTGTTTATTGAGGCAGGATCCATGGGAACATATTGATAGTCCATTTGAAACATTGGATGAATTAGATGAGGCATGTCAAACTTGTTATTCCAATATTGATATGATGTCTGTTGATGATGCTATCGATACATTTTTTGGTGACGACGAACTACCGGATAATCATTAATTGCATTTTATTGAAGGGGAGGTAAAGTGAGGGATCGATTACTGAGAGGTGTACTGACAAGTGTATTCCAAATGAACAATACAGGGCGAAGTATTTTAACTGTCTGAAAAGTAGGAATCGCTAAATTTTCTTTCAGTAATCACACCAAACGCTTGGCTACTGCAAAAAAATTTAGTGATATTTACTTTTCCGGCAGTGACTTAAACGGGTTGTTTTGTAAAGGCACGCAATGTAGCAGTACCGATAGGCCTATAAATTTTATTGAAGGGGCAGTAAAGTGAGGGGTGGATTACTGTGAGGTGTACTGACAAGTGTATTCCAAATGAACAATACAGGGCGAAGTATTTTAACTGTCTGAAAAGTAGGAATCGCTAAATTTTCTTTCAGTAATCACACCAAACGCGTGGCTACTGCAAAAAAATTTAATGATTTTTACTTTTCCGGCAGCGACTTAAACGGGTTGTTTTGTAAAGGCACGCAATGTAGCAGTACCGATAGGCCTGTAAATTTTATTGAAGGGGCAGTAAAGTGAGGGGTGGATTACTGTGAGGTGTACTGACAAGTGTATTCCAAATGAACAATACAGGGCGAAGTATTTTAACTGTCTGAAAAGTAGGAATCGCTAAATTTTCTTTCAGTAATCACACCAAACGCGTGGCTACTGCAAAAAAATTTAGTGATTTTTACTTTTCCGGCAGCGACTTAAACGGGTTGTTTTGTAAAGGCGCGCAATGTAGCAGTACCGATAGGCCTGTAAATTTTATTGAAGGGGCAGTAAAGTGAGGGGTGGATTACTGTGAGGTGTACTGACAAGTGTATTCCAAATGAACAATACAGGGCGAAGTATTTTAACTGTCTGAAAAGTAGGAATCGCTAAATTTTCTTTCAATAATCACACCAAACGTGTGTGGTTACTGCAAAAAAAATTAGCGATTTTTACTTTTCCGATAGTGACTTAAACGGGTTGTTTTGTATGGGCACGCAGTGTATCAGTAATCACACCAATTGTGTGACTTCTGTCAAAAAATAGCGATTTTTACTTTTCCGACAGTGACGTATAAATGGGTCGTGTTGTGTGGCGACGTTATGTGATGTTACATGGTGATTTCATTGTATGGATATTCCTTGATGTTAAAAAAGAGCATATATTTTTATTTTGTGAACAGTGATATACATCTGTTGTTCTATCTTTGAAATCATCTGACTCATTATTATTTACTTGCTTTAAATCACAAGAAATAATAAAAACAATTATACGATATGTTTTTTTTTTTCTTTTCTTTTAATCCCCGTCCAGTATTAAGTCTTCCCACCCTTGCTAATCCATCGGAAAAATAATTCACTTCAAAAAGGTGTTATTATCGAGTGTCGTTATCAGCACCTCTTTGCATTGAATTTGGGCCGAGTTGTCTCGGTTTTTTCCACAGGGACATTCGGCGAATATTCTCTGTTCATGACCTGGTTTGTTGTTGTTTACGCACGTGCGTTTCAATATAGAAAGTAAATACTTCTAGTTTCTGTTTGGATTTTCTGTGAGAATGCATTCAATTACGGACTTACCTTGACACCAAATGTAGTTTGATCTGGAAGCTGCCAGCTGGATTGACAAATAACAAACGCAAGTGAGGTGTAAATTTTTTATTGAATACATCGAGTATTTGAAATGTACTTACCTCACGTAAATTGAAATATAAAAACAGTACGAAAAATGAAAAGAAAGAAAAAAAAAACACTCATCAACTTCCCTCTTCACTCTGTTTCAACAATTAGAATGGACCTGGAAAAATAATGTTTAAGGTGTTTCACAAATTAGGATGGTTTTAAAAATTAGTTTTTGCAAATAATTATGGTGTATCAAAATTTAGAGTGTGTCAACATTTGGAATGAATACGGTAGCACTGTTTGGTTTTGGCTGTTACATTGGGTAAAGGGTTAATTTATGAGTTTTGAAATCAGCAGTAGCCTACATTCAGAAGCAACCCAGGCTTCCTCATACTAAGCATTGGCAGGAATTATTCAGCGCTTACCCTTATGTAACATGAAAATTTCTCAGAAAGTAGGACTGGGCAGTTATTTGGTGTTCCACTTCATTCCAGGTTTTGTGGCAAACCAAAAAACTAAACCACAAGATCCCACAAACAATGGCCAAACAGTTTTACTGTGTGTGTGCATAAACTGAGGAGAAAATGTGACAATGAGAGCACAACATAGTTTAGATGAACCTTATTAATTTGTTAACCTGATTTATGAGTGTGTGGGAGGGGGGTGGGGGGGTCTGACTGAATAGGCTTAGAAATGGATTCCCTAGAACCCAAAGGGAAGTTAGGTTGAACCCAATACAGACGAGGCTTTTGTGGAATATGGTGTCGTATTGCAGATTTTTTCCAAGTTAAGGAGCCTGAAGTGTTATTTACTATATAGTTCTTAACGCATAAAAAAAAAACGAAACTGAGGTTTTTCCCCAAAACCGAACTGAAACCAAATCAGGAAAATCAAAACCTCCCAGCTCTATCAGAAAATCAAATGTCTTAGTGATTCAGTCAGTTTAACCCTATTCCGAACCCCAATAATAGAAAATACAGTGGAGCCCACTTAATTGAATATCTTTTAACTGAATAACCCTGTTAACTGAATATATTTTCCCCACACAAATTTACCATACCTCCAGTACAAATTTCACCTGTTAATTGAATATAGATTATAGAATAAACTCCTGTTAATTGAATAAAAAATCTTGTAACCTGTCGGGAAACGGCCCTGACTCGCCCCATAGTTTTCTTTTGTTTACAGACCTATTTGACCTCGGTACATCCAACACAGGCATTTATTCTATTATATCTTGTTTGGCCGAGGTCATGCTAAGTTTATCTCTAGAATACAGGAAAGTGACACAATCCCTGTTAATTGAATAGCCCTGTTAATTGAATAATTTTCATTCACAAAGTGGCCATTCAGTTAACAGGGTTCCTCTGTATCACACAACTCTGTGCTCATTGATGTTAAACTTATTCACTCAAATGTACCATTTCTTATCTTGAACAGATTTAGAACATGATCCATTAGGTCATAAATAACAAAAATGAAAAAGCCCTTTCACATAAGATTTGAAGAGTAATGGGGCAGGGAATTTGGGTTTACTTTGAAGTTCACAGCACTTCATCAGCAAATGCCAATTTCATCTTTGTTAACTGTATTATGATGCCAGGACATTTGAATTATAATGTAATTGCAACCATCAGTTTTGTTAAAATGTAGTATGTTATGGTAATTATATTCATGTCATGAATAGAATCTGACAAGCCTGTTTCTCCAAAAGCTGAAAGAAATTTTGAAAATATTTTTTTCGGCTTCAGAAATTATTACAAATTTCACTGTACATAAGCTTTTTTCCAAACTTGGCAAGAAGACAAGACTTGAAATTTGTAATTCAACGAAGTAAAATTTAAAATTTTTGATTCCACATCATAGCTTATGGCTCACCATGGTAATGAGCTTGATAAGATCTTTTCCATTCAGGTTTTAGGAGCTATGTTTTGTAAACATAAGATTTTAAGGCCAAATAAAAAGTACATTTGGTTCTCGAGTATTTAACCCTTTACCTAACATGAAAAGCAGACCACACTTACAAAATAATTCTTGAATAACTAATTTTTAGCTCAACTTTGGTGAAGCCAAATTTGAGCTTATGCCATGGCCAGTCGTCTGTCGTCCATCTGGCCGTCTGTCCATTTGTCCATCAACAATTCAATACGGCTCGGGCTAGAGGCCGTATTTATGAACCGATCTTTACAAAACTTCTTGGGTACCTTTGTTATGACCGTGGGACGAGAACGCGTGTTTTTTGGGCCCGATCCGAAATTCAAATTGGCAGCCACTTTGTACAAAATTAGGTGCAATCAGATTTTTTCACAGAACCTCCATATGAAAGTGCTGATTTGAATAATTTTGTGTATGGATGTTTAGTACCATGGGATACATCACATATAATACAGGTTTTTTTCTCATGTGTAAATTATGCAAATTAGATTAACTTTGATGTATTTAGTGTTACTTTCAGCACTGTAAGTGCAAATGCCAATACGGCTCTGGCTAGAGGCCGTATTTATGAACCGATCTTTATAAAACTGCTTGGGTACCTTTGGTATCACCGTGGGACGAGAACAAGTGTTTTTGGGGTCCGGTCCGAAATTCAAGATGACCGATGGCAGCCATTTTGTACAAAATTAGGTGCAATCAGATTTTTGCACGGAATACATATGAAAGCTGATTTGAATAATTTTTTGTGTGAATGTTTAGTATAGAGGGATACATCACATATAATACGGGTTTTTTTCTCGTGCAGAAATTATGCAAATTAGATGAACTTTGATTATTTTTCAGTGCTACTTACTCACAGTAAGTACCATGTCAATAAGGCTCAGACTAGAGGCCGTATTTATGAACTGATCTTTACGAAACTTCTTGGGTACCTTTGTTATCACTGTGGGATGAGAACGAGTGTTTTTGGGTGTGGTCCGAAATTCAAGATGGCCACCAGCAGCCATTTGTACCAAAATTAGTGCAATCAGTCTTTTATACAAAATTTCTGTATGAAAGTTCTGATTTGAATAAATTTTTGTATGAATGTTTACTAACATGGAATACATCACATATAGTACCCGTTTTTTTCTCGTGCAGAAATTGTGCAAATTAGATAAACTTTGATTTATTCGGTGCTAAGTGCACATGTCAATACGGTTCGGGCTAGAGGCTGTATTTATGAACCGATCTTCACAAAACTTTTTGGGTACCTTTGTTATCACCTTGGGATGAGAAGAAGTGTTTCTGCGTGCAGTCCAAAATTCAAGATGGCTGCCAGTGGCCATTTTGTACCAAAATTAGGTCCAATCAATTTTTTGTCACAACTTCTTTTCAGCTTGTATTTATGAACTGATCTTCACGAAACTTCTTGGGTACCTTTGTTTTCACCTTGGGACAGGAACGAGTGTGTTTTGGGGTGCTTTTGTTATCACTGTGCTATGAGAACAAATATTTTGGGGTTCAGTTAGACCCACTCTGGGCCTCAAAGATTTCTTTTTTATGCCCCCCGACTTAGATCGGGTGGCATATAGTGATTGAAGTATGCGCGTGTCCGTCCGTCCGTCTGTGTGTGTATGTGTGTGTGTTTGTGTGTGTGTGTGTGTTTGTGTGTGTGTGTGTGTGTGTGTGTGTGTTTGTGTGTGTGTGTGTGTGTGTGTGTGTGTGTGTGTGGGTTTGTCTTACCAACTTGACGAGGTAACTAGACAAAAGAGTTTGCGTGTTTCGCCTTACCGAGGTACAAAAGACAAAAGAAACCCTTTACCTCGGTTGTTTTCCCAGAACTGTACCGGCAAAATGAGGTAGAAACCGTTAGTCCACACAAAGGACAAACAATGAGGTGTGTGTGTGTGTGTGTGTGTGTGTGTGTGTGTGTGTGTGTGTGTGTGTGTGTGTGTGTGTGTGTGTGTGTGTGTGTGTGTGAGCCAATAACTTGAAAACGGTTAGGGCCACAGTCATCAAACTTTACACAATTATAAAGGACCATGAGAGGATGTGTCACACACCATAGCTGGGTTCGTACCTTCAAGGTCAAGGTCACATTTCAAGGTCACACTAAAAATTGGTCAATATTCGTGTCTCAGCCATAACTCAGAAACGAATCATAGTACAATTGTTAAACTTTTTACAAACGTTAAGGACAGTCAGAAGGTGTGTCACGTATAATAGTTTCTGCCGCATCTGCAAGGTGGAGGTCATGTTCAGGGTCACAAATCGTGTCTCAAGCATAATTCCAAAACTATTAGGGCTACAATCATCTAACATCACTCAATTATAAAGGACAACAGGTGGATGTGTCATGCACCACAGCCAGGTCTGTGATGTCAAGGTCACATTTCGAGGCCACACTGAACACGGTTAGGGCCACAGTCTTCAAACTTAACACAATTATAAAAGGACCATGGGAGGATGTGTCGCACACCATAGCCGGGTTTACACCTTCAAGGTCAAGGTCACACTAAAAATCGGTCAATATTCGTGTCTCAGTCGGTTAACATTCGTGTCTCAGCCATAACTCAGAAACGAATCATAGTACAATTGTTAAAACTTTTTACAAAATGTTAAGGACAGTCAGAAGGTGTGTCGCGTAAAATAGTTTCTGCTGCGTCTGCAAGGTGAAGGTCACAAGGTTGGGGGTGGGGGGGGTGGGGGCATGTGTTACCTTAGTAACATTTTTCTTGTCTAGTTTAGCGTCTGACTGTCGCCCACCTTTACAATACTTTACCTATACATTTGTTACAGGCTACAGTCAGTATTTGTGTACAGACCGTTACAATACTTTATATGTACCTTTGTTATCAGGTCATTACCTAGATGTTTGTCATTGCTGTGTCACATACTATACATGTACATGTCTTAACAAGTAGAGCTACAGTGTCATTGACACTTTCAGTTTCATTTTTTGTCTCAAAAAACATAGATTATGACCCCTCGTTGGAACGAGGTCAACAGGCTCATTCCAACGAGCGGTCATAACCTATGTTTTTTGAGATGAAAAATGAAAAAAATAATGAAAATTAATTGTCGATTTTTTAGAATAGCTCTGGACGGTTTGGGCCATTGCATTGGGTAAAGGGTTAATTATTCAGATCAGTGAGAGAGGGAGGCGTTTATTTTTTATTTTTTTATATTTTGATAACTGATAGAGATCTAAATTATTTTTGGTCAGAAAAATTTGCTCTCCTGCTCTTGCCTTTGTAAAAAAAAATTATAAGCCATTCTTCCATTCGTTGTAACAAGGCAAATTTACACAGCAAATAATTGTACTTTACATATAATATGAAGCTCATCCACAGAATATGAAGCCTTCACATTGTGGTATCTGCACTTCTGAAAAATGTCAAATTTTGTTCTTCCAGCCCCTAACCAATTAATAAAGAAATATGAAATGCATTTGGGTTCAGTTATATTTAGGCACCTTTTTTAAGAACAATTATGCTTTGTTGAAAATATGCGCAAATGAAGATACATAAATCAAAAAAAGGATATTTTCAAAGTCTCATATTTTCATACAAACCAATAAAATTGTCCAACGAGGGGTTTCAATTACAATGAGGGTGGTGCCTGAGAACCAAAATCCCTTTTTTAACCCAAGAGATATTGTTGTGTATAGTAATGGACACATTTTTCCAATCTCTAACACAAAGAAATATGGGCACTTCTGCAAAGCAAAACCATTTACTACACTTGTCATATAAATTCAACCTGTTATTTGTATATTGATTAAAGATGGATATCCCTTTTAATTACATATAAAAGAATATGATTCAAAGAGATTCCACTGACAATATGTGCATTCTCTTCACAAAAATTTCTTTGTCTTTTTTTCATTCAGTGATAAAAAAACTTGATCATTTCATGAATGCCAAATTCACCAGCATTTTTGTTTACAAGAAAAAGGTTTTCTCACTCTTGCTGTACCAGAGTAATCTTAAGCATAATTCAAATTTCAGATATTTAATCATAGCACTTACTTACTGAAAATTGCAACTTATTAATGCATCCGGTCATATCAGAATTTTTTCTGTTATAGTCTCTCATCCATCATAATTCAAATACACAAGAAGCAGCTTAAACCTCCCAACACTAAGATCCTAAATGGGATTGTCACTTACAAAATTGGCTGTAGAGATTGGGAGAATCTATTTTGTATTTGTAGGGAGAGTCAGTAACCATTTGATCCCAAGAAGGCCTGTTGGTCTGATGGATTAAAATTAGTACTGCCCCTCCTTAAGTATTATCTTTCATAAAAACTTGCCCATACTGCTCCCTAGCTTAAGCTCTGTTACATCAAGGGTTAACTGGTAGAGTGCTGAATTATTTTTTAAGGTGATTTGTAACACAAGTAATTTTTTTTCAATGGTACCCCAGTGAAGGGAGCATGATGCCACATTGGTTAGAGCACTGGACTTCAGATCGAAAGGCCGATGGTTTGATCCTGACCTGCATCATCCGCAGTGTATCCTTGGGCAAGACACCTCCTCCTGATTGTCTCTCTGGGAGTATGGTGGTGCTTTGCACTAACGCGAAGAGCACAGCAACAGTACACTTGCCTTTAAGTGATGCTAACCCTGCTTGTGTCAGGTTAGTAAGTTGGTGACAGTTACAAACTTGCCATTCCTTGGTGGTTCTCTCTGGGTATGCAATAAACAAAAACCAAAATTGTAAAACAATTTGGAATAAACATTTTATTGTACTTCTCAGCAAACAACAAGCCAATGCAAACATGTGATGCCACTAGAGTGTGTTTCGGCACCTGTCAATAAAGTCATTAAATAGACCCATGACAAAGTCTTCTAGCATTCAACCAGTTGAGGTAGTTTGTGTCAGTTATGATTTTCAGCACTGATGATTATGTTTTTCAGCATTTATTTCAGGTCACTTAAGTACTTTCATAGGTAGCTTTACAGCTGGTTGTCCACAGTTTAGTAGACTTTTCCTGCAACATTTCCTTAATTTTCTAGGAGAAAGAAAAGAAGTTTATGCTTCCATTGGATAATCTTAAAGTCCGAGATATTGAAGGAGGCTTCATGTCTAAGAAAACCCTGTTTGGTGTCTTCAGTGTTGAAGGAAGGTACATAACTCTGAAACATCCTTTTTTTATCTGAAATGTAATATTATCTTCGTGTTTTATTCATGAATGGATATTTCTTCTATGGATATTAGTCTTACTATCAGATATCTTGATTGATTCCTTTGATAAAAGTGTCTGGTGCATATTAAATAAAGCAGAAATTCTTCATAGCTATCATATACCTGCATTTTTTCATTTTGCCACAGGGAACACCTTCTAAGGAAGTTATGAAGAATTCTTGAGCTAAATGCAGATATATGACATTCAAATTGTAATAAGTACAATTTTTTTTCTTCCATAACAGTTTATGACCACTAATTGGAACAAGCTTCTCAGGCACTTTCCAATCGTCCATAGACTGCATTTGGGAACATAGTTATAAAGGAGTATTGACAGTTTTTGCAAGCTTCCAGTATTCACCATGGCAACATGTTTAATCCTTTGTCTAACATACCTGCTAAATCTGACCAGTGCTGTACACAAATATCGCTATTCAGATTTGGTACTTTTATAATAACTTGCTTCCAAACCATAGCCTCTGAACCCCTAAAAGGATACAATCAGTGTTTTGTGAAGCAAAAACTGAAAATGTTGACTTTGGCCACACAAGGTAGATCATCTTTTTCTCGAATCATTTTTTTTTTTTTTTATAAAAATGCTTGTGGGCAGGTTGTTTTTTATTTACTTATTATTTTATAATTATTATTTCCATTTCCATACTCTCAGATGTTCATTTACTTGGTTTGTTTTATGTTCTAGGCACACAGATGTCTGAGTATCAAAATTTCAAGTAACAATTTTTTCCCACAAGGCAAATTTTTTACAAGAAATTCTGACTTTGTGACAGGACTCATCTATCAAACAAGACATAATTGGTTAAATTCCTGGCTGCGGCATGAAAAAATTGCTTGTTCAAATTTTTAGCTTAACTTGACGAAGTCAACATAAGCTGTTGCCATCACGTGTGTGGATGTTTGTGAGTCTGTTCACATTTTCTTTAGCCCAGGATATAAACCCCGTAGTTCTTGCGCAATCATCACAAAATTTTATATGTAGGTTCGGGGTCATGTCTAGATGAGAACATCCCCTTTTGGTCGCGATCGGTCAACTGTGATGGCTGCGTAGGCCCAAAACCCCAAAACCTTTAGCATAGTCTACAGGTCGTATTGATGAAGGAATTTCATTGTAACTTGGTAGGATGACTCCATATAATGTTTAGATGAGAACGTCCTATTTTGATCAGGTTCAGTTAACCGTGACGGCCGCAGGGGCACCTTACCTAGATTCCTGTACCCATTACTTCAATCTGGTCATGTGACCTAGATTCCTTTAGCACTGTCTACAGGTTGTGTTTATGAAGGCATTTCATTGCAACTTGATAGGATAACTCGGTATGGTATGTAGATGAGACTATCTTATTTTGGTCATGATCGGTCAACCATGACCACCGTGTACCAGCATCTGATTCTGTTTAATGTCTAGATGAGAACGTTCTATTATGGCCGGGCTCAGTCAACCTCGATGGCCACAGGGGCACATTACCTAGATTCCTTTAGTACAGTCTAAAGGTTGCATTTATGAAGGGATTTCATTGTAAATTGGTAGGATGACTCGGTATAATGTTTAGATGAGAATGTCTTATTTTGGTCGTGATCGGTCAACTGTGATGGCCACACATGCCCATGACCTAGATTTGTTTAGCACAGTCTACAGTTCATATTTATGAAGTGATTTCTTTGTAACTTGGAAGGATAACTTGGTATGATGTCTAGATGAAACTATTCTATTATAGTCACGATTGGTCTGCCGTGACTGCTGGACCGGCATGTGACCTAGAATCCTTTAGCAAAGTCTTCAAGTCATATTTATGAAGGGATTTCATTGTAACTTGGTAGGATGACTCGATTTGGAATGATTTTACTGTAACTTGGTAACTTTGGTTGATATATATGTATATAATTCTGAGGGTCACATCAACCCAGGCCTCAGTTCTTTAGTAGTCAACACTTCAAATTATTCTTATTGAAAACATAGCATGCAGTGAACAGAAATTAACATGTTCTCAATTGTCACAATTCTTGTCTTATTTCATAATCCTTTCATAAACATTAAACATTACCCTTTTCATTACACTACACACAGTCAAGTTAAGCTACAGTGTCATTAACACTTTCATTATTTCTTGCAAGTACTGATTTTGGGGTTTTTTTTTCACACATAAAATACATGGAAAGTGCATAATTATACAACTAAACTCATTGTCTTGTACAAAAAAAAAACCTGTTTTGCATCTTTAGTTATTCTATTCAGATTTCAGTTATGTAATTCAGTTGGAAAACATACCAAGTCTCCCAATTTTGTAGTAGTATAAGAAGACTGCAAGGCAATAAAAACATCCAGTCAAGGGGTTCATTTTAGTGAGGTATTGCTTGAGAATCAAGAGCATTTTTAGCCTGATAGGACACCACTGTTCAATGCCTGGGATGCGAGCCTTAAATGAGCAGTACAAATTTAAATGATTGGCTGACCTTGACGTTGTTCTTGTGGTATGGTCATGATACAGCCATAGATACTGCAAGTTACTTTAACCCTTTTCCCAAAGTAACAGCCAAAACCGGGCCAGCACTATTCTCAGAAATCGCCAGTTAATTGTAATTATTTTTTTTCTTTTTTGTCTCAAAAACATAGGTTATGACCCCTCATTGGAATGAGCTCATGGAGCTCGTTCCAATGAGGGGGTCATAACCTATGTTTTTGAGACAAAAAATGGAATAAATTAGTTATTCAAGATTTTATGTGCATGTGTCATCTGCTTTTCATTTTAGGTAAAGGGTTAAATCCTATCCTGAGGAGTGCAGTTGTTAGCTCATTGGTCAGGACATTACACTTGAAATCAAAAAGTTGACAGTTCAATCCTGACCCACGTAATCATGACCCATGTCATCATCATTGTGTCTTTGGTCAAGACCCTTCATTGCGATTGCTCAAATAAGAGCATGGTGGTACTGTGTACTAAGGCCTAGAGCACAGCGACAGTACACTTGCCTTTAGCCAATGATAACCCTGCTTGTGCTGGCTTTGCAAGTTGGAGAGTCCAGCAGTTACTCGCCATTGCTAATTTCAGATGTTTTGGCATACCATTCCTTAGAACAGGACCTGCAAAACCAAAAGCTTAGTCCCCAAATGATTGCGTTTGTTGTTTGAAACATGCAGCAACAGATGTCCAGTTGATCTCAAACAGTAGCATGAAGCATTTTTGCTAATGATAAGATCACTAATGTATGGTGGAGGCATACTGCAATGCAGGGACCAGCCTTAAGGGCGACTAGGGCGATTAAGTTGCCCTTCTAAGCCCAAAGTCGCCTAGAAAAATAGTCGGGGCGATTACAAGTCGCCCTCTAAAAATTGGCCAAAATGAGAAAAAGCTGAACTGAGTGATGCGAGGTTTACATGAAAACGAGTATTTTCAAAAATCGAATGTGCTCGAGTGTGATAAATGGGCATTTTAATTCGTCAAATAAACGTCCATTTATTTGAAATCACACGACAAGCAATTGTCCATTGTCGCTTTTGGCGGATTTTTAGCTCACCTGAGCCAAGCTCAAGGGGAGCTTAACTAATCACTTTCTGTCCGGCGTCCGTCGTCCGTCGTCGTCCATCCGGCGTTAACTTTACATTATCGACTTCTCCTCCTAAACCACTAGCCCAATTTTATTCAAATGTTGGCTAAATGTTTATTACCTAATGCCAATTCAGATTTGTTCAAATGAAGTTGCCCCTCCTCCTGGGTGGTGCCACACCCCCAAGGGGCACCAAAATCTTTGTAAATCTTCTTCTCATGAACCAGCAGTAGCAGAGACTTGATATTTGGTGTGCAGCTTCCTTTTGAGGTGTAGACTCAGATTTGTTCAAGAGAAGTTTGTGGGGCTATACTTGACGTTGTTATGAGAGGGGCAAAATTTTTTGCCCCGCCCAAAATTTCTATTTTCCAAACCGAGAGGCTGATTTGAACCAAATTTTATGTGAGGGCTTATTGGGTCATGAGTACTTGATTTATGCAAAAAAAAATTTTCCCGCAGCCCCGTGGGAACCGCAGGAGCTAAAAATAGAAAAAATTTAAAACGCCCATATCTCCAAAACTGCACGGCACTGAGAATTTTTATTTGGTGTGCAGCTTCCTTAGGACCAACAGAAAGGATTGGTAAAAAAAAATTGCCATCGGTTTTATCATAGGGTACAGTTTCGGGACTTTGAAAAAGTGCTGAGTCAGCACTTTTTAACACTGTAGGCAATGGGAAAAACATTAAAAAATCTTCTTCTCCAGATCCAGCAGGCAGAATCTTTTGATATTTGGTATGCAACATTGTAGGGTGGATCTGATTCAAGTTTGTTCAAATCGGCCCCCTGGGTTCATATTTGGGCTCAGTATAGGAGCCCGATTTCGAACTTAGTGCATTTCAGGCAAATTTCTTAAAAAATCTTCTTCTCCAGATCCAGCAGGCAGAATCTTTTGATATTTGGTATGCAACATTGTGGGGTGGATCTGATTCAAGTTTGTTCAAATCGGCCCCCTGGGTTTATATTTGGGTTCAGTATAGGAGCCCAAATTTGAACTTACTGCATTTCAGGCAAATTTCTTTGAAAATCTTCTTCTCCAGATCCAGCAGGCAGAATCTTTTGATATTTGGTATGCAACATTGTAGGGTGGATCTGATTCAAGTTTGTTCAAATCGGCTCCCTAGATTCATATTTGGGCTCACTATAGGAGCTTGAATTCGAATTTAGTGCATTTCAGGCAAATTTCTTCAAAAATCTTCTTCTCCAGATCCAGCAGGCAGAATCTTTTGATATTTGGTATGCAATGTTGCGGGGTAGATCTGATTCAAGTTTGTTCAAATCGGCCCCCTGGATACATATTTGGGCTTACTATAGAAGCCCGAATTCGAACTTAGTGCATTTCAGGCAAATTTCTTAAAAAATCTTCTTCTCCAGATCCAGCAGGCAGAATGTTTTCATATTTGGTAAGCAACATTGTGGGGTGGATCTGATTCAAGATTGTTCAAATCGGCCCCCTGGGTTAATATTTGGGCTCAGTATAGGAGCCCGATTTCGAACTTAGTGCATTTCAGGCAAATTTCTTAAAAAATCTTCTTCTCCAGATCCAGCAGGCAGAATCTTTTGATATTTGGTATGCAACATTGTAGGGTGGATCTGATTCAAGTTTGTTCAAATCGGCCCCCTGGGTTCATATTTGGGCTCAGTATAGGAGCCCGATTTCGAACTTAGTGCATTTAGGCAAATTTCTTAAAAAATCTTCTTCTCCAGATCCAGAAGGCAGAATCTTTTGATATTTGGTATGCAACATTGTGGGGTGGATCTGATTCAAGTTTGTTCAAATCGGCTTCCTAGATTCATATTTGGGCTCACTATAGAAGCTCGAATTTGAACTTAGTGCATTTCATGCAAATTTCTTAAAAAATCGTCTTCTCCAGATCCAGCAGGCAGAATCTTTTCATATTTGGTAAGCAACATTGTGGGGTGGATCTGATTCAAGTTTGTTCAAATCGGCCCCCTGGGTTTATATTTGGGATCAGTATAGGAGCCCAAATTTGAACTTAGTGCATTTCAAGCAAATTTATTAAAAAATCTTCTTCTCCAGATCCAGCAGGCAGAATCTTTTGATATTTGGTATGCAACATTGTGGGGTGGATCTGATTCAAGTTTGTTCAAATCGGCTTCCTAGATTCATATTTAGGCTCACTATAGAAGCTCGAATTCGAACTTAGTGCATTTCAGGCAAATTTCTTAAAAAATCATCTTCTCCAGATCCAGCAGGCAGAATCTTTTGATATTTGGTATGCAACATTGCGGGGTGGATCTGATTCAAGTTTGTTCAAATCGGCCCCCTGGATTCATATTTGGGCTCACTATAGAAGCTCGAATTCAAACTTAGTGCATTTCGGGCAAATTTCTTCAAAAATCTTCTTCTCCAGATCCAGCAGGCAGAATCTTTTGATATTTGGTATGCAACATTGCGGGGTGGATCTGATTCAAGTTTGTTCAAATCGGCCCCCTGGATTCATATTTGGGCTTAATATAGAAGCCCGAATTCGCACTTAGTGCATTTCAGGCAAATTTCTTCAAAAATCTTCTTCTCCAGATCCAGCAGGCAGAATCTTTTGATATTTGGTATGCAACATTGCGGGGTGGATCTGATTCAAGTTTGTTCAAATCGGCCCCCTGGATTCATATTTGGGCTTAATATAGAAGCCCGAATTCGCACTAAGTGCATTTCGGGCAAATTTATTAAAAAATCTTCTTCTCCAGATCCAGCAGGCAGAATCTTTTGATATTTGGTATGCAACATTGTGGGGTGGATCTGATTCAAGTTTGTTCAAATCGGCTTCCTAGTTTCATATTTGGGCTCACTATAGAAGCTCGAATTCGAACTTAGTGCATTTCAGGCAAATTTCTTAAAAAATCTTCTTCTCCAGATCCAGCTTCAGAATCTTTTCATATTTGGTAAGCAACATTGTGGGGTGGATCTGATTCAAGTTTGTTCAAATCGGCCCCCTGGGTTTATATTTGGGCTCCGTATAGGAGCCCAAATTTTAACTTAGTGCGTTTCAGGCATATTTCTTAAAAAATCTTCTTCTCCAGATCCAGCAGGCAGAATCTTTTGATATTTGGTATGCAACATTGTAGGGTGGATCTGATTGTGATTCATGAACGTATTTATTTGTAAAGTTGATAGAATCTTAGACAAAATTTGCAGAAAAGATCTACTATAGAAGGGGTGGTATCCAGGGTGAACCGTTTACCCAAATCTAGCAGTACTAATGCATTATTCACACAAATCTTCGTTCAAATTTTATGACCCCTCATTGGAACACACGCATTCAGCTCATTCCAACAAAGGTCATATGCCATGTTTTCGAGACAAAGGAATAAAAATTTTAGTTATTCATGAAATTTTTAGGCAACTGTTGTCTGTTATTCACATTGCTTCATGAAATTTCAGTACTTTTAGAAGTTACCTCAGTAATCAAGGGTTAATTCCCCTTAATTAAATGTCACCTCTAAAAAACAACCACTTTGCATATCTTACCTTTTTACCAGCATAACTGCCAAAACTTGTCAGCATTCTTCGCAAAAATCGCTATTCAAATTTTAATTTTTGTCTCTTAAACATACATGTACTTATCGCTTGTAAATACCCCATTGGAATGAGCTTTTTGAGCTCATTCCAATGAGAGGTCGCACACCATGCTTTTTGAGTCAAAAAAGCAATTTTTTTAGTTATTCCAGAATTTCGTACGTAAAACACAGCTTTATGACTTCACATTAAAATGAGCTCTCTAAGCTTGTTCCAATCAACATTCACGCACTATGTCTTTCACACAAAAAATAAAATTTTCCATTTCTTCATTACCCCCCCCCCCCCACAAACACACACACACAAACACACACACACACACACAAACACAGACACACACACCTAAAAGTTCGTCAGCAAAAAAACAGTTACTTCAATTTTTAAATGCATTATAGGAACAACTTGCCTAATCAAATTTAAATACTTTTGCATCATTCTGTATCTAGAACAAACCATTTACCATATCTTTACGCAAAATTCTCCAGCATCATTCACAAAAAACACCATTATTTATATATTCACATTTCTGTCTCAAAAATATACCTGATCTTCCCATACCCCTATTGGAATAAGCTGTTTGAGCTTGTTCCAATGATGATAAAAAAAAATAAAATTTGTGAAAATTTTTGTTTTCTTGCATGCAAATATATACATGTAGCACATGGAAGATATCCACAGTTGGGGAGAGATGTCCAAGGCTATCTCTTCACATTCCTTGTTTGTGCTTCATGCTAAACCAGTTTGTCTGCAGAGATAAATTTGCTTTATTAAAAATCATTGGAGATTGGCCACACACCAATGATTTTAAATAAAACTAATTTTAGGTAACAAATGTTGAACTTCAAACAAAATCTATCACTCAACCAGTTAATGTTGATGAGGCATGACATGGTGAAGGTGACCTAAAATACTTCTTAGAGTCACTTTGTCAGGTGAGCGATTAAGGCCACGACTCAACAAACAACCCAGTTTGAAAGTAGGTTACGTCGCTTAGGATGCCGAAAATGTATACACAACGGACGTATTTTATAACACATTATTTTCATTTCGATTTGCTGACGACTGTTAACTGTTGGGCTGTCTATTCCCAGAAAAACACGAATGGAATTGAAACACATGAAAAAAACCTTTAGTGATGTCAAGAAAAGCTTTGTACAGGACACAAGTGTGCATGTGGAAGATCTTGAAAAAGGGTCCTCCTAAACATCGGAATGACATGAAATGTTGCGGAATGACACCGGAATGCCATAACAATGATGCAGAATGACATTTCTTTTACAAAATACTCGACCCCAGAATGTATTTTGTTTATTAACTAACAAAGTACCTCCCAAGCAACCTTCTTACATCTGGTCCTGTTCACACTTTCAGACTTAGGAAATTATTAGCTTAGTAGACTTTGTTGAAAGGCAACCACAGGAGGGTGATGGGGGATTGGCACGAAGAAGAGGTGAGGGGTCATGAAGGAGAAGGTAGCAGTGGGGGATTTCAGTCAATAATTACATTGTGATTTTTTAACCTGGCACAGATGCATCATAGACAACTGGACCTGGATTATTTGTACGTTAATGGAGGACCATAAATTGAAATATGAAGGGGTGGCGGGGGTGGTACATGAATATTCTTAATTTTCCCCACTTGCCTATGAAGTCTCCCTACATGACTCTGCAGTCTCCCTATTTTTTCTGGAGGGAGACTTATGGTCTCCCTAAAATTCCCCCCTAGGCTGGTCCCTGCTGCAATGTGGCTTTTGCACCAATAACACAATCTTGAATATATTTTTATCCTGTCCATCAAAACTAGAGTGATGTGGTTGTACCGAGGGATGTAACGCACCACTCTAGCAGCTGCATTTATCACTTTTTTGCAAGCGATCATTCTGGTATTTTGGATGTCCAAACAACAAGAGTCCAGATGAGCCATAATAAAAGCATATACAAGAGTTTGGGTTTCATCTGTAACAGATATACAGTCATATCTGCTGTATCTTCTATAGGCCTCAAAATGCCTTGATACACACATTGCCTGATGTGATCATTCATTAACTCTTATGGGCCTAATTCTGACTTTGATCACTTTTATTGCAACAGAACAGGTGCCCCAGCATGCTGTATCAAGGTTCACTCACAAATTACAGTCTTAAGTACCCTGGAAGTTGTTTTTAGTAAAGTTATGGCTGGCTATATAGGCAGCCAAGACTTGCCTAAAACAACTGCAAAGCCACAGATGAAGACGTCTAAGAGTAGCAGAAATATATAAATATCTCCAGGCCCTCGACCCTTCACCTAACACGAAAGCAGATGATACATGCAAAACAAAATTCTTGAATAACTAATGTTTTTCATTTTTAGCTCAACTTTGGGGGAAGCCAAATTTGAGCTTTTGTCATGGCCCGTCGTCCGTCGGTCCATCTGTCTGTCCGTACGTCAGCAATTGGATACGGCTCGGGCTAGGGGCCGTATTTATGAACCGATCTTTACGAAACTTCTTGGGTACCTTTGTTATGACCATGGGATGAGAACGAGTGTTTTTGAGTGCAGTCCGATATTCAAGATGGCTGCCAGCCGCCATTTTGTACCGACGATGCAGAAATTTGTTTTTTTGTACAGAACTTCCATATGAAAGCTCTGATTTGAATAATTTTTTGTATGAATGTTTAGTACCATGGGATACATCACATATAATACGGGTTTTTTTCTTGTGCGTAAATTGTGCAAGTTAGACTAATTTTGATGTTTTTTGGTGTTACTTTCAGCACTGTAAGTGCAAATGCCAATACGGCTCGGGCTAGAGGCCGTATTTATGAACCGATCTTTACGAAACTTCTTGGGTACCTTTTGTATCACCGTGGGACGAGAACGAGTGTTTTGGGGTCCGGTCCGAAATTCAAGATGGCCGATGGCAGCCATTTTGTACAAAATTAGGTGCAATCAGATTTTTGCACAGAACTTCCATACGAAATCGCAGATTTGAATAATTTTTTGTGTGAATGTTTAGTACCATGGGATACATCATATATAATACAGGTTTTTTTTCTCGTGCAGAAATTATGCAAATTAGATGAACTTTGATTTTTTCAGTGCGACTTACACACAGTAAGTACACATGTCAATACGGCAAAGACTAGAGTCTGTATTTATGAACTGATCTTCATGAAATGTCCTGGGTACCTTTGTTATCACCTTGGGATGAGAACAAGTGTTTCTGGGTGCGTTCTAAAATTCAAGATGGCTGCCAGTGGACATTTTGTACCGAAATTAGGTCTAATCAGTTTTTGTACACAACTTCTATACAGCTCAGACTAGAGGCCATATTTATGAACCAATCTTTACGAAACTTCTTGGGTACCTTTGTTATCACAGTGGGATGAGAGCGAGTGTTTTTGGGTGTGGTCCCAAAATTCAAGATGGCCACCAGCAGCCATTTTGTACCAAAATTAGTGCAATCAGTCTTTTGTACAGAACTTCTGTATGAAAGTTCTGATTTGAATAAATTTTTGTATGAATGTTTAGTAACATGGAATACATCACAATATTGTAAGGGGGTTTTTTTCGTGCAGAAATTACGCATATTAGATGAACTTTGATTTATTCAGTGCTACTTACACAATGTAAGCACACATGTCAATACGGCTCAGGGTAGAGGCTGTATTTATGAACCGATCTTCACAAAACTTCTTGGGTACCTTTGTTATCATCTTGGGACAAGAATGAGTGTTTCTGGGTACAGTCCAAAATTCAAGATGGCTGCCAGTGGCCATTTTGTACCAAAATTAGGTCCAATCAGTTTTTTGTCACAAGTTCTATACAGCTCGTATTTATGAACTGATCTTCACAAAACTTCTTGGGTACCTTTGTTTTCACCTTGGGGACAGGGAACGAGTGTGTTTTGGGGTGCCTTTGTTATCACTGTGCTATGAGAACAAATATTTTGGGGTTCAGTCAGACCCACTCTGGGACTCAAAGATTTTTTTTCTAGTTTAGCATCTGACTGTCACCCACCTTTACAATACTTTACCTATACATTTGTTACAGACAACTGTCAGTATTTATATACAGACCGTTGCAATACTTTATATGTACCTTTGTTATCAGGTCATTACCTAGATGTTTGTCATTGCTGTGTCACATACTATACATGTACATGTCTTTGTCTTGACAAGTTGAGCTACAGTGTCATTGACATTTTCATTTTATTTTTAAATTATTCTTTGGCCATCCAAAATGTGGCAGTCAAAATACCCATGCAGGAGGGCCCGAGAAACAGATTCTTAACTTTTTAGGGCTTAAGTGAGCAATCAAAAAACAATTGTGTTGTTGACATATGAGTGCACTCTGGTTGTTTCCAAGGGTATTTTCCCCAGAAAATAGTGAATGAGTTACAAGGAGGCAAATAAACCTTGGAATTTTTCGCTTTGTCATTAACCCCTGGCAGGTCACTTGGCCAGTACACAAATAATCACAATACTTGAATATTGTGAACATGAATTAAAGTTTATTTCCAGATCCCTGAATTCACACAAAATATTGAAATATCCTGTTTCATGTGTTGGTTAGCATATTTGTGGCATGCTTCTGCCTGGAAAAAACTAGGTCACTATCCAAGTTGTAAGAATGATTGAAAATGTAAATGATATGAAATATTATAGAAATATATTTTAGTTTAATTACATTATTAGTAGGATGTTATCATTAAACTAACTAAATGTCTAAAAAGTTGACTTTTAAAACCACCTGTTTACCATTGAAAATATATTGGTACAAGGCATTGATATGTTTTGGCGATCAAGTGAAACTCTCCTTTTGGTTTGACACCGGGAAGGTTCTACAACAGGAACGGTTTTGTTTTGTTTTTTTTTTGTCCAAAAACTGTTTGGACCCTGTTACAACCAGTAGTGTATAAATTTACCAGTAATGTCGAAATCGACCAGTAATGTCAAAAAAATTAACCAGTAATGTCGAAATCAACCCGTAATGTCGAAAAATTAACCAGTAGTGTCAAAAAGTGACAATCAAAATGACGATTTTTCGCAAAAATTTCAATATTTTTTCGGGTTGCTCAAATTGTACTTTTGCCTATATTTAACGACTTTTAACCATTTTCGCGCAAGTTTAAACACATTTACCCCAGTAAATATGGAATTTTATGTTTAACAATTATTTCTCTCCTTCATATGCACAACATATCCCATCCTATTTGCTCTCTCTCTCTCTCTCTCTCTCTCTATCCCATGTCCCTCTGCCTTTGCCCCCCCTCTCTCTCTCTCTCTCCTCTCTCTCTATCTCTCTCTCTCTCTCTCTCTTTCTCTCTCCACCATTCTCTCTCTCTACCCCCTCTCCGTCTGTCTTTGCCCAGCTCTCTTTCCCCTCTCTCTCTCTCTCCTCTCTCTCTCTCTCTCTCGCTCTCTCTCTCTCTCCTCTCTCTCCTCTCTCTCTCTGCCTTTGCCCTATCTATCTATCTATCTATCTATCTATCTATCTATCTATCTATCTATCTATCTATCTATCTATCTATCTATCTATCTATCCATCCATCCATCCATCCATCCATCCATCCATCCATCCATCCATCCATCCATCCATCTATCCATCTATCTATCTATGTAATGTTTTACCAAGTTAGAAACAGCTTCAACTGTGATTCTGAAAACATCATTTATTTAATCACATGTAAATTATGCCATATCCAATATGTCGGCCAGACGAAAAAACCCTCTGCGCGTCAGAATGCAAAACCATTTATCAAATATCCGTTTAGATTCAGGAAAGGCAGTCTCAGACCACTTTAACCTCCCGGGTCATGACATTAAGTCACATTTTAGTTTCCAACCCATTGAGCAAATTCCGTTTTTGGGACGATGATGAAACCACAACAGACAAACGACTTGAGCGTGGAAAACTATTGGATTGGTAAGCTCAGGACCTATCTCCCATACGGACTCAATAGAGAGTACTCTGGTTTGCCAAATAAAATTATTTGTTTTCCTTTGGTTTATAATCGACGCAATGTCGAAATTGCAAAAATATTCAAAAACAACTTTACGGAATTAAAAACAAAACTGCCAGAAGCCATTAACAAACGATGCATCATAGCTTAAAAGAAAAATCCCAGTCTTCGAAACATTCTTGTGAAAGCACTTCTGAGATGAGTTCCATTTTGTCATAAAGTCATATAACTTCAAAAAAATTAAAACAACATTGAATTCCATAGAAATAATTTACAACAGAAATCGATTTACCGACCTGCGCCCGTGGCTTCTTTGTTTTGAAAAATATCTATCTATCTATCTATCTATCTATCTATCTATCTATCTATCTATCTATCTATCTATCTATCTATCTATCTATCTATCTATCCTTCTCTCTCTCTCCTTCTTTCTCTATCGCTCTCTCCCTATTGCCTTTTCCCTCTGGCTTTGTCCAACTCTCTCTCTGTCTCTTCCCCCTCTCTCTCTCTCTCCCTCCTTCCCCCCTCTCTCTCTCTGGATAGATAATGAATTGATACGACGCTGAAATATTTAGTCTAGTATTTAGCGCTCGCACAAATAGACATACAGTCACACATGTAGGCTGGCAAGTGTGTAGGCAGGCAAGTTAGCAGCATCCAGGCAGACGGACAGAAATCCAGACAGACAGATAGCAATGTGGCGTGTGAAAAATAACCCCTAGACATGGATAAACAACTGAATGACGGAAAGACAGGCAGACCTACATACAAAGATTGATTGGTTGGTTGATTGATTGATTGATTTCGTTTACGACACTTAGTTTAAAGCACGCGCACCATACACGTGTCAATTCGGCATGTGGCTTGGCACACGAAGCCAACGTGCACCTGGGATAAAGTGTCATTCCCAAGGACACAACTTAACTGACCTCGTCAGGTATAGAACCCGGATATTCATCAAATTGAATTGCGAGGCAATTTCTCGATTGAGCTAATAGTGCTCCCCACGTACATGCGGGGTACATGCGGGTGACGCAGACTGACTGATTGATGGATGTAGGTAAAATGACAGGTAGCAAATTGGTAAGAACTAGATGATAGACATGTAGCAAATATCGGGTAGTGACTGACATTATAATAGTTAGTCATTAAAGCACACGACCATCACTTTTGGACACTACTGGTTAATTTTTTGACATTACGGATTTTTATATTACTGGTCGATTTTTTCGACATTACTGGTTGATTTCGACATTACTGGTTAATTTTTTTCGACATTACTGGTCAATTTCGACATTACTGGTAAATTTATACACTACTGGTTGTAACAGACCCACATTTATCCCTGCATAAGTTGTGACAGTCATATACAGAACAACACACGCATGTTAATGAGTTAATGGATATAGCATGAGTGCCAGCGTGGAAGGATATTAGAACAAGAGACCACAGATCTCGAGTTTTTATCCTTCCGCGATGGCACAAGTGTCATATCGCTTACCCATTAACACGCGTGTTGTTCTGTGTTTATTACATGCCTTCACATCTATAAAAAACACTCAGCAATTCATTTGACAACTATCAACAAAAAGAATACATTTTATTGTCAACTAAATTTTCGAGGGGAACCCATGTTTCTATTTCGTCCCCTGAGTCCCAATGTGTTCTATGTGCCTACTGGCTAGTGTATCAGGTTGTAATTACATTGCACGATGTGTAGAGAATTCTAGTGAAATTTCATTTTTATTTAAAAATAGTCTGTCGACGAATCCCGTTCCTCACATGTGTGAAAAACAGATTTTCATTTTCCGTGTGCTTTTGCAATAGCTGGGGATTACATAGAACAGGCATGTAATAAATACTAGGTCTGTATCCCAGTTGACCTGAAACATGTTTTTTTTTTCTTTTCTGCCAAACCATGGTGTGTGATCCCTCGCAAAGTTCATTCCATTAAGGTGTCATAAGCTGTGATTTGGGACCAAAAAATGAAAAAAAGGAACAAGTGTAAATACAAGGGTAGAGTTATTTCATTTTTTTTTATCTCATTTTAGTTGATTTCTTTCTGGATAATTTTTCAATTTTTAGAATTTACATGAAATTGGTCTTTTTTTAAATTTTATTTCATAAGACTACAATGTCATGCCTGTGGCTAGTACTGGGTAGATATGGCCTGCTTGTTTGGCTGTGGTACTATTTGTCCAAGAAGAAATATCCACTGAATAGATAATTAATCATGAGAGTGTAAAGTAATGACTGATAACAAGGACTTGACTCACCCTCTTATTATTTTATGTTTTTATGATACATCTAGGAAAAGGAAAAGAAGTACATGCTTCCCCTTGATAGCCTCAGCTTGAGAGATGTTCAAGGTGGATTGTTTACTAGTAAAAATATGTTTGCATTGTTTAACACTGAACTGAGGTATGTGATTGTGCACGATTTTTCATGAGAGATTTAATTTATGCTGATTACAGTATTGCTTTAGTTACCTTTTCTCAGGGATGAGAATATGTGACAAATTTGCTGATTTAAGCTCTTTAGAATATGTGGAAATTTTATTTTCTATAAATTAACATGAAAATGGTCTCGCAGATCACTTTCATGTAAATTCATAGATATTCACAGAAATAAAACGTGTCAAAAATTTAACTTTGTGTTCTTGAATTTTTGAAGGAACACAGTTTTCATGAATTTTTTAATAAGACTGATGAAAAAAAATTGTTCTTGTTTCTCAGACATTTTATCTGCAATTTCATGACATGAGAGTAAGTTTTGTTTTAGTCCATAAAACAGTACTGTAAATTCTTGAATTATTTTAGAAATTTATCTCTGTGCTCTTCTATCGAGACACCAACATTTTCCGCAGCAAAAAAACATGTAGATGGGAATTATACCAACTAAATCTTGTTTGACAGAGCTCTGTCAAACAAGATATAATTGGTTAAGTTTTTAGTTCAACAAGTACAAAATAGTATCATCAAGGAAATTTCTGTTAAATTACCAGTGTGCCAGGGGTTAAAATTTTCATTCCAGGAAATCATTACAGGTCATTTATTAGCTGTTCATTACATGTTAAAGTTTTCATCATATAATTACTCATCAGTTTTCAAAGAATTAACTTTAGTCACTGTAGATGTAAAAGGACAACATATATCAGTAGAAGTAACAAAACTTTTGACCAGTTAAAAATAAACCAGCTAAAAGAATCCCGACAGATCATAATTTCAATGATAAAGAAGATGCCTGAGAAACAATATTGTTTTAACCCTTTACCCAACGCAGACGACATCAAAATTTATTATTTTAAATATCATTTTTTCAAATTTTTCAATAAATGTCAACAAAATCATATCATGTGACCCCTCGTTGGAACGAGCTCAACAAGCTCGTTCCAATGAGGGGTCACATGATATGGTTTTGTTGAAATTGTTTGAAAGATAATGTTTTTTCAACTGCTGAATTTGCATATTATGCGGGCGATTCGTTAGATAAAGGGTTAATAGCCTGAATTATTGTAATTTTATCAAATTTCAGCAAATTTAATTGTACACCATTATTATCCCTGTTTTCTAACAGCCCTTCAAGTTAATGAAGACATCCTATTACTGACTGTTTTTAGGAACTGCATCATTCTTTATTAGTAGTGTATCCACTTTTTGCAATTCATAATATTTACCTAACTTGATAAAAACTTGATTTATTGCAAAATTTGACCTCTACTTTGGGAGAAAAATATTAGTTCGCAGTCTTATTCAGGAAAGTAAGGAGTGTATCGTGATATTCAGTGATTGTGTTTTCTCAATTTTAAATACTTCAGTCTACAGCATTTATTGAGACTACTCACTCTGATCTTTCTCATGCTGAAAGCCAAGGTGAGGGCTCTATGGGAAAGTGCTGGTACCATGTAAAACCATTAACCAGTCAAGTACTGGAAGTCCTTATTTGGGCTTTAATATTTAATGCAGGTGCCACAAATTAAAAGCTTCATATTCTGTGGATGTCTTCTTCTTATCTTTGATGAAGTGAAACTATTTAGTCTGTGTGGATCCCCCCCCCCCCCCCCCCACCCCGGAATGGGTTCACTGAGCACACTTTCGCTTTGATTAGGAGTCATGAACTATGTTTTTAAGGCAAAAATTGGAAAAATAATAAAATTTGATTGACAACCTTTGTGAATACTTGTAGCATTGGCCAGATACTGGCTAACATTTTAGATAAAGAATTGAGGCTTTATACTTTCTGAGTATGCATTAGTATTTTCGTATTTCAAATGCACAAGTTTTCAGACAATGTGAATTGAGAACAAGTTTTGCTTGTTATTATTGTGTTGGAAGTTAAAAGTTTTGATAGTAAGTCATATTAAAAAAATCTTGTTTCTCTGGCAGTTTTTCTTTAATTTAAAATTTTATGATGTGGATGGGTGGAAAGCGTTTGTTTTTTCAGTTCCATTATAGGTGGAATTGTCTCAGAAATTTAGCTTTGTAGATTCTGATGTCAAAAATCCATTGTAGTCTTCTCTATCACTGAAGTGGGTACATGTACATACTGTTTTCAGCATGCAGTTTTTTCATTCTTTTCACCTTTTGTCTGGGGCAGAACCTGATCATTCTTTTAAGGTCACTAAACCTGGCCCTCTTAAGCTGCTAGTTTGCTGCATATTGCATAATAATACAATGACACTGTGTCCAATTTTTTTATGGTTGTTGACTGCACATGTATGTGTGTGAGCTTTGTTTCATCATAACTTGTTTGAAATTCTTTTGACCTGTGGTCACCTATCTTCGTTCACCAGTGCACTTGAATGTGCTTCCACAAAATTAGGTCACATAGACACTGACATAGATGAACACAGTATTTATTGGTTGAATTTAAGAGAAAAAAATTTTGGGATTTGACTTGTAACCAAAAATGGACCATTAGGTCATGTGATGTTGATTATATGTTTTGTCTACTGATCTCTATATAACTGGGATTGCCGGAATATCGCTGAAAATCATCACAACTCACTCTGTCCCCTCAGGATTGTGTCCGTTCAATCACTGCTGTAACTCCTCTCATCAGTGATGTTTGATGACATGAAAGCTATTATGCTGTGACCACAATGATGGCGTAACAGCTTCCACATTATCAAACATCAAACGAAAACCTTACACGAAAACTAGTAACAAGATATCAACTTTCCAATATCAGCACTTATTTTTGTCAATAAGAACTAAAATATGATGTATATATTAAATTCTCAGTGGAAGATTGTTGGACTTCTATGCTAGAGGTCCCCGAGTTCGATCCCCATCCATGATGACCTGTGTTGTGTCCTTGGGCAAGGCACTTGTATCCGGTTGCCTACATGGGGGCATGATGCTGCTGTGTACTAAGGCGTACTGCACGTCAATGGTGCACATGTCTTCAACTGCAGTAACCCTGCTTGAGCAGAGCTTGAACAGAGTTAGAATGTTGAGCTGACAGTTGCTCATCAATGCTTGGTGGTTCTCTGTGTTCTCCGGCTTCCTCCACCCGTAAAACTATCATGGTCATGATTTGCCATTGTACATAACAATGTGTCTTTAAACAAAAATAAATATATTAAATTGCAAGGCTGCGAAAAATGTGCACATTAAGAAAAGATTCATTTTTCGCAGATTTCACATCTGTGAAAAATTAATATTTTATGTTGTGGACATTTTAAAATACTTTAACCCTTTTCCGAACATGAAAAGCAGATGACACTTGCAAAAAAAATTCCTGAACAAGTATTTTTTTAATTTTTTATCTCAAAAACGTAGATTATGACCCCTCATTGGAATGAGCTTGACAAATTTTAAAAAATAATGAAAATTAACCAGCAATTTTTTTAGAATAGCGCTGGATGGTTTTGGCCATTATGTTGGGTAAAGGGTTATTAATTGATTGGCGATTGCAAGGTGGAAGAAAATTGAAAACCTTTGTCTATGTGTAGCAACAATTATCCCCTAAGACTCGGAGGTGAGTCACTTTTCTATATTTGATCAATGAACGTTTCAGAAATCCAGTTATATAGAGATTAATGCTTTTGTCACACTACAAAAAATATTGTTATCTTGGTTCACTTGCCAAGTTACCTACAGCTGTGTTTGGATCTTTGATAGGGTACATAAAACCATGCAGCATTTTATTTGGTTAGGTAGAAAAATCCAACTGTACAACTGCTAAGAACATGATGTGTCTAATTATGAATTACCTCTGCTTTGAAATGTCCAGAAATAAGTGCATATGAAAAGATTTTCGAGCCATGCAGTTTCTGAAATGGAAGACAAGCAGTCAAAAAAAGTGCCAGCCCACACAGAAAGAAACAATAATGGGGCATCCTCTATTGTGTTTGAAAACATCTTTCTGCCTGTTAAAATTAGAAATACTGGTTTACCCAACATAACAGCCAAAACTGGCCAGCATTTTTCACAAAATTCACTTTCCGCATTTTATTTTTTGTCTCAAAAACATATATTTTTTGACCCCTCATTGCAATTGTTTGGCACAATATTATCATGCCTATTGATAATATTTACACATAAATGGATGATATCTTCTGGAAATAGCCTCCAAAACACTTGTTTCCAAGAATATCAGGACCGCTACAACTCATACCCAGAAGTGGCATGCCTCCCCCCTCCCTCCCCCCCCCCCCCCCCCCCCCCCCCCCGGGCCTGTGGGGGCAGAAAAGTGCTCTTTGGATCTAAGAAAATAATAACCAGTATCTTCAGGTAAACTGATCAAACAGATCATCATTTAGAAGAAAACCTTTCTGTGCATAGGTGTAGTAACCCCAAAAGAGCTAATTGCAACGTGGATCACTTTTTACTGCAGCAGAATAGGTGCCCAACATGCAGTATTTGGGTAAATTTGCAAATTACATTCCTTGGCAACCGTTTCTAGGCAAGCTTTGGCAGCCTACATAGGCAACATAGACTTTCCTCCCAGAAACAACTGGAAAGCCACAGGTTATAGACTGTCAGAGGTGTTCCAAAAATGTATAAACATTTTCAGGTCTTTTCCCTGTAGGAATCCCAGGAATGAAGCAGTGCCTTTTTACTGTGATAAACAAGCTCTGTTTTGGGGCCTGGTAACCAATACTTGGGGTGGAAGTCCTCTAAAATGGATATAAACGACTTGACTTGACTTTATATTGATGTTGCAGTCATGATTAGTAGTCATTGTCCATAAATATGTGACCTTATACTCCAGTAAATCAATTGATCTTCACCCCTTTAAGGGTTAAACGATTAACGCTTCGAGTTTCCGACTGAGATTATCATGTGAAATACCGGCTACAGTACTGTTCACATTTTCTAGGGAGGTTCAGTAATAATTTAACCCTAGGGCTCAAAAAGGCATATTGGATGATCCTCCTTAGCTATTGTTTTGTTATATTGTTTGCTCATCCACAACCACCAATGACATAGCCACAGAGGGAATTGGGAGGGGGTGGGACTCATCAACTCATCAACACTGACCAGTGAATTTAAAATATTTTCAGTATGTGGGCTCAGGAAATTTTTAAGTGAAACAAGTTTACATTTCAGCTTTACCCACCCATTTCTCTTGGAGTTATGCCCCTTTAACTTTGATTTTCCAAGTAAGTCTGCATATGCCCAAAAGTTTACCAAGGGTTAATTTCAGCAATTACCAATGGATTTCAAATTTGTTCTAGAGATGGGCAATATACTGCAAAACCGAACAGGTACCGATATCACAGGGATACCAAAAAACTGAACCGAACCAATCGTTGAATACCAAAACTGTCTGAATTTTCATAATTTTCCTACATTCACAATTTGTAGGTCCCTGTTGAGGCCTCATAACATTTGGAAGGTTCATTTTAATGAAAGAAGTGACCGACCGATTTTTTTCTCAATTTTGTTTACCTTCAGTGGACTGAGCTGTTGTCCTGAAATCTCACTAGACTACAACCTGTGGATGTCCAATTGCTTAGCAGTGATTTCTAGTCATGTCTTGAAATCACTGCCCAGATATTTTGTCTATTGTCAGCAGGTTCTCTTAAAGATGGCAATGGTCATGGCGCATTCTCTGAGATCGCAAAAGCCTGAAATAGGTTTTTAAACATTAACCCTTTACCCAACGAATCGCCCGCATCCGCCCGTGTAATATGCAAATTCGGCAGCTGAAAAAATATTATTTTTCGAAAGATTTCAACAAAACCATATCATGTGACCCCTCTTTGGAACGAGCTCGTCGAGCTCGTTCCAAAGAGGCGTCACATGATATAGTTTTGTTGAAAATTTTTTGAAAAAATTTAAAAAATGATATTTAAAATAATAAATTTTGAAATCGTCTGCGTTGGGTAAAGGGTTAAGGTGCATTCAGAATAAATCACTAAATTACTGTAGATATGATTTGTGGTTGTAAAAGAATGCCACTGTTGAGTTCATTGGCAGTCATAGGGTTGTGGTAGAATGATACTTCAAGAACTTATCCTGTTTTTAGCTCACCTAACTTTCAGTCAGGAGAGCTATAGTGATCACTCACCGTCCGGCGTCCGTCATCCGTCGTCGTCCGTGAACATGGTGTTTGCGTCTTCTCCTCCCAAACCGCTGAACCAATTTAATTGATATTTGAGATAATAGTTTGTTATGACATCGCAATTTGATTTTGTTCAAATCAAGTTGCCTCGCCTGTGGGTAGGGCCACACCCAAAAAGTGTGCTGAAATCTTAAAAAATCTTCTTCTCATGAACCAGCAGTAGCAGAGACTTGATATTTGGTGTGCAGCTTCCTTTTGAGGTGTAGACTCAGACTTGTTCAAGAGAAGTTTGTGGGGATATACTTGGCGTCATTATGGGAGGGGCAAAATTTTTTGCCCCGCCCGAAATTTCTATTTTTCAAACCGAGAGGCTGATTTGAACCAAATTTTATGTGAGGGCTTATTGGGTCATAAGTACCTAATTTATGCTGATTTTGTTTTTCCCGTAGCCCCTTGGGAACCGCAGGAGCTAAAAATAGAAAAAAATTAAAACGCCCATATCTCCAAAACTGCACGGCACCGAGAATTTTTATTTGGTGTGAAGCTTCCTTAGGACCAACAGAAAGAATTGGTAAAAAAAAATTGCCATCGGTTTTATCATAGGGTACAGTTTCGGGACTTTGAAAAAGTGCTGAGTCAGCACTTTTTAACACTGTAGGCAATGGGAAAAACATTAAAAAATCTTCTTCTCCAGATCCAGCAGGCAGAATCTTTTGATATTTGGTATGCAACATTGTAGGGTGGATCTGATTCAAATTTGTTCAAATCGGCTCCCTGGGTTCATATTTGGGCTCAGTATAGGAGCCCGATTTCGAACTTAGTGCATTTCAGGCAAATTTCTTAAAAAATCTTCTCCAGATCCAGCAGGCAGAATCTTTTGATATTTGGTATGCAACATTGTGGGGGTGGATCTGATTCAAGTTTGTTCAAATCGGCTCCCTGGGTTTATATTTGGGCTCAGTATAGGAGCCCAAATTTGAACTTACTGCATTTCAGGCAAATTTCTTTGAAAATCTTCTTCTCCAGATCCAGCAGGCAGAATCTTTTGATATTTGGTATGCAACATTGTGGGGTGGATCTGATTCAAGTTTGTTCAAATCGGCCCCTTGGGTTTATATTTGGGCTCAGTATAGGAGCCCAAATTTGAACTTAGTACATTTCAGGCAAATTTCTTTGAAAATCTTCTTCTCAAGATCCAGCAGGCAGAATCTTTTGATATTTGGTATGCAACATTGTGGGGTGGATCTGATTGAAGTTTGTTCAAATCGGCTCCCTGGATTCATATTTGGGCTCACTATAGAAGCCTGAATTCGAACTTAATGCATTTCAGGCAAATTTCTTAAAAAATCTTCTTCTCCAGATCCAGCAGGCAGAATCTTTTGATATTTGGTATGCAACATTGTGGGGTGGATCTGATTGAAGTTTGTTCAAATCGGCTCCCTGGATTCATATTTGGGATCACTATAGAAGCCAGAATTCGAACTTAGTGCATTTCAGGCAAATTTCTTAAAAAATCTTCTTCTCCAGATCCAGCAGGCAGAATCTTTTGATATTTGGTATGCAACATTGTGGGGTGGACCTGATTCAAGTTTGTTCAAATCGGCCCCCTGGGTTTATATTTGGGCTCAGTATAGAAGCTCGAATTCGAACTTAGTGCATTTCAGGCAAATTTCTTAAAAAATCTTCTTCTCCAGATCCAGCAGGAAGAATCTTTTGATATTTGGTATGCAACATTGAGGGGTGGATCTGATTCAAGTTTGTTCAAATCGGCTCCCTGGATTAATATTTAGGCTCACTATAGAAGCTCGAATTCGAACCTAGTGCATTTCAGGCAAATTTCTTAAAAACTCTTCTTCTCCAGATCCAGCAGGCAGAATCTTTTGATATTTGGTATGCAACATTGTGGGGTGGATCTGGTTCAAGTTTGTTCAAATCAGCTCCCTGGGTTTATATTTGGGCTCAGTATAGGAGCCCAAATTTGAACTTAGTGCTTTTCAGGCAAATTTCTTAAAAAATCTTCTTCTCCAGATCCAGCAGGCAGAATCTTTTGGTATGCAACATTGTGGGGTGAATCTGATTCTATTTTGTTCAAATCGGCTCCCTAGATTCATATTTGGGCTCACTATAGAAGCTCGAATTCGAACTTAGTGCATTTCAGGCAAATTTCTTCAAAAATCTTCTTCTCCAGATCCTGCAGGCAGAATCTTTTGATATTTCGTATGCAACATTGTGGGGTGGATCTGATTCCAGTTTGTTCAAATCGGCCACCTGGATTCATATTTGGGCTCCCTATAGAAGCCCAAATTCAAACTTAGTGCATTTCAGGCAAATTTCTTCAAAAATCTTCACCAGATCCAGCAGGCAGAATCTTGTGATATTTGGTATGCAACATTGTGGGGTGGATCTGATTCAAGTTTGTTCAAATCGGCCCCCTGGGTTTATATTTTGGGCTCAGTATAGGAGCCCAAATTTGAACTTAGTGCATTTCAGGCAAATTTCTTTGAAAATCTTCTTCTCAAGATCCAGCAGGCAGAATCTTGTGATATTTGGTATGCAGCATCCTTAGGGGGGGGTGAGATTCAAGTTTGTTCAAGCCATGTCCCTAGGTCCATATTTGGGCTCACTGTGGGAGCTTGAATTGTAACTTTGTTCGAAATGAGGAATTTTCTTAAAAAATCTTCTTCTTCAGATCCAGCAGTCGGAATGGTTTGATATGTGGTGAGTAGCATCCTTGGGGGGAGTGGGGGGGGGATTCAAGTGTGTTACAGCCAAGTCCACGGGTCCATATTTGGGCTCCCTGTGGGAGCCCAAATTATAACTTAGTCAATATGAGGAATTTTTCTTTAAAAATCTTCTTCTTCAGATTCAGCAGTTGGAATGTTTTGATATTTGGCATGGAGCAACCTTAGGGGGCTGAGATTCAAGTTTGTTCAAGCCAAGTCCCTTGGTTCATATTTGGGCTCACTATGGGAGCCTGAATGACAACTTAGTTCAAAATGAGGAATTTTCTTTAAAAATCTTCAGATCCAGCAGATGAATGCTTTTGATATTTTTTATGCAGCATCCTTAGGGGGGTAAGATTCAAGTTTGTTCAAGCCATGTCCCTAGGTCCATATTTGGGCTGATTGTGGGAGCTCGAATTGTAACTTGGTTCAAAATGAGGAATTTTCTTTAAAAATCTTCTTCTTCAGATCCAGCAGTCGGAATGTTTTGATATTTGGTGTGCAGAATCCTTAGGGGTGTGAGTTTCAGGTTTGTTAAAGCCAAGTCCCTGGGTTCATATATGGGCTCCCTGTGGGAGCCCAAATTATGACTTAGTTCAATATGAGGAATATTCTTTAAAAATCTTTTTTTTAGATCCACTGGTCAGAATATTTGGATATTTGGTTTCAGCTTTTCTTAGGAGGAGCAGATGCAACTTGTGGAAATCAATTTTCTCTCTGGGTTGATATTTAGGCTACCATGTCAGGTGAGCCTGGGGCCTCTTGTTGTTTTTTCTGTTGTGAATTCCTCTTTGGTACTATCAGAAAATCTCAGTCAAGTCAGATACCGTGATATACCCCCTAAATATACCGAAACCGATACCAGACTCAAAATTCCAATATCGCCCATCTCTAATATGTTGGGTATATGGGCTCACAAGATATTTGAGTGGAATAGCTTGCATATCAGTTTTTTCCACCCATTTTTTTCCCTTTGACTTCAAATTTTTCAAGTAAGAGTCAGCATATGACCAAAAGTTGTTCAGCGGTTAATTTCAACAATTACCAACAGATTTCAAATAATTTCGGTTTGTGGGCTCACAAGATGTTTAAGTATGCATATCAACTTTGCCTACCCAGTTTTTTCAGAGTTATGCCCCTTTGAATTTGATTTTTTCATCTAAGTCAGCACATTACCAATTTGTCCGTACGTTAATTTAAAAAATTATCAACAGATTTCAAATATTTCTAGCATGTGGGCTCACAAGATGGTGAAGTGGAACAAGTATGCAAATTAGCTTTGCTCAGCCAGTTTTTCAGGAGTTACATCCCTTTGATTTAGAATTTTTCAAGTCAGTGAGCATATGATCAAAAGTTGTCCAGGAGTTAATTTCAACAGTTACCAGTATATTTCAAATATTTTCATTATGTGGACTTCACAGGATGTTTAAATGAAACAACTTCTCATATCAGCTTCATCCACCCAATTTTTCAAGAGCAAATCAGCATATTTTGGAAGGTCCAGTGTTTTTTGCAATGAGTTTGAACTGATTCAAGTTATTTTTGGAGTGTGACCTCACAGGACAAAAAATTGAACTTAGTTTGCATACCTGCTTTGCCCCACCTATTTTGCCAAAGTTTTCCCCAAGTTACTTTAATTTCTTTTAGCAAATTGGCACACGACCAAAGTTTTCCGGGGTTTTTTTCAGATATTTTCTAACTGGTTATCAACCAATTCCAATTTTTTTTGTTTGCTTCGGACCACATAGGACAATGAAGTGAAAAGGGTTTGCATTCCATCCTCTCCTGACTATTTTTGCTGAAGTTTCCCAAAATTGTTTATCAGTGATCCCTGCTGCTAAAAATCTAAAACTCTTGCTTTAATGGAATCCTTCTCAGAATGCTATCTTGGTGAGAGGAGGGGGGGGGGGGGGGAGGGGGGATACCAGTGCAGTGCACTTGTTTTCTGAGTTCTTGAGCCTTCAGGAAGCCCTCAGGGTTCTCCAGTTGGCAGGAAATGTTATTTTTTCCCCCGAGGAAGACCAGGGATCTTCAGCTTGTTTATCTTCACCAACGAGGATTCACATTCTTAACCCAGCACAAGGTGAAATGAAGTTGGAGGACCATTGGCAGCTGAAAAATATGTGGTCCCCCACCCCACTTCATTTAGCCTGGTTATGCCCCTAACAATCACTAAATTTTCGTTTGTGCATAAACTCATGTCTACAGTGTTGAAAGGGTTAATCATCAAATTGGAGGGGGAGTGGAGGTCACTTTCTTTTGCCCCACACTCATTTGAAGACCTTTTATATTCCCCCCCCCCCCCCCCCCCCCCCCGCCCCCGCTCAACTGTTCTGTGTATTTTAGTCAGTCACACCAGTGCTGTTGAAGAAAACAATTTACTAAAGTTGGTGTTGAAAATCTCTCTTGAAACATTTTTACCTGTGACAAACAGCTCTATAGGTGGCAACTGTCAGTCAGTCAGTTTGTGACACAGTTTTTAAACTCCAGAACTTTTAAAATACTTGGCAGAGTGGAATTATATTTGGTATGCAAGTGTATCTACTTTTTTTCTAGCCCCCATCTTCAGTGCTATTGTTATTCAGATTATTTTTATCTGAGTTATTTGGACTTTGTTACATTTTTACCATCCATTGTACCTAAGGTGCGAACTCGCAATTTTTCTTTTCACTCGCAGAAGATGCAGTTCAGAATGATAATATCCATTGCTGTTAGAAATTACAGTTTCTTTAAATAACCAACTCATATTTGCTTAACACATATACAATATAATAATACCGTCTTAACATTCAGATTTCCTAACATTGATTCCTTTACCTAACATGACCAAAAGATGACCCTTGAATATTTATCTGTAAATTAGAGATGGGCAATATACCAAACAACCTAACTGATAACAATATCATGGGGAAACTGAAAAACCAAACCGAACCAATCATTGAATACTGAAAACATCAGTATTTTTAAATTTTCCTACATTTGCTATTTATGAAGCCTTGTTCAGGCTTGATAGCAGTTGAAGTGTTCATTTTTATGAAAGATTTTCTTTTCAGTTTTATTAAAACTTAAGGGTCTGGGCAATTTGTCTTGAATTCCTACCAGACTACAATCTGCAGATGTCCATTTGCTTAGCAGTCACTAGAAACCACTGCCTGGGTGGTTTGTCTATTATTAGCAGGACCTCCTAATGATGGCATGTTATGGGCAATGTTCTGAAATCGCAAAAGCCTTTGGTTCTATCAGCAAATCTTAGTCAAGTCAAGTCAGATACCGAATACTAAACTGATACCATGGTATACCTCCATAAAAATACCAAAATCGATACCGAACTCAAAATTCCAATACTGCCCATCTCTGTCCTGAATGACAAACATTTTCATTTCTTGCTTACAAAACATAGCTCATGATCCATCATATAACACAGGAAGCAAAAATGAAAAAATAAGGCCTAAAAAGGTTAAAAATCTGTTTCTCAGGTCCTCCCTCATGGTCCTTTTAGCATTTGCATGCTCTCTTTTTATAACCAATGCAAACTTAAAAAAGTAAAAATTAAATGGTTTATGTCTGATATTTGACCCAAATTAATAAAATTGATAAATTTGTCCATTGAGTGCAATAGGCTTTGCAATAGCATTGCAAAGCCTTCTTGCACTCGGGGAACGAAATACAGCACAACCAATGCTATTCTGCAGTACACT
Organism: Pictodentalium vernedei; assembly: GCA_031216915.1. Classification (NCBI taxonomy): domain Eukaryota; kingdom Metazoa; phylum Mollusca; class Scaphopoda; order Dentaliida; family Dentaliidae; genus Pictodentalium; species Pictodentalium vernedei. The sequence goes on from CM062291.1 coordinate 246,957,638, forward strand.
TAACCTTCACCCACTGCTGTTGTGCAGAGTTAGTTCTTTTGGGAGTCTTACTATTGCTTGGTGGTTCTCTTCAGGTACTCTGGCTTCCCCAGCCCTGGTTTTCAAAATGTGTTATTAACCCCAATAAATAAATGATCAAATTTTCTCCCCCACAGCACTATAGAATCTCGCCTGTTGAAAGAACAACAAATCTCAGATAATTTTTTGGGGGGTTTAGTCTTAATTCGGTGTTGATTTTGCAACATTTTATTTAAGAAATCTCAACTCACTAGTGTGAGTGTGTTGCAACCAGATTGTAAAGGGCTTGAAATTCATGTGAGAGTCAAAATTGATTCTTACAAATGATTCTTGTAAAGAAAACAATGAAAATGAACTTTGATTCTCGTAAAATGTTCATTTGATTCTTGTCATAGATTCAAAAAGTGTGCTTAACTCATAGAAGCCAGGGAATCGGAATGTATTTATTGAACATGACATACCGCGAAAAACTTACAGTAAAGCAGGTGCTTCTAGTCAAGTGTCGACTGCCTATTCAGGCAGATGACACTTGACAAGAAGCACCTGCTCGGTGTTTAATTCTCCCCCAACCCAAAGATAGCCGAACCGTCACAGCCAGATTATCTGCCTATTACATCACAGGCAAGAAAACTCGACTCCTGGCTTCTAAGAGTTAAAGGTTTGGAAAATTCCAATTATTTTTGGGTCCCTCATAATAAGGTAACACTTTGACTTACCAGTGGTGTCTAGTGAAGTCTTGGCTGCCAAGATTTAATAGAAACCATTGCCAAGGTACTGTAACTTCACTTCCATCAGCAAGACCACCAAAATTCTATATGCTGGAACATGTGTTCAAGTGGATGTTGGATTTAAATGATCTTTGGTATGCTAATGGACCACCATGGGGGAAAGGATATTCGCAAGTAACAGGTTTTGTCCATTTTTTCTCTTCATAGTTATAGGTCTTTTTTCTGCTTTTTTCAATTTCGAAAATTTCAATTTTTATGGTTTCTGTTTGGCATGGGATACCCGTGACATTGCACCTTGTTTACTAGGGATTGTAACTTGGTTGCACTCACAAGGTCAAAGGTAAAGCAGTACTTTTAAATTACTGTACAGTAGTACAGTCTAAATTAAGGTGCTATATAAATAATAGAAAGTTAACTTGATATTAGGTGACAGATTATTTTCAAGGTTGTCAAAAATCTAATCAGAATAATAATTTGTGGTTTTTGATGTCCAACCATGTTTATGAACAATTCCTCGCAATTTTTAAACCAAAAATTCTCATTTTTTTTTAGATTTTTGGGTCATCTAAAATAATTTCAAAAAGTTTTCAAGCTACATTTCCCATTGCTTATATAGCACCTTAAGAACTGAAAATTAATTCTTGCAGAAGGAGTTCCTGAGAATCAAAACTGATTGACACAAATCAAGATAAATTTTAAGGCCTGTTGTAATTTGATCGAGGGAGAAAGTGCCTTTACGATCTCAGTACTATAGAATAATCTGTGCATGTCTGTAATTTTATGTCATAGGAGAGGAACTTAAATAAGTTGCAATAACTTTTGTTCCAATCCTTTTATCAATTGACATGTAATGTCAATAAAATATGTTTAAGTATATCATGAATGAAATGGATTAGGTGATGATAATGATTAGTGATGTTCTGGGTTGACCAGATCGGCTTTCAAACTTGAATGTGAACTTGAAAGAGTTTATGTTTGAAGATATTAGGACTAATTATAGTAAACTGTTTGGTGGCTTACTACATGTATTGCAATTAATCTCTGCTGGTAGTCACTACATTTCAAACAGCCATTTCAGAGTAGGAAAGAGCTAGTTAGTGTGCTTAGCATGCATGTGTGTTGATATACTTTGGAAGCAAAGTTTTAACCATATTTCAGAGGAATATGTTGTGTCATTGTGTCAGAGTTTTTCAAAGTACTGTTTTTATGGTAGATTTGAAAGTTCTTTCTAGTACAGTAGAGCCCAGTTAATTGGATATCTTTGAACTGAATAACCCGGTTAGGCATAAAAAAAATTAAAAATCTGTTTCTCAGGCCATCCTGCATGGTCCTTTTGGCCACAAGCTTTCTTTTTATAACCAATGTAAACTTTTAGAAAATAAAAATTAAATGGGTTATGCCTGATATTTTACCCCAGTTAAAAAAATTGAAAATTTGTCCCTTGAGTACAAGAAGGTTTTGCAATGCTTTAGCACTGCAAAGCCTTCTTGCTCTCAAGTGACGAACTACACCACCACCCATATGGTTCATGAGTCAATGATAGCTCATTTAGTTGGGCGTCTCAGAGCCACAGGTAGATTAGCTGACCATCTTAGGAGCAGGCGTCGGCATGTTACATCAAAATAGAGGCATACTTCTCTCACAACGTTGTAACCGATTTCAGACAGAGATTGCGAGTCAGGTTGTGGACACTCATGGTCGCCGAGTGTGTCCAAGAACAGTTAGGAATTGGTTTGGGGAGTTAAATTTAAGACCACAATGCCCCTACGTTGATCCACAACTTAACCAGGTGACATCAATGACGATTGCAGTGACTACAGACATGTGCACCAAATCGGTTTAAATGCAGTTTTTTGGTAAATAAAATATATGAAAAGGAATTAAATAATAAATAAATACTTATTTATTCATAGAATAGCTTTAATCCTCATCCCATTTCCAAATCAAAACGTAAACAATACCTTGACCTCAACTATTTAACACAGTTTAAAAATAGGTTAAAGTCGCTTAGGATGCCAAAAAATTATGACTGCATATTTATACACAATGGACTTATTAGCTCACCTGACTGAAAGTCAGGGTGAGCTTTTCTTATCACTCTTCGTCCGTCGTCTGTCGTCCTGCGTGAAGGTGGTGTTTGAGCCTCTTTCTCCTAAACCACTGGCCACATTTTAATTAAATTTCATGTAAGTAGTGGTTATATAGGGGCATTTTGATTTTTATCCAAAATAGGTTTCCGCTCATATTGAGCAGAGGTGTGGGGAAAAAATGGCCAAATTTTTTTTAAATCTTCTAATGAACCACCAGTAGCAGAGACTTGATATGTGGTATGCAGAGTCCTTTTGTGGTTTAGAATCAAGTTTGTTCAAGAGAAGTTTGTCGGGCATTATTTGCCTTCGTTATGGGAGGGGCAAAAATTTTGGCCATGCCTAAAATTTCTGTTTTCAGAACCATCAAGTCGATTTGAACCAAATTTGATATGAGATGATAATGGGTCATGAGTAGTTGATTGATGCAAAAAAAATTTTCTCATAGTCCTGTGGGAACCTCGGGAGCTAAAAGTAGGAAAAACCTTAAAACTGCCATATCTCCAAAACTACACGGCACAGAGAATTCTTATTCTGTATAAAGCTTACTTTTATCCAGTAGAATAGAATGGTTAAAAAAATCCCTATCGGTTTGATCACAAGGTACTTTTTTCAGGACTTTGAAAAAGTGCTGAGTCGGCACTTTTTAACACTAGGCAATGGGAAAAAGATTAAAAAATCTTCTTCTCTAGATCCAGCAGGCAGAATCTTTTGATATATGGTATGCAACATTGTAGGGTGGATCTGATTCAAGTTTGTTCAAATCGGCCCCTTGGGTTCATATTTGGTCTCAGTATAGGAGCCCGATTTCGAACTTAGTGCATTTCAGGCAAATTTCTTAAAAAATTTTCTTCTCCAGATCCAGCAGGCAGAATCTTTTGATATTTGGTATGCAACATTGTGGGGTGGATCTGATTGAAGTTTGTTCAAATCGGCTCCCTGGATTCATATTTGGGCTCACTATAGAAGCCTGAATTCAAACTTAATGCATTTCAGGCAAATTTCTTCAAAAATCTTCTCCAGATCCAGCAGGCAGAATCTTTTGATATTTGGTATGCAACATTGTGGGGTGGATCTGATTGAAGTTTGTTCAAATCGGCTCCCTGGATTCATATTTGGGATCACTATAGAAGCCAGAATTCGAACTTAGTGCATTTCAGGCAAATTTCTTAAAAAATCTTCTTCTCCAGATCCAGCAGGCAGAATCTTTTGATATTTGGTATGCAACATTGTGGGGTGGATCTGATTCAAGTTTGTTCAAATTGGCCCCCTGGGTTTATATTTGGGCTCAGTATAGAAGCTCGAATTCGAACTTAGTGCATTTCAGGCAAATTTCTTAAAAAATCTTCTTCTCCAGATCCAGCAGGCAGAATCTTTTGATATTTGGTATGCAACATTGAGGGGTGGATCTGATTCAAGTTTGTTCAAATCGGCCCCCTGGATTAATATTTAGGCTCACTATAGAAGCTCGAATTCGAAGTTAGTGCATTTCAGGCAAATTTCTTAAAAACTCTTCTTCTCCAGATCCAGCAGGCAGAATCTTTTGATATTTGGTATGCAACATTGTGGGGTGGATCTGATTCAAGTTTGTTCAAATCGACCCCCTGGATTCATATTTGGGCTCACTATAGAAGCTTGAATTCAAACTTAGTGCATTTCAGGCAGATTTATTAAAAAATCTTCTTCTCCAGATTCAGCAGACAGAATCTTTTGATATTTGGTATGCAACATTGTGGGGGTGGATCTGATTCAAGTTTGTTCAAATCGGCTCCCTAGATTCATATTTGGGCTCACTATAGAAGCTCGAATTCAAACTTAATGCATTTCAGGCAAACTTCTTTGAAAATCTTCTTCTCAAGATCCAGCAGGCAGAATCTTTTTGGTATTGGGTATGCACCATGCTTAGGTGGGTGAGATTCAAGTTTGTTCAAGCCAAGTCCCTGGGTTCATTTATTTCATGAGGAAGAGGATGGTGGGGAGGCAGGGAGGGGAGGGGCAAATCAACAATTATTTTATGATTTTTTAACATAGCATAAATGCATCAGAATAATTGACACTAGATCTGGATATAACCTGGTGTTAGTGATGGTCCATGAGCTGAATATTTGCAAGTTTTTTCTTTTGCTTTGTCCCCGCGCAAACTTTTCCTTGAAATCTATCCCATTTCCCTGAAAATCACTCTCAGGTTCCCTGAAAAATTATTCGGGAAGTTAACATGTCTGAACCATTTCCTGATTTGGAAGTCCTCAAAAATGGGCAACAGGAGTATAAACAATTGGATAAACATGACTTTACATCCATGTTGTGGTCACAATTAGTATTGTGGAGAAATATGTGACTTTAAACACCAATAAGTAAATGACTAAATGAGTAAGAGAGATAATTATAAAATGAAGTATATAAAATTGGAAGGGCAAAATTATTAAATAACTCATTGTGTACTTGCGGTTAAATTATTCAAATAAATGACAATCTTAAGTTAAACTAGAGTTTTAGCCATTTAATGTTTCAGAATGGTTTATTTTGTTTTTTGGGTTTTTTTATGAGATGAAGACAACAGTAAATAAATTCATGTCATAACTGATCATTGTAGGTTAAGTGAACAAGGTCATGGCTGACTTTGAATAATAATTACAGGAGAGTTTCTTCTATAACAACACTAGAAGCCTTTACATGATAATTACCAGTTAGGGCAGATACAAATTTTCAACAGGAAACTCAATGAACTCTGTAAAATAAGGCTGTAAAATTAAATTCCTAGTTGCATTATGGGAAAAATTGACTGCTTTAAATTTTGATATTATAACATCAATGTGCACAGGGTTAAGCTCTAAAAGATCAGAGTCTAAAGCAGCTGTTAGATAAAGATTCAACCCTTTACCCAACGTAACGGCCAAAACCGGCCAGCGCTAGTCACAAAAATCCCCAATTTTCAATATATTTTCATTTTTTGTCTCAAAAACATAGGTTATGACCCCTCGTTGGAACGAGCTCATCAAGCTCGTTCCAATGAGGGGTCATAACCTATGTTTTTGAGACAAAAAATGAAAAAAATTAGTTATTCAAGAATATTTTTTGCACGTGTCATCTGCTTTTCATGTTACTAAAGGGTTAAAAAAGCTTCCAGTTCTTGACATATAACTTTATTTGATTTAAGTTCGAAAAAAGCTAAGGTGACTGAGAGAACTGCAATCACTTGGTTTGATAACTTGAAATACTGAACCGTTCATCTGAAACATTGGCTAATTTTGTCAGTAAACAAAAAAACATAATTGTAAAGCCTTTTCTGCTAATAATATTACTTAATTATTTTGTATGGACTTAAAAAAACAAATTTTCCTGATAGCTGCTTGTGAAAAAAATGGATTAGTGGCCTGCAACCATGATTTGTGCTCAGTAGCAGATTAAGTTTGAATAGTTGAAAATCTTAAATATTCAAATGAATTAAGTGTGATGAAATGAACAGGTCACATTCCATCTTGGAACAATGGTATTGAACAATTTTTTTCTTAATATGTGAAAATAAACCTCTCATTTTAGCAGTTCTCTACAGTGTGCAAATAAACATTTTGAAATGTTATTTGCATTGAAAATATCAGTACGAGAAATATGATGGATCCAATGCTTAGAAATCATATTTTTTCATGAAATATGTTCAATTTTAACCTATATTTCACCCGCAAGTAATATTTAATATATTTTGTAGAAGCTTAAAATTAACCTTCAGCTGTGTATTACATGTAGATTTAATTTTATAGATTTCAAAATAAAACATATTAACCATTTATTCAACCAATGTACAAAATACATGTAGCACTGCTCAAAATTTGCAATATTAATTTTGTTACTTTATATATATTTTCTTCCAAACCCTAATCTTAAACCTTTTATTGAAAGCTTGAAAACAAATAGAGTGAAGTCTACTTTACTGGAGATTGAGGATATGGAATGAGTGTTTTGGTCACTCTGTATTTATGAAAAGAGTCTAAGAATTCTCTATTTTGTCGAGCCTCTGGCTCGGCAAAACGAGAAATTCGTAGACGAGTTTTCATAAACATCATGTCACCAAATCACAGATTTCATATTCCGTTTATCAATTGACACCACAGTTACCAAAAACACATCTTTTAGATAGAAAAGGGTTAAAGAATGGAATTTCACGTTAAATGTCATGGGCCATAAATTAATATAGCATAAGTACAAGAATGTCAAGATCAGTAAAGTTAATGTTTTGAAATTGCATTTATCTAATCAGAAAGCATTCTTTTTGAAATTGACCAATCAAATCAACTGGAGGTGTCACAAAGTACTAATTAATATTTATTGAAAATATGAAATAGTAATAAGCCCCCCCAAAAAAAGAGGAGTCATATAGTGAATCTCTTTATTGAATAAACTGTTATTTTCCCAAAACCTCAAAACACAAAACCGTTTACTACACCTTCTGTACAAATTTGACCTATTAATTACATAGCAGTTATAGAGTAAACAACTCCTGTTAATGAAATAAAAAATCTTGTAATCTATAGAAGAATTACTCTGATGACTAAATTCCCTATGTTTATGGACCTGTTTCACCTTGGTAAATCCAGTAAAGACATTTGATCTCTTACATCTTGTTTGACCATGTGCCATGGGCTCTGTCAAAAAAAGATAAAAGAATAAATAGACAGAATGTGATGTGTGTTTGAATCAGTGGGTGTTTTACATAATTCTTTGGAATGGCATAGTTATATTTTGCTCGAGCACACGCTGAGTGAAATATGACTACGCCAATCAAACAAGTTACATAAAACGTGCGTTGATTCAAAAGGACATTGCGTTCTGTGTTCATTACACATCTCATGCAGGAAAATTCAATTAAATAAACAAATTTTAATTCCGATGGTTAATCCTAAAGGTGAAGAGTTTGTTTGTTTTGCATGAAGCTGTACTAATCAAATGGGTCGATAAAAAATCGAAACAACCTTTTGGGAACCTAGTGTTGATTCTGTGATAATGAATTTTTATGGTAGTTTTCATATTCAATCATCTGGAATATATCTGTTGGATGGAAAAGTAAACCTTAGGTTCACTTTTCCAACCAACTGAAATATTCCAAGCAAGTGAAACTAAGCATAAGTGATGAACTGTTTAAGGGGATAGACTTTTCTCCCCCCACTGCATGTGTAACATACGTGTGTCCCGGGTGAGATAGCAGGGAGAGACAGATGTATCCCACCCCACCCATGTGACATTATACATTTGTAACGTTATTATGACATTATGCATATCGTATCAGATTATTGCTATCAACTAATTCATATTGACGTCATCGGAATGCAGTGTGATCAAAGTTTGATGCTCTAAAACTCTTTAAACCCCAAGATGCATTCATTCCTAATTGCATGCTCTTTCCGATGGTTTTATTAGTTTTTTCAAAACAACGAATACCAAATAAGCTGATTATATCAGCATGTGACCCCTGTTTTCCTCTGGCTAACGTAACCACTGTATGGTTGGGTGGGGGGGGGGGGGAGAAAAATATTCTCTGATGGGTACAGGTGTGGGATGGGAAAATCTCACCCTCGGGACAAGATATTTGGTCCAGACACGAGGCTTGTTTCTGGTCCAAATATCTTGCCCTCTGGTGAGATTTTCCCATCCCACACCCGTACCCATCAAGGATTATAATAGTTCCAGGCCATAACAACATTGTATTCCTTACAGAATTAGACTGGTGTCTTGAGAGCTTGTTATGACCACTCCTTGGAACAAGATTTTCCAGCTTGTTACAATACGCATTCAGAGGCTATATTTTATGCAGGGATTCTTCTGCCCTCTTTGGGAAAGGGGAAGGGGCTCATGCCATTGGGAAAGTTTGCATCATTGGGCTCCAATTGGAAACTTATTTTGGACTGGAAGAAAAGGATTGAGAAATGTTACATTCAAATAGAACAGGGAACATTAAGACTGATACCTAAGTAACTGCATATTTACTACAAGTATATTTTATAACAAACCATCTCGTGGAATCATATTAATTCCAGTCTCTGTAGTCTCTGTTAAACTGTTCTTATACTATTAACTCTTTACCTAACATGAAAAGGAGACGACACTTGCAAAAAAAATACTTGAATAACTAATTTTTTTCATTTTTTGTCTCAAAAACATAGGTTATGACCCCTCGTTGGAACGAGCTCGATGAGCTCGTTCCAACGAGGGGTCATAACCTATGTTTTTGAGACAAAAAATGAAAATATTTTGAAAATTAATTGACGATTTTTTAGAATAGCACTGGCCGGTTTTGGCCGTTATGTTGGGTAAAGGGTTAAAGAAGAACTTGTCATTTGCCTTTAAATTCAGACACTTTCTAAGCTTTGTTAGGTAAGCAATTCAAGTTTAATTCACAATTGGTGTCCTGAACTGAGTGGTCATAAGACCTCAGAAAACCATCGATGGTTTCTGAGGCCTTATGACAATCCAGTTCAGTCCATTAATTGTACATTACATTTTTGTTCTTGTGGGGACTGAGATTTGGAAGTGTGGCATTGGCAATTGGGAAAAATCATGTCCAGATGCCATGGAGAAAGAGTCCCATATTCAGATCCTGTAGACACCCAAAACAATCATTGTTATGAGGCCGAAAATTCTTTAAAATAATAAAATTGGAATGGTGATTTTTGTGAAAGGTGCTAGATATGTTCATTATGTTTTGGAAATGGTTAATTAATTTCCATCAGTGTGTTACAGAACATCTCTCTGCAATGTGTTTAGTAGTTATTCCAAAGGAGTCCCTGTGAAAACCCCAGGAATGAAGCAGTGCTCTGTTTCCTGTGGTAAACAAGCCCTTTTTAACTGGTAAAATAGGATCTGGTTACCAATGCCTGGGATGAAAGGCCTCGAAATTGGAAATGTGGTTCAAACAATAGGCTAGACTGGACTTTATATCCATGTGGCAGTCACGATTAGCCATTGTGCAAAAATATGTGACCTTGAACAACCAATAACACTAATAAGTAAATAAATTCCAAAATGGTGATGTGCTCAATGATTAGTGCATTGGAAAGGTCACAGATTTTGATCCTGACATCTAATCTGTTTTGCCCCTTAATTTCCATTACCCAAGACATATAACACATCAGCACATTGATGGATGCAATTGCCTTCAACCAATGATAAAACTGACTCGTTGCTACAAAGTTGTCTTAACATGATTTATTTATTGGCTTAAATACCAATAAATAAATCACAAAGAATGAAATTAGAGTAACTTGATCATTAAAATCCAGGAATTTTCCCTTCAGTAATATCATAAAACTGAATGCGTATCTCTAAATTTTATCAGGGGTAATTACATTGCTCTCTTTGAAAATTACGCAAGAACAGTTCAAACAAGTAAACACTAACCTTTCAAGGAAGGAAATTTCATCCGTTTCATGGAGAAAAATCATTTAAATTTACTAACATTTATCTTGTTAAATCATATTTTTCAGTTTTTAGAGGGTGATGGTAACCCTATTGAAGGTATGCGGTGCCTCATTGATAGACTGTTGGACTTCTATGCAGGAGGTCCCGAGTTTGATCCCTGTCTGGGATGACCTGTGTTGTGTGCATGGGCAAGGCCCTTTATCCCAGTTGCCTACATAGGTGCATAATGACGCCGTGTACTAAGGCATACTTAACGTCAATGGTGCATATGTCTTCAACCACTGTAACCCGCTTGGGCAAAGCTTGAACAGTTTCGGAGCTAACAGTTGCTCGTCGTGGCTTGGTGGTTTTCTCCGGGTACTCCGGCTTACTCTACCTGTAAAACTGTCACAGTCACGATTAGCCATCATGCATAAGTATGTGACCTTAAACATCAATATATAAATAATAAATAACCCTATTGAACCTTCTATCAAAGTCAAATTAAGGACAATAGAAGTAATACTAATATTTCTCAAAAAAATGTCTTAAATTTACATATTTTCTGTCTAAACTTTTGATTATAATCCCTAATTGGGACAAGCTTTTTGAACTTGTTCAAAGAAGCGGAGTCGGGGGTCATGATCTATGAGTTGGGTTAAAAAATTAAAATTAAGTTTAAATGTAGTGTTTATGTATAAGATTTGTTGGATAAGGCATATTAATTAATTAAAAAATTCTTGTTTCTTGGGCATTTTCTAACAAGAAAGGAAGGCTATTTTTTTTAAATCCTTAATTTTAACTCTGCACAAAGATGTTGGAAAATCAATGTGTCGAGCCATAAAATTTTCCAAATAATGTGACTGGGAATTTAACCAACTAAATCTTGTTTGACAGAGTTCTATGAGCTCTGTGAAACAACTTACAGTTGGTTAAATTTTTGTCTCAACAAATACAATACGGCTTCATGCAAGAGATTTCTGTTAACCCTTTACCCAATGCAGACGATATCAAAATTTATTATTTTAAATATCATTTTTTTAAATTTTTCAAAAAAATTCAACAAAACCATATCATGTGACCCCTCATTGGAATGAGCTTGACAAGCTCGTTCCAATGAGGGGTCACGTGATATGGTTTTGTTGAAATTTTTTGAAAAATAATATTAATTCAGCTGCGGAATTTGCATATTATGTCGGTAGGGTAGGTGAGGCCGATTCGTTGGGTAAAAGGTTAAGTTACCAATGTCCTGTGGGTTATAATTTTCACTCCTGGAAATCCTTTTTCATTCAACAGCTGTTTTTACATTCCAAAATTTTCATTACATCCTGCAAAGTTTTCAGCCCTCAACCCAATAATACACATGATATCAAAATTTGTTATTTTAATTATTTATTTTCTTCAAATTTTCAAAAAAATTCAACCAAGCCATATCATGTGACCCATCAATGGAATGATGCCAGTGAGCTAGTTTCAATGAGAGGTAACATGGTTTTGTTGAAATTTTTTTTCGGATGCTCAATTTATAAATAATGCGGACAGATGATGCTTCTAATTCATTCAGTAAAGGGTTCAAGAATAGGCATTAGTCAGTGTAGATGTACAAGTACATCAAATATGCCCTGCAGACTCTAAACTGTTGGCCATTTGAAAATATAGTGGGTAAACAATTTATTTTATACTGCATTTTGTTAGGGTGGAATCTGAAAAATCAATATTTTTTAATACCCTGAGGGGGAAGTTGTTTTATTACCGAATTCCCTGTCTAGCAGGAAGAAATGAATTAGTGTCAAACTGCATCTTTTTCAATGGATAAAGTTTCTGTATGACAAGAACAGGAATTGTTTTTAAAAAATTACCTTCAGTCATTGTTGCCATACTAGTAGTTCATTTATCCCCAGAAGTAACAAAATTTTTGACCACTTAAAAATAAACCAGGTAAAAAAATATTAAGACTCATGATATTGGTGATAAGGCAGAGGTTTTACTATTAATTCCATGTCTTGAGGGACAAATAAGTGAATCCGTTCTATCCAGTCGATAAAATGTCTGTAACAGGAAAGGAAATGTTGTTGTTTTTTTTTTTACTTTTTATGAGGATCTGTTTATCATGTGGTGTTTTTTTTTCAATTTGCCAACCTTGGTTGCATTCCAGCTGTCATGATTTCAGCTGATAGCAGTTTTTCTGTGATGCAGTTGGAAGGGAAATCTTCAGTTAGAAAGTAAAACTCATTTTGTGTACAAAGTCATTATTATTGAGACATGATGATTGATGAGTACTCTCATCATGGATGTTGAATTTGTTAATTGAATCTCTGGGTTTCCATTAAACAAAAATAGCTACAAACTTTGAGTCACATTCACTCAGCAGCATTCTTTGGTGTATTTTAAATTTCTATTTTTTTCCACCTGAGCTTTAGTATGAATAAACTTCTTCTTGGGATAGGTATAATATGTTTTGGTGTTTTTTATGCTTTTTTGATGGTAATGCATTCAGTTTAATGTTGGCATGTGCTGTAACCTGTAGAAGGCCTTAAAAAAATCTACTCACCTTTATCTGCACCATGTTCAACCAAGTTATTTAAATTTACAGGGGTTTCCATCCAAGTCTTGGCTGCCAATACAGGCAGCCAAAACTTGGACTAGAGACCACTGATACAGTACTTTGGATGAAGTATCAAATTTTACGCTCCATCTTTATGCTGGGTCAGTTCTGTGATAGCAGAATTGACCTAAGCCTCATGTGGGAGAAGGCCTTTGAAGGTTAATGGTATAATGTTTCTCAAAATGTGCATGCTTTACACTTTTGTATTTTTTTCAATCTACTTTTCAAAATTTCAGGTTGTGATTGTAAGGTTATTGCATGTATGAACTATAACAATTAGTGATAAGTTTTTTGTATTCACTGACATAGCATAAATTTATTACAAAGATTTATCTATTACTCCAGAGAATTAACCCTTTACCCAATGCAGACGATATCAAAATTTATTATTTGAAAAATCATTTTTTAGAATTTTTCAAAAAATTTCAACAAAACCACATCATTTGATCCCCTCATTGGAACGATATCAACAAGCTCATTCCAAAGAGGGGTCACATGATATGGTTTTGTTGAAATTTTTCGAAAAATAATATTTTTTCAGATGCTAAATTTGTATATTATGCGGGTGGATGTGGCCATTTCGTTGGGTAAAGGGTTAAATTGGCCATGATTCTAGACTTATTTTATATTTCTGTGAACACAAATTCAAAATGAAACTCTCTCCAAAAACATATCATTCATCTTTACCCCCCACACACTGATGTCAGAATATCAAAATTTCAACCAACAAAATATTTCCAAATAAGATTGAATTGGTTCCTAGTTGCATAATGGAAAAAACTTTGCTGCTCGAAATATTGGTATTTTGACATCAATGTGCAGAGGGTTTTAAAGAATAAACTTCATAATTTTGATTAAAGGAATAAAGTGTTTGTAACAATTTTTTCTTGTACCTAAGATTTGAAGGTTGTTTGACAACACTGATCTTCTAAATTAGTGGACCATTTTATTTCATTGTGAAATGACTTTGCAGCCATCTTTATGTGTAAATTACTCTCATGTTTGCTATTTGACCCCTTACTAAACCCCTAACCTGACCAAGTTTTTTGGCCGTGTTCAAATTTTGAATAGAATTCAGGGCCAAAATCATGCAAATTAGGTTTTTAGTGATTCTCATTTGGCAGCTATTTACTGAAGGCAATATTCAAGAATATTTTCAAGTTCCAGGTAATCACATGAGGGAATTTCAACATTCATTGCTGGTAAATACATCCACCCTCTAATGGGGGTAGCTTTACTCTTTCGATGTCATGTGTCTGGATTCACTCTTTACAATATTTTGGTGAAGACCCATTCACACCAAAAAATTGTCTTGCCTGTATACCTTTTGGTATGCCAATAAACTTTTGTATGTTCTTGTAAGACATATACAGTAAAACCTGCTTTGAGAGACCTAGGCTCCTGCAAAAATTCGATTTGAAAGTCAATATATGATTCGATTCGAAAACGGAAATTTGAATATACTTCAGCCATAAATGTGACAGTTCTGAGTAGAAACGTAACTGACTTGTAGAGGTAATGGTGTTTGTAGCAATATAGTACAACCGTTGTAGCTACATCGCTACAAACACTGTTACTGCTACAACTGTTCATATCAACTCATTGTGCATCATGACCAGTGACCATTTTATGAAAATTTTAAGTTTCAAACTTTTAAAAGTTATTCAGTTGTTCAACATCAATAAGTGATTTGTTTTACAACATGATCACATTATTTTATATTGAGTATTGTTCTGTTTGATCACAGTTACTGGATACATCGGTCATAGGTTAATATTTGGGCTCGCTATGATATATGCGTTCATATTTGGTACACAACATCTCTAAGGAAGTCAGATTCAACTGTGTTCAAATCGAGAGCCAGGGTTAATATTTGGGCTCCCAATGGGAACCGGAATTGGCCATTTTGCTGAAGAATTAAAAATTTTGTATTCAGTACCCTCTAGAGGTTTGTAACTAAGATTAATCCACATAGGTTGTATCAAGGGGCTTCATAGAGGAGCTCTATCTTTTACAATATAATCAACTGAAGAAAAGGCATGATGCCCAGATTATGTTTGTAACTCCTGAAGGACTCAAGGATAGACAGTGAAGCCTATGGATATGGATTGCTTAATGTAGACTCATTCTTGGACTCTGTTTATATTGTGTTCTGTTCAAGATAAGCGCTTCAGGCCCTGTGTTATTTAACCCTTTACCCAATGCAGGTGATATAAAAATTTATTAATTTAAATATTGGTTTTTTTTTGGGGGGGGGGGGTTTCGAAAATTTCAACAAAACCATATCATGTGACCCTTCATTGGAATGTTCTCGACTAGCTCATTCCAACGAGGGGTCACATGATATGATTTTGTTGAAATTTTTCAAAAAATATTATTTTTTCAGCTGCTGAATCTGATTTTTACACAGGCGGATGCAGGTGATTCATTGGGTAAAGGGTTAAAAGAAATGGCTTCACCACCGGAATGGAGTCAATCCGATTTTAAAAGGAGTATTTTTTTTTTCGAGAAAACACTGAAAACGTGATAAAAGGGAGGTATCAGCCTTATCGGCCATTTTCGTTTAAAATGTTTTTTGTTACAGTTTTTAGCTCAACTTTGGCAAAGCCAAATTTGAGCTTTTGTCATGGCCCGTCGTCCGTCTGTCCGTACATCAACAATTGGATATGGCTCGGGCTAGAGGCCGTATTTATGAACCGATCTTTACGAAACTTCTTGGGTACCTTTGTTATGACCGTGGGACGAGAACGAGTGTTTTTGGGTGCAGTCCGAAATTCAAGATGGCTGCCAGCCGCCATTTTGTACCGACGATGCAGAAATCTGTTTTTTGTACAGAACTTCCATATGAAAGCTCTGATTTGAATAATTTTTTGTATGAATGTTTAGTACCATGGGATATATCACATATAATACGGTTTTTTTTCTCGTGCGTAAATTGTGCAAATTAGACTAATTTTGATGTTTTTGGGGGTTACTTTCAGCACTGTAAGTGCAAATGCCAATACGGCTCGGGCTAGAGGCCGTATTTATGAACTGATCTTTACAAAACTTCTTGAGTACCTTTGGTATCACCGTGGGAACGAGTGTTTTGGGGTCTGGTCCGAAATTCAAGATGGCTGATGGCAGCCATTTTGTACAAAATTAGGTGTAATCAGATTTTTGCACAGAACTTCCATATGAAAGCGCTGATTTGAATAATTTTTTGTGTGAATGTTTAGTACCATGGGATACATCACATATAATACGGGTTTTTTTCTCGTGCAAAAATTATGCAAATTAGATGAACTTTGATTTTTTCAGTGCGACTTACACACAGTAAGTACACATGTCAATACGGCTCAGACTAGAGTCTGTATTTATGAACTGATCTTCACGAAATGTCTTGGGTACCTTTGTTATCACCTTGGTCCGAGAACGAGTGTTTCTGGGTGCGGTCTAAAATTCAAGATGGCTGCCAGTGGCCATTTTGAACCGAAATTAGGTCTAATCAGTTTTTTGTACACAACTTCTATACAGCTCAGACTAGAGGCCATATTTATGAACCAATCTTTACGAAACTTCTTGGGTACCTTTGTTATCACCGTGGGATGAGAGCGAGTGTTTTTGGGTGTGGTCCGAAATTCAAGATGGCCACCAGCAGCCATTTTGTACCAAAATTAGTGCAATCAGTCTTTTGTACAGAACTTCTGTATGAAAGTTCTGATTTGAATAAATTTTTGTATGAATGTTTAGTAACATGGAATACATCACATATTGTAAGGGGGTTTTTTTTCGTGCAGAAATTATGCAAATTAGATGAACTTTGATTTATTCAGTGCTACTTACACAATGTAAGCACACATGTCAATACGGCTCAGGGTAGAGGCTGTATTTATGAATCGATCTTCACAAAACTTCTTGGGTACCTTTGTTATCACCTTGGGATGAGAATGAGTGTTTCTGGGTATGGTCCAAAATTCAAGATGGCTGCCAGTGGCCATTTTGTACCAAAATTAGGTTCAATCAGTTTTTTGTCACAAGTTCTATACAGCTCGTATTTATGAACTGATCTTCACAAAACTTCTTGGGTACTTTTGTTTTCACCTTGGGACAGGAACGAGTGTGTTTTGGAGTGCCTTTGTTATCACTGTGCTATGAGAACAAATATTTTGGGGTTCAGTCAGACCCACTCTGGGACTCAAAGATTTTTTCTAGTTTAGCATCTGACTGTCACCCACCTTTACAATACTTTACCTATACATTTGTTACAGGCAACGGTCAGTATTTTTGTACAGACCGTTACAATACTTTATATGTACCTTTGTTATCAGGTCATTACCTAGATGTTTGTCATTGCTGTGTCACATACTATCTATGTACATGTCTTTGTCTTCACAAGTTGAGCTACAGTGTCATTGACACTTTCATTTATGCTATAAAGTCAACAATTTGAATAGTTTCAATCAATAGCTCATATATTGGTTTATATTTCAGCTTATAGCATGGAAAGTGGTGAGGTGCAAAATGCACTCAACATAACTGTGTTTTTTAATAATCGGGGGTATTATTATCGAAAAAAAAAACCTTTTCTTTTGACGACATATTAACTGTGATTAGAAGTTAGATTCAAAATTTGATTTGAAATTTGATTCGTTTTCACCAATTCAATTTGATAATCAATTTGATCAAAATTGGCAGTTTGCTGGTCTCAGGAGAGACCACTGTCGTGAGAGACCACCTGTCTTAAGAGACCACTGTGACCTTGTGCAGTTTGGTTGTTTTACTCTGTAATAGACCTGTCATGAGAGACCACCTGTTTTGAGAGACCTCTTTTGCCTAGCAAAAAGGGTAGTCTCTCAAGACAAGTTCTACTGTATTACTCTACATCTAACAAGCTATTAATTGAAAATAGAATATGTTTTCATTTTAAAAAAATTTACACAATCCAGTATAAATATTTCCATTAGTTTCTTGAATCCTGCACCCTGTTTTACAAGTAACCAATTAACCCTGTGCAGCTTTAGTTAGTACATATTTTTATGTAATGTGTGATATGGCAGTTACCAATTTTTTATAACTAGAAAGTGTGACTAACCATGTGCAAAGTAATTTCATTATTGACTGAGTAATTAAAAAACATTCAAGCCCAGCACATTGGAATGGATTGTGAAAAAGTTTTAGTTAATTCCAAAAATGAAAACATATTCTATTTTTAATTAATAGCTTGTTATCTTCAAAAGATGAGACTCAAGCCTGCAAATAAGCAGCCTGTTCTGGCACAATTTACTTGTTTGACAGACCCCAGTTCCCTTGTGCCTGATATGATGACCATAACAGTTTCTTGAAACTTGATGTAAGTTGATGAATATTTCAAAACAAAACAACACGTATTATCATTTATTGGAGCTTCATCTACAAGAGAGCTTTTCAATAAATGATAAAATAACAAAATTTAAACATAGGGAAATAAGAAAATGTAGTGAAATATAAAAAGTGATTCTTGTCTGTATAAAGGAACAAACCTTGTCAATACGTAAGGTAAATAGTTAAGATATAGCTGAGTGATAAATACAGTTAACCCTTTACCCAACGAATCGCCCACATCCGCCCGCGTAATATGCAAATTGAGCAGTTGAAAAAATTAAATTTTTCAAAATATTTCAACAAAACCATATCATGTGACCCCTCATTGGAATGAGCTCATTGAGCTCGTTCCAATGAGGGGTCACATGATATGGTTTTGTTGAAATTTTTTGAAAAATTTAAAAAAATTATATTTAATAAATTTTGATATCTTCTGCGTTGGGTAAAGGGTTAACAAGGAAAACTGCACTTTTGCATGCCAGGAGCCTTTTGTGTTACATATTTCAAGATTTCTGCGGCCCCTGGAAGTTCTTGCAGGTTTGCTTTCTTGAAAAATCCAAGATTGTTAAAATTTGTTCTCCCCGGGGCCACTTAAGTGAGCAAATTGCTTTTAGAACTATTTTTCATTGTTTTGCTTCACGAACATCCTCTGAATGCCAAGTAAATGGTGTGGAATGGAATGCCTTCAAGCCAGTCTATGCCAATAAACGGCTGTTGATCCAGTATTCATTTTTTACAAACTCTTCTACCCCAGTACCAGTATGGGCCACAATTGAGCTACAATTGCAGAATTTCTTGCTCAGTCGACCAATACAGGGGAAGAGCGGTTTGTAAAAATTCAAACAATTATCTGTTTGAACAGATGCTGCAGTATGAAAAAATGTAATAATATTATGGATAATATAGCAATTAATAACATGATTTGGGAGGGCACTAAGGTTTATTGACGGCCCAACAGAAATGATTGACAGTCCGATTTACCTTAGACTGACCAGACAAAGTAAATTTAGTCTGAGTGTCCAAGATACTGGCACTTTCAAAAACGATTGAAACTAGGCATGAAAAAATTGTTAGTGTTGGATTAACTCTTAACTTGGTGAGTATTTTCTTGAATTTTTTTTCATGAAATCTAGTCATGGTTGCTATTAAGCAGCCATGACTGGATGTCATGAAAAATGTGACCAAATGAAGCCAGCTATCATTAGAGGTATGATTGTTCCAATTTACAGTGATGCATTTTGTTGAACAAACGCCAAGTTATACCCTTTTCTGTTGGTAAGAGCATTGGTGTCCTAGTGCGAATATCTGCCAACAACAGCATGTAGAGTTAAATATGTGTGAGCGGGAAAACATTTTTTTTAACAATATTAGGTGACTCCTCATTGGAATGAGCTCAATGTAATGAGGGGTTTCACATGATATGGTTTTGTTGAAATTTTTTTTTTAAATTTGAAAAAATATTTGAACTAATAAACTTAGAGATCCGGTGCATTGAGAAAAAGGTTAATTGAATGAGATGCATACATTTGAATGTAGATATGATTGTGATATTGACATTAAAATAGGAAATATTGAGCACAAATTCCCTCAGCATTTATGTTCACGTAACTCTGTAATTTTAAAGGGAGGGGGGTACTCGCCTGTTTTAGCCCAAACTAATATTTGAGAATACTTGAATTTCTCAGCTAGCTTATTGAAAACCCTTGAAAACATATGAGGAAGGTTCAGGAAATCTCCTGAATTGACCATCTAAGAACAGAAACCCTGTGTTGAAAGGGTATTATTTTTTTACTTTTATCAACTCATGAAAATCATAAAATAGCAAATGTTTTATACAGAAAAAGTTTATAACTGCGCATTTTGATTATGTAATGATGTTGTGTGACACACTGTAAGAAAGAGCTTGCAAGAAGATATCATATAACTGCATTCTATTAGCTTGATGAGTGAGTTGCAAAAAAGGTTTTTGTGAATAGTAAGTTGCCTTTTTTGTGTTCGAGAAAAGTCACTTTCCTAACATCATTATTGAATGCAGTTTACAGACTTTAAAAAAAGGAAATAATGTAAAAAGGAAAATTGTACATACAGTCTATTTTCAAAACCAAATAGAAGTCATATCAAAGCTCCAACTTTAATTTTAAAAAAAATAGGCAACTCTCCAAATTTGAGGTGTGCTGTAAAACAAACACAGATATTGGCTGCAGAGAGACTAATGTTCAAATGGAAACATAATAAATATTTTGTATCCAAATTATGTTGTGATTGCAATGTTTTGGCATTTGATTTGGTTTGGATGTATTTTCTTTGACAATAACACTAAAATTTGAGGTGTCACAATTCTGCAGATTGAGAAGAAAAATTGTTAATTTGTCACGTTGCTCACATCTCATGCAGTCTGTAGCAGCCTTAAAGTTGCAATGAAAAGTGTGTGAAAAGCAAGATATAATGATACTCTGCTTTCACTTGACTGGTTGAGTGCTAGAAGCCACTATCATGGCTCTGTTGAAAAGTGCTGAAGGCCACTTTAGTGGCTTCACACAGTATCTGTTTGCTAGGCAGTAGCAAAACAGTGTTCATACAGGGCTCGTTTTTCGTCCGATTTTCCGGGAATCCAATTGGATTCCCGTAAATTATCTTGACGGGAATCCACCAGAATCCAGTGTGGCGACCAAGGGACGACGGGCCGACCCTTCCAGGGTCCAAAAAATGCATTTCCTTGCATCTGAGTGAGCACCTCAACGGGCGTATTTCATCTAAATTTTCGAACACCAAAAATTTTTTAGACATTCAAAATATCAAAAAATGAAACAAATTACCCAATGCCATATACGTAAAGGCTGAAAAATGTTCAGGGTGCACAGCTTGCATCGAAAATGGGAAAGTGCTCAAAACGGTGCAGTGTGAGAGTAGATTTTATTATCGAGCAATAAATTTCACAGCATTCCCAGTTAAACAATAAAAAAGTCCAAACGTACCTGACTACCGTCTGTTTGTTGTTTTTATTTTTAATTTCTCCCAATTTTCCACTCCCAAGAATTCAAAAGAACACGCTAGATCCTCGTGTGGCCTACACTTGTCTTCCAAGGGTTACAAGACGATTTACCCGCACAGACGACTCGCTCCGAGTTCTTGTGGACAATTCGTCAATTAAAGTCAAAATGACTCTTTGATTGGGGAGTTTGTGGGGGGGGGGGGGGGGGGTCACAGTGGGAGGGGGCATGCGCCCGGTTGGCAGATTCTAAAAATGCAATCCTTGCTCAGTAATCTTTGAGCTCAGTCAGTACTTGGTGACAATATTTATGATATGATTAATGCCCCAAGCTGCCCACAGCACTGCTCCACAGGAAGGGTGTGTGTGGGGGGGGGGGGGGGGGTTGTCACCTTGCTGACTGTGCTCAAACATTACAGAGCAAGGAGATATGTTAGTATGCAGGATGGTGGGTCCATTCCTTTTTTTCTGAAATAAACTTTAAAAATCATGAAAAAACTGTGAAGACCAATAATGTCAGTGTTAGCAGAAGATAGTTTTAATGATGTCTTTCAATCATTGCTGACATAAGAGTTTGTTTTAATACAATAAAATACTCAATGAATTACTGAAAATCAACCTGAAGTCAGTGATTTTTTATGTTCATTTTATTCCATAATTTATGCTCAAATTGACAATTATGGTGGTGAGGTCCTTACAGTAGACATGTAAAAGGCATCATCATTGACTGAATCAGGTATTTCCTGGCAGATCAAACACAGGTCTGAGGACACTCACAGGAAGACTGGACACAGGCCGGCATGTCGTTGATGTACACAGGGAATAGTAGGGGGCCTAGGACTGCTCCAGACATCATGCAGCAACTTGGTAATGTTGCTCCATTAGAGCAACATTACCAAGATACAGCGTGACACCAGGAGTTCCACGTGGAACAGTCCTAGCCCCCCTATTATTCTCCATGTGCACAAATGACATGTCAGTCTGTGTCCAGTCGCCTGCTCACTTGTTTGCGGACACCATTGCTCAACTGAAAAAGTAAATTCTTGGACTAGTCTACATTTAAGACTTTCTAATTATAACAAAATAACTCTGGAGTGATTTAATATTAGGTATGGCTTCTTCACAGTTTTAATGGAAGATTTTTCAAGTGAATTTTTTCTGCTCATTTGATACCTTAACTTATGGCATTCCCCGTGTCACAGGACTTAAAAGTAAACGCAGGATAAAAGTCATTGCTTAACCTTGAATCTGAAAATTGCAACATAAAGTAAAACTTTAACTTTAAAGTCTGAACGAAATTAATAGAAAAGAAAGTCTTGTTCACCTTAACCACTTTAAAGTTCTGAGTCGTTATGATTTTAATTATTGTAGGTTTTGCTACAAAATTATGACATGTTGTCACGATGGTCTTACAATGCTTCGAGCATAATTGGCAGATGGCCTTTATAATTTTCGACCCAGATTCATTTTTGGTGAAAATGAAACTTTCTTTGACTTCGTTTGGCCACAATTCAAAAGAAGCAGCTGAAATTGGCTTTCCCTTTTTCTCATTATCCTCACTTGATGTCATTTTGAGTGTGAAGTGAAATGCCGGTGCTAAACAATAACAATAACAATACCGTACTGGTAGTCATAACAACAGTGAACCAGAGTTTCTACAGACAGCGGATAAAAAAGTGGCCCCACCAACTCGCCCTTGTTGAAATTAAGTTTACACTTTCAATTTCAATGTTACTTCATCATCTGATCACATCAACACCTGGTTACTTTATCGCCGAGGCATTCGGCACTTCTTTGGTCATTTCGGACTTTTATGGTAATTTCAAAACCAAGTTGCTCTGGCACTTGGACATTTCGCCATGTGGTGTGTTTTTTTTTTACTATAAACGGGGGACAAAATGACTTGGGAAACATGGCCGAAATTCTATTGCGCAGGAATGGTGCATTTTTAAAAGTCTACCAGTTCTACTCCACTTCCAGTTCAGTTGGGTTCAACCAAATATGTCACAATTCTGTAAACAATACATTCAAACTTACTAAGTAACTGGTATTGTCATTGAGATCGAGTTTTCAGTTTGCGAATGCAACTTAGGTCAAAAGGTAAAAATAAAACTCAAAAATATAAGATTTATACATTGGGATACACGGGAATCCATTTGGATTCCCGCTGGTTGTGTTTATGGGAATATTACGAGAATCGGATTCCCGGATTCCCGTCGAAAAACGAGCCCTGAGTTCATATAATATTGTTTTGTTACAATTGGCACTCTCCAATAAATTGTAACAAAACAATGGTTTACAAAACAAGATGACACTTATTGAGGTTCCCCTGGCTGGATGAATGATATTTTATTTATTTTTCTTTATTTTTTTTTTTTTTTTTTTGGGGGGGGGGGGGGGGGGGGTGGGGATATTTTTTTAAAAATACTCATGTTACAAATCACCATTGAAATTTTATTTAGCACTACCAGTTAACTGGTGTAGTCATGGGGCATGGTGGCATTGTGTACTAAGGTGTACTGCTTGTCAGTGGTGCACCTGTCTTCAAGCAGTGCTAACCCTGCTTGTTTGGAGTTCGTAGGGGAGTCTGACAAATTCTCAGTGGTTCTCCAGCTTCCTCCACTCATAAAACTGTCTGACACAAGGTGACCCTGGCTGGTAAAAGTGTTGTTAAACCCCAATAAATAAATAAGTAACAGATGTAGTGCTCAATTATTTTTTAGTCGACAAAGCAAATCCATACCGGCTAAATGATTTCAATTCAGATATAATGTGAAGCATATCCTCATGATATGAAGCCTTCAAGTTACATTACCTGTAATTCAGATAGAAGCTTAAATGTGGGACCTCTGTAACCAATATCTGGGGGATCGATGTCCTCTAAATTTTAAATAATTTGCTAAACTTCACTTTAGATCTCAAGTTGCAGTCATGAGATAGATTCTGAAAGTGACCTCAACCCTTTACCCAATGTGATGGCCAAAAATGGGCAGCGCTATTCACAAAAATCGCCAAATAATTTTCATTATTTTTTCATTTTTTGTCTCAAAAACATAGGTTATGACCCCTCTTTGGAACGAGCTCATCGAGCTTGTTCCACTGAAGGGACCTAACCTGTGTTTTTGAGACAAAAATTTAGTTATTCCAGAATTTCGTTTGCAGGTGCCGTCTGTTCTTCATGTTAGGTATTAAAAAGGGTTAAACAATAAATAAATATAGTTTCAGTGCTTTGGACTTATCTGCACTTCTTTCTTTTAATAACAGTTTTGGGGTGATATTTTATCTCTTGAGTTCAACAGATAAACTTCTGTTTGAAAAAGGTAAAGTGCAGAAATGTTCATAGTCCATTTGCAATAATGCAAACATCTTATTTTTCAAATTCTTTACTCTGAATTCATAGTTCACTGAATAAAAAGCACATTTTTATGAAAAAATTGATATTCACATTTTAATATTAAAGTATGTTTACCAAACTTGTCTCCATCCACTGAAGCGAGCGACACAGGTATAAACGATTAGTGAAACTTTACTCCATACCTGTGTTGCAGTCATGATATAGCCATGCATGCTGAAAGTGACCTTACACACCAATAAATAAATAATTATATTGTTATAGCAGATAGTGTTCCAGGATTTTATTTCACTGGAAATATTGATGTAATCTTAACTGCTGGCATATAGTCCTGCTCAAGACAAATCAGCAGTTTTTTTTTTTGTATAACTGGATAGATCCAAATAAATTTATTCAGGCCTTGTTTTAAAAATATTTTCATTAGAATTTTTATTGGTTTTCTCATAGAATCAAGTCATGGCTGCTTCAAAGAGCCAGGACATGATTTCTTTAGAAATTAAAGAAAATACACAGCTTATTATGAATTAATAAGGCCTTAAAGATTTAATGTAATTGGAATGCATGAGCTTTTATCACAAAATATGTTGATGTGGACTTTTTATAAGAAATTTTGTAGAGCTATAATAAAATATTTTATACTGTTTAGGAATGTGTACAAAGATTACAAACAATTGGAATTATCAGCTGACAGTCAAGAAGAAGTAGACAGTTGGAAAGCCTCATTCTTGAGGGCTGGAGTTTACCCAGAAAGACAAGCTGAAATAGAAACGAGTGGGGTATGTACTTGTTTATTACCATTTGTTTCCTTGACCATCTCTGTGAATAAGATTTCACATATTTTTATTAACCCTTTATCCAATGCACAGGATTTCAAAATTTATTATTTTACTTTTTTGTTTTTTCACAGTTTTATATTAAATTGACAAAGTATGTAAGTTTGTAAGTCTCTGAGTCTGTTCACATTTTGATTGGCATAGGCTGCACCCCATAGTTATTGTCCGATCATCACAAAATTTCATATGCAGATTTGAGGTCCTGTCTAAATGAAAATGTCGCCTTTTGGTCACAATCAGATAACTGTGAAAGCTGTGCAGGCCCAAAACCCGAAAACCTTTAGCACATTCTACTGTTTGTATTTATGAAGAGATTTTATTGTAACTTTGTAGGATGACTGTGTATAATGTCTAGGTGAGAATGTCCTACTTTGGGTTGGGTTCAATCAACTGTGAGGGCTACAGGGGTACGTAACCTAGATTCCTTTAGCACAGTCTGCAGCTTGCATTTATGAAGGGATTTCATTGCAAATTTGTAGGATGACTCAGTATAGTGTCTAGATGAGAATGTCCTATTTTGGTCGTAATTGGTCAACTATGATGGCCACACAGGCTTGTGACCTAGATTTGTTTAGCTTAGTCTACAGTTCATATTTATGAAGTGATTTCATTGGAACTTGGAAGGATAATTCGGTATGATGTCTGGATGAGACTGTACTACTTTGGTCACTATCAGTCAGCCATCACGTGACCTAGAATCCTTTAGCACTGTTTGTAGGTTGATTTTGTGACCAGATTTTGTAACTTGAAAGATATCTAGATGAGACTCTTCTATTTGGGTCATGATCGGTCAACTGTGAGCGCCAACCCGTCACATGACCTAGATTCCTTTAGCAAAGTCTACGAGTTATATTTATGAAGGTATTTTGGTGGCGGACTGCCTCAATAGGTAAAGGTGCACCCTGCAAGCATGAGGTCCTCAGTTCGAATCCCACCTGTGGCAACCACGTTATGTCCTTGGGCAAGACTCCTCACCCCCATTGCCCAGGTGGGGGCACGGTGGCATTGTGTACTAAGACGTACTGCACATCGATGGTGCACCTGTCTTCAACCAATGCTAACCCTGCTTGTTTGGGGTTAATATGTTAGGCAGCTGACAGTTGCTTTCCATTGCTCAGTGGTTCTCCCTGCGTTCCTCCACCCATAAAACTGGTCATGATTAGCCATTTTCAGAAATTTGTAACCTTAAACACCAATAAATAATGAATATATTTCATTGTATCTTGGTAGGATGACTGTAACTTTGGTTGACGTACATTAACTATGACAGCCACATTAAACCAGGCCTCAGTTCTGTAGTACAGTCTACACCTCAAATTATTCTTATTAAATACATAGCATAGGAAGGAAGGAGAACAGAAAATAATATATTCTCAATTATCACAATTCTTGTCTTATTTCATAATCCTTTCATAAACATTGAACATTATCCTTTTCATCAAACACTACACACAGTCAAGTTAAGCTACAGTGACACTGACACTTTCATTTCAAAACATTTCCATAAAACTGTATCATGTGAACCCTCATTGAAACAAGCATATTCCAATGAGGATGTCACATGATATGTTTTTGTTGAAATATTTTGAAAATTATATATTTTTTTTATTAGTTTAATTTGTAAATTATACAGGCAGATGTGACCAATTCATTAAGTAAAGGGTTAACAAATTGAAATGCATAATCATTTCTGCAGATGGAAGTCAAACTGCCATCAAAGTATTTACTCTCTGACAGTTGCCCGTTGCTGCTCAGTGGTTCTATCAAGGTATTCCAGCTTCCTTGACCTGTAACACTGTCCAACACAATGTGACCCTGGCTATTGAAAGTGTCATTAAACCCCAATAAACAGACAAACATATAAGAATGCCTTTCAGAAGTCTTTAAGCTCTGGAAGAGAAAAAGAGGGATTCTTTTGAAATAGGAATTACAAATTCTGAGTTTGGTGGTGGCTAAATTTGTCAGTTTGTGAGGTGAAAAATTGACATGCACCTCAAACTATATTTTCCTGTATTTATACCCCCACAAAACAAAATATAAGTGATGGGTTATACAGGAGTCAACTTGTCCGTCGGTCAGTTAGGTCCGTTGCACATGTAAACTTGTGGAGCGAACTGCTTCGACAGTTTTAGCTGCATTTTCATGAAACTGCACAAAAATGATCAACATGAAGAGTGGAAGCATGTGACATAATTGTTTTCCCACTCGGTTTCAAGATGGCCAACTGGTGGCCATATTGGATTTTTTTTTTACTAAACTTGTGGAGCGAACTACTTCCACAGTTTTAGCTGCATTTTCATGAAACTTTACTAAAATGATCAACATGATGAGGGGAAGTGCATAACATAATTTTTTTCCTACTCGGTTTCAAGATGGCCAACTGCTGGCAATATTGGATTTTTTTTTACTTTGAAAAATTGAATGCCCCTTTTCAGTCACTCACACTAGGTGGTATGCCACGGCAGAGGTATACCAGGCAACAGACCATCTCTAGTTTTAATCAGTTTGTCAATATAAAAATGACAAACTGAAGTTGCCAATCCTGTCCACACTCTCATTATCACAAAATTACTTGATAAATATTAAATTAAATTTTCTGTTTTTCTTCAGACTAAAGATGACTTGGGATCAATGGATCCCCAACTGGAAAGACAAGTGGAGACAATTCGTAACCTAGTCGACTCCTACATTAAAATTGTACACAAGACTCAGAGAGATCTTGTGCCAAAAACCATTATGTACCTCATTGTCAATCATGTGAGTATAATAATCTTCAACCATTTTCCCAACACAAATAGATGACACTTGCAAAAAATATTTCTAAATTTTTAATTTTTAGTCTCAGTAACAAAACTTATGACTCCCACATTGGAATGAGCTCATTGAGCTCATTCCAGTGAGGGGTCATAAGCTAAACTTTTGAGACAAAAAATGCTAAAATTTTAATGGCAATATTTTTATACTAGAGCCAATGGCCTAGACTTAGCTGGTGCAAACTCAATAATATCCAGGGAAAATACAAAGTTTGAACCCTCCAACCCCCAAAAACTTGCATACAAATCTGAAAATTGAAAGTCCTATCTGGTCCTCCATACTTTAGTTCTGCACATGCACAGTAACCTGGAAGGTACCAAAATTGATGCCAGGCATCATTTCTTTTGTTTGGCCCAAGTCAGTGGGTGCTTTAAATCTCATTTTTGAAGATGCCATATACAAATCAATGATGGTTATGATAGATTCAAGACCATAACAGGATGCAGGAAGTGGTGTTTTTTGACATTCAGGGCTGTAACTTTGAAATATTTATATAAAATTATTCATGTTTCCCATTTTCAGGATATGTGCCTGAACGTCATCATTCTTGCTAATGATGGCCGATGGCATCCATTTTGTACAAAATTAGGTGCAATCAGATTTTTGCACACAACTTCCATATGAAAGTGCTGATTTGAATAATTTTTTGTGTGAATGTTTAGTACCATGGGATACATCACATATAATACAGACTTTTTTCTCGTGCAGAAATTATGCAAATTAGATGAACTTTAATTTTTTCAGTGCTACTTACACACAGTAAGTACACATGTCAATACGGCTCGGGCTAGGGGACTTGGCTTTAACGAACTCCAATCTCACCCCCCTAAGGATGCTGCACACCAAATATCAAAACATTCCGACTGCTGGATCTGAAGAAGAAGGTTTTTAAAGAAAATTCCTCATTTTGAACTAAGTTATAATTCAAGCTCCCACAGTGAGTCCAAATATGGACCTAGGGACATGGCTTGAACAAACTTGAATCTCACCCCCCTAAGGATGTTGCATACCAAATATCAAAAGATTCTGCCTGCTGGATCTGGAGAAGATTTTTGAAGAAATTTGCCTGAAATGCACTAAGTTCGAAATCGGGCTCCTATACTGAGCCCAAAAAGGTCTTGTCTAATGAGCACACCAAGTTAAACAAGCATACCAGGTTTCAAAGCAATCCAATCATAAATGTGCCCTGTAGGGTGTGCCAAAGAGAAATATTGAGGTCTGACTAAACTAAGTTCTAAGAACATTGGCTGCGGCAACATTTTCTTACGGAAATTGACGAAAATCGATAGCTTCCATCTAGAGGTCACTCCAAACAAGCATGCCAGGTTTCAAAGTAATCCAATCATAAGTGTGTCCTGTCGGGTGTGCCAAAGGGAAATATTGAGGTCTGACTAAACTAAGTTCTAAGAACGTTGGCAGCGGCAACATTTTTCGATGGAAATGGAAGAAAATCGATAGCTCCCATCTAGAGGTCTCCCCAAACAAGAATACCAGGTTTCAAAGCAATCCGATCATAAATGTGCCCTGTAGGGTGTGCCAAAGGGAAATATTGAGGTCTGACTAAACTGAGTTCTAAGAACGTTGGCCTTGGCAACATTTTTTGACGGAAATGGAAGAAAATCGATAGCAGGGGTTCATATATGGGCTCCCTGTGGGAGCCCGAATTATAACTTCGTTCAATATGAGGAATATTCTTTAAAAATCTTCTTTTTTTTATATCCA
The DNA here is from genome assembly GCA_031216915.1 of Pictodentalium vernedei. Classification (NCBI taxonomy): domain Eukaryota; kingdom Metazoa; phylum Mollusca; class Scaphopoda; order Dentaliida; family Dentaliidae; genus Pictodentalium; species Pictodentalium vernedei. The sequence goes on from CM062291.1 coordinate 246,987,518, forward strand.
CTGGTCAGAATCTTTGGATATTTGGTATAAGCTTTTCTTAGGAGGAGCAGATGCAACTTGTTGAAATCAATTCTCTGGTTTGACATTTAGGCTACCATGTCAGGTGAGCGCCCTCAGGCTCCTTGGGGCCTCTTGTTGATAGACCTATTTGGCCTCGGTACATTCAATACAGGCATTTTTTCTATTATATTTTCTTGGATAGAGCTACCTGTGTTTCTCATGCCTTCCCACATGGTCATTTTTTCTGACACATATGCTCTTTTTTCACTACCAAAGCAAACTAAAAAGAAATAAAAATGAATTGCTTTATGTTAGATCAGTTACCCAAGTTAATAATATGGATGAAATGCATCAGTGTCATTGTTATTCTGTTGATTGTGAGGCCTAAAACATAAACCAAACCAAATACATGAACTTACTGGAGAAGAAAAAATAGTTACAAAAATAAAATTTTCATAAAAAATGGCCTACCTTGTGTGGCCTTAAATGCATAATACAAACCTATTTTTCTAATTGTTTCAGGTGAAAGATTTTATCGGAGCAGAATTACTGGCACATTTATATTCATCACCTGACCAGGTAAAATAAATTTTGTCAGATTCCATTGGTTATAATGTATTTAACCCTTTACCCAACGCAGACAATGTCAAAATTTATTATTTTAAATATAATTTTTTTAAATTTATCAAAAAATTTCAACAAAACCATATCGTGTGACCCCTCATTGGAATGATCTCAATGAGCTTGTTCCAATGAGGGGGTCACATGATATGGTTTTGTTGAAATATTTTGAAAAATTTAATTTTTTCAACTGCTCAATTTGCATATTACTCATGCGGATGCGGGCGATTCGGTAGGTAAAGGGTTAATTGTTAATGCCAAGTGTGAACCTAACCCTAACCTCTATGGCTTTTCCTCAATTAGTTCAGATTTAGTACTCTGTATTCAAAATGCAGGAAATACATTCTTCAGTGTATTTATAATCTTTATTTGGAGAGGTAGACTTAAAAAATGTTTTGATTGTCAGTCCATCCCTCTCAAAATTGAACCTCATCATTGGATTTTTTCAAGGCCTTTATTGGCTTGCAGGGTCTTCCAATATCACAAAATTGTAGACTTTTCAAGTTTTTTTATTGATGTATGTAAATGAAATATACTCTCCAAAAAAAGAAAGTGTGCATGCTAAAAATAACACTAAAAAAAGATATATATCAGTTTCATCCATGGAAATTTTATTCAATCACAGATGAATCAATTTGTGATCAACACGGGAAATTTCATTACGCTACGACGAATACACTTGGTGCCATGGAGAGTCAAAGACACTGAGGGTCAAACACAAAAGTCACACACTCAATATCTGGTATGACCTCCGTCTGCATCGACTACTGCTGTGCATCTACGCCTCATGAAAGCGAACAAGTTAGCATGGAAGTGTTGTGGAATGTTGTTCCATATTCTGATAAGCTGTCTTTGGAGTTCCACAAGCGTTGACGGTGCATGGGGAAGCCGATGTAGCTGACGTTTCATTTCGTCCCATACGTGCTCAATGGGTGAGATATCGGGCGAATTTGTGGGCCAGGGAAGAACATCCACTTGTTGTTGCTGCAGATACTGTTGAACAACACGAGCTGCGTGGGGTCGGGCGTTGTCCTGCTGTAGAATGATGCCGGGGCCGTGACGCTGCAGTAATGGGACAACAACAGGTTAAGCACTTCATCACGATATCTGGCTGCATTGAGATTGCCATCAATAATGACCAGCTCAGTTCTGTTATGGGCAGTGATGCCACCCCACACCATGAGAGACCCTCCCCCATAACGGTTTCGCTCCACGACACAGGATCTGCGTAGCGTTCGTTTCGACGTCTGCACACTCTCTGGCGGCCATCTGATGATGAAAGATGGAAACAACATTCATCTGTGAATAAAACATGTTGCCACCAGTGTAAGGGATGCCTGAGATGTTGTCTACACCACTGCAGTCAAGCACGACGATGACGTACTGTCAAAATCGGACAAATTGCAGGTCTTCGAGGACGTAAGCCGTATTCTCTCAGCCGGTTGATTACTGTTTGAGGATGTATCCGTCTCAGGTTAGGGATGTTCCTGGCTGTCGTCGTTGCTGTTTGTTGCCGGTTCTGGAGATGGACGACACGGATATACTGATCTTGTGCAGGGGTGGTAACTCGGGGTCTCCCGGAGCAGGGTCGATCTCGAACGTCATCATGTTGTGCATGTCGATGGACTAGCCTGTCTACAGTGTTACGGTGGCAGTTCAAATGCTGGGCAACCTCTCTGTGTGTTCTGCCAGCTCTAATCATACCCAGGGCAAGGAGACATTGATTCATTGTCAATCTTGGCATGCTAATGTGGAGTCGTTTTAACAGCAGCGCAAGTTTGAATGTGAACGATAGGAAGGCTTTACTTTAGTGTTTAAATATCCAAGGATTCACACTGCTGCATGAATTTTCAGACTCTCCATGTGCAAAACATGCCTTTTCACAAACGTGCAGCACGTCATTTAACGTTAATGCAATTTTAACGGGGAAAGCTGTTTTTGTGTTCAATATAACTTATGCATGAACAGGTTAACACTCTTTACACCTACGAAATTATTTTTGTGGAGTTTGATCAATTTCTGCAATGCACACTTTCTATTTTTATACTGTACCAATGACCCAGACATAGCTGGTGCTAACTCTTGAAATATAGGGCCAAACACAAATTTTGCCCCCCAATCCCCAAAATTTGCATCTAAAACCAAAGAAAACATGTCCTGAATGGCCCTCCATACTTCACCTCTACTGCGCATGCACAGTGTCAAGGACGTCCCGAAATTAGCGCAATTAATCATTCTTAGTTTGGCCCTTCATCAGTTAACATCTGACTGATCTTTGTGCTTGTAAATATTAGTTTAAATGATGCCAGACACATAAATATTAGTGAAATGGTGATTCTAAGGAGGATATAGAAGGAGGAGAGGAAAAATGAGTGACAGAAAATAATCAGGGCTGTAACTTAAAATTTTTTTTGATCAAATTATGTTAAGTTACCTATTTTCGAGGCAACTGCCTGTTGTGGTCATTCTTGTTATCAAGATTACACTGCTTATTCAGTGTTTTCCTCTCTCCCTTTCCTTTAAGTCCCCTCTTGCTATTCTCCCATGCTTTTGGCATAGTTTCTGTAATATTATTACTAAAATTTCTTGGGAGTTTTAGCTGGATAACAGAATGTATTCTGTTCTTTTCCCCATGTTTATGTCTTCACCTATGGGTGGTTAGGCGTAGTGTTCTGCATCTACCATCTGATGTTCTGCAGTTTCTTCCCTGGAAGTCTCTGTTTTGCATCAGATAGTGTATTATTGGTAACTGATTTCGGGCCAGGGTGCCTAGAGTCTTGATCTAGTGTTTTTACACTTATTGTTTACATTTCCAACAGCCCTATGTGTGAGGGGGGATTTCTTGAAAATAATATCTTGATGTTAATTTAATCATAACTAGACACATTATTATTGTTCATAAGTGTTTCATAAATTGTTTAAAATATTTTTAGAATTTTTGTCCACACTTAGACTTGGGATCCATTGGGGCTCAACGTTACTTTTCAGAAACTTGGGCTGTTCTGAAAAAAAAAAATTTTTTCAAAAGTTTTTGATTCAATTATTTTTTCTATGTTAATGGATCTTGTTATTATGTATTTTGATTGCAGGGGTTGGTGCAAGTACTAGGACTTTGTTTTCTTTTCACATTGAAAGGATATTGTTCAATTGTAATAAGAGGAAATCTTCCTCTGACTTTCATAATCATTGTATAATGTAGTCAGTGTACTCGCACTAACTCCTGTTATGTATGTGTTGATTACGATGACAACATGGGAAGCGTGTGTCACGGTATGTTAGTGGGGAATTGGCCATTCCAGTCCTTTCCCCGCAGGGTCACTCTACTTTATCAATCTCTATTTCAGACGATCATGATCAGGGTGATGTATCCATGATGTCTTCCGGAAAGAGTGCCTCCGTCGTCACAATTAATGTAGAGCTAGCGGAAAAGTGCTCAGGTAATACGTCAATTGCCTAAGAGGACCCTAGTAGGTTCGACGGCCTTTGACGTCTGCTAGCTCGCCCGGTGTAGCGTCCATTCATCGAATGGTTCGGCAGCCGGGTTCGTCCGTTGCGGTCTAGAAAGGAGTTTTGGGTGATGCGAGCACTATAAACATCCATGTGCACATCCAGTGACGGCGGATTAGAGGGGAGAACGGAGGAAGCCTTTTAGTCTGGTTCATAGCTTTTTAGTCCGGAGTTTTGGGTGATGCGAGCACTATAAACATCCATGTGCACACCCAGTGACGGTGGATTAGAGGGGAGAACGGAGGAAGCCTTTTAGTCCGGTTCATAGCTCGTCCAGGCCAATCCGGGCTGCTAGCGAGAGAGGCCCCTCTCGTACTTCAACATCTGGCCCCAGATGTTGTGGTACAAAATGTATCGCATTCGGAGCATACGTCCACCGCTCGGGACGCTCCGTTATATAGACAATCCCGGAGAGACTGTCAATAAGGCTTCCTCATTCTCATGGCAGCGCACACGACCGCACCTTGGCTACGTGACCTCCGATATCCAGTCAACTTCGCCAATCAGAGAATCCTCGGCGACCAGGTCATGCCATCCGATAGCCAGGGACACGAGGCTTGCAGACTCCGGACGTTCGCATAAGAAAGTATGCGTGAGTCAACGTACTCGGAGCTTCCAGCGGCAAAGCATCGTAAGACCGCTTCTGCACAGGCCTCGGTGACGGACGTGCTATCCCAAATAGCACAGCTTATCGCAGCATCCCAGCAACGACAGAATCTCTGTCGCATAATATAATATCCGACTACGCTGGGTCGGGACGCTCAGCGGAAGCATCAGGTGCGGACGTCCAAAAATTTCATAAGGTCCGACGGGATGCCGAAAGGGATTCGGCGGTTTTCGAGCTTTCCCTTTCGGAACAACATAAGCTGCTGTATATGTCATCCGACTTCTTCTTCTAGAGGTTCTTCGTCGGACCAGAATGCTGCGATACCGGATAAGAAACGGATAGCGTCGGTGGACTTAGAAATTTTTGGTTCGGTTCAGGGACATCGTCCCTCAGTTCCGACACAGTCTAATAATGTCTCAGATACGTTCGATTTATTGAACGACGCTATATATATTTTTTATATGCTTGCTATGTACAAGCATATCTGGTTTCTTGTTCGCAAAATTACTGAGATGTTTTTCAAAAGTGTGCCTCTGTCGTCATAGTTAATGAAGAGCTAGCGGCAATTAGTGCTCATGGATTACGTCAATCTCCTAAGAGGTCCCTAGTAGGATCGACGGAGTTGACATTCGCTAGCTCACCCGGTGTAGCGTCCATTCATCGAATGGTTCGGCAGTCGGGTTCGTCCGTTGCGGTCTAGGATGGAGATTTGGGTGATGCGAGCACTTTAATAGACTTTAGTACACACCCAGTGACGACGGATTAGAGGAGAGATCGGAGGAAGCCTGTTAGTCCGGTTCCTAGCTCGCCTGGTCCATCCGGGTGGCAAGCGAGAGAGGTCCCTCTCTCATGCAACAACATATGGGACCGGATGTTGTGGTACAGACATTTCACCTTCGGAGCGTATGTCCGCACTCCGGATGCTCCGTTATATAGACAGTCCGAGTGACTGTCGATAATGCTTCCTCATCCTCACAGCAGCGCACACGACCGCACATTGGCTACGTGACCTTGAATATCCGGCCAGCTTCGGCATTCAGTGATTCCATCCCAGCAAACGACAGATTCTCGGTCGGATCAGGAATAATCCGACAGCGCTGGGTCGGTACGCTCCGCTGTTGCATCAGGTATGGACGACCGAATATTTCATAGGGTCCGACAGGATGGCGAATGGGATTCGGATGATTTCAAGCTTTCCCTTTCGGAACAACAGAAGCTGCCATACATTTCTTCCGGAGGTTGTTCCGTCGGTCTACATTGCTGCGATGTTAGATAAGAGACTATAGCGACATTGGACAAGGAGTTTTGGATCGGTTCAGGGACATTGTCCCTGAGTTGCCGACGCAGTCCAATAATGTCTTTAGAACATTTGAATTATTGAACGACGCTATATATATATAAGCTTGCTATCAACATGCTAGTATAGTTTCTTGTCCGCAATGCTCTATTCTGCCTTTCGTGAATTCTAGGGAATAATTGTTTATTGGCAGAACTGGGCTTACCGAGAGTTCCTTTGCGTCTAAGACGGCGAGACTGAAGACTGCTAATTATCTTTTTCGCCGTCTATGTCAATTCCAACCACGATGTTGGAAACGACAATGATGTATAATAGACTTAACTTAGATGCTTTATCATACGTATACCACCTTACTGAGACGTTTATCATTACGTCTTCAACAGAAAGAATTCCAGGATATGATCCTCAGTGAGATTTCTTTCTGGGGCAGTAGTTTTTCCACGTATAACTCCGCCCTTCAGTGGCAATCTGAAGTTGGTTAGATGTGACGCAGCCCTAGCTACATCCACACGCATGGATAGTAAGGTGAAGAACTCTCTCAGAGTCGCTTCGGTCTCGAGAAGCTTCTCTTCGACGGCAACCTTTCAGCAATCTTGAATTGCTCGATATACACGTTCTCTTGTTTATCAAGTGTAACAAGAGATTCAGGCGTGGGCAAACATTCGGTGGTTGACTCAGAGAGTTCCACTGTAGTTGCCGGATCCGAGTTTTTCGATTATGACGGATGTCAGTCAAACAGGTTGGGACACAATTCTGATCCCAACGGATTCGAAGTGCCGGGGTCTTTGGGTTCCGCAGTTTTTAGGCAAGCTCCTTACTTCCAAGGAAGAATTTTATGTTGGCTTGCACTACGTCATTGGATGAATTTTATTCAGAAACGCATGTTCAATCATGTCCGATAATACGACAGTAGTTGCGTATATCTGGAACCAGGGAGGCACTCATTCGGTTCCGTTATTAATTTTAACGGAAAGAATCCTTCTGTTTGTTATAGAACACCAGGTTCTGTTTCGGTTCGTCATATTCTCGGTTGTCGAATCGTATTAGCAGACTCCCTTTCACGTAAGGGTCGTTTGTTGCCGTCGGAATGGACTATCAACAAACAAGTATTCAATCAGATTTGCTATCAATGGGAGCGCCCAGTGATAATTTATTTGCGACACAACTCTCCAATCAATTGTAGACGTATGTGTCACCGTGTCCGGATTCCTGAGCATATGTAGTTAACGCTCTATTGATCTAGTAGGACGCTATGATAGGATATGCGTATCCTCCATCGCTGTTGATTCAGCAAGTATTGCTAGAATTATTCATTCACAATATAATTCTGTTGGTAGCATCTCTGTCCCACAGAGACGGTGGATAAATTTACTTAGATGTCTACTGTGGGACTTACCGCGGAAACTTCCTCCACCAGAGGATCTTTTTTCGCTGGGGAAATCGTGTCAACTTCATCACAACCCGCAAGGTCTCAACCTTCACGTATTCCGTTGTGCGGTCCTTCTTGCATAGCAAGCACTGTATAGGACCAGCAGTGGACACGATTCCTAACTGTAAAGGGACCTCCTCTTCGCTATACTATGCGGCTAAAGTGGAGGGTCTTCCGGCGTTGGTTTAGGGATCTTTATGTTGATATTTTTGATTCCTCCATACCAGACATTGCAAACTTTCTAGTATACTTGTTTGACGAGATCAACTGCAGCCAGTTACTTTTATAGGTTATAGGTCTATGTTATCTGATACCTATGCACACCATGATAGTTTACAATGGAGCCTAATGTCTCTTTATCTAAGTTAGTGTGAAACTTTTCGTTAAGAGACCTAGAATCGTTAGATTAATTCCTATTCGGAATTTAGCTTGGGTTCTTATTAACTAAAGCATCCATTTGAATCCTCGAGACAGCAGTTTCAAATTCTGGTCTTTTAAGGCAGAGATTCTCTTAGCCTTCTCTTCTGCTGAAGAGTCAGTGAGCTTCATGCACTATCGGTGGACGATTCTCACTTTCGTAGTATCGGGAACTCTATTACCTTTACTGCTAATGTTGTATTTTTGGTTAATGATATCCGGAACCTATTGTTTTTAAGGTCCTTCCGTCTTCGAGCGGGCATAGGCCTTTACTCTGTCCGGATAGACCTTTATGTATTTATTAACAGATCTCAGTTTATCAGTAGGACGTAAAGCTTCTTCTGGCTCTGATGCCTAATAGAAGGGTCATTACGGTCCATTCTATTACTTAATACATTCAGTTATCTATCGGTACTGCTTAGGATAATCTATCCTTAACTCAGCAGTTTGTGCTTAAGATTTCGGCTCATGAAGTAAGAGCTCTTCTACATCTTGGGCTGACGTATAGTTTTGCTATTATAGATTTAATAGGCTGCATATTGGTCTCAACCATCCACGTTCACGAATTTTTATCTCAGAAATATTGTATCCATTTCTGGAGACCTGTATTGTTTAGGTCCATTATCAGCTGCTCAGAAAGTCGATCACTTAACAATTGCAACTATAGCTATGTAGGCTTTATGTTCCGGCAGTGACTCCGTCCTGCTGCCCTCTTCGCTCTGGGCTATTTGACCCAGGGCAAGAAAAAGGGGGGGGGGGGGAGGGTGTTCCCTTGGGTCACCTGTTTTTATTATGAAAACAAGGGGATACCTCCTCCGGAGTTAGTATTTCTGAGCTGTTACTGGGATGGTTTCTTAAGTGAAAGTTATGTTTTTTAATTCATTCATGTCATAGTTTTAAAGTTTAGCAATTGTATATGTCATGTGTCAAACGGATGTTATTATACTATCCTCGGACACTTTTTAAAGAGTATAAAGAGTCTCAATTCTTTGGACTAACTTTATTTATTGGCTTACTTTAAATATAATTAGTATACGAATTATACTGGATATTAATAGAGAACATGGATGTTATCATGCTCAATTATAAAAGGTATTGTGTCTTTCTAATTTGTCATAAATAAGAAAGATACACGTGAAGCCTATTTCTCCTTTTCTCCTACAGGAGATGACTCTATTTATATAGTTGAGCTTATTGGATTTTCCTCTATGTCCTGGGCCCTCCAGCCTTTTTACTATTCAGCTATGTCTGGGTCATTGGTACAGTATAAAAATCTTAAAAAATTTATAGTAATTTATATATTTTTTATACTTACCAATGACCCAGACGGGGATGGCCCTCCCAGGAGTTGGGAACTCATACCTCCCCGCTGAGGACATAGCGCTTACCAGGCACTGTTGGTAAGAATGATTAATGGCGCCAATTTCGGGACGTCCTTGACACTGCGCATGCGCAGTAGAGGTGAAGTATGGAGGGCCATTCAGGACATGTTTTCTTTGGTTTTAGATGCAAATTTTGGGGATTGGGGGGCAAAATTTGTGTTTGGCCCTATATTTTAAGAGTTAGCACCAGCTATGTCTGGGTCATTGGTAAGTATAAAAAATATATAAATTACTATAAATTTTTTAAGTTTTGGGGCGAGTATATGAAGAGCATAACAAAATGTAAAAGTTTTATTTTTACTTTATTTATAAAATTATGCACTTTCTTTATATTCTGTGTGTGAAAAGGCAGTTGAAAGCCTCTCAATCCATGTTCACTATAGGTAATATAAATGGAAAAAATAAAAAATCCCCCCCCCCCCCCACTCTTCCCCACTGACGGAGGAGGGTTAGAATCGCTTTGTAATGCTTTTCTTGTTTAGTGTGTCATTGCATGTAAGGTAATGGTCCTTTTATGCTAGCAATACATGTATTGCCTAAATTATGAGTCAAAAGAACTTAAACCTCTACACACTAATGTTAAACTACCAAAATATTGAGCAGCAATTTCTCCCATAATGCAACTAGGAATTGAACCAATTCACTCTTATTTGACAAAGCTCAATGAGCTCTGTCAAGCAAGATTTATTTTGTTAATTCCTAATGGAATTATGTGAAACTAGAGTGCAGTGTCACAGTGGCGAAGCTGCTACGATTCATGCAATGTCAATGATGTTTTAAAACTCATTGGTGACAAAAAAACTTGTTGGTGACAAAAAAACTTGTTGGTGACAAGTCCATAAATGTGACAGAAATTATCCGAATGACATGCACTATTGAGAGGGTGTAGACATCATGAAGATACACTTGCATACCAAGTATGGTGTCATTCCATCAAGTATTTTAGGAGTTATGGTGTTTTTTAAACTCGTTGGTGACAGACCGACCGACATTGCCACATATAGAGCTGCTCATCGCAGTTAAAAATTGCAGATTTTTTTTTTTTTATGTCAGTTGGTGGAGGGTTAACCTGTTTTTCTCTCTCCCTCTCTCACACACAATTCTTATGTTTATACCAGAAACACACGTCTCTTCAGCAGTGTGGAGGTACTACATATTTTTATGAGTTGAATTGAAACTATTTTTACACAGTATACCAATGGCCCAGACACAGCTGGTGCTAACTCTAAAATATCTAGGGCCAAACACAAATTTTGCCCCCCCAATCCCCAAAATTTGCATGCAAAACCTAAAATTAGAAGTCCTAACTGGTCCTCCATACATTTACTCTCTGCACATGTGCAGACATCAGGAAGTGACCGGAATTGGTGCCAACACCATTCTTTGTTTGGCCCTTGTCAGATAACAACAAACTGACTTTTGTGCTTTTTAAATCTCAATTAATAATGATGCCAGACACAAATCAATGGTTAATTTGGTGGATCCAAGGACACAACTGGATGAAGGAAGGAAGAAATGGTGGTTTGAAATGTTCAGGGCTGTAATTTTATAGTATTTGTAAAAATTAGTTCATGTTCCCCAATTTTGTGACATGGGCCTGACGTCATCATTGTTGATAATGATTTTTCCACTGTTGGTCAAGTATTCCTTCCCTACCCTCCCTTGATTCCCCCCTCCCCCCCAGTTAAACCTCCCAAGCTTTTTGGTTTGTTTTTTGGAATTTTTTTTACAAAATTTCTTGTTACATGTTGCACAGAAAGTTTATTCTGTATATCCCCAGGGTTACGTCCTCACCCTTAGGGTGTTTAGGTGTTTTTAGTCATGCATCATATATCCAGCGTATCATTTTTTCTTCTGATGAAGATTTTGCCTTACATCAGATAGTTCAAAAATCTGTTACTGACTTTGGGCCGTGTTGCCTGGGGTCTCGTTTCCGGTTTTCAGTCTGACATTGTTTACATTAGCAAGGTTTGTTATTTATATTTAGGTTCCTATTTATTATATGGTAGGTCTGTTGTAAGATACATTATACAGTCCCGTAGTGTGGCAGTTAATTTTTTGGATGAAAAAATTAATCTTCTCCACACTTGGGCCCTTTTGGGATACATTTGGACACTTCATTCCCTTTGGGAACTTTGGCTCTTGCCAAAATTTTTCAAAACTTTTTTTGTGTAAACTATTTTTCGATTTATATTTTGAATGTTTTTGTTATGTATCTTATTTTATTTAATGGGGAATTGGTGGGAGTATGATCGACTTAGTTTGATTCGTTATGTAAGCATATTGCTCAATAAGCAAGGCGAGGAATCTTTCCTCTTGTTTTCATGTAGGTTGCCATGCTTGTAGTTGATGTACTTCCAGTAATTCTTGTTCAACATGTGTCACATGGGATGACAAACGTTGCTGATGGGTGTCACGGGACGTTGCTAGTGAGGGGCCACTGCCAGTCCTCTCGCGATGAGAGGCTGCCGCCTGTCCTCTCACCCTAAGGTCACTCTAGTTTTTTAGTTTCTATTTACAGAGGAACAAGAACATGGTGACATTTACATGACGCCATTAGAGAGTGTGCTTCCGTCATTGCAAGTTCAGCAGGAAGCTCGACGAGGTCTGAAGGACCACGAGCGAGAGCGCCCCCCACCCCTCCTCTCTCTTTTATTACAACATCTGGGGCCAGATGTTCAGTTGGAGCATACGTCCACGCCTCCCATCCGGGATGCTCCGTTCAGTTTACAGCCAGGGTCGGCTATAGTTATGGCTTCTTCAGCATCTACCAAGCACACTCAACCGCACCTTGGCTATGTGACTTCTGATATCCAGCCTGCAGTGCAGAGAAAGTCACTCTTCATCAGAGAAGTCACACCATACAGTAGCCAAGAGAGACGAGGCTTCATTTATCGGGACGTCCGCAGAAAAGAGCCATCTCGGAACACTGTCCCAGGAGCAGCCAGTGGCCATGCAACAGAAGACCGCTGCTCCTTAGGCCTCCGTAACGGACTTGCTGTCGCAGATTGTGCAGCTCATCGCAGCATCCCAACAAATGCAGAAGCAGATGACGGCAGTCTCAGAACTTGAACTGTCGGAGGGTGCTGGGTTGGTCCAGTCATCTGCGCGTTCAGATGCCGATGACCCGTGAGTATAATCTGATTCAGTTGGATGATGAAAGGGATTTGTAGGTGAATTACCCTTCCCTTTTGGAACAACACAGGGTGGCGATAGCGCTTATGCATCAATATTTCCCTGAGTTTGTTCCTGAGAATCAGAATGCTGTGACAACTCGAAATTTGCACTATTCAGTAGCTAAGACAAGGCCTCGTATATCAGGACATCCACAGAGAGAGCCGTCTCGGACACACTGTACCGGGAGCAGCCAGCGCCCAGAAGACCGCTGCTCCTCAGGCCTCTGTTATGATTTTGCTGGTGCAGATTGCGCAGCTCATCGCAGCATCCAAGCAAGTGCAGAAGCAGTCAACGGCAGTCTCAGAACCTGAGCTGTCAGATGGTGCTGGGTCAGTCCAGTGATCTGCACATTCAGATGCCGCTGACCGTGATTTTCAACTGATTCAGACGATTGATGAAAGGGATATGGAGGGGAATTACCCTTCACTTTTGGAACAACACATGGTTGAGATGGATTTATTCCATCAACACTACCCTGAATTTGTTCCAATGAATCAGAATGCTGCGACTACTTACAAGAAACAGCTGGGGTTGTTGCATGCTAAATTTATCCAGAAAAAGAGGAGGAAATGTCTTTTCCGGTCAAGTATAGACAGGTGTCACAGGCCTTTAGGCTTTTAGACGACTCCATATTCAACTTTCCAGTGGAAAGAAGTAAGGTGTTTTTTTTTGTCATCATCTTCTGTAATTTCGCCGATCGGAAAACAGGGAAGATGTATTGAGAGTTCCTGTGCATTTGAATGAGTAGGCTAAGGACCTAGCTATGGCCTTACCTTCGTAATTCATTATTCGCTTAGTCACAATTGAGACAACATTTCTTCATTCAGAGCGAATTTTGACTCACTTCATTATGCAGATCACCTTTAAGAACTGTGACGCAACGTCTTTACAGAAAGGAATTGGAGGACGTTCGTACATCATTTGGAGTCCTTTCCAGGGCTGTTATATTTATCACGTATAACTCTGTCTTAACAGTTGCTAATTTGGAGTTAAATAGACATGACAGAGCCCTTGCGTCGTCATCCTTAATAGATGACAAGGTGAAAAACTCTCTGTGAGTCGCTCCAGTTTCTGGACACTAAGTTTTTGACAATAAGCTTTCATTGGTTTATGACCAAGCTGCAAAGAAAGCATTAATACTCTGCTCCTCATGTCGACGTCTAATCGACCCGCAATAGCAGAAAAGAGTAAGGGAGGATGTCCTAGACAGAAGGTCGCCTACAAGGACTCCTCGTGAGGGTATAGTTAACACTTCTGTATTTACACTAGGGATCGTCATACAGCGACTTGAATATGGGGCTTACATCTGATTGAGACTACCGGTCAGACGCCCCTAAACTGCTGGGTCAAGGCTCATCATGAATGAGACGCAGTTCCTCCTTCCGTAGGTCTCGCAGGTACTACAGGTGTGAGTTAGGACCTCTATTGCTTAGCAGTTGACAGATGGTTATCAAGATTAGCATCAATCTGGATAACTATTACGGAATACTAGTAGGCGAGAGGTGTGGTTTTGGAAGACCTATGGCTATCTTTCTGAGAGAACCACAACTAACTTAATGTCTGATGGACAATGCTTCCGTCAAATCCTTGCATAAGAGTCTCTTCAATCGGAGGTAAAGGTTCTCTTGACAATGAAAGTAATAGAGGTCGTCAAGAATCAAGATTCTCTAGAATTCTGTGGTCACCTGTTACTTGTACTGAAGCCATAGAGCTTTTTCTGACAGCTAATAGACTGGAGCTTGATAACAAGTTTATCAAAGCTCTAAAAATTTATTTATAGTTATCATTTAGTTGGTTAAAATGAGTGTTCGAGTGATTGTCTATGCTTTTAGCACAGATCTAAAGATAACTCCGGTCTGAAGATGGTGCCCTGCGCTGTCACTCGAATATTAACTTGGTAATGTCTCATAACAATCTGGTTCGTCTGCCATTATCCAGAGCAAATTAATTTTATGCGACTGATGGGGTTGTGCTGAGCTGTTACGCATCTTGTTTGGATGGGTCACTTATGCACACGTCCCCTCCGGTTATTCTTACCCAGAACTGGAGTGTGATAACGCATTATCTCAGGACCAGTATTGTTTTAATGGATCTAGTAAACAAAAGGGTCCATATTGAGGCAGATATTCAGTGGTTAACTCGTGAGTTCTGCTGCAACTGCCAGATCCACCTTTCACGATTATGGCGGGTATGAGTCAATAGTTTGGGGCACGACCATACACGCATACATGCTTGGTCAGATATTGATAGACAACTCAACAGTGGTAGCATACATCAGGAACCAGGGTGGCACCAATTCAGTTTTGTTATGATACCTAACGGAGAAGAATTTTCATGTTCATCTCCCTGTCCATCATATACCGGGTCGTCTGAACATACTAGCATACTCGTTCCTCAGAAAGGCCGCCTGTTTCATTTGTATGGACTCTCAACATGCATTTATTTGTACAGTTTTGCTACCAGTGGGATCACCCCATAATTGTTCAGTTTACAATGCACCGGAACAATTAGTTACCGTCATTTGTGTTGCCATGCCCAGATTATTGACTGTAGACACTCTGCAAATTCATGGGGAGGAATGATAGGATATGTGTATCCTCCTATTCATTTGATTCAACAGGTTACGTTTAAGTTTAAACAGTCTCGTTGTGAATCCTACTAGTAGCACCTCTGTTGTCACATAAATCTTGAATCAATATTCTCAAGTGTCTGTTATGGGACACTTCCCAGAAGCTTTCTCCTTGAGAGGGTCTTCTTTCAGGGGAAGT
The DNA here is from genome assembly GCA_031216915.1 of Pictodentalium vernedei. Taxonomy (NCBI): domain Eukaryota; kingdom Metazoa; phylum Mollusca; class Scaphopoda; order Dentaliida; family Dentaliidae; genus Pictodentalium; species Pictodentalium vernedei. The sequence goes on from CM062291.1 coordinate 247,002,723, forward strand.
TTTATTCTTCACATCCTTCTCTGTCCTTAGTGGCAAAATGGAGTCAGTTGGACATGAGGGAACCATCGCAGTTCCTATATTTTTTTGTTAACTGACACAAGAACGATTAACTAATTCAGGTGAGGAGATTTCGTTATGACTTTGAATTCCCTCCCCCCCCCCCCCCCCCCCCCCCACACTCACACACACTGCCTTATGTGTTAGAGGCAAGCCTCATATAATTTAATACATGCATACTATGCATTTATGTCGTGTTCTATGGCGACCTCATGGGCTCATCCGCTTTTTAGCTGAATTAATGCCCTGTTATGTTATTTTCGTTGATTTGTTATATACACAAGCATTTATAAATCATCTCAATTAAATTGCTACTCTTGAGTACCTCGCAGACTGCATAACCAGTTAACTGGTATTCAGATGATTACATGCTAAATATAAATGGTCTCGCATATTATTATTTATAATATTTGGTGGACCTTGAAATAATAATCTATTTTGGGGGCAGTCCATGTAGGAGCCTGTTACTCATACCTACATACATCTCTAGATCCAAGTTTCTATTTTGTTTTGTACTCATCTTACACATATTTTTACGATCATAGATATCGGATTATACACGTTGGAGAGTGTTGTTACTGGAATTTATTGTACAGTGGCCACCTATGGATTACCTAGGAAGTGTGTGTTTTCTCATCAGGAATCATTCAGTGTGGCTTGATTGGATATGTGTATGTTATATTTTTATATATCACCGTTTTTTGACGTATTTGTGAACGTCGTCTGTGGTGTATGTTATTTAGTGTGCAATATTAATTACGAGGATCATTGCTATAGTCGTAACTTCTGAAGTAATGCTAAGCACCATTTATTAATCTTGAATTAATACCTGAGTGCCTGTTCGACGATTATTTATATTGTTTTTTGGGTACTGCTCTTATTGTTTCCAGAGCTCTCCCCTTTTTCTTTTGAAAATTTCTTCAAAAAAGGGGGGGGGGGGTGTTTTTGCCCATTATCTGGCTTAAAATGTATGTATCTTTGAAGGATGCTGTTTTAACCGTATTTATATCCTGCATACAGCTGAAATGTTATTGTAAGGTGTATGTTTGTGGGAGAGTTTCTGTTATTTTCAGATACGCCATCCTAATTTTTGGGGCTTAGTCCAGACTAGCCTTGGAAAATTAGGAACTTGTCTTCATACTTACAATAAGGAATTACTTAAATTGGGCTCCTTGTTTAGAATATGTCTCCTCTATTACTGTATAGAGAGACATACACATAATTCCTAACTATTCTAAGTTCCTTCCTTATGGATTGCAGGATTGGAATTATTTCAGAAGTCTTAGGCCCTCCACCTATTTACAATTCAGCTTTGTCTGGGCCATTGATGTACTCTGTAAAAATATGATAAATTTATAGTAATTTGTACATTTTTATTCTTACCAATGGCCCAGACGCGAAGGGCCCTCCCATGAGTGGGCACTCATTCCCCTCTGCTGAATTATTATGTAATACTCTCTTTTACAAAGAGAATGGTGTTGGCGCCAATTCCGGTCACCTCCTGACATCTGCGCATGCGCAGAGGGTAAATGTATGGAGGACCAGTTAAGACTTCTAATTTTCGGTTTTGCATGCAAATTTTGGGGATTGGGGGCAAAATTTTGTGTTTGGTCCTAGATATTTTAGAGTTAGCACCAGCTATGTCTGGGCCATTGGTAAGTATAAAAATATACAAATATACAAATTACTATGAATTTTTTTTCGTATGACGAGGATCAGTTGCCGTGCAGGCAGGCAGCCCTGTTTGCTTATAACTTAGTTGTTTCTGGATGGATTTTGATAATATTTGTTATGTGACTTGATATGCATGTTGAACCCCCAATGCTGCAATATAGGTCATTGCTTTTTCACAATAGTTATGGCCATTTATTAAAATCGACTAATTTTGAGCTTGATAGTGAGATAACTTCTACAAACATCAACTGATTTGACTGATATTTGGCACATGGATTTCAAGGAACAATATCATGATCGAGTCAGTCCGATGAACTTTTAGCAGAATTATTGGGCTGACATTGTCATTTTTTGCAAATTTTGTGCTTGATTGTGCAATAACTTAAACGTCAGCCAATGTGATTAATTTTTGTTATATTGTTTTATAAGAAGATTAAGTGATCATGTTTGAAAATGGGCCTGGTCTGATATATATGACAGCAAAATTATTGAAGTGACTTGGTCATTTCTTGCAAATTTTGTGCTTGATAGCGCAATAACTTGAACAAATGTCAACCGATCCGATTCATTTTCTTTATGTGGGTTTCCAGGAACATTTGCTTGATAGCACCATAACTTGAACAAATGTTAACTGGTTTGTTTCTTTTTTAGCTCACCTGAGCGAAGCTCAAGGTGAGCTTTACTAATCGCTTTCCGTCCATCGTCCGTCTGTCGTCCGTCTTCGGCCTGGCGTAAACTTTACAAAACCAACTTCTCCGAAGAAACCACTGGCCTAATATTTTTCAAATGTTGGGTAAATTTTTATTACCTAATGTCAATTCAGATTTGTTCAAAGGAAGTTACCCCTCCTCCTGGGTGGGGCCACGCCCCCAAGGGGCACCAAAATCTTTGAAAATCAGCAGTAGCAGAGACTTGATATTTGGTATGCAGCTTCCTTTTGAGGTGTAGAATCAAGTTTGTTCAAGAGAAGTTTGTCAGGCATTATTTGCCTTCGTTATGGGAGGGGCAAAAATTTTGGCCACGCCTAAAATTTCTATTTTCTGAACCGTGAGGTCGATTTGAACCAAATTTGATATGAGATGATAATGGGTCGTAAGTAGTTGATTGATGCAAAAAAAATTTTTCTCATTGCCCCGCGGGAACCTCAGGAGCTAAAACTGCCATATCTCCAAAACTACATATTGCACAGAGAATTCTTATTTTGTATAAATCTTACTTTTATCCAGTAGTATAGAATGGTTAAATAAAATCCCTATCGGTTTGATCACAAGGTACTTTTTTCAGGACTTTGAAAACATACTGAGTCAGCACTTTTTAACACTGTAGGCAATGGGAAAAACATTAAAAAATCTTCTCCAGATCCAGCAGGGAGAATCTTTTGATATTTGGTATGCAACATTGTGGGGTGGATCTGATTCAAATTTGTTCAAATCGGCTCCCTAGATTCATATTTGGGTTCACTATAGAAGCTCGAATTCGAACTTAGTGCATTACAGGCAAATTTCTTCAAAAATCTTCTTCTCCAGATCCAGCAGTCAGAATCTTTTGATATTTGGTATGCAACATTGTGGCGTGGATCTGATTCAAGTTTGTTCAAATCGACCCCCCCCCCCCCCCCCCCCCCCTGGGTTTATATTTGGGCTCAGTGTAGGAGCCCAAATTTGAACTTAGTGCATTTCAGGCAAATTTCTTTTCTTTGAAAATCTTCTTCTCAAGATTCAGCAGGCAGAATCTTTTGATATTGGGTATGCACCATGCTTTTGTTCAAGCCAAGTCCCTGGGTTCATATTTGGGCTCACTGTGGTAGCCCGAATTATAACTTATTTCAAAATGAGGAGTTTTCTCAAAAAGCTTCTTCAGAATGTTTTGATATTTGGTATGCAGCATCCTTAGGGGGGTGAGATATTTGTTCAAGCCATGTCGCTAGGTCCATATTTGGACTCACTGTGGGAGCTCGAATTGTAACTTAGTTCAAAATGAGGAATTTTCTTTAAAAAATCTTCTTCAGATCCAACAGTCTGAATGTTTTGATATTTGGTGTGCAGCATCCTTAGGGGGGTGAGATTCAAGTTTGTTAAAGCCAAGTCCCTGAGTTCATATATGGGCTCCCTGTGGGAGCCTGAATTATAACTTGGTTCAATATGAGGAATATTCTTTAAAATCTTTTTTTTTTTAGATCCACTGGTTAGAATCTTTGGATATTTGGTATAAGCTTTTCTTAGGAGGAGCAGATGCAACTTGTTCAAATCAATTCCCTGGGTTGATATTTAGGCTGCCATGTCAGGTGAGTGCCTTCAGGCCCCTGGGGACTCTTGTTTTCAAAGATCTGTGAATGCTGTCTGCTTTCAGGACAAAATTACTCTACTCAGTTTGCCATACTTATTGATTATACTTTGTATGTATTCATCTAACAGGAGTAAAACAGTGTGTTGGGAGATGCTCATTCCTCTGTCTTCATCTGTCTGTGGAGGTTATCCAATTATTATTTATGAAGCTGATAGGATTAATGAGATAGGTTGTCCCTTGAAGCCATGGAGCTGATAGTATTAATGAGATGGGTTGTCCCTTGAAGCCATGGAGCTGATAGGATTAATGAGATAGGTTGTCCCTTGAAACCATAGAGCTGATAGGATTAATGAAATAGGTAGTCCCTTGAAGCCATGGAGCTAATGGTATTAATGAGATATATTGTCCCTTGAAGCCATGGAGCTTATAGGATTAATGAGATAGGTTGTCCCTTGAAGCCATGGAGCTGATTGGATTAATGAGATAGGTTGTCCCTTGAAGCCTTGGAGCTGAATTTTTCAGAGTTTTCACAGTGAACTTGATAAAATTGTTGTGACTTAATTGTAATTTCTAAACAAGTCTTCCTACCCAGTAATTGCAGTATGATTTAAACTATTTACCAAGTATTACCTAATATGGATAGAAGATGACACTTGCAGAAATATTTCTTGAACAACTGAGAAAAAAATTATTTTATGTCTTAAAAACATAGCTTTTGACTATAGCTTTTGACTCCTCATTGGATCGAGCTCATTTTCAGATGCAAAGTAAAATGTAGCACAAATTCACTGAACAGGAAAATGAACTATGCATATGAACACTTATGAACACATTTTGGATCCTTTATGGTGTACCCTTTACAGCAAACACTACAACATAACAAGATAATTGGATGATTATGAAACATGATGCAAAGATGAGTTAAAAGTAAATAGTATTTCTGCAGTAGATATCCAACACCCACACCCCCAAAAAATGAAGTTTGCTTTAAATTGTCAAGTGCCAAGCAACACTTGTTTCAACACTTTTTCTAAATACAGCCTCAAAATATAACAGGTACAGGAGTTAATGTTTATATATATTTATCACACACTAGTGTTGGGTGGTATTGGGATAATTAAATACCTCAGTATTCAGAAAATGATACCATGGTATACCATTATACAGATTATATTTGTATTGTGACAAACAACATATAGGGGCGAAATGTCTGCTTGCAACTTCACCCAAAACATCTGCCAGAAAGACCAAAACATCCACTAATAATTACACCCAAAATGGCAGTTAATTAACAGATGCTTTATTTGCGATTGCAGTGAAGATTTTGGGTGTAGTTCCACAGCTCAGGAACAAAATGGACTCTGAGAAGTCTTCATAATATTATAATATTCAGCAGTCGTAGTGATTCTGAAGTGTGTATTCGCACATCCCACTTTATCAAAAGAAGTGTGAAAATTAGCACACCTCAGTGCTTAAAATAAATTGCCCTTTTAAGTGATTGTGGTAATGGACTGGTTAAGTATCATCGTATTTGTCTTGGCTAAGAAGAACAAATAACTTGCTTTCGTTTATTTAAAAACAATAAAGTTCGTTGCATTGGTCTTGTATCAAATACTTTTGAGCACACTCTTTTGAAGGCAGGATGCTATCATGACATCAGCATGTGCAAACAGTCCATCACTTTCAAGTACATGTGTAAAATTACAGGGAATTCCTTGGCATTCCCCAGGAAAATTTCCAGGTTTTAAATAGCAGGCATGTCATTGGTCAAAATGTACAATGTGGCTAACTACACATGCTTACTGGAATATAGTCCCTGCATTTTCACACCTCGGCTTGTTTGAAATTCAAGGTAAACAATATTAAATCACTTGCATAATAATGGTCACTGTTGGGACAAACCATTTGAACAGTTGAGAAAGAAAAGTACTAAAAAAACGTTTCATGGTCTACGATGGCAGACAGGGCGGTAAAAAGGGGAAAACCCCAAATTTAAATCGACAATAGCAGTCTTTCGATTTTGAGGCGCGCTATCGCTCTTGAGTGCCATGGCGCCTGCAAAGTTAACTTCTTGCGAGCCAACAACAGTGCGCCTCGGCTCTGCTAAGAGAGCGATCAAAATTTGGTAATTCATTCCAGTTGAGATATCATTTCTGTGTGAACAGCCAGTTATTATTTATTAGGTAACAAGGGACGAATATTTATTTGGCAGTGGGCTTTAGTAACAGTGCAAATCCCATTTACTTCTACTGTTTGGAAAAACATGGTGTTCTCTGAGAGTTTCGTGCTCCCTGGACCAATCACCATTCCGTATTCAACAGTGGAGCAAATTTATTAGCTTTGCATAAATTATAGTCGCAGTGTGCTCTTTTGTTTGTTACTTGGAGCTTAATACATCGTCATGACCCAAAAGTTGGGATTCCTTTAACACTTTACATAACGTAAAGGCCAAAACCTGTCAGCGCTATACATGAAATCGCCATTCAATTTTTTTAATATTTTCATTTTTTGCTTCCAAAACATAGGTTGTGACTCCTCATTGGAACGAGCACGTCGCGCTCATTCCAATGAGGGGTCACAACCTATGTTTTGGAAGCAAACAATGAAAATATGTAGTTATACGAGAATTTTTTTTACGAGTATCGACGAGAGTCGTCTGCTACTAGCGTTAGGTAAAGGGTTAATGAAAACCATGAAAGCACCAATCGTCCAGCGTTCATGTTGCCATTCAATATGGATGTGCCCAAATACCGTACTGAATGCACAGTGCTGTCAATTAGTGGATGCATTCTTCATTGCAATTTGCATGTTAATTGTTCTTGCCGACAACACGACCATCACTCGACGGGGCTGAATACAGGATAGCGCGCCTCACTTCAAATAGTAGCGAGCGATGTATAACGCGCCTATGTTTTTCAAAATCAAAAGACTGCAATAGTCCACGCCAGTGAAGTAAAATCACTTCCTGTAAACCGTGATAAGCAAGTTGAAATTTGCATACTGGGATAAAACCAACTTTTCGGTGTACCGATTATGATTCAATTTGCCGGTACAGGTGAGGTAGCAACAATTGAATACTGTTTATATATCACAGATAGTAGAGGTATTGTTATAATTCTGTTCAAAATTATGTCAGCGTATCACAGGTGGGAACAAACTGGAGGCTTGACAAATTGTCAGTAATAAAGCCTCTTCTGGGATAAATGTCAACACATCAATAAGTTTCCTGTCACCACAGCAAAACTGAGAAAGTCAAACAGAATATTAACCCATTCACTAGCAGGCATCATCTACTTTGACCATCACCATACAAATAAAGAAAAATTGTAGAAAAGTTAAGTTAGGTAGAACAACTCCAACCATCATGAAAACAATTTTCAGCAGGTCTTATTTGCAGGACTATGTGACAAAACCATTGCATTGCAAACAAAAACCTAAATAGGAAAATGCTTTATTTACCCCACAATCAATTTGTGGGCAACAAACAATGCTAGAATTAATCCAAATGTGAAGTTCAAATAATTTACAATTTGCACAAACACATTAAAAAAAATATAGTACAAAAAGGTACAGTTCCCTGGTGCCACCAGTGCCCTATGTCATTATAGCCCATACGTACCCAAAGTACAAGTTAACAAGTACCAAGAGTCACAATTTCACATGAACCAAGTGGCACAATTTGAAACATACCAAAAGACACAATTTAACCTGTACTGAATTATAATTTATCCTGTAAACACAATGCCAGTATGCTCCAATTCGGAACAGTTACTAACCAAACAGACAAACCGACGTACACCAAAGTGAAAAAGTTACAAATTAAAATCTGAGAAAGTGATGAGCATTTAACAATGCTGAAGACAAATTTATTGCACGTTAACGGGAATAAATTTGAATAAAGAATTGAACTGTTGTACAATAAACACACTTCTGGTCTGGAAACTACACAAACTCACTCATTTCAACAGCTGAACCATGACTTTTCATTTAGTTCAAGAGAAGGCAAGGCAAAGAATAGTAAACTTACCAACCAATATAAATACTTTAAAGTCACAAATCACACAGGTCTCTAGAACACTTTGTTCTGCTCACTGCTTTCATCTCAATCAAAACCAACTACAGATAGTTTCACACACATCCAACTGCTGACATATAATTTCTGATCATACCCTAATTCTAATATTAACCCTTGTGAATAATGACTGAATAGGTATAAATAAAATATTGTGATAAACCTGTCCATTAAAAAAAAAAAGTATTGTTACAGTGAAGCCTGAATATAAGCAACCTGTCATTTGCAAAATTTGTGAATTTGCTGATGCTATCACATACAATGGGCCAATTTGTCCTATAGGTACAACCTTCTGTTTTGGTATTGAAACCTTGATTCAGAGTGAGGTTCACAGAGGGTAAATTTTGTGATTCTACCTTGCTCTGCAGGATAGCAGCACCAAATTTACCCTATGGGGACCTTATTTTGCAGATGACAGTCTGCTTATTTTCAGGCTTGGTTACAGTGTCACTTACTTTTTACTTATTTTTCAGACTTCCATGATGGAAGAATCTGCAGAAGAGGAGCAACACAGGGAGGAGATTTTGCGCATGTATCATGCAACAAAGGAAGCACTCAGCATAATTGGTGAAATATCAATGTCAACAGTATCGACACCAACTCCCCCACCAGTCGATAACGAATGGCTAGCACCTGACTCCAATGGACCAACAAATGGGTGTGTATAAGCTCGTGACTAATTTAATTGGCTTTACATTTGAAAATGACATAAATTATACCTCACTTATGTTTTCTTAAGAGCCCAATTCCAACTTTGATCACTTTTCCATGCAACAGAACAGGTGACCCACATGCAATCTCTGGGTTTAATTACAAGTTTAATTCTGAGCGCCTTGGCAGTTATTAGCTCACTTGACAGAAAGTCTTTTGATAGCCCTTGATTGTTTTTTTAGGATTGAAGTGTCTTGGCAAAGAATTCTAGTCAAGTTTTTAGATGCAACAAGCAAATCTAAACTTAATAAGTTTTACAATACTTGAAGGAATGACATCATATTTGGTTTACAAGTATATCTTGTTGATGCCTTCCCCCATGTTCAATACTGGTGTGATTCAGACTGTTTTTAATATTTGTGTTCCCCGTGGTGGTGGGGGAGGAGGGGCAAATTTAACATAGTCCAAAATTGGTTATATTCTCAAAATCTTCTTTTGCAGAACCACCAGTCAAAATCTTTTGCTTTTGCTATTTGGTATACAACATCTTTCAAGTTTGTTAAAGTTAAGTCCCTACATTGATATTTGGACTCCTTTTGCATTACTGAAAATCTTGGTATTATTTCTGTGGTAGCATCCCAATACTAGAAAAAAAAATCTGGCATTGACAACAGAGTTATAAAAAATTAAATAATATAGGCAGTCAGACAACTGCAGAGCCACGTGATGTAGACTATCAATGCTTAGCTCCTGGCCCCTAAGAGGTCCAAAAGCTGTATTTCTGATTTGTTGGTCTTGTCACACTGGTCAGTTTTGAGGCCTTAGCACATGTTTATTTGTTTGTTTATTGGGGTTTAGCAACTCTGGGGTGGAGAACGCCAGAGAAACCCACCAAGCAATGACATGTAACTATCTAACTCCTCAACTTACTTTTTCAGAACAAACCGGGAAAGCATTGGTTGAAGGCAAGTGTATCGTTGACATTCTGTATGCCTTAGTACACAGTGCCAGCATGATTCCACTTTGCCAATCAGGTTTAAAAGTGTCTTGCACAAGGACCTAATGCATGTGCCATGGATCAGGATTGAACCTTCTATCTGAAATCCAATGTGCTACCCAATGAGCCACCATGCACCCCTTCAAACTGGTACTCCAGCTTGTTCCTTTTTGGGGAAACATGCAGGTTACTTGTATTGATCACTTTCAGCATACGACACACTTCAGTCCGAAAGTATTCTTAGGTGCCTCATCACTCTTTTGATAGCCCTTGATTTTTTTGTAGGACTGAATTGTCTTGGAAGAGAATTCTAGTCATGTTTTTAGCTGCAACAAGAAAATCAAAACTCGATAGGTTTTATAATACTTGATGGAATGACATCATATTTGGTATGCAAGTATATCTTATTGATGTCTTGCCCCCTTGTCCACTACAGGTGTTATTCAGAGGTTTTTTGTCAGAGTTCTTGCCTTTTATGGAATTGGAATTTCTTTCATTTTTAGCTTAACTTGACAAAGTCAAGATAAGCTAATGCCATCACGCGTGCGGAAGTCTGTGAGTCTGTTCTCATTTTTCTTCAGCACGGGCTACACCCCACAGTTCTTGTCTGATCATCACGAAATTTCATATGAAGGTTTGCGGTCATGTCTAGATGAGAATGTCCCCTTTTGGTCGCGATCGGTCAAGCGGTATGGGTGCCCGAGTCCAAAACCAAAAAACCATTAGCACAGTCTACAGGTCGTATTTATGAAGGGATTTCATTGTAACTTGGTAGGATGCCTCTGTATAATGCCTAGATGAGAACGTTCCCTTGTGGGCATAATCTGTCAACCCTGATGGCTGCCCAAGCCCGAAACCCAAAAAACGTTTAGCAGTCTGCAGGTCATGTTTAATATGGAGGAATTTCATTCTAACTTGGTAGGATGACTCCTTATGATGTCTAGATGAGAATTTCCCCATTTGGGAGTGATCTGCCAACCGTGATGACTGCCCGAGCCCAAAATCCAAAAACCTTTAGCACAGTCTACAGGTCATATTTATTGAGGAATTTCATTGTGTCTTGGTAGTTGACTTCATATAATGTCTTTATGAGAACGTCCCCTTTTGGACACAATGGGGCAACTGTGACGGCAGCAGGGGCCCGAAGCCCAAAAACCTTTAGAACAGACTACAGGTCATAATTATGAAGGGATTTCATTGTAGCTTGGTAGGATGACTCCAAATAATGTCTAGATGAGAACATCCCCTTTTGGTCGCGATCATTCAGCCTTGAGGGCTGCCCGAGCCCAAAGCCCCAAAAACTTTAGCATAGTCTATAGGTCATATTTATGGAAGGATTTCATTGTAACCTGTTAGTTTGACTCCATATAATGCCTAGATGATGACATCCCCTTTTGGTCGTGATTGGTCAACTGTGACGGCTTCAGGGGCCCGAAGCCAGAAAACCTTGAGCACAGTCTACAGGTCATATGTATGAAGGGATTTCATTGTAACTTCGAGGGATCACTCCAGATGATGCCCAGATGAGAATGTCCCCTTTTGGTTGCGATCATTCAACCATAATGGCCGCCCGAGCCCAAAAACCTTTAGCACAGTCTACAGGTCATATTTATTAAGGGATTTCATTGTAACTTGATAAGTTGACTTCATATAATGTCTAGATGAGAACGGCCCCTTTGGGCGCAATTGGGAAACTGACGGCTACAGGGGCCCAAAGCCCGAAAACCTTTAGCACAGTCTACAGGCCATATTTATGAAGGGATTTCAATGTAACTTGATAGGATGACACGTTTTGGAATAATTTCACTGTAACTTGGTAACTTTATTTCATAATCCTTTCTTAAACATTGAACATTATCCTTTCCATCAAACAACACACAAGCTACAGTGTCATTGACACTTTCATTTACTATCCTTTTCAGCTTAGGTTTGAATTAAAAAAATTGACTATCTTTTTTGACAGCCAAAACTTAGCTTTCAACCATTGTAGTATTTATGGTTTTAAACATTCAGTGTCATCAACAACAAAAATTCTATGATTTTACTGTGGATTATACATACAGGTAACCAAGACCTGATGAGGACAGCTACTAACATATCTTCAGATAACTTGCAAGTTCTCTTAAAGCTGCTGGTGCACCTATTCTTAGCAAATAAAACTCCACTACTTTTCTTTCAGGTGATTTTAGTACAGTACATGAAAATGCCAATGCAGTTTTGATACCCTTATTAATACATGGATGTGATGTTTCCTTTTTTTCCTATCTTTCAGCAGCCGGCCATCTTCACCTTCCTTGTCCAGAGGACGAGCACCACCTCCATTACCAAATCGGCCAGGTGGCTCTAGTGCACCACCACCAGCCATGCCGAATCTACCAAACAGACCAGCACCGCAAATACCTAATAGACCAGCCCCATCAATGCCACCTGCAGCGCAGGGTCTCATGCAAGCTCCATTAATCCCATCGTAAGTATTTAATCAAAAGAGAAGACATTTGTTATGATAGACATTTATTTATGCTTTTGCTTTTATGATGAAAAGTTACACCTCTTGTTGTCTCATCACTTCCAAGAAAATCGTAATAGTCATAATAATTATGTTCAGTAACCTATGAAGAAAAGACCATGTAATTCTGACACAATGTCATATTAGATTTACACATTCCTTTTTTGTTAGAGAGTAATATGCAACCTGAATGTGTTCCTTGCCAGCATATGTTCACATTGGAGCACTTAATCTTGTCAGACAGTAACATTATAAAGCTCATGTAAAATTCTGTCATTTCTCAAGAAAATTTATCATTTAATAAATTTTAAATTGTTTTTATTCTTTTAACAAGATTTTCTCTTTGGGTGTATTCAACAGGCTGTTAAACACACAAATGTTTTATTTTTCATTGTGTTAACAACCAAGACCTATGGTTTGGCAATGGTCGATGTGCATCTGGGAGGGTGGGCAGGCAGGTGTCTGGGCATCCCTGCCCTGTTAGCACAGTATTTTGAACAACTGTTCTCCGATTTTACTGACATTTGCCTTGCAGGTCTTTCGCAATAATATCTCAAGCAAGTTTGAAAATTGGCCCAGCCTGGGTTTTCTTTACAGAATAATGGGCTATAATTAGTCAATTTTTAGCTCAGCTTGACAAAGTCAAGCTGAGCTATTGCCATCACTTCTCGTCCGTCGGCGTACGTACGTTAGTATGTTAGTACGTTAGTACGTACGTCCACAATTTCCTTTGGCACACATCATTGGTCGCATTTATGATCAGATTACTTTGAAACTTCTTATGCTCGTTTGGGGTGACCTCTAGATGGGAGCTATCGATTTTCTTCAATTTCCGTCAAAAAATGTTGCCGCGGCCAACGTTTGTAGAACTTAGTTTAGTCAGAAGACTCAATATTTCCCTTTGGCACAGCCTACAGGGTACATTTATGATCGGATTGCTTTGAAACCTGGCATGCTTGTTTGGGGTGACCTCTAGATGGGAGCTATCGATTTTCTTCAATTTCTGTCAAAAAATGTTGCCGCGGCCAACGTTCTTAGAACTTAGTTTAGTCAAACCACAATATTTCCCTTTGGCACACCCTACAGGGCACATTTATGATTTGATTGCTTTGAAACCTGGTATGCTTATTTAGGGTGACCTCTAGATGGGAGCTATCGATTTTCTTCAATTTCTGGCAAAAAATGTTGCCTTGGCCAACGTTCTTAGAATTTAGTCTAGTCAGACCACAATATTTCCCTTTTGTACACCCTATAGGGCACATTTATGATCGGATTGCTTTGAAACCTGGCATGCTTGTTTGGGGAGGCCTCTAGATGGGAGCTATCGATTTTCTTCGGTTTCTGTCAAAAAATGTTGCCACTGGCAAAAAAAACTGACATTGGTCCCAATGATCTTCAATTTTGCCATTTCATTTATAACTTACCAAGTTCAAGTTTGTCAAGTTGAGCTACAGTGTCATTGACACTTTCATTTTAGCTCATCTTGACAAAGTCAAGCTGAGCTAATCTCATCGCTCACCGTCCGTCATCTGTCGTCCATCGTCTGTCAACACCATGTTTTGGTCTTCTCCTCCAAAGCCACTGGGCCAATTCAAGTGAAAGTTTGTGTGAGTGATAGTCCCAAAGAGGCATTGCATTTTTAGCTCAACTTTGACGTAAGTCAAATTTGAGCTTATGCCATGGCCAGTCCACTGTCCGTCTGGCTGTCTGTCCGTCAACAATTCAATAGGGCTCGGGCTAGAGGCCGTATTTATGAACCGATCTTTACGAAACTTCTTGGGTACCTTTGGTATCACCGTGGGACAAGAACGAGTGTTTTGGGGTCCGGTCCAAAATTCAAGATGGCTGATGGCAGCCATTTTGTACAAAATTAGGTGCAATCAGATTTTTGCGCAGAACTTCCACATGAAAGTGCTAATTTGAATAATTTTTTGTGTGAATGTTTAGTACCATGGGATACATCACATATAATACAGGTTTTTTTCTCGTGCAGAAATTATGCAAATTAGATGAACTTTGATTTTTTCAGTGCTACTTGTACACAGTAAGTACACATGTCAATATGGCTCGGGCTAGAGTCTGTATTTATGAACCGAACTTCACGAAACTTCTTGGGTACCTTTGTTATAACTGTGGGATTAGAACGAGTGTTTTTGGGTGTGGTCCAAAATTCAAGATGCCACCAGAAGCCATTTTGTACCAAAATTAGTGCAATCAGTTATTTGTACAGAACTTCTGTATGAAAGTTCTGATTTGAATAAATTTTTGTATGAATGTTTAGTAACATGGAATACATCACATAAAGTACAGGTTTTTTTCTCGTGCAGAAATTATGCAAATTAGAAGAACTTTGATTTATTCAGTGCTACTTGTACACAGTAAGTGCACATGTTAATATGGCTCGGGCTGGAGGCTGGATTTATGAACTGATCTTCACGAAAACCTCTTGGGTACCTTTGTTATCACCTTGGGACGAGAACGAGTGTTTCTGGTGCGGTCCAAAATTCAAGATGGCTGCCAGTGGCCATTTTGTACCGAAATTAGGTCCAATCAGTTTTTTGTTACAACTTCTATACGGCTCGTATTTATGAACTGATCTTCACGAAGCTTCTTGGGTACCTTAGTTATCACCTTGGGACAGGAACGAGTGTGTTTTGGGGTGTCTTTGTTATCACTGTGCTATGAGAACAAATATTCTGGGGTTCAGTCAGACCCACTCTGGGACTCAAAGATTTCTTTTCTAGTTTAGCATCTGACTGTCACCCACCTTTACAATACTTTACCTGTACGTTTGTTACAGGCAACGGTCAGTATTTATGTACAGACTGTTACAATACTTTATATGTACCTTTGTTATCAGGCCATTACCTAGATGTTTGTCATTGCTGTGTCACATACTATACATGTACATGTCTTAACAAGTTGAGCTACCATGTCTTTGACACTTTCATTGTTCAACTCAACATGCCCAGCCCTATAGGGAGGGAGTGGGGGAAAATGCTCCAAAATATTTTTAAAATCTTCTCCAGAACCAGAGTGTACAATGACTTGATATTTGCTATGGAGCTTCCTTTTGAGGTGTAGGACCAAGTTTGTGCAAACGAAGTTCATGAAGCAATATTTGGCTTTGTAAAGGGAGGGGTAAGATTTTTAGCCCCGCCCAAAATTTCTATTTTCTGAACCGATGGTCCGGTATGAACCAAATTTGGTATGTGGTATTATTGGGTCTACCATGACGGCTACACAGGCCCAAATCCTGAAAACCTTTAGCACAGTCTACAGGCCATATTTATGAAGGGATTTCCTTGTAACTTGATGGGATGACTCATTTTGGACTAATTTCACTGTGACTTGGTAACTTTCATAGACATACGTTAACTGTGAGGGCCACATACATTAACTGTGAGGGCCACATTAACCCACCCCTCATAGTACAGTCTACACCTCATATTATTTTTATTGAAAACGGCATACAGGGAACAGAAATTAACATGTTCCCAATTATCATAATTCTTGTCTTATTTCATAATCCTTTCATAAACATTGAACATCATCCTTTTCGTCAAACACAACACACAGACAAGTTAAGCTACAGTGAGACTTTCATTATGTGATGTGCTCTGATTTGGTGGATTTGTTGGGTAAAGATTTGACCCTTTACTTAACACAAATAGTAGGCAATTCTAAGAAAATTGCTTAAATGACTTTTTGCCTTGAAAACACATAAATAACTAAACATTTTCAATTTTAGCCTTGAAAGCATAGCTTATGATATCTCATTGGTATGAGCTGAACATATTTTGTGAATAACACTGGCCAGTTTTTTTGCCATTACATTATGTGAAGGGTTAATGAATTATTCATTTTTTCAGGCGTCCTGGTGGAAATATTCCGAAGATTCCAGATCGGCCATCAATTCCATCAAGACCAATGTAGAGCTATAAAAACTTATTATATAGATTAACATAAGAATGGTAATAGTCATGATTGGCCATTATCTTCATCGTGAATGTGATATTAAAAGATTCCCTGAAGACTGCATCAAGAACAGATAATCTGAGATGATAAATCAGCATTTTTTTGTTTGTTTTACTTTAGCAGCTGCAGCTTCTTCATACTGGAATGGGGTTCTGTTTCTAGACTTAAAATATTTTGTTTAGTATTTGAAAGCAAATTTGACTTTGGTTCACAAGAATCCAGTCAAGGCTTCTGATGGTGGCTGTGTTTTAGCAATTTCTTATTTTTTTTTCTGGTAAGAACAGCAGTTTGCACAATTAATTGTTCATTTGTAAAGTAATCTTCACTAACTTATGTCAATGTGTACATATTAATTGGTATATGAAATCATGCTTCTTGTAGTTTTCAGCCTCATGTCAGAGGCGGAATAAAATTGTACAATGTCGAAAAAATAAATAATACTCCCATGTTTAACAAACCCGTCTCAACATTTGAAAAATTCATTTGAAAAACATTACATTTTCTTATAAAATATTGCCCTGTGATCATAGTAAGGTCACCAAAAAGTCTCCCTATATTATGATGGAAAGAAAAGAAATTTCAAGTTGTTTATTTCCTCATTATTATGATAGGATTTGCATTCCCTTTGTCACATTTGGGTCATCAAGCATGTCCTGTGAACATAGCGAGGTCACTAAATAGTCTAGAGAATATAATTATTGTGATGGAAAGAGTAGAAATTTCAGATCATCATTGTTATGATTTGATTGTATTTGCATTCCCAGTTTGCTCTGTCAGGGGTTTAGGGATACAGATTAATTTTAACTACTCATGTTTTAAAGCTTATTATTTTACTAGGATTGACAAGCAAGTTATACAACTTATTTTGTAATTCATCAGTTAAATTTGACCTTGCTCTTTCTGAACATATAATTTGATTGACTGAGAGTCGGTTGGCTCCATGCTATAATTTCAGGTAAATTCACTCTTACTATACTCTAATTGCTGGAAGTGGGTCAATTAGAACATGTCTGTAACCAAGCTTTGCAAGAGTAATGACACTAAACTGCTACTGTCACAGATCAAAAACACCCCAGAGTTGTTTTCTGTAAATTCGATCATGGCAAATAGACCGAGATCGAGATTGACATTTTTAGCTCAACTTTGACCTAGCCAAATTTGAGGTTATGTCATGGTCCGTCGTCTGTCTGTCCGTGTGTCCCTCCATCAACATTTCAATACAGGTTGGGCTAGACTCCATATTTATGAACCGATCTTTACGAAACTTCTTGGGTACCTTTTGTTATCACCATGGGACAAAACAAGTGGTTCTGGGTGCGGTCCAAAATTCAAGATGGCTGCGGTGGCCATTTTATACCGAACTCAGGTGCAATCAGTTTTTTGTACAGAACTTTTTTATGAAGGTTCTGATTTGAATAAATTATTGTATGAGTGTTTAGTAACAGGGAATACATCACATATAATACAGGTTTTTTGCTCATGCCTAAATAATGCAAATTAGATGAACTATGAATTATTCAGGGCTACTTATACATGGTAGTACACATGCCAATACGAGTCGGGCTAGAGGCTGTATTTATGAACCGATCTTCGCGAAACTTCTTGGGTACCTTCGTTATCACCTTGGGACGAGAACCAGTGTTTCTGGGTGCAGTCTGAAATTTCAAGTTGGAACCAGTGGCCTATTAGCCCTTTACCCAAAGTAACGGCCAAAACCGGCTGGCCAGCGCTATTCTCAGTAAGTGCATGTTTCAGTACGGCTCTGGCTAGAGGCATCTAACTGTCACTCACCTTTACAATACTTTACCTGTACATTTGTTAAAGGCTATGGTCAGTATTTATGTACAGACCTTTACAATACTTTACATGTACCTTTGTTTTATCATTACCTAGATGATGTATGTCATTGCTGTGTCATATACTATGCATGTACATGTCTTACACAAGTTGAGCTACAGTGTCAGTGACACTTTTTAGCTCACCTGGCCTAAAAGGCCATGTGAGGTTTTCTCATGATTTGGCATCCATCGTCGGTCGGCGTCCAGCGTCCATAAACTTTTCACATTTTCATCTTCTTCTCTGTAACGGCCGAGCCAGTGTGAACCAAACTTGGCAGGAATGGTCTATGGGAGGTCCTCTACAAACAATCTTCATTTTGTTCCTGTCGGATGAAAAACATGGCTTCCAGAGGCATTCTTTGATTCTGGTTGGTGGATTTTCAAAAATCTTCTCCTCTAAAACTGCCAGGCCAAATGTTTTGAAACTTCACAGAAATGATGACTGGGACCCCCTCTACCAACGATCCCCATTTGATGTTGATTGGGTTACAAACATGGCTGCAGTTGCAGCTTATAGTTACTGTAGAAACCCTATGGGAAATCACATTTTCCTCTTCTTCTCTGGAAAAACCGAGGCAACGTGAAAACAAACCTGGCAGGGATAGTCTATGGGAGGTCCTCTACAACTGATCCTCATTTTGTTCCCGTGGGTTGAAAAACATGGCCGTCAGAGGCATTCTTTGATTCTGATTGGTAGATTTTCAAAAATCTTCTCCTCTGAAACTGCCAGGCTAAATGTTCTGATACTTCACATAAACGATGACTGGGACCCCCTCTACCAACGATCCTCATTTAATGTTGATCGGGTTGCAAACATGCCACAATTGCGGCTTATAGTTACTATAGAAACCCTATGGGAAATCACATTTTCATCTTCTTCTCCGGAACTACTGAGACGACATGAAACAAACCTGGCAGGGATGGTCTATGGGAGGTCATCTACAAACGATCCTCATTTTGTTCCCGAGGGTTGAAAAACATGGCCGCCAGAGGCATTCTTTGATTCTGATAGGTGGATTTTCAAAAATTTTCTTCTCTGAAACTGCCGGGCCAAATGTTTTGATACTTCACATAAGTAATGACTGGGACCCCCTCTACCAACGATCCTCATTTAATGTTGATCAGGTTGTAAACATGGCCACAATTGCGGCTTATAGTTACAATAGAAACCAAATGGAAAATCACATTTTCATCTTCTTCTCTTAAACTACTGAGCCAACATGAACCACACTTTGCAGGAATGGTCTATGAGAGGATGGAAATATGTGGCCACCAGGGGCTATATTCTAATGCTTAACCCAATGCCCCTCCTGTCTGCACAAAAGATCGGTACTGTCAGCATAATACTTGTCTTTTAAGAATCTGGTAAGGGTTGGTTCCAGTTTTCTCCACTGAGAACTGGGAAAAAAAACCCAAAAAATATTGTGTATACAGTACAAGTCAAAATAAGCTGTAGCATAACTGCAATAAACTAAGTAAACTGCTGCTCCTGCCCTGACAAGATCAGAATCTTGAAATTTTCTAGAAGGCTATCAGTGAGAGCTTTCCATAAAATGATGTTAGCTTCTGGTCTTCTCAGTGTAGGAAGAGAAAAAAGAAAAAGATACATAATTTTTGGATTATCGTCCACAACTTATTTTGACTTTACTGTGCACCATTTTAACTGTACCTTGATTTTTGCATCATTATTCTGGTTTTTCAGGCACCTGTCAACTTCAATCTGATAACAGTATTTTCTGATAAGTAACATGAAAGTTTTTGTTTGTATTCTGTTTCAATCATGTCAGCTTAGATGACAGTAATTATTGTTTATCTTTTAAGATTTGACAAATATTAGAGGGAAGTGTGTTTGACTGTAACCCTTTACCTATCCAAAGCTATTATGAAAAGAGAATACTGTCTGAGAGAATTGTAATTTTCAAAATATTTAACCTTTTTTTACTGATTTTTTTTTTGTTGAAACAGAATTCATAAATGTGTGCATTTTCAAGAAAATCTTCTTTGAAACTACAAGGCCAAATGGTTTGAAAACTTAGTGTGATTGATGACTGTAACCCCCTCTACCAATGATCCTCATTTTAATCTTCATCAGGTTGCAATTATGACTGCAATTGTGGCTTATAGTTACTATAGAAACCCATCTTCACTGAAAGTACTGAGCCAATGAACCAGACTTGGCAGGCATTGTCTATGAGAGGTTTTCTACAACTGTTACTCATTTCATTCCTGTTGCGTGAAAAAACGTGGTCGCCAGAAGCATTCTTTGATTCTGATTAGTCAATTTGGAAAACTCTTCTCCTCTGAAACCACTGGGCCAAATGTTCTGATACTTTGCATGGTTGATAACTGGAACACCCTCCACGACAATCCTCATTTTAATTTTGATCGTATTGCAAACATGGCCACAATTGCGGTTTGTTAATATAGAAAAAAACCTGTGGTAAATCACATTTTCATCTTCTCTCTGGAACTACTGAGCCAGTGGAACCCAAACTTGGCAAGAATGGTCTATAGGAGGCCCTCTACAAACGATCCTCTTTTTGTTCCCGTTGGTTGGAAAATATGGTCACTAGAGACATTCTGTGATTCTGTTTGATGGATTCAGATGTTTTGAAACTTCACGTGATTGAAGACTGGGACACCTTTTACCAATGATCCTCATGTAATGTTGATGTAATGTTGCAAACATGGCCACAATTGCAGCTCATAGTTACCATGGAAAGCCTATGGGAAATCACATTTTTATATGTAGTTCCAGGTGAGCGATTACAGGCTCTGTAGGGCCTCTAGTTTTTATTATTCTTTTTCAAATAAAATGGGTTTGGAGAATTGTTTCACTTCGAATGATGACAGGAATTACAATGGAGAGAAACGTCTTTTGTTTCATTAGACATTCAGGAATTTGACTATGGAAAACTATATGTTAACTTGCCCTTTGTGGGGCTCGTTAAAAAATGGTTTTCCATAGTCAAATTCCCAAATGTCTAACTCAACAAGAGATGTGATCTCCTAATTATTAATGTGTATCCATGGTCGAATGGCACTGGTATGTGGAATGACCTCCATACAGCAATTTCTTGGCCTTGCTCTTCTCACATATCACCAAGAGACTTTCAGCCTGCATAGAGTGTGTCTTTTTCCACACAGGGGACAGCCATTTTACATCTCCACTTGACAGGACATTGACAGCAATAACCCCTAGAATTGATGGTGACATGTACCAAATTCTCTTGCAGTAACTCTTTAAGTAATACAGCTTTTTTTTTTATTTTCTATTTTAACCCTTACGCAATGCACACAATCAAGAGCCTGGAAATAAGCAGACTGTCATCTGCAGAATGAGGTCCCCAGAGGGTGAATTTGGTGATGCTACCCTGCACAGCATCATAAAATTTACCCTCTGTGAATCTCAGTTTGATCAAGGTCTCAGACCAAAACAAAAAGAGGGACCCAGAGAATAAATTGACCCTCTGTTTGGGACTGCACCAGCAAATTCACCCTCTGAGGACCTAATTCTATAAATGACAGATTGCTTATTTCCAGGCTTGCTGACATAATATCAAAATTTGATATAATTTGTGGGGGGGGGGGGGGGGGGGGGGGGGGGGGGGGGGGGGGTTCAAATTTTTCAACAAAACAATATAATTTTGTTCAACTGCTTAATTGGAAAGTATGCATGTGGATGCAATTAATTCGTTTAGTAAAGGGTCAATTATAATGAAGTACTAGTATGTGACAATCTTTTAAATGGCTGTGTAAACCCTTCCATGTGACCTGTCTATCACCTGAACTAGTAACCATAAACAGTGATGTAAGTATTTCATCTTTAACCAAATTTCTGTTTTGTTTTGCTTTCTGTATTTCATTCCATCTCTTGGGTATAATCATTAACTGTCGGTGTATTTCTTTCTGTATTCCATTCTCCGATTCTGAACATTCCATGCATTTCATATTTTGAACATTTGCAACTTCTTATTGACAGTGAACAATTTCAACCTACATTAATGATATTCACGTGTGAGAAATATGCTTTCTTCTATGCTTTGCACATTCTCCCAGGCTTTGGCTGAAAGAGAAGGTTGTCAACAAAGGTTTTCTTTCCAATTACGTAAGAAAATAATATTGCCTGGTCAAATGGTCCAATGTGGGCAGCAAGGTGCCATCTACAATGCTAAATTGACTTGTTGCACTGAAGGAATAAATATTCTTTGCACTTTTCTTGGTACTTGTATGGAGTTTGGATCATTGTCATCTCAGCAAGAACTTGATATATATCTGTTAACCCCCACCTGTCCCTTTCTTGCAGGGATACAAGAGGTGGGGGTCAAAGCAAATGGTTATTACTTAGGACTTACAGTACAAGTCAAAATAAGCTGTAGGATAACTGCTGTAAACTGTATATCTCTCTCTACCCACACTGATAAGACCAGAATCTGATATCATTTTCTGAAAAGCACTCACTGAGAGCTTTCCAGAAAATGATGCCAGATTCTGATCTTATCAGTGGATGATTAGCAGTATACTTAGTGTATTGTGTTTTTGCTACAACTTATTTTGACTTGTACTGTATATTGTGTGGAGAGAAAGCTCTTCACTGTCACACTGAGAAAGATGTTTTCCCTTTTTCCCCTCATACCCACTTACATCCCTGCATAAATTAAGATATTTCAATACTTTTCCATGGATTTTATGCTCATAACAGTTTAACCTTTAAGGTCATGGATATTTTTTAACAAATTACTCCCTTACCTGTGTTTCTTGGCAGCGGTTTCTCGTCATCTCTTGTTGGTCTTTTTAGGCAACCAAGACTTTACTAAAAACTACTACTAGGCAAGGCTGATGAATCTCTGGAAGAATTTTTATGGCTGCATGTTAGGGCTCCTGTTCTGTAGCCAAACATTTGTTGAAAGATGGAAATAGGCCTTTAGCCCTTTAAATAACTAATCGTCTGCATCCACCCATGTAGTATGCAAATTCAGCAGATGAAAAAAAAAAAATTTCGAAAAATTTTAACAAAAATATATCATGAGACCCCTTGTTGAAACTGGCTTACTGAGCACATTCCCATGAGTGGTCACATGATATGGTTTTGTTGAAATTGTTTGAAAAATTTGGAAAAGCAATATTTAAAATAATAAATTTTGATATTGTCTGCATTGGGTAAAGGGTTAACAAAGGACTGTGTGGTAATGGTTTTCCGTTTTCCAAGTTTACTTCCTTTTTTTGCAAAAAGAAGTGAAACTGTTGGTGTCACAAAAACCAAAGTTCACAGCTTTGGCACATGAGTCAGTTTTCGGTCACATTTGCATTCTATGAATTGAGGAATAATTCATTTAACACATTTGTGTATGCCTATCAGGTGATATGTTTAGATATGTAACATTTCAGTAAAATCCTGTGCACCATCAGTGGGAAATGCATGTTCATTTGAATTTATCTCATTGTTAACAATACTGAATGATTGCATTTATTGCATTAATTTCTGGCATCTAAAAAAAAAAAAAAAAAACTAGAAGAAGGATTTTTTTTAAAGAAATTGGGATTGAAACAGAGTTGAAATTATAAACCTCACAGATCTAGTTTCAAGTTGTATTTCAGTTCAGTACTCATGTTTAGATCAATTTTTACTTTTTTTCTTAGCTTTTAGGTCCATTTCATATGTGTCCTCAAAATGCCCTGGGCAGATAAATAAGGAAAACAGCAGAAACAAAGTTAACAAAGCTTTTTGGTCCTTTTCACATTTGTTTTCAAAACACCACAGGCAGAAAAATAAGGAAAGCCAGGCAATTAAAGCCCAGAACTTCTAAATAAACACTGATCAGGGCAGTAAAATTTGTGACATTTTGACTGAATTAACACAAACAATAATAGGGTTTCCATGGGTCATTAACCTTTTGAACCCGAAAGACTGCTTTTCCGGGCTAGGATCATGATACAACCTGAACTCATAAAGTAGATAGTTACTTAGTGAATGTGTGTGGTGGACTAATCAAGATTTTCAGAGTGCCGCCACAAAGCTGCACATTGAAAATATTGATTGGTCTTCCACCAAATAAAGACTATAGACTCTGCCAGTTGATGGCCCTGAACTGGCATGGAATATACCATCAGGGTAAAGGCTTAAATTTGAAAAAGAAATTTTCAAAGTTTGGAACATGTTTGAACTAGAGTTACAGAAATGGCCTTGATTGCCTTGAAATCAATCTTTCCAGTCCATGTATAAAGGCAAGAAAGTTTCACTCCCAGTTTCATGTAATTTTTTAGTACAACAGATGAAATGCCTGTATTGGCTGCAGTAAGGCAAACTACGTCTATAAACAAGGAGAAATTGGTGATTGTTATTGTAATTCTCAACATATTACAAAATTTCTTATCCAATTAACAAGAGTTTGCTCTGTAACCTGTATTATTAATTAACTCTTATCCCTCTGAGTATTTGTAAGATAATTTTCATCAAATCTCTTCCTGGCTGCTGTGAAGCAGCCATGACAGGATCTGATGAAAAATTCATCTGAATTCAACTTAAGAAATATTGGTGAAAAAATCCATTCAATTTACAGGGTGGAAATTGGACCAAATATGCCTAAATTATACATATTACAGTGGCAGGAGAAATCCCTTCCTGGACAGGAATATCTGCCAGCAGCATGCAAAGAGTTAACAGGTCAATTTTGTACTGAAGATATGGCAAATTGATTTGTGTTTGGATGTTATATTCAGTTAACTCGGTTATTTAATTAAGAGATATCCAGTTAATGGGCTTCACTGTCCCAGCTTATAACATGGAATTTTGGAAAGCTCTCATGGTGAGGTTGTGGCAGATTTAATGTTTAGAGAGCAAGGAAGAAAAGAGACATTTTGGGGGTTATCTGATCACTCAGTTTCTGACTGCACCCAATTATGTTTCTTGAAAAGTCTTAATTTATTCCATTCTTGAAAATTTGGAAGAAATGGTTTTGAATTCACTCTGCTAAGTGCAGGAGCCCTGAACAAAAACGGAACCAAGGCCTCATTTCACAGCTTCAGTCCCATATATTTATTGAAACATAGGATTTTTTCTTTGAATTTGCAATAATGGTACCAAATTACAAACACACTTGTTAAGGTGCTAACATCTCAACCTGTGCTGGTATGGGTTAAATATGGGAAGAGGGGATGAAGCACATAATCTCAAATATGACTCAGCATCCCACCCTCAACCACTTTTACACACACACACACACACCACACACACACACACAGTCTTGTTTTCCCTACATACCGAGGTACCCCATTGTCTGTCCTTTGTGTGGACTAATGGTTTCAACCTCATTTTGCCGGTACAGTTCTGGGAAAACAACCGAGGTAAAGGGTTTCTTTTGTCTTTTGTACCTCGGTAAGGCGAAACACGCAAACTCTTTTGTCTAGTTACCTCGTCAAGTTGGTAAGACAAACGCACACACACACACACACACACACACACACACACACACACACACACACACACACACAGTCTTGTCTACCCTACATACCGAGGTACCCCATTGTTTGTCCTTTGTGTGGACTAACGGTTTCTACCTCGTTTTGCCGGTACAGTTCTGGGAAAACAACCAAGGTAAAGGGTTTCTTTTGTCTTTTGTACCTCGGTAAGGCGAAACACGCAAACTCTTTTGTCTAGTTACCTCGTCAAGTTGGTAAGACAAACCCACACACACACACACACACACTCAGTCTTATAATGCATAATGAACAGGCTCAGATACCAGTTTTTTAACAACTGGGCTCACCTCATTTGTGCTCACAAGCCCACTTGATTGGTTAAATGTCTGGTGTGTGTGTGCCCGATTGTAAGTGTTAACAAATGCACTCACACACGCACAGAGACACAAATACACACATACACTTTTCCAGAAAACGTCCAAGAGGTCTCCCCTCAAACTTCAATTTTTCTTTGCTAATTATGCCTGCAGTGATCTTACCACACTAGCCTCCCCTTGTTTGTTGGGCCGGGCCTGGTTGGTAGCTGCAATGTCTTGTGTGTGTGCCCGATCCTAGGTGTTTACAAATACACCACACACACACACACACACACACACACTAGAATACAAAAAAATGAAAAAATATGGGATTCTAAATGAACAAAAACATCATCTACAGCATGTGTGAAAAATGTACAAAAATGAAGCAGTTTGCAAGTCAGTCTGTTAATGGAATAATTATACCCCCACTTTTGAAGAAAATGGGGGGGGGGGGGGGGGGGGGGTATACTGAATTACATGCGTCCATCCATCCATGTGTGAGTCCATCCAAGAATATTCATAACTTTCATAATTGGTCCTTATTTTGTTTTTAATTCATTTATGCTTCATTGGCCCAGCACTGAAATGGGGGTATAATTGCCTTTATCAATATTTTCTTGTTGCGAAATGGGAAACGGCATTTCAAATATTTCAGGTGGTGACAGATGGTAACATATGCTACTGGGGGAATAAACATACAAGAAACTGGGTGAGCTCTCATCCAATCACAGGGCACAAATTTTAGTCTTATTCGAATTTAGGCCAGAGTGGCCAATGGTGGAATCCATGTTACAGAAATACCTGTATATTGACTCATTTACACACTCTCAGTTTTTAAATTATCTGTATAATCAGGCAACATTTCTATTGAAAAAAGTGTGGGGAATATTTGTGAACTCAAGTATTGGCTGTGCATGGTGGGGGTGCCATTGCTTGACTAGAAACCATTACATCTTAAGGCAGGTTGTGGTCAAGTGGAAATTTTGTACAGCCACCCAGACCATAACTCTGTTCTTAACATGAATATCAGATGACACTTGCAAAAAAAACTTCTCGATTAAAGTTATTGTGTTTTTCATGTATATTATGCTTGTAGAATTTTTCCTCTGAGTGGAGTTCATTGATTTTACCCTGGAAAGCCTCAAGAGTTTGGTACATTTTTCTACACTCTTGACAGTTTACATCATTTGTCTTTGCTGTTGTTTCTATGCATGTCTTGGCTGCCTCTGTAGGCAGCCAAGACTTGCCTAAAATAACTGCCAAGGTTTCAAAAATGTAGCATGCATGTTGACGTAATGACTATGTTTGGACACCTATTTGGTGCAGCAAAAAGTGTTCAGTGAGAATTAGGTCTGAAAGCGTCTGTAGGGAATTTCCTTGTAAATAATTTATGGGAAAGTGCCTACAGGCACTCTCTCATACATTGTTACAAGGCAAAGAATTTTGAAGAAATTTTGATGACAAAAAATAATTCAGCACTCTACCAGTTAAACTTGACTTTATACTTGTGTTGTAGTCCTGTTACAGCAGTAGATAATAAAGGTGACTTTAACTCTGCACCTAATTTACCAACAAATAACAATTCAAACAAAATTCTCAAAACGACTTCAGATTTTCAATTTTTGATTCAAATTTGAGGTAAAAACTGGAAAACTAAAAATATTTTATTAGCTATTTTGTGAATAGCATCGGTCAGTTATGGCCATTATGTTAGGTAAAAAGGTTAACTGGTAGAGTGCTAGAAACCACTATCAGGGCTTTAATATGAACAGCAGGTACCCCAGCCTCAACGTCGCATATTCTGTGGATGTGCTTCTATTATCTTAGAAGGGAATTTACTTAGTCTGTATTGGTTTGCCTTGTTACAATTTATGGGAGAGTGCCACTTGGCACTCTCCCATAAATTGTAACAAGGCAAAGACACTTAAACAAATAACAAATTTTGATGACCAAAAATAACTTAGCACTCTACCAGTTAATAACAATAAGCATTAAAAGGTACTCTAGATTTTATTTTCAGCTGGTCTGTGTTGATGGCATCACAGACAATAAAAGTACAGAAGAATAAATTGTTTGTAAAGACTTGTGTATATATTATTAAAACATTTTAGCTTCGCACAAGACACCAACATGAATATTTTAAATTATGTGATAACAAATTAGTGTATTTATTATCCATTGCTTGTGTATAAAAATTAACATGATGTACAGAGTGGAATATGTTGCCATAGAAACTAATATTGATCATATTCATATAAAAGGTTTTGCAATACGTTTGTATAAATATATCAGTTTTGCTGCAATGTTTAGTAGTTTAAGTATTATTAACCCTCTGCACACTGATGGTGAAGTACCAAAATTTTATGTTGCAACTTTTTTGATGATGTAACTTTAAATTTAACCAATTCCGTCTTGTTTGATAGAGCTCAATGAGCTCTGTCAAACATGACTGAATTGGTTAAATTCCTGGTTGCATTATGGGAAAAGTCTACAGCTTGATATTTTAGCATTATTGTGCAGAATGGTTAAGTCAGTTTGTACCTCGGTTTTCTGGGAATGGTGACTCATAATTTTTTGTATATAAACTGTTGATTGACAAAGTTCATCACAATTCCTCAGATTTGTTTTCCATCAAAATAATTTTTTTTTTTTTTTTTTTTCTCTAACCTTTGATCCATTTAGACAATTAGAGAATTCCAATAATCACATTTGTGATTGACAAAGTTCATCACAATTCCTCAGATTTGTTTTCCATCAAAATAATTTTTTTTTTTTTTTTTTTTTTTTTCTCTCTCTAACCTTTGATCCATTTAGACAATTAGAGAATTCCAATAATCACATTTGTCATATACAGACACACTGACCTGAAACTGATGACACAATTATAACTTGGTCCTTAGACTTGATCCCCTGATTGTTTTTGCCCTAATTGTAATGTGGATTTCATACCTATGTTTTGGTAATAATTTCATCATAAATGCTGAAAGAGACCTTAAACAGCATTAAATACATAAATATTTACATGGGATTGTTTTGTTACAATTTATTGGAGAGTGCCTATGGGGCACTCTCCAATAAAATGTAACAAGACAAATCCTTGTGTAATAAATTATTTTGCATCCACCTGAATATGAAACACTTTCACAGAATATTAAGTCTTTAAATTGCGGTACCAATAATTTCAATCGGAGCCCAAATTTGGGCTTCTAGAACTCATTCAGTTAAACTGCAGACTAAGATGAAAAATTGGTAATTGCTGAATGACATCATGTTGAATGCATGCTGTAGCTTCTCTTTCATCAATAATTGTTTCTCGAAAAATCAGAATCCATCTGTGAGGGTTTACTGTTCCAACTTGGTATGTATAAGACTTGGTGGTCTGTCTCAAACAATACAATGAACAATCAGTAAATAACTGGTCGAGTTCTAAATTATTTTTGGTCGGAAAAATTTTTTCCTATGTTTTTGCCTTGGTAAAATGTATGGGAGAGTGCCTTAAATCTCACCCATCAATAGTATCAAGGTAAATACATGCAGCCTAAATCATTTCCCTCCACAGATAATATGAAGCACGCCAAACGAATATGAAGCCTTTAAGTTGCAGTACCTGCACCTCAGTAAAAGCCTAATTTGGACCTTATTAAAATTATTACTGAACCTCCCTCCAAGTACAAATTAGATATGCCCAATCACAATAACCAGTATTGTATGTGGCAATCCCATTCAGGAACTTGGTATTGAAAGGATTCATTTTCAGGAGCAGCGCTAAGAAAAACTCTTCAGGCCATGATTCATATGTATTCATCCATTTGTCCAAATATAGATAAGTATTGAAAACAGAGCAAGCCATAATGTACTGTAGAATATAGTTATTACTGTATCAGTGTAAATACATATGTAGAGTTGAGATATATGAGCACAGTGTATGTACACATTATCATGTTATGTTGTACTGTTAATTCAGTCTTGTTGTATAATTTCTTATGTGATAGAATATGCAATAAATGTGTTATGATATAGAATTTTGTATTTTTGTCATTATTTTCTCCATAGTAATCCCAAGAAGTGACTTATTTAGGTACGTAAGTGCTTATTTACTGTGTTAACTGGTTGAGTGCTAGCAAACACTATGAGGGCTTTCAAAGCAGTGCAAAAGGGAACATTTTCCTTGCTCATATTTCATATTCAGTCACACACAAATAATATTTTGTTTCTACAAATTTGTTCTATTACAAATTATTGAAGAGTGCCTGTAGGCACTTTCCAATAATTTGTAATAAAACAAATTTGGATGGATAAATTCCCCGCTGGAACTCTGGGAAGTGAAGCCGTGCCTGTTCACTGTGGTAAACAGGCTCTGTTTCACTGGTAAAATAGGACCCAGTCACCAATGCTTGGGAGGTGCAAACCCTCTCTAAAATGGGCAACATGGCTTATTAACATTCACCCCTGGTCTTGAGTTGATACTCATGTTGTGGTCATGATTAGCCATTGTGCAAAAATATGTGACCTTAAACACCAATAAATAAATAAATAAATAGATGAACAAAATAGGACTGCCAAAAATAATCTAGCCTACTTTGTTATACGCCCGTTTGAAAAACGGGACGTATTATAGTATGGCATTGTCCGTCCATCTGTCCGTCCGTCCGTCCGTTTGGTTTCCGAACAATAACTTTAGTATTTGTTTTCCGATCGGCTCCAAATTTGGTATGTGGTTTAATCACAACAAAATACATTTCAAGTTCGAATATGGGGTCGGTCCGAACATTTTTCGCCTGAATTATGGCCCCTGTTGGATTTAGAATTCGTCAAATATTTGGTTTCCGGATGATAACTTTAGTATTTGTTTTCCGATCGGCTCCAAATTTGGTATGTGGTTTAATCACAACAAAATACAGGTCAAGTTCGAATATGGGGTCGGTCTGAACAATTTTTGCCTGAATTATGGCCCCTGTTGGACATTATATGATGTATAAGGTAAAGTAATTCTTGAAACCTCTCGCACTGATACATAATAGTGAAACCACTTTGGCTTCCTTTATAATTTTGCAGCATGACAAATCACTGTCAAGTGAAGCTAGAGAGGTCGAACAGGTTCACAGTGTGATCATGGGGTCTCAACCATATAAATCTAATACTCACTTCAGATATATTGCAAAACTACCATGAAATGTTGGAAAATGCAAATAAAAATGTATGAAGTTCAAAGAAAACACACCAATATTGTGTGACTTGCTGCGTCAAATAATTAATTAGTCAAATAATTACCCAATTAACAAACTGACTAGTCAAATAAATCTCATGGTTTTGATGTGTTTTATTTAAACTTTTTATCTTTTTCTATACACATGCCTCTATGTAAACCACAAGAAGTGAAACAGTACTTGTTTTCTTTGGAAAACAAATAAGATTTTACAGTCCAAATAGGATTCATTCACCAATGCTTGAGTTGGAAATCCTCTAACCTTAAACACGAATAAATAAATAACTAAAGATAGGAAGCTTCAGTGTTTCTAATATATATATATCTATATAAATATGTTACAGTCAAACTGTGAAATCAAGAATTTTTTTTTGAAATTATTAAATTATTGAGTCCTTTTGTGAAGCTATTGTCCTTAATTTTTAGTCTTTTTCTCAAATGACTGAAAAATTTAGTCATTTCACAAAATCACTGATTTCAAAAGTCTAACCGTAACATATATATATATGCCAGAGTAAATTTCTCGCACTCTAAAAAAATTGCAAATGTGTTAAAATGGTACAATTTGAACAGTTCACGGGCGTATGATGCAATGCCCAGCTGTACTCTTGTTTTACTGTATAATTGGGCCTGATTACCAATGCCTGGGTTGTGAGTTTTCTAAAGTGTGCAGGGGTGTCATAAAGATGCCCGTTTGAGGGGGGGGGGGGGGGGGGTGTAAACCTAATTTGCCCTGACTGTGATGGCTCAAGTCCTGACTGACTGATATTCAAACTACATCATCAAGAAATTCCTTGGTCAAAGTCATGCTTTAATGATGTAACTGGAATATCAGTCAGGATAGTAGTTAATAAAAATTCAAGGCTTTTTTTCTTGAAAATTTATCAGTCAATAAATAAAATGCACATGCAGAAGGGCTTTGTGATGCAAACTTATTATTCAATCAACATGTACCAGTACTCCAGTTGGTCATGCCGTTCCCCCAAACAGCCCAAATCAGTTACTACAGACCCCTCCATATCTTTGACTGACTGTGTGTTTGACACAACTCCCAAATGTCAACTCTTTAGAAACTACATATGGCTGGCAAGACTAATTCCAGACAAAAATCTCCCAAATGGAAAGTTATGTGTGTGTGGTGGGGGTACACTACATCTTCCCCCATAGTTACATCCCTGAAAGTGTGTAGTGTGCAGCCCAAGTATAACCGACCGACTTACCCTCTCCCCCACCCCCTCCTTTTCTGAGTCAAAAAATCTCAACTATATGTGTTACAGCATTGCCCAACTCACACGACATCAAATTTTGTTATTTCAGTTTTTCAAAAAATTCAAATAAACCTTATGTAACCCCTCATTGGAACGAGTTTGATGAGATAGTTAAGGGGTCACATGGTATGGTTTGGTTGAAAAAAAATTTCAGCTGAATTTGTAAATTTCGCGGGATGATGAGACTGATTTGTTAACCCTTTACCCAACGTAACGGCCAAAACCAGCCAGCGCTATTCTCAAAAATCGCCAATTAATTTTCATTATTTTTTTTCATTTTTGTCTCAAAAACATAGGTTATGACCCCTCGTTGGAATGAGCT
Organism: Pictodentalium vernedei; assembly: GCA_031216915.1. Classification (NCBI taxonomy): domain Eukaryota; kingdom Metazoa; phylum Mollusca; class Scaphopoda; order Dentaliida; family Dentaliidae; genus Pictodentalium; species Pictodentalium vernedei. The sequence goes on from CM062291.1 coordinate 247,035,356, forward strand.
CGTCGGGCTCGTTCCAATGAGGGGGGTCATAACCTATGTTTTTGAGACAAAAAATGAAAAAACTAGTTATTCAAGAATTTTTTTTGCAAGTGTCGTCTGCTTTTCATGTTAGGTAAAGGGTTAAGTAAAGTGTTATGATGTAAAATTCCATTTGAACCCTTCCACTCCATTGTCTGTAAATTATCCAACTGGGGCTCTTTGGCAGTCACACATTTCAACTACAAATCAATATTTGGGGGATTTTTGCTACTTTTTAACTCACCTGACTGAAAGGCAAGGGAGCTGAAGTGTCTGTCATCTGTCTGGTGGGAACTTTACATTAATGACTTCTCATAAACCACTTGGCCATATTGAACCAAATTTGATGCGCATGTTCCTTATCACATGTAAATCGAGTTTGTTCAAATAATGTTGCCATGCCCACAAGAGGCACCACAAGGGGCACCACAAGGGGCATTAATCTGATAGCACCCATAAATCCAAAATTAAAATCTTCTCCAGAGCCATCAATTAGAATCTTTGATATTAGGTGTATAACATCTTGGGGAGGGGGGGAGGGGCATCAGATTCAAGTTTGTTCAAATCGAGGCCTGAGTTAATAATTGGGCTTCCTGCAGGGCTTCCTGCAGGAGCCTGAATATTAACTTAGTGCAATATGACCAAATTTTTTAAAAAATCTTCTTCACCTCCACCCATTGAATCCTTTCATCTTTGGTATACAACATCTCTAGGCGGGTCAGATTCAAGTTTGTTCAATTCAAGTCCCTGGGTTAATATTTGGGCTCCCTAAATTTTCACTTAGTGCAATATGAGGAAATTTCATTAAAAATCTTCTTCAGATCCACCTGTTAGAATTCTTTCATATTTGGTATACAACATGTTTAGAGGGTTGAGATTCAAGTTTGTTCAAATCAGGTCCCTAGGTTAATATTTGGGCTGCTTATGGAAGTCTGAATTTTAGCTTAGTGCAATATGAGAAAATTTCTTTAAACATCTTCTTCAGATCCTCCAGTCAGAATCCTTTCATATTTGGTAAACAACATCTCTTGTGGGGGGGCCGATTCAACTTTGTTCAAATTGAATCACTGGGTTAATATTTGGACTCCCTATGAGAGCCCAAATTTTAACTTAGTGCAATATGAGGAAATTTCATTAAAAATCTTCTTCAGATCCACCAGTCAGAATCCTTTCATATTTGGTATACAACATATCTAGGAGGGCCAGATTTAGATTTGTTCAAATCGAGTCCCTGAGTTAATATTTGGGCTCTTAATATTTGGAATTTTAATTAAGCGCAATATGAGGGAAATTGTTTTAAAATCTTCTCCAGAACCATCTATTTGAATCTTTTGATATTTGGTATACAAAAAGCTCCAGGGGTTCAGATTCAAGTTTGTTAAAATCGGGTTCCTGGGTTAATATTTGGGCTCTCTATTGAGGGGGGAGGGTGACTGCAGTGACAAAACAACCTTTGGAAGTTTAGCAGTGCTGGTCTACAACTAATATACTTGAAAACACTCAGGAAGACCTATGATAATAATCATCTGACATAGACACTAGAGCTATGAATAATTTAATGACTTCATTTCTCTGTAGAGTTGATGAACTATGTATGACTAACTGAATGTGGCCCAAAATACTTCTTTGAACCACTTTGTCAGGTGAGTGATTAAGGCCCCGTGTGGCCTCTTGTTTCAATCAATATTGCCTTCCAATATTTAGTGACTTTCACTACTCTTCAGTTTAAAGACTCCAAATTCTAGACATATTTGCAAAAATACTACTTGCATCCTGTCTAAAATTTCCAACCTTTTCCAATTTAGGGCTTCGAATTTCTAACTATTGTAGATTTTACAAATGATGCCCCCCCCCCCCCCCCCCCCCCCACACACACACACACTTTAGCACAATCCATAGGTCGTATTTATGGAGGGATTTCATTGTAACTGGGTAGGTTGACTCCATATAATGTCTAGATGATAAAGACCCATTTTGGTCGTGACTGGTCAACTGTGAAATCCCGAAAATGTTTAGCACAGTCTACAGGTCATATTGAAGGGATCTCATTGTAATTTGCTGGGATGACTCCAGATAATGCCCAAATGAGAACGTCCCCTTTTGGTCGCGATCATTCAACCAGGACTGCTGCCTGAGCCCAAAACGCGAAAAACTTTAGCACAGACTAGAGGTCGTATTTCTGAAGGGATTTCATTGTAACTTGGCAGGATGACTTAGTATAATGTCTAGATGAGGACGTCCCCTTTTGGTTGCGATCGGTTAACCGTGATGGCTACACATGCTCGAAGCCTGAAAACCTTTAGCACAGTCTACAGACCATATTTATGAAGGGATTTCATTGTAACTTGATAGGAGGCCACATGCATTAACTGTGAGGGCCACATTAACCCACCCCTCAATTCGTTAGTACAGTCTACATCTCATATTATTTTTATTGAAAACATAGCATACAGGGAACAGAAATTAACATATTCTCAATTATCACAATTTTTAGCTCAACTTTGGCGAAGCCAAATTTGAGGTATTGTCATGGTCCGTCGTCCGTCTGTCCGTCTGTCTGTCCGGGCCAACTAAACCTGTTTAGGAGCTATCATTTTTAGCAAGTTAGTCGAAATTAGGGTAGTATTAGGGTTAGGAGAGGGGTGGGGTTAGGAGTAGGGGTAGGGGTAGCCCCAGGGAAGGGCTAAAGGTTGGAGGGGGTTAGGACCCAGGGGGTGGGGGTTGGGGTCAGGGGTGGGGTTTTAGTTTTTATAGCCCCTAAACCAAAAAATAGCCCCTAATCCTTTTGGTTCGGCTAGGGTGGGGTTATGGTCAGGGGTGGGGTTGGGGTAGGGGTAGCCCCAGAGTAGATTTTAAGGTTGGGGTGGGTTAGGTCCCTGGGGGTGGGGGTTAGGTCAGGGGTGGGGTGGGGTGGGGTTTTAGGGTTTAGGGTCAGGGTAGGGTTAGGGTTAGGGTGTGTTTTTTTTAGTTAGTGCAATCAGTTTTTTTTGTACAGAACTTCTGTATGAAAGTTCTGATTTGAATATATTTTTGTATGAATGTTTAGTAACATGGAATACATCACATCTAATACAGGTTTTTTTCTCGTGCAAAAATTATGCAGATTAGATGAACTTTGATATATTCAGTGCTTCTTATACACAGTAAGTGCACATGTCAATACGTTTCGGGCTAGAGTCTGTATTTATGAACCGATCTTCACAAGACGTCCTGGGTACCTTTGTTATCCACTTGGGACGAGAACGAGTGTTTCTGGGTGTGGTCCAAAATTCGAGATGGCTGCCAATGGCCATTTTGTACCGAAATTAGGTCCAATCAGTTTTTTGTACACAACTTCTATACGGCTCAGGCTAGAGGCTGTATTTATGAACCGATCTTTACAAAACTTCTTGGGCACCTGTGTTATCACCGTGGGTCAAGAACGAGTGTTTTGGGGTGCAGTCCAAAATAAAAGGTGGCCGCCAGCAGCCATTTTGTACCAAAATTTGTGCAATCGGTTTTTTGTACAGAACTTCTGAATGAAAGCTCTGATTTGAATAAATTTTTGTATGAATGTTTAGTAACATGGAATACATCACATATAATACAGGGGTTTTTTTCTCGTGCATAAATTACGCAAATTAGATGAACTTTGATTTATTCAGTACTACGTATACACTGTAAGTGCACTTGTCAATACGGCTAGGGCTGGAGGCTGCATTTATGAACTAAACTTCACGAAACTTCTTGGGTACCTTTGTTATCAGGTTGGGGCGAGAACGAGTGTTTTGGGTTGTGGGCCGAAATTAGTGTAATCAGTTTTTTGTACAGAACTTCTGTATGAAAGTTCTGATTTGAATAAATTTCGGTATGAATGTTTAGTAACATGGAATACATCACATATAACACAGGTTTTTTTTCTCGTGCAGAAATTATGCAAATTAGATGAACTTTGATTTGTTCAGTGCTCCTTGTACTCAGTAAGTACACATGTCAATACGGCTCGGGCTAGAGTCCGTATTTATGAACTGATGATCTTCACGAAACTTCTTGGGGTACCTTTGTTATCACCTTGTGACAGGAACGAGTGTTTTGGGGTGCCTTTGTTATAACTATGCTATGAAAACAAATATTTTGGGGTTCAGTCAGACCCACTCTGGAACTCAAAGATTTCTTTTCTAGTTTAACATCTAACTGTCACCCTACTTTTACAATACTTTACCTATATATTTGTTACAGGCTACGGTCAGCATTTATGTACAGACCGTTACAATACTTTACATGTACCTTAGTTATCAGGTCATCACCTAGATGTTTGTCATTGCTGTGTCACATACTATACATTTACATGTCTTAAACAAGTTGAGCTACAGTGTCATTGACACTTTCATTGCATTATTTCATAATCCTTTCATAAACATTGAACATTATCCTTTTCATCAAACACAACACACAGACAAGTTAACTACAGTGTCATTGACACTGCATTGTGAAAAGCGATGGCCTGTTTTTACCGTCATGTTGGATAAAGGTCTAAGGACAATATTTGAACTAAGGTTCATACACCACGGATGGAAAAAAAGCCAGGACTTTCGAGAAAAATTTATCAAAGAAATCTTCAAGCACTTTCCAAGAGCTTTACTTTAATAATTTCAATCATACCTTACACCTGTATAAATGGCTGTCAAAAAAATGTCCGTCATTGTATTTTAATTAGACCTATAACACCAGTTCCTTTCATCGACGCTTGGGACCCTCTCTGTGATAGCTTCTGAAAGATCAGTGTCAAATGCGAGAATTATTTTGTGAAGAGAAAATGGTTTATGCAAAAAAAATATTTATCACAGTTCAAAAAGAACACTTTTGACGAAAACGTGCCAAGAAGTCACGGGAATGTATCGTTCCTGCGTGGACTTTCCGTGACTTTTTTTCAAGAAAGTGGGATTTAAAAGTATCTCGAATTTCAGTGTGAAAGTTCAAGGACTTTTCTCACTTTAGGACTCCCTGACATAAGAACCTTTTTACTTTTCTTGAAATTCATTCCCGTGTCCCTACTTTCGTCTTTGACACAAAGGCGACATATCAGGGTTGCGCAATATACGCATCCTTACTTCTGGGCCAGGTTCCCACATATAGTAGCAGAATCACCTTTGCATTCAAGTAAGGAAAGAGTTGACTGATTAATTAAAATTCCACACCTTGTGATTCCTTGACTTTACTTTCGAGATGAAAACATTTTGCTGTGCCACATGGATTCACTCACAGTCTGAGCAATATCAATATTCGTGTCCATTCACCTTTATCTCCAAGGTGGGGAAGCTTACGTCAAACCCCCCAACAGCCTGTCATTTTGTGTCCAAGTAATCAAGGGAACCGGAAGCAAGTGGACAAGGCTAGTATCAAAAAGTGTTCTCGACTGTGGGTATGAGTTAACCTCGCGTTTATAACGTATCATAAATTGTAATGTTGTACTCAGCAGGACGCACATTAAAAAATTAACCCAAAGCAACTGGGTTGAATATGAACTCAGCTCAGTAAGTTTGGGTTGATTTGATCATATATCATCACTGTCGATGCAGATTACCTTTCACTGGTGATCCTAGTGTGTTTTTTTAAACTGGTTTATATGTTACATTGATTGAGTCGGCATGTAGGTCCTAAACTATGTTGTGCGCATCAAGGGAATCTGACCAAACTATATATATACACCTGGAACTTAATTAAGCACCCCCTGAAATGTTTCATGACAGTGAAGTTGCTGTTACTGATTATTATGTTTTAATGATTGCTTTGTCTTGCAGTACATTTCTTCCAGTGAAATATGATGTTTCTGGTTGATAGCACACCCCAAACACATTCCCTCGTCAACGTGAAGCATGCTTCCCACGAATGTCACACAAAAACACTATCATCTACATGCAATATCTGGGTATAAAACAAGAAAATTTGTCACTTCTTTTATCAATAAATGTTGTTATGGCAAGGAGGAGACTGTCAGAGGTACTAAGATGGCAAATCATCGGCATGCTTGCAACAGGCATGTCATTCAAAGTCCTCGGGAAGATCGGAGTCTGGCACGCCTCGTTAGGTGCGAACCCTTTGCTTCAAGTGGGGTTTTGAAACGCCTTTGGCTCCCCAACAGGCGTTTGTGCACCGGAACTGCCCGAAACCGTCTCAAAGTACTGGGTATGTGGTCCAGAAGGGTCATCAAGCGTCTAGCTCTATCCGATTAGCATCAAAGACGACCTTTATAATGGTGTATGGCACGACAACACTGGAATCTCAGGACATGGAGGAGCGTCCATTGGTCGGACGAAAGTAGGTTCCTGCTTTACGTCACAAATGGTCGTATGAAAGTGTGGAGGCATAACAATACTGCTTACGTGCACAGGAACATCAGACCTATTGTTTCTTATGGTGGTGGATCAGTAATGATCTGGTGATCACTCTCTCATGATTGTAAACAATATGGTGACTGTACGTGGAAATCTCAATGGTCATCAGTACACCCGGAACATTCTCAGTGCTTCATTTTACTCGCCCTTTATTCATGGACGACAATGCAAGGCCACATCGTTCCCGTGCTGTGAGAGCATTTCTTCAGAACAACGCTATTTACAACACTATCTTGGCCTGCAATGAGCTCCGATTTGAATCCTTTAGAACACATCGGGGACTTTCTTGGACGTCGTGTGCAAGCAAGGGATCCGCCTGCACAGAAGTTGGCCGATTTGGAAGCTTGAATTGCACGAGAAATGGCAGCAGTTGCCTCTGGGCCGTATCAGAAGGCTCACTGGTAGCATTATGAGGAGGGTTCAGGCTGTCATCGGGGCACGTGGTGGATACACCCACTACTGACGTCAGACACTGCCATTGTGTTTCGATACTGACGTCAGACACTGCCATTGTGTTCAGGAGATCATTTTTCCATCAAAAAACATTAATGACAGATATGTGTAATTAGCGCTATTAAAATACTGCATATTTTCATCATTGTGTTGTCTTTCATTTGTCAATAGACCATTTTCTTTCCGCAAACAATCACTTTTAGCCATTTTAAAGATACCATGAAAGTAATGACAGTTTTTATTAACACAAACTGAAAAAAAACAGGGGGTGCTTTATTAAGTTCCAAGTGTATAGTCGAAACACTGAGAAACTTTGTAAATTTTATATAAACACTGCATTGTACAATTATACATTATTTGGATACAGCGTCCACCGTCGCTATTTGATGGGGAGTGGGGGGGGGGAGGTTTAAAGGCCTGCTAACCCACCGTAATGCCATGCAGTAAACTCTGTCATCAACGAGAGTCTTATAGCTCCTTATAATGCAGTAAAGCACAACTGGAACAAATATACGAAAGGGGTGGCACCAGGAGTACCCGACAGGGAGTCGGGGGGGGGGGGGGGGTATTAGAGTGTTTCCGGACAGAGCGGCCAACCATGGTTTGGCCTGGTTGGAGAAATGATTGTTCGAATTGGGAAAAAGTCGCAATATCCATGACTCTAGAGGCTTCGAGAGAGTCATAGTGACACGCAAATAAAAGTGGAACTAGAGTATCAAAAACAGGTGCCATGGTGATTCGCCATGGTCTTTTTTCTGATAGCCTTGTGCCCCAATTCCACAAGCCACGAATTTAATAAAGTGTTATATAACTCATAACAGAGACTAGATGTGTTTCAACAAGTGATTGTGTAGAAAGATTCTGGAGATTCTGGTATCGGAGTAAAATAGAGAGGGCCAAGGATAGTTAGGTCTAGCTAAGCCTAGATAGAATGCTAGTACCGAGAGAAGCCAGAAGGGGACCAGGTTAGCGAATAAAAAACGAGGCCCTTGAAAGAATTGGAGCCAACAAAAATACTCCCATCGATTGGACCACACCATTTCAAGGGACTAAAGTACCGCATGCTACCCTTACAAATAGAAGACCATCCAAGTTGGTTAGATTTAGTAGTACTTTTGGGCAAAGTTAGTCGTTGGACCATCCAAGATGGTTAGATTTAGTAGTACATTTGGGCAAAGTTAGTCGTTGTGGGGTCGATTACGGTAAATCAACAAACTCCCTTTGAATGGAACACACTGTTCAGGGCGTTATAGCACTACGGACTTAAAATCGTAATCGACCTCCACACAAGATGACAGGTTTTCTGTAGGTTATGGGGTCATTTATAGTCAGTTTAATCATTGTAGATCCGTTTTCGGTTACTCGAAATATTCCATTAAAGGTGGAGCATATCCCCTCCCTCAACAAATGTCTTTCTGTCGTAGGCCGGTAACCACGTGCCACCATAGGAAACAAGATGGCGACCCGTGATTGTAGATAACTTTTCGCCTTCGCAGGAAGGGGAGGCAAACCTAACATTATCAGACTGACCAATAGCCTTCTTCAACAGATTTCACATTGGGAACCTACATGTTTTGTCTTCCGTATTTGGGACCCAAAGCGGGTTAATTAGTTAGCGAAAATTTCGTCTAAAAGTATATGTTTTAGAGAAAAATACCAATAACTTTCCTTCCTCGCATGTTGCAACATTTACCATAAAAGGGCCTAATTTTTTTCCCGGCGTACTGAAAATGTTCCGACAAGATATTGGGTGGCGACGTCATCCCCACCTCTTCTGTTCTATGCCACTGTAGCGAACTCCATCAAACAAACTGGACGACAGAAACCCGTGTGACCTGCTGGTGCTGCGCGTGGGCAATAACACCACGCGTCACCATGGTATTGATGTCTCCCCATAACCGCTTACGTGGGCTGCCGCGGCAATCCACATGACACCCAGTATGCATTCCAACATTACGTCACTCGCGAGGGTCCTTCTTGAGGGCCTGCTGATCGGGGAACATCCATCTCTAGTATACTACTTGTAATTAGTGACGGCACCACAAAATGTTTCTCAGGGGGGGGGGGGGGGGGGTCAAGTAGAGGACAAGTTTCACATGAAAGTAGGAGGGGATAAGTTCGCATGTGGCCTTTTAGATCATAGCATTGCATTCAGATACTGTAGACATCTGTGCAAATTCAAAAGGCACCAACAGTCATACGTGGTTTGAGTTTTTTTTTCGGATTGTGCTTTCAGGTGAAGTCTTCTCTTGGCGTTTAGGGGTACATATCTCTGCTGTGTATAACGTCGAAAATAAAGGAACACTAGTATGATCGTGCAACTTTCACGTGAAGATTCGTCTGAAGGGATGAAATGTAACAGTGATCCAAGCTGACTATTTTGAAGACAAGGTACATGAAAGTATATCTGCCCTCGAGCTTGTGAATCGTAACTGTACATGTCCATCTACCGTAGGCTGGGTATGGGTGTGTATGAGAATAAAAAAAAGAAAGACTGTGCGAGGGTGTATGTGTGAGAGAGTGAATAGGGGTATGGAGTGTCCCGGGGGAATGGAGGGTCAAAATGTACGTTTAGGAGGCCTATGTCTCCGATGCCCCTTCCTCCAGTAGCGCCGCCTCTGTTTTTAATCATAATAATGCGTACCGGAGGTTGATAATATCAAAGGCACCGGGAGCAGGGGTAGCTGCCCCTCTTGCCTTGTGACTAAGGGGTAAGGGCAACGTGTTCCCTTTTTCTCCAGTTTATGGAAGTAGGGAGGCCTAATCCGTACCAGGGCTAAAGAAAGTGGGAAGAAGGGCTAAAGCCTGGAGAGTCCTGGTTAGAACAAGGGGAGACCCACGAACCAAATAAAAGGGCTTTCCAAATCTTTGCCCCCCCCACCCCACCCCCACCCTCTCCAAAAATGGCCAGCACACCCCATACTATAGAATTTTGGCTACGCTTCCGGGAATTGTAGGGGTGTGACCCGACCCCCCCCCCCCCAATTATTTTCGAGACAGGACATTTTTGTCGGATTGGAGTCTAAGATATTTCTTGCTCGTAATCAGGTATTTTCGTGAAGGACTAGATTTGATATTAGTATCTGAACTTTACGCATACTGTCGGTTATTCAGACAGAGGTTTGCAGAACCTGTTTCGTTGGCATAGGTCGTGGCCCGTCTTGGCCAATTTGGCGTACCGGCACAGTACGTGTAAATTAAGAACTTGCATCAAGGCAGTAGTGAAGGGGGCCACTTGGGGCTCCTATGGGAATTTACTATAGACAAAAAATCCTATGGAAAATTTCCAAAAAAATGCTATTGATTTTATCATAGGGTACTTTTTCGAGACTTTGAAAAAATGCCGAGTCAGCATTTTTAACACAGTTGGTAATGGGGAAAACATTTCAGACTACTCTTCTCCCAAACCACTGCTCTAAAAGCTTTCAAATTTCACATACATGTATAACATCTTTGGAAGATTGTTTCATACGTTTGTTGAAATCAAATCACTGGGTCCATATTTGGACTCTCTATGGGAGCCCAAATGTTTAAATTAGTGCAGTATGAGGAACATTCTTTAAAAGTCTTCTTCAGATCCACCAATCAGAATCTTTTGATATATGATATGCAGCATCCTTGAGGAGGAGAGATTCAATTTTGTTCAAGCCAAGTCTCTGGGTTCATATTTGGGCTCCCTGTAGGAACCCAAATTATAACTTAGTTCAATATCAGGAATTTTCTTTAAAAATCTTCTCCTTCAGATTCAGCAGTCCGAATGTTTTGATATTTGGTATACAGTATCCTTAGGGAGGTGTGATTCAAGTTTGTTCAAGCCAAGTCTCTGAGTTGATATTTGGGCTCCCTGTGGGAGACTGAATTGTAACTTAGTTCAATATGCGGAACATTCTTTAAAAAATTCTTCTTCTTCACATCCACCAGAAAGAATCTTTTGATATTTGGTATACTATATCTTTAGAGAGGTGAGATTCAAATTTGATAAAGCCAAGTCCCATATTTCATATTCGGGCTCCCTGTTGAAGCCCAAATTATAACTTAGTTCAAAATGAGGAATATTTTTAAAAAATATTTTTCTTCAGATCCAGTAGTCAGAATCCTCAGGGAGGTGAGATTGAAGTTTGTTCAAGCCAAGTCCCTGGGTTCATATTTGGGCTCCCTATGTGAGCCCAAATTATAACTTAGTTCAATATGAGGAATATTTTTAAAAAAAATTCAGATCCACCGGTCAGAATGTTTTGATATTTGGTATATGGTTTTCTTAATCGGGCAGATGAAAGTTTGTTCAAGTAGGGACGCGCGGTTGATAGTTGTCAGTGTCAGGTGAGCGCTCTCAGGCCTCTTGAGGCCTCTTGTTTGATATAAACTCTCAAGGTTTAAAGGTTTCGAAAAGGTTATGTACTTCAGTTTTTGTTCTGTTCATTTCTCCGTATGTTCGGTTCATTTCAACCTTACCTTCAATCTTTGTTCTCTTCATTTCGATCTTCGTTCTCTGCAACTTAGTTCGGATGAGTTCTCTTAAATCTTCGATGCTCTCGATCGTCTTTCACTTTTCACTTGAAAGTTCGGCTTGTACATTGTTCTTTGATTTTCGGTAATTAACTAATTATAATTATTCGATCTTCCTCCTTGATCTTCACTCACTTTGTTCTCTTTATTCTCTTCAGTGTTCGTAGACCTTCAGTTTGTTTAGTACTGTTCAGTCTTCGTTTTTTTCAATTCTCTTCATCACGCTTGACTCGCCCATCATTCTGTCCATTTCACTTCCATTTTCGTTCATTCCATTCTATCCGATTTTCTTTCCCTTCATTCTCTCCGTTGTTATCACTGGTTCTGTATTTATTGGTGTTTAAGATCGCATATTTCTGCACAATCGCTAATCGTGACCACTGGTTCTGTATCTTGATCCTTAATGGTTGAGAAGCTTTGATGTTGAATTCTTTGTATCTTTGTAGATTTGGTTGTACAGAATTATTTTCTCGTCTTCGTTCATGATTCGGGATTCTATGATGTCATTTGTCTATCCATTCCCGAGTAGTTTGTTCAATCGGATTTCCATCGATTGAACATTCTTGAAAGTGTTCCAAGAGTTTGGGCTCAACAGAAAAATATATTTCTTTTCTTCAGTTGTTTGTTCAATCGGATTTCCATCGATTGAACATTCTTGAAAGTGTTCCAAGAGTTTGGGCTCAACAGAAAAATATATTTCTTTTCTTCAGTTGTTGGATTGCTCCGGCGTTCAGTCAGTTGTTGATTATTTGGCATTGGTGGTCAAGGTTTTCTTGATTCACGACTATCTATCAGGTGCTGTTGTGGTAACGTCATTGTTTCTTGTTTATCCTCGGATCGTAGATTTCTGTTGGTAGTATGTCATGCACGTTTCGAGGGTAGTTTGTGGGATCTCATCGGGGGATCTCATGTGACGTCATAGTCACGTGACCCAGTGGCGCCATGTTTGGTTGTCATGGTAACCCGCGTGAGCGGCCATGTTGTGACGTTATCTCCATAGTGATACGTGTTGTTAGCGCGCATGCGCAGCGCGTGTTGTTAAGGTGATACGTGTTTCCGTCGTCCATTTTGTATACTGGAGGCCGCCATCTTAGATTCTATGGTAGCACGTGGTTGCTATGTTACCTAAAGGCTTACAACAGGACAGGGGTATGTTCGGTGGGTGTGTTCAATTAAAGAGGAGTATTTTTCTGACTTACAATTCTCCCAGAAATTCTCGAAGAATTACCACAAACAACCCGACAACTTGTATTATTTCGAATTTTATCAGAATTCTCTGCTTCTGTCTATATATGCAATAGTTTTCGTCTACCTGGGCACGTTCCTTTGCCCTGGAGTATACTCCAGTAGCGTAGAAGAGCCTATTATTTGGAACAGCTTTGCTTATTATTACTATATTTAGCTATTCTGGTCTATTCTTGTTAGTTCTGACCCTATTCCAAGTACTCTTGTTGTTTCATTTATCTAGATCATTTACATAAATTATAACTAACCAATCAGATTGCTTAATTTCCCATAATCTCTATGCCGAGTTATCTCCCCTTATTACAGTGAAGTTCTATCCGATTCTCATCACCTCTATATCCAAAGGCCATATCCCATGGAATCCCTTATTGTGAAACGTCAGATCCCCCGATGAGATCCCCCAAACTACCCTCGAAACGTGTATGACATACTACTTTCTGTTTGACCAATTTGTCTCTAAGAATTTCCGACTGGTCTTGCGCATTCTCTCTGTTGCGGTAGCACCGTTTGTCTGGGTTTTTTAGTGGATCTTATCGTGTCTTCTCAGATGGTCTCTACCTTTGAACATCTTGGCGACATTTGAGCGTTGGAAGCACTTTGCCCCTTTGTCGACCAGAAGCGAGATGATGAAGTTGGTGATCAAATGATGATCAAATGGTGCCCTTTCGACCCTCTTTAACTGAATATTAGATTTTTCTTTCATGTCTGGGTGTGGCAGCGGCGTCTGTGTCTCCGGCTGTGGTCGTGACGGAAAGATCGATGTAGGTGGTGTTGTTGGTGTTGGAGGAGGACTAGGGAGCTGCCTGGGAGTGAACGGCCTAGTACTAGCTGCTGTGTATTTATCTCCCCTCTTTCTGTCCAGGCGTTTTAGTAACCATCTTCTACTGGTTCCCTGGTCTATCCCTGCTGCCGTTTACGCTACCATAAGAGACTGCAACTGGAACCGTATGTCTTCCTCCTCGATCTCCTCTCCCAGGAAAGCCACCACGGGTTACGAGGTGCACACCTCCTGGTCGAAGCTCTAGCAAGAGTAGCAAGAGCTGTAGGGGTGGATCGCCCGAGGCAACTTCCTGTATCGTAGATAAATCTTCCTCCTCCATCTCCTCTTCTTGCCTCCTTTTCCCTCTCCCTCTTCTTCTTCTCCAGAAACTCCGTCGTTCGGTGGGCATCTCGTCTGGGGGAAGGTTGATTCACCACTTTTATACCCTCGAGAGTTTATTTCAAATTACGGAATCCTACTTTGCGGTCTCGGCCCAGAATCCGATTCACAGAATCCTTTTATGGTTTGTCTTGACTAAAAGAATACCATTTTCATCGTATGTGCATATATGCTATATCTTTTTGTGACACATTATCACTATAATAATAATAATAATATACACATTTATATAGCGCCAAAATTATAGTTCAGAAGATGTAGAACCATATTCTAAGGCGCTGTACATGTTACTGAGCTCGTGCAAATATACAAACGGAATATATACAGAATCTTACAGTCCACAACATGACTTATAGGCTTTTTGAAACAGGTATGTTTTGAGATCTTTCTTGAAAAGATTGACATTTGACAGTCTTTTTAGGTGTTCTGGTAAATTATTCCACAAGTGAGGACCAGCAAATGAGAATGACCTATCTCCAAATGTCTTATACCTATGTTTTGGAACATGTAGTAGCATTTTACCATCGGACCTCAGGTTGTATTGACACACATTCTTGGTATTAAGGAGTTCTTCTAAGTAGGCTGGTGACATGTTGTTTTGTGTCTTAAAAACTAATAATAAAGTTTTGAAAATTATTCTGTACTTGACTGGCAGCCAGTGCATATCCCTCAGAACAGGAGTGATGTGCTGAGATCGTGATACCCTGCATACCACTCGGGCTGATGCATTTAGTACCGTCTGCAGGCGAGAGTAATGATATTGTGGTAGGTTGAACAGTAAGGCATTAAAATAATCCAAATGTGAAGTTACAAAGGCATGAACTAGGGTTTTTGTGGAGTCTTTCGTGGGGAACTGTTTTAGCTGTTTAACTTTGTATAGACCCCTGAAAGCCTTATTGCACATATTTGTAACATGTCTGTCCATAGACATGGTAGAGTCGAAGAAGGCACCAAGATTAAGTACACTGTTACTTGCACTGATGGCGGAATCTCTTACCTTCTCTGAATTGATGTCAACTTCAGTGAGTTGCTGTCGTGAACCAATTATTAGGAATTCAGTCTTATCATCATTTATCATTAATTTGTTTGAAACCATCCATGTGCGAATGTCCGAAATACATGATTCAATGGTTTCTAGAGCTTTATTTTGATCCTTGATTGATGGTCGAAAAGAGAAATAGACCTGTGTGTCATCAGCATAACCATGGACATCAGGCAGGTGAGATTCAATGATGGTGAACATTTTTGAAATATAAAATAGAAACAGAACAGGAACAAGGCAACTGCACCGTGGGACTCCACATTCAAGATGGAAGTCTTTTGACAGATTACCATTTATTGATACACGCTGCTGTCTATTCTTGAGGTATGATGATAGCCAGCTAGCACCTACATCTTTAAGTCCAAAATCGGAATTCATTGTCTCTAGCAGAGTTTTATGACAAACAGTGTCAAAAGCAGCACTAAGGTCTAAAAGAACAAGCAATGTTACCCTTCCAGACTCCATATTAAGGAAGATGTCATTCTGAACCTTGAGCAATGCCGTTTCAGTCGAGTGAAATTTTCTGAATCCAGACGTGTTGGCCGGTGATGGAGCATGCATATCACTATGTAACATTAGCTGGCCAAGGCTTTTTCACACAGCTTAGAGACGAACGGTAAGTTACTCACTGGGCGGAAGTTTTTAAATACAAGTTCCGCATCTTGTTTCTTCAGAAGAGGATTAACAATTGCTATTTCCCATGCATCAGGTACATCTCCTTCTAGCAGAGACATGTTGATCATTTTTGTGATTACATGAGCCAAACACATAAACGCATCTTGATATGACCAACAGGCAGTTTCTTATATGTAAGGCGCCCTAGTAGGTGATAAATGAGAGTTAAAGGACATTTTTTCAAAAAACCGTACATGCACACGTACATGTACGTGTACCGCCATAGGGATTCAGTGTTAAATCGTGTAGAGAGTGTAAAAAATGTCATTTTTTCATGATGTACCAGAACTCTCAATTGTTTTTTGACCGCTCGGATCGCACTTTCGATCGTTCAAACAGCCGTTGGCGAACGAGTGCATAATCGACACATCGCTCGGAAGGCAAAAATGTACGAAAATTTGAAGAAATGTAAATTTAAAAATTTTTGTCGACGTCCCATCGCGGATCAGACCTTGGATCTATCGTTGGTGAACGCAAACAAAAAACGCTTTGAGAGTTCTAGGACAGTATCAAAAATGCGTTTTGAGAGGTCAGAGACACCGACAATCGCGATCGCGTTTCGAGCGGTTGAGGGTGCGATCCGATCGGTGAAAAAACGATTGAGAGTTCTAGGACAGGAAATCGATCTCAAAACCTTTTCTCGACGTTCGCCAACGGCGCGAAGTGGGTGTAAAGCGTAGTTGCTCATCGAGGATTTTTTTTAAAAAACCGATTTCGACCTCCGGTACATCGAAAAATGCGGTTTGAGAGTTCTGGGACACTACCACGTTCGCGATCGCGTTCCGGACGGTCTAGGGTGCGATCCGATCGGCGAAACCGATTTGCCGATTCACCTCGCGAGTTTTGTGAGGTGAATCGTAATAGAATCGGTTTTGAGGAGTTTTCAGTTTTGTACTTAGTGTAAATAAAATAGCTTTTTTCATTCAATAGAGTCGACCTTGAAATTGAGTTCCACTTTAGATAGGTTTTAAGCGAGAAAATTTGTGTTTAACTAACATTATGAAATCTTTGCAAAATCCTTTCATTTTTTGTTCTTGTATAACTGAAAGGTTTTCGTTCAATGGATGACATTGAAAAACTCGAGTTTGGAAAATTAGACCCGATGGAAATCGTCCGTTCACGTTTTGTCATGGCGAGATTTAAGGTAAATCGTAATAAAACAGTTTTGTAGAGTTTTTTTTTCATTCAAATAAAGATTCCACTATAAAGCGTTTCACTTATATGGGTTTTAAGAGATAAAAATTGTATTATAAATTGACACTTTGAAAATCTTCGCAAAAATCCTTTTCATGTTTTGTTCCGGTGTGAATGAAAGGTATTTCGTTTTAATAATGGACAATAAATCGCGTTTTCCACTCAGTCAGGTTTTAAGAGGTAAATTGAATTTTAATCGACTTGTGATAATGTTTCGGAGATATGAATGAACCCTTTTAACGAATATAATTATTCTCAAACGCATTAAATCAGAAACCGGTTTCTTATGCGCTAAACTTTCAAACTTTTTCAAAGTCCTTCTGTTCGTCACGGAGTGAATAATCGGTGATGTGATCTTTAACACGTTCGAGGGCAAAGACGCATTTATCGAGGTTTCATTTTGTAAAATGTTTTTTCCTCAACTGGTTTTAGTTATATATTAAAGACAGAAGATTTTTATTTACTTAAAATATAAAACATCAAATAATTATACATTTAATTTTGAGAATAATAAAATAACTCACGTTAGCATACTCTAAAGGAAATATTAATCATTTTAGAAAACGAAAAAATGTTTTTACACATCACAGATTCCAAGCGGAGAGATCAGCTTCTCGACGAATATCAACGACTCAAGAAAAGCATCCAGTCCTCTGACAAAAGCAGGCGATTGGTAGAATGGAATTAAAATGCGAAATCACAAAATTATTTAAACCCATGACGGAGGTTCAGGAACGAAGTAAGAAGGAGATCGTTGACAAATTGAGGCCCTTAAAAGAAAGTTCTTTGAGAATGGGTTCATTTTACGAGAGGGTTTTCCTTTCAAAGATCATCGCCAGATTACGTTCCCATGAGAATCGAAACCGACGTGAGCAAAAGCGACAATGCAGCTTCGACTATCACCACTGATAGCGTCGCATCGTCTGAGTATGGTGGTAAGAGAGATCTGTTGTATAGAATTTATAAGGATTCTGACGGAAGAACTTTTGTGGGTGAAGTGTGCAAGAGGATGATGATAATTTAATCGTCGTTTCGAAGAGGTACGAATTAACTCCTGGACTGCAAAATTGCTCCTTTTCGACAAGTCTGGAGGTTACACGGATCGGGATTTCGACAATTACGGCGACATTCTGGTTCAGACCCACGCCATGAAGAGAAATAACGATGCCAGAGAAACGAGACCCAAAGCCAATAGATGTTACAAGTGGACGAAGGTGGTGAACCCCATATGGGATATGAATAAGAAGTTCGTCGAATCGGTGACTGGCAAAGGGGTGAGAACCACTTTTCTTCCGAGCGATTCTGACGCTCTGTCTCAGAGATTGAGATTGTTGATGGCAAGTCGACGTGCTGGTAATACTGGATTAGATAATGAGATAGTGAGCATATGCGGCGAATTGTTGAGGCAGAAGGTTTTGAATAAGCACGATTATAAAAGGCTGATGAACAAATTGAAGGATTGATATATATATATATATAATAAGTAGAGAGAACAAACAAACAAACAAAAAAATTTTAAAATAAAAACAGTAAAATTACACTAAAAAATAATAAAAAGTATTTAAACAACAAACGATTTGCCAGTGAAAAAAAACAAAATATATATTATAAAATAAAAATATGTTGGTGATAAAGAACAGGGGATACGTTAGAACTTACGCTCAAGGCGGTTCTGGCATCGTCGATTCTATAATGCGAGCGTTCACGAGCGATACAGGTAGAAAACTCGCATTGACCGCATTTGAGGTCGGTAAGAAGACGGCTTTGGATGCTGGTAAGAAAGCCGCTTCCAAAGCTAGTGGTAGGATAGCTTCTGTGGCTGGCAAGAGGGCAGCTGACGCATTGATCGACAAGTTGATCAGTCCGCCGGCGAAGCGAGCTACATTAGAGTGATTGCCGAAAAGTTGGAAAGATTTTAAGGATGCTGTGGTACCCATACAAGATTTAGCCAAAATGACGAGTGGATCTGGATTGAAGAGAACTCGTGACAGTGTAATATAAATAAATAATAATATTTATAAAAACTGAGTTTGAAAAAACATAAAAATTGTGTTTGAAAAAATGTAAAAAATAACAAAAAAATAAACAAAGATGAACATTAAAGATATGTCTTGGAACGACGCCGCGACCAAGAGGTCGAATAACGAGTTCTTTCCCAAAAGCATAAGAGGCTTGATAGTGGGAGAATCGAATTGTGGAAAGACCAATCTGTTGATGAATCTGTTGTCGCAACCTGGCTGGGTGGATTACGACAGATTATTCGTGTTTGGCAAGAGTTTGTTTCAACCCGAATACAGATTGCTTCGAGAGTGCATGGACCATAGACTGCCCAAGGACGTCATAGCTAGAATCTTTGACAGTAGGGAGGAATTCGACAAAAGTGAAGCTTCTCTTTCGACCATTTTGCGGCGATGGAATTGAAGAAGAGAAATGCGTCTTTGAACGTCGAGTGTCAATTTTATGAGAACGCTAGCGACGTTCCGGATCCTAGAGAATTGAAATCGGAAGATAAGAATCTCATGATTTTCGACAATCTGCTTTTGGAGAGACAGAACCGATATTTATTTATTCATTTATTTATTTATTGAGGTTTAAGGTCACATATTTATGCACAATGGCTAATCATGACCGTGACAGTTTTACAGCTGGAGGAAGCCGGAGTACCCGGAGAGAAGCTGGGAGCTCCCCAACATCGTAACTCCGCACTGCAGCACAGGCAGGGTTAGATTGGTTGAAGACATGCGTACCATCGGCGTGCAGCACACCTTAGTACACGGCATCATCGTGCCCCCACACGGGCAATGGAGATGAAGTGTCTTGCCCAAGGCCACAATGCAGTTGCTGCAGGTGGGATTCGAACCGAGGACCTCTCGGCTTGCAGCCTTCACCTCTACCTACTGAGCCACCGCGCTCCCGACAGAACCGATTCGAATTGTATTACGTTAGGGGTCGTCACAGCAACGTGGACTGTTTCTACCTGTTGCAGAATTATTTTCGATTGCCCAGACAGACGATAAGGGAGAACACTAATTTACTGTGTGTCTTTCGCCAGGATCTCAAGAATCTCAATCACATCTACGGTGATCACGTCGCAAACGACATGAGCGTGGCAGAATTCAGGAGATTCTACAAGAGGGTTTGGGATGGAGGACTTTACAATTTCGTCGTGACCGATTTGACTAGTGAATTTAATCGCAGAAAATATCAGAGCGGATTCGACAAGTTTTATGTTTCTGATGATAATAAGATAGAGAGCGAAAATAAAATTAGAAAATAATGAATCATCAATAATTTATTGAGTGGTGAGTGGCAATTTGACTCGATTCACGACAAAATTCAAACCTTCCATCGAATTGAATAGAGAGAAAAGATACCAGATGGCGTTGGTGAATCTGGAGACTTATTATTCCTTTCCCAACGTCACCAAAAAGAATAACTCGTTCAAGTATTCCGACGGAGTGGATTGGTTGGAGATTCGAATTCCCAAAGGAAGTTACAACATAGACGATTTGAACAATTACATTCAGATGCGAATGAAGACAGATGGAAAGGGAAGCAGCAAGATCAGACTCGCTCTCAACCCTAATACCTTACAGACGATGTTGGACTTGGAAGATAATTTTCGAGTGGATTTCAACACGGACGATTCTATAGGCAAGATGCTGGGATTCGATCGAAAGATGTATCGAGGCCACACGGCATCTGAAAATACAGTCGACATTCTCGCAGTCAATAGCATTCTGTGAACGTGGACATGATCGCCGGAAGCTACGTGAATGGTAGCGCTCAACCGACGATCTATTCCTTTTTTTTTAAACAATATTTTATTCTCTTGAAATGGTTCGGTAAACAGGCTATAAGCCTATATAAATACCTTACCGTTACATAAAAATACTTCTTTGATTTACAAACGATGGTGCATGAACAAGTGTGAAAATTGAGTAGAGTCAATCGCTGGCATCAGCAAGGTTTGGTATTGAATCTGAACGTCTTGAACATTACTTCAAACGTTTTACGTATGATAACTGATTCACTATCTCAGCAGGTGTATAGGTTATTTCGATGTTGTCTCGACGAAACAAGACAAATACAATATAATACAGCAAAACAAACAGACCAGAGTTTGGTACTTTCACACCTTGTCCAGTTTATGATGTCCGGAGTTTTACTTTTTCACGATCTCAATCTGAGCTCATGGTCACCTCTGGGTGTGACTTCTACGATGTCACTCCCAAAAGGACCACGAGCTATGTTTGGTTAGCGATAACAATATAGAGGAACATGAATAGTGATAATAATATTTATTATTATAATGACCAAGGTGGGAAATTATACTCAACAGTCTTCGAAGATCTATTGAGAATTGCGCCTTTAGCGAAACCTTCCCGTTTTAAGAATGAAGTTCTGTGTAGCAATGGCAATATTCCTGTTTTCTATATCTGACAGCATAGTACTGCCATATAAAAGCATTTCTGTGTCACATATCGTAGAATCTATGCTTTCAAATAATACTTGCCGCTGTGTGACATATTTAGGACAAGTTAACAGGAAATGCTCGGAGTCTTCATAGTTGAATCCACATGAGCATCTTGGATCGCTATCTATAAATCGTTCAAACATATGACCTTTCAGGTCACTGCACCTTTGTCTAAGTTTGCAGTGTAGAATTTGACCATTCCTCCCACCGACATAGTAATGCTTCGGAACCACTTTGTCATTCCTTTTTAAATATTGCTTCAGAAGTTCTGTTGATTCACAGGATCTCGCAGTTGGGTCCAAAGTATTCCAAAGCTTTACCGCTGATGGCAGGAATGAGTCTCCAAAAAGCGAAGTGCGACATTGTACTTCACGTAGATTACACGAAGAGCGCAGAGGGTAAGTCGTTATATCAGACACTTGGCGGGGAATCATAGACCTTAGGTACAGGGGCGCATTTCCAGTAATAATTCTGTGCATTGTTGTGATTTTGTGCCGTCTTCTGCGTTCTTTTAGAGTTATGAATCCACTTTCTGAGTATATACGATCATGGCTTGTGCCTCTTGGAATTCCACATATTGTACGCAGAGCATCAAATTGTAGATTTTCTAATACAATTAACTTGTTCTCGGGGCAGTTATCCCAGATGATATCAGCATAGTCAAAAAGTGGAAGTATAAAACTAACATACATTGTTTCCAAAGCTGACCTTGAGAGTCTGTATTTCAAGCTACGAAAACAATTTATCATGGGACTGACTTTAGTGATTATGGAATCGACATGAGCATTCCATGATCCAGAATAGTGAAAATTCAGACCAAGGTGTTTGTGAGTATCAGCATCGCCCACGGGAGTGTCTCTAAAATAGAGAGCTGGCTTTGGGAGGGGATTGCATTTCCTCGTAAAACTAAGCGCCACTGTTTTCTCTGGGTTAAAATTGACCTTCCACGTTTTCGCCCAGAGACCTATACACTCGAGATCTGTATTTAAAAGATTTGCGGCCTGAGTTGCATCTTCTACAATTAAATATATTGAAGTGTCATCTGCGTATAACCTAATGTTCGACTGGATATTGTCCACTATATCATTTATATAGATATTGAATAAAAGTGGGCCAAGAACTGAACCCTGAGGGACACCAGCAAGTATGTGATTTAGTTTTGAGCTGGTGCCATTTATTACGACTAACTGTGAACGATCAGTTAAGTAGTTTTGGAACCAAGATAACAAACTGCCCCTAATACCAATCGCATCTAGTTTATGTATTAGACCACTATGCCAGACTCTGTCGAAGGCTTTACTTATATCACAGAATACAAACCTAACTTCTTTACCCTCATCAAGAGAAGATTTAATAAAATTGTCAAGGTAGATAAGTTGATTGACTGTACTATCCCCCGGCCTGAAGCCTGACTGCAGGTCAGACAGGCGATTATCGTTTGTAAGAAATGAATAGACATGATTGAAAACTATTTTTTCAAGAACTTTACTTATGCAACATGTCAGTGATACTGGCCGATAGTTTTCTTTATTGTTGGGTGATAATTTTTTATGAATTGGTATGACACTTGCCATTTTCCATTTCTGTGGAAATATTCCTGTCGATAAGGATATGTTAAATAGACGAGAAAGTGGATATGATAACTCACTCGAGAAACATTTTAAGATCTTATTACTAATTTTGTCGGGACCACAAGCCTTGGACGTGTCTAACTTAGACAATAATAATTCAACCTCTGAAGGATTAGTTTCAACACTGTCGATATAACCATCCAAACGTACAAGGCTTGGCAATTCCCCATCATTAGGTACTGTGCACTGGCTTGCGAAATAATCATTAAATATAGTAGCAATGTCAGCTGGGGCACTTATAACTTCCCCACTTTCAAGCAGTGGAGGAAAAATGTCACTAGTATTTGACTGTTGTTGCGAAAAATGCTTTAAACTCTTCCACCATTGCTTAGAAGATGGGTTTTTTGTGGATACAAATGTCTCTAACTTGAGGTCGTAGTTTCTTTTTGCTTCCCTCACACATGTTATAGTATTATTTCTTATTCTTCTAAACTCCTGCCAGTGTTCTGGGTTATTTGTTCTTTTAGCTTTACCGTGAGCCCTATTTCGATATCGTATTTGCCTTCGTACAGCAGTAGTCATCCACGGCTTGTCATTCGGGCGCACTAGTATTGACTTTGATGAAATAAATTTTTGGGCTGATTCCATGATGAAAGTAGTAATACTTTCGGTAATTGTATCAACACTCTCCGATCTAAAAAACTCGTCCCAGTTTGTATCAGAAAATGTCTGCGATATACCATCTGCATCCATATTTTTGAAGTCCCAGACGACCCTACTATACGGGGTGAAATGTGATTTCATACATGTGACACTGGCCGATATCGCGTGGTGGTCACTGCAAAATGGGGGAATGACTTCTACACTAGATATAAAGTCTGGACATGTGGTCAACATCAGGTCAATGAGACTACTTGAATTTTCAGTAACTCTTGTTGGCTCTTTGATGATCTGTGTGATGGTATGCTTTGTTTCTAACTGACTAATTTTTGGATGTGTTGTTGGTATACAATTAGCATTGAAGTCGCCAACTAGAATGCACTTGATTGCCAAATTGTTTCGTGCTTCAGATATTGATTCGTCGATCAGATCCCAGTAGAAGTTACGAGATGACGGTGGTCGATAGAACACACCCAAAAGAATCTTTTGGTTTGTACTTCTGACCTCAATCCACGTTGCCTCTAATCCAGGGCGCTCGAGTTCACGTTTGCGTTCGTATATTAAACCTGATTTAAGATAGACTATGATTCCACCGCCGGTGCCATCTTCCCTATCTCTTCGAACTGGCGGATGTTGATAGCCAGAAAGTCTCAGACTATCCGAGGTCACGTTTTCACTTAACAGGGATTCTGTAATGGCAATAATATCAAAGTCGCTAAGTTCTGCTTGAATTAGGTCGATTTTATTTCGAATGCCTCGGACATTTATATGTACTATCGACATTTTACTGGTGGGATCACCTGGGTTTAGCTCCACATTTCCGCTGATTATCAACAGAAAATAGATGATTATTGCCAATCCAGCATGCCCCAACATCATATATATCATTTTAGAGTAACAGGTATGTGTCCTCACAAGCGATGCAGATTCAATACCCTCAACAACACCGAATGTCCCAATCCTTGCACGGTAAGTACTGATATCAACCGCCATAATAATTGTCAAGGTAAAACAATTTGGATATCAGTGATTGTGAGCAAGGTTGGGCAGTACGGTGATCATTTTTCTCTGCAGTAAGTGATTTTTTAAAATCACGGAGAACAGGTGGTGACTCTACTCGTAATTTAACAATTGTGTATGTTCTATATACATAATAAAAATAAAAATAATAACAAATGAAATGTGTCATATAGACAGTAGTGTATGGTTACATTTGAGATTCGGATTTGCTTTGCGAACACCAGTCTTTGTCTATTTATTTACTTTGTGCATCCCACAATGATACAAAGGGACTTCTTAGAGTCACGGTTCCGCAATGACTCACATTTAATTATATTCTTGATTACGTTTATATATTTAACTTATAGAATAATAGGGGTGATGGTATCGAGCAGTAAAACACATGCTCGCAACTGATAATTTTGAAAAGTTGGATAGGAGGCGCCTTAAGTTTGCAACAATATTAACCAAATGTTCTTATATGATGTCTTGCTCTAATGTGGTTTGGGAAGAGTTTCAGAGTGCCCCGTGTCCCTATTATTATATCACTTTATATATTTAACTGATATAATAATAGGGGCGATGGTGTCGAGCAGTAAAACACATGGTCGCAATTGAGAATTTGGAAAAGTAGGACAGGAGGCGCCTTAAGTTTGCATCAATATTAACCAGATTTTCTTATAAGAGTCCTTGCTCTAATATGGTTTGGGGAGATTTTCAGAGTCTCCCGTGGAGACATATACATAGTGTTAACCGGGTTAGAGTTCCGTGATCTCAGAAATTTAAAACAGAGGTAAATCACACCCTAATAGGACTCTCCAGACCGACTCTGTCCACCTCTCCACAGATGTTTACAATGATTTGTATTTCAATCTCCCCTAAAGGGGCAAGGAGAACCAATCACCAAACGCTTTCTCCCCGGGCTCCCGGCCTGTGCAGATTACCAGTGACTCTGATCTATTCCTTCTTTCCAAACGTGTCGCCGGGTTATAAGATCGTGGAACAACCTCGAAATTTAGTTTATCTACCTGTGATTTCAGACACGTTGTATAGTCTCAAAACCACGTTGACGGATCAAAATGGTGAACTGTTAGATCTTCGTGGAGAGAGGGTGATGATACGATTTCACATAAGAGAAATATAAAAAGCAAAAAACAAAATATATATTGCGTATATATATAAATAAGAAAATAAAATAAATGCAATATTAATTTACATAAATTATTTAATATATATAATTATCATTAAAACAAAAAAAACAATTGAACAAAATATATTTAAAAAAAAGAATTATGACACAATACGTGGTTAAAAACATGAACATATCCGCAGGACAGAGGAAGAAACTTAAGAGAGCGTTAGCAACTCGAGGCAAGGTGGTGAGATTCAAATTCACTCACGAAGATCTGAAGAGTGGCGGTCAGGATTCGATCGCCTGGACCAGAAGTCAAATCAAAAGGATGGAGAAAGCGATTCGTGATGGAAGAGGGTTGATGGTGAGATTGAGTCCCACTCAATTGAAATACAATTTGAGAATGAAAGGCGGTTTCCTACTGCTATTGGCAGGAATCAACGTAAAAGCATTACCCTTTGCCGCAAAAGCATTACCCTTTCTCGGAAAGACTCTCAGCGTGGGAACTCTCTTGGGACTCGCGAGTTCGGCAGTTGAGAAATTAATGGGTGGCAGCGGACTGTTTTTGAAGAAGGGAGGAGCCGTGTGTCGCGTCCATGTGGACGACAGCGGTGAAGGATTGTATCTAGAACCCGTTAGAGGTGGCAACTCTTTGAGTGGAAATGGTCTCTATCTGAAGAGTGGACGAAATGTTGAGCGACTCGGTAAGGGTTTGCTGTTTGGTGAGAATTCGCCGTTTAAGAATATACCGATTTTGAGTATGTTATTATAATGTAAAAAAATTATATAATTATATAAAATATAAAAATATAAATCATAGAAAGTATAAAAAATAATATAAAATGGATAAAAAGGTGGAAAAACAATTAGACGATAATGATGAATATCGCGAGATAGAGTGCAAAAAGATGTGGAAAAACGATTAGATGCTAATGATGAATATTGCGGGATAGTGTGGGAAAAAGATGTGGAAAAACAATTAGATGCTAATGATGGATCCCTTAGGAAGGAACTGAAAAAAGAGCGGGATAGATGGTTGAAATTTAAAAGAATTAGACGTTTTCCACCGTCACCACTACCTTCTGAAGAGAATGGTAATGATGTGAGTGTTACCAAGGGATGTACCACATTCGTTGCACAAATGTGTTCTTATAAAAACGTAATATATTACAAAAAAAGGAAAGAAGAATCGACGCCGAAATTTGAGAAAAAAGGAAACGTTATTATAATATTTTTGGGCGATAGTGAAGAAGAAGAAGAAGAAGAAGAAGAAGGAAAACAAAAAACAAAAAAAAAAGTAATGAGATCTAGAGATGATCATCCTCTCTAGATCTCATTACTTTTTTTTCCTTCTTCTTCGCTAAAAATCAGTCTCTCTATTGTTTATATTTCCAAGTCCGTTATTAGCATGTTGACGGCCGTGTCTTCTCCTTTTTCGAAAATGTGTTGAATGTTTATCTTTACTTTTTTGAGGTTTTTACATCGGTGAACGGGCTCTCACCACCCACTTTGTTCACGAGTTTGAGAGAGATTTTTGGATATATGAGTAGGTAATAATTGAGAGTTTACGACCACTTTGTACATGTACGTGTACAAAATACGTATATGATGCATTTACCAACGTGGGATTCAGTGTTAAATCGCATGCTTGTTCACAAAAATGTTCAGTGGTCTTGAATCCGCTGTTTTTTTTTGTGACTCCTAGATCGCACTTTTAACGTTCAAATACTCGTGGTGAACGTTGAATGTCACGCGTTTTTAAAAAAAAGGTGAAATTGTACATTTTCACTTTTTTTTTTACTTTAAAAATTTTTGTCAACGTTCCCATCGCAGATCAGACCATCGATCCATCGTTGGTGAACGCGAGCAAAATTCTGGGCTAGCATAAAAAAAAACGGTTTGCGGATTCTGGACCAGTGGTCCAGAATCCGCAATTGTTTTGAGGCGGTGGGTTTTTCCCATTTATGATGTAAGTAGGGGAATACCCATAGTGGGATTTTCCAAACTCATCTAATTAACCAATCAGATTGCTTGATTCTCTGCTAATTATCCAATCAGATTGCTTGATTCTCATAAACTTAATCATACAGAGTTATCTCCCCTCGTCGTGGGGTGGGCGGAATACCCGGATTTTTTTTTTCAAAAACTTAACAGACAACTATTAAACGCTTCCATTTCTGACGTGAGTGGGGGGAATACCCGAGGAAATTAAAAAAAGTGATCGATATATATAGGAGAGAAAAAAAACATAAACATAAAAATAATTATACATTTAATTTTGAAAATAATAAAATAACTCGCATTAGCATACTTAAAGGAACATTAACAATTAAAAACGAAAAATGTTTTTACAGATGGATTCTAGATGTCGAGATCGAATTTTAGGGGAGTATGAACGTGCTGAGAAGGGCATTCAGTCGGCTGACAGAAGCAGACGTCTTGGTGAGATGGAACTCAAACGCGAAGCCACAAAAATATTTAAACCCGTGACGGAGGGTCAAGAGCGAAGCAGGAAGGATATAGTCGAAGAATTGAGACCCATAAAAGAGAGTTCTTTGAGAATGGGTTCGTTGCCTCTTAGTTTTGGAAATCGGCATTCCGTTCAATCTACACCGGATTACGTTCCCACGGGAATTCAAACAGAGAGTGAGAGCGACACCGATACAGCTTCGACTATCACCACTGGTAGCATCGCATCGTCTGATGATGGCAGTAAGAGAGATCTGTTGTATGGATTTTATAAGGATTCGGAGGGGAGAATTTTTGTCGGTGACACAGAAGTAGATATTGGCGATGATGAATTAATCATTGATTCGAACAGATACGAATTGACTGATGGACTGCGCAGATTGCTCCTTTACGACAAGCCTAGCGATTACACGGAACAGGATTTCGACAATTACGGCGATATTCTGGTTCAGACCCACGCCATGAAGTGAAATAACGATGCCAGAGAGACGAGACCCAAAGCCAACAGAGGTTACAAGTGGACGAAAGTGGTGAAACCCATATGGGATATGAACAAGAAGTTCGTCGAATCGGTGACTGGCAAAGGGGTGAAAACCACTTTTCTTCCGAGCGATTCTGACAATCTGTCTCAGAGATTGAGTTTGTTGATGGCGAGCAGACGGGCTGGTAACACAGGATTAGATAATCAGATAATTACTATATCTGACGAATTGTAAAGACAGAAGGTTTTGAATAAAAACCATTATAAAAGGCTGATGAACGAATTGAAGGACTGATGTGTATATAATAAGTAGAGAGAAAGAAACAAACAAAAATAAAACAGTAAATTTTTACACTAGAATAATAAAAGTATTTAAAAACAACAAAACGATTTACCAGTGAAAAAAACAAAAATATATTATAAAAATAAAATATGTTGGTGATAAAGAACAGGGGATACGTCAGAACTTACATTCAAGGCGGTTCTGGCATTGTCGATTCTATAATGCGAGCATTCACGAGCGATGCGGGTAAAAAACTCGCATCGACCGCATTTGAGGTCGGTAAGAAGACGGCTTTGGATGCTGGTAAGAAAGCCATTTCTGAAGCCAGTGCTAGGATAGCTTCTGTAGCTGGCAAGAGGGCAGCCGACATGTTGATCGACAAGTTGATCAGTCCGCCGGCGAAGCGAGCTGCGTTAGAGCAAACGCCGAAAAGTTGGAAAGATTTTAAGGATGCTGTGGTACCCATACAAGATTTAGCCAAAATGATGAGTGGATCTGGATTGAAGAGAACTCACAACGGTGTGATATAAATAAATAATAATATTAAAAACTGAGTTTGAAAAACATAAAAAATTTGTGTTTGAAAAGAATCTAAAATAACAAACAAACAAAAAAATAAAACAAAGATGAACATTAAAGATATGTCTTGGAACGACGCCGCGACCAAGAGATCGAATAACGAGTTCTTTCCCAAAAGCATAAGAGGCTTGATA
Organism: Pictodentalium vernedei; assembly: GCA_031216915.1. Taxonomy (NCBI): domain Eukaryota; kingdom Metazoa; phylum Mollusca; class Scaphopoda; order Dentaliida; family Dentaliidae; genus Pictodentalium; species Pictodentalium vernedei. Next base: position 247,064,807 of record CM062291.1, read on the forward strand.
GTGGGAAAATCGAATTGTGGAAAGACCAATCTGTTGATGAATCTGTTGTCCCGACCCGACTGGTTGGATTACGACAGATTGTTCGTGTTTGGCAAGAGCTTGTTTCAACCCGAATACAGATTGCTTCGAGAGTGCATGGATCGTAGATTGCTCAAGGACGTCATAGCCAGAATCATTGACAGTAGGGAGGAATTCGACAAGAGTGAAGCTTCACTTCCAACCATTTTGGATGGTGCCGCGATGGAACTGATAAAGAGAAATGCATCTTTGAACGTCGAGTGTCGATTTTATGAGAATGCTAGCGACATTCCGGATCCTAGAGAATTGAAATCGGGAGATAAGAATCTCATGATTTTCGACGATCTGCTTTTGGAGAGACAGAATCAATGCGAATCGTATTACGTTAGAGGTCGACACAGCAACGTGGACTGTTTCTACCTGTCGCAGAATTATTTTCGATTGCCCAGACAGATGATAAGGGAGAACGCTAATTTTCTATGTCTCTTTTGCCAAGATCTCAAGAATCTCAATCACATCTACGGCGATCACGTCGCAAACGATATGAGCGTGGTGGAATTCAGGAGAGTCTGCAAGAGGGTTTGGGATGGAGGACTTTACAATTTTGTCATGATCGATTTCACAAGTGAATTTAATCGCGGAGATATCGGTGCGGATTCGACAAGTTTAATGTTTCTGATGATAATAAGATAGAGCGTGAAAATAAAAAACATTTTAGAAAATAATAAATCTTCAAATAATTAGTTTTTTAAAAAAAAATTAAAAAAATAAAATTAAATATAATGTTCGAACATGGAGAATTGTTAGAACGGATAGCCGAGAATACGGCTGCAAAACAATCCATTCAAATCGTGGTGAGTGGCGATTCGACTCGATTCGCTACGAAATTCGAACCTTCCATCAAATTGAATAGAGAGAAAAGATACGAGATGGCGTTGGTGAATCTGGAGACTTATTATTCCTTTCCCAATGTCACTGAAAAGAATAACTCGTTCAAGTATTCCCACGGAGTGTATTGGTTGGAGATTCGAATTCCCAAAGGAAGTTATGACATAGACGATTTGAACAATTACATTCAGACACCAATGAAGACAGATGGAAAGGGAAGCAACAAGATCAGACTTGCTCCCAATCCTAATACCTTACAGACGATATTGGATTTGAAAGATAATTTTCGAGTGGATTTCAACACGGACGATTCTATAGGCAAGATGTTAGGATTCAATCGAAAGATGTATCGAGACCACGCGGCATCTGAAAATACGGTCGACATTCTCGCAGTCAATAGCATTCTGCTGAACATGGACGTGATTGCTGGAAGCTATATGAATGGTAGCGCTCAACTGACAATCTATTCCTTCTTTCCAAACGTGTCGCCGGGTTATAAGATCGTGGAGCGACCTCGAAATTTAGTTTATCTACCAGTGATTTCAGACACGTTGTATAGTCTCAAAACCACGTTGACGGATCAAAATGGTTAACTGTTAGATCTTCGCGGAGAGAGGGTGACGATACGATTTCACATAAGAGAAATATAAAAGCAAAAAAAAAAATATTGTGTATATATATAGATAACAAAAATAAAATAAACGCAATATTAATTTTACAAAATTATTTTAATATAAATAATTATTAAACAAGAAAACAATTGAAGTAAATATATTTTAAAAAAAGAATTATGACAGAATATGTGATTAAAAACGTGAACATATCCGCAGGACAGAGGAAGAAACTTAAGAGAGCGTTAACAACTCGAGGTGAGGCGGTGAGATTCAAATTCACTCACGAAGATCTGACGAGAGGCGGTCAGGATTCGATCACCTGGACCAGAAGTCAAATCAAAAGGATGGAGAAAGCGATTCGCGATGGAAGAGGATTGACGGTGAGATTGAGTCCCGCTCAATTGAGATACAATTTGAGAATGAAAGGTGGTTTCCTACCGCTATTGGCAGGAATCACCGCAAAAGCATTACCCTTCGCTGCAAAGGCACTACCCTTTCTCGGAAAGACTCTTGGTGTGGGAGCTCTCACGGGACTCACAAGTTCGGCAGTTGAGAAATTAATGGGTGGTAGCGCACTGTTTTTGAAGAAGGGAGGAGCCGTGTGTCGCGTCCACAGAGATGACAGCGGTAAAGGATTGTATCTAGAACCCGTTAGAGGTGGAAACTCTTTGAGTGGAAACGGTCTCTATCTGAAGAGTGGACAGAACGTTGAGCAACTCGGCAAGGGTTTGTTGCTCGGAGAGAATTCGCCGTTTAAGAATATACCGATTTTGAATATGTTATTATAATATAAAATTATATAATTATATAAAATATAAATCATAGAAAGTATAAAATAATATATTTAAAATGGATAAAAAGGTGGAGAAACAATTAGATGATAATGACGAATATCGCGAGACAGAGAGCGAAAAAAAAAAAAAGATGTGGAAAAATGGTTAGATGCTAATGATGGATATATAAGGAAAGAACTGATGAAAGAGATAGATAAAGCGCAGGATAGACGGTTGAAATTGAAAAGAATGAGATGCTTTCCACCATCACCACTACCTTCTGAAGAGAATGGTAATGATGCGAGTGTTACCAAGAGATGCACAACATTCGTTCATAATTATGATTCGGATAAACAAATGTGTTGTTATAAAAACGTATCATATTACAAAAAAAAGAAAAAAAGAAAAGAAGAATCGACGCTGAAATTTAAGAAAAAAGGAAACGTTATTACATTATATGGGTAATATTGAAGAAGGAAAACAAAAAAAAAAAAGTAATGAGATCTAAAAGATGATCTCATTACTTTTTTTCCCCTTTTTCTTTGCTAAAAAATCAATCTCTCTATTGTTTATATTTCCAAGCCCGTTATTAGCATGTTGACACTCATGTTTTTCAAGATGATCTCATCACGTTTTTTTCCTTCTTCTTTGCTAAAAATCAGTCACTCTATTGTTTATATTTCCAAGTCCATTATTAGCATGTTGACACTCGCGTTTTCTCCTTTTTCGAAAATGTGTTGAATGTTTATCTTTACTCTTTTGAGTTTTGTTACTTCGGTCAACTCGCTCTCACCACCCAATTTCTTCATGAGTTCGAATGAGATGTTTGGAAATATGTAACTTCCATAGGGCAACGACAAATCATCCTTGTTGAATTCTCTATCTTCGGCGATGACGATGTTCTGCAGATCGCTTTCATACTCGTAAAACAAATCGAGCGTGGCTTCGTCCAATTTCAAAGGCATGCGATATTTGTCGTATTTGTGCTCTAAGCCCTTCGTCTCGACCTCGTTCAATTCGATGGGATCGTGTCATTGTAATCTATAGATTTTGAAACCTAATTTCTTACACGTTTCGACTCGTTTCAATTTCAATTCGCATCTTTTAGGTGTTGTTGTCGTCATGATCGATTATTTGTTTTTTTTTGTTTTATGAATTCTTGCAAATAATGTATATTTTAAATTTTGTATTAAATAATAATTTGTTAAAAAGTTTGTTTATTTTTTTTTGCTCTTTATATATATAAAAAAAGTTGTTTTTTTAATTTTGAATTTTCTTTAATGTAAAATTTTTTAGTAAAAGTTTTTTTTCTCTTTATATATATAAATAAAAAGTTAAATTTTAACATTTCAATCTCTCTATTGTTTATATTTCCAAATCTGTTATTTGCATGTTGACACTCGTGTTTTCTCCTTTTTCGAAAACGTGTTGAATGTTTATCTTTACTCTTTTGAGTTTTTTTACATTGATGAACACGCTCTCACCACTCGATTTGTCCACGAGTTCACATGAGATTTTTGGATATATGTAACTTCCATAGAACATTGTCAAATCGTCCTTGTCGAATTCTTTATCTTTAGCGATGATGATTTTCTGCAGATCGCTTTGGTACTCATAAAACAAATCGAGCATGGCTTCATCCAATTTCAAAGTCATCTTATATCTGTCGTATTTATGCTCTAAGTCCTTCATCTCGACCCCGTTCAATTCGATGGGATCGTGTTGTTGTAATCTATAGATTTTATGACCGAATTTCTTATACGTTTCGACTTGTTTCAATTTCAATTCGCATCTTTTAGGTGTTGCTGTCATGATTGATTATTTAGGGTTTTTTTTTGTTTTATGAATTCTTGCAATAATGTATATTTAAAATTTTGTATTTTAATAATTTGTTTAAAAAGTTTTGTTTTTTTTTTTTTTTGCTCTTTATATATATAAAAAAAGGTTTTTTAATTTTAATTTCTTCAATGTGAAAAATTTTTGGAACAATTGTACAATACATTGAATCACGCAAACAAGATGTTATCTCAATTCTTGACTTTAGAAGATTTGATTCGATTCATGAAAGAAGCAGACGAGTTTTAGAATGTGCAAAACTTCGAACGTTTAAAAATTGGCCTTCGCATCTTGCAGTTATCATCATCTATTGAGAAGGAATCGGGTGACATGAACACGTGTCTGCTTTGCGGAAATTTGTTTTGAACCTCGTGCGAGACTTCGCATAAAGTCATAAGAGTTCTATTTGTCTTGAACCTTCTTCTTTTTTAATAGTTCGAACGACATTGTCAATTAATTAATCGCTAATAGTATTATGATTCGATTTTCTATCGCAAATCGTATCATTTTCTTTCGAAACGCGTAAATATAAATTACGATTTTTTTCTTCTTGGTTTTTTGGAGAATAACGATTTATTAAACAACGTCGACGTTTATGTCGAGATTCCATCGTGGATGTTGTCGTCATGATCGATTATTTGGGTTTTTTTTGTTTTACGAATTCTTGCAAACAATGCATATTTTAAATTTTGTATTTAAATAATTTGTTTAAAAAGTTTTGTTTTTTGTCTTTATATATATATAAATAAAAAGTTAAATTTTTAACATCCTTTTTTTCTCGTATTAATTCAATTTTTTTTCACGTTAAGGAACATAAAAAAATTGATTAATTGATTAATTTCATCAAAAAAATATTTTTCGCATTAAAGAAAAAAAACAAAACTTTTTTAACAAATTATTTAAATACAAAATTCAAAAAAAAAATATTCTTACAAATGAAGCAAACAGATAAAACAATGGTAAATTTAAATGAGAAAACCGTACCTCAGTTAAACGAGATTTGTGACCTATTACAAATTTCACATTTCAGAAATCATAGAACTAAATCAAAAAAAATTGAAGTCATACAAGAATATTTGCGAAACGCTAGAGGGGCAAACGAAATGTCGATAGCAACGACGTCAAAAAATGCATCGGTTGTGAAAAATGAGAAGAAGAAGAAAAAGATAGTAAAAGGAATCGAAATGTCGATGTCGAAAAAAACCAAAAACGTTTCGATTGTGAAAAATAAGAAGACGACTAAACGAAAAGCCATTGAAGAACATCAAGTTTCCAAAGAAAAGAAAAGAAAAACTAAAACGAAAACGAGTGATGCACTTCAGATTCTAGACAAACGAGATATATTGAGCGAAATTCAACGAGCAATCGACGAAGGGAAAGGAGAAGAATATGTAGCACGACTCATTACGGAACTATTCCAATCAAACCCTGTAGAACATGAGAGTGCGATCAAAGGCATTTTTAAAACTTTTGATGTGGTTCCCTCATTCAAGAAAATCGATCCGAAATTGTTCATGGAACGGGTGAAGAAAAAAGTATTGGATTTGTTTCACGAATACATAGATGTGGGACTAAAAATTAAGATGATACTCCATTGTGTGATGAATAAAATCGATGTGAAGTCCGGTGAGAGCATTGTGAAAAATGGATATTTCAGAGCTAACGTCGAACCCGTATTTCGAGGTTCAGATTTATCGGATGTTTTCGAAAAGATGAAAGACAAGATGTTGACGTTTCTCACAAATTATCAACATGAAGGTAGTAATTGAACGTTTGATGAGGTGTTGAAACTCGAAATTCACATAACTAAAAACGATTCGTTGAAAGGATCTTTCTACTTGGAATTACCGTATTTCTTGGCTAAGAAACACGCCAGTGGTCAACGTGAGAAATAAAGATGATCAGTGTTTTAAATGGGCAGTCACCTCCGCTTTATACCCTGTCGAAATACACTCCGATAGAGTTTCTCGTTACGAGGAAACTTCTAAAAATCTCGATTGGACCGGAGTGACTTTTCCAACAGAGTTAAAACACATCAAACGTTTCGAGGCTCAAAATCCCACCGTAGCGGTGAATGTCTTGGGATACGACGACGAAAAACAAAAGAGCTATCCTCTCAGACAGACTTCGTATCTCAGAAGAGAAAAGACGATTATTTTATTATTGATTTCGAATGGTGACAATCGTCATTATTGTTGGGTTAAACATCCAAGCCGATTACTGTCGAAACAAAATAATAAACATAACAGAAAGATATCTTTATGTTGCAATTGCATGAACGTGTTTCACAGCGAAGACTCGTTGGCAAAACATCAGGAATATTGCAATGAAAATCAAGGTGTCGCCGTCGAAATGCCCAAACCTAACACCATCGTGAAGTTTGAAAATCACAATAGAAGGTTAAAAGTACCATTCGTCGTTTCACCGCAAAAATGAGTTCCTGTCAACCCAACGCTCTTCAAAGTTACGTCAAAAGATATCAAAAACACATACCTTCGGGCTATTGCATTTACGTGAAATGCGCTTTCGACTCACAACATGACATGGGTCCCTTCACCTACACGAAACAGTATGAAGACGACGACGTGGCTCAAAGGTTCGTGGAAGAGTTAGAATCGAAAATTCAAATGTTATACGACAAATTTAAAACTCTGGCAAAAATAATCATCATGCGAGAGCAGCAGGACGAAAATAACAGAGCCACTGAATGTCACATATGCAGACAATTGTTTGACGAGAATTCAAAGGAAAATAAGAAGGTCAGAGACCACGATCATTACACGGGTCTGTATCGCGGTCCGGCTCACAGCAAGTGTAATTTAAAATATCGAGATGCCGTTTTCTATCTGGTGATGTTTCACAATCTCTCAGGTTATGACAGTCATCTGTTCGTGAAAAATCTTGGGACCTCACACGAAGAATTAAATTGCATCGTGAACAGCGAAGAAAGATACATTTCCTTCACGAAAAGGAAGCTCATGGAGAAGAAAAGAGTAATCGACGGAGAGACGTTGAAAGAAAAAACGAAATTCATTCGTAGAGCCATACGTTTCATCGACAGTTTTAAATTCATGTCGACCGCTCTGGAAAAATTAGTCGATAACATGAGCAAGGATAAATTTAAAATCACGAGCGAACATTTTGGAGAACGAGTAGATGTCATGTTGAGGAAAGGAGTCTATCCTTATGATTACATGAACGATCTAAAGAGATTCGAAGACACCGCACTACCTTCGAAAGAAGATTTTTATTCGAAATTATACGAATCGGACATTTCCAATGAGAATTACGAACACGCCAAAAACGTGTGGAAATCATTCAATATGAAAACCATGAGAGATTATCACAATCTCTATCTGAAGACCGATGTTCTGCTCTTGGCAGACGTGTTTGAAAATTTTCGAGACGTCTGTTGTCGAAATTATGATCTGGATCCCGCTTGGTATTTCACCGCACCCGGTCTGGCGTGGAACGCTCAGTTGAAGACCACTGAAGTCCAATTGGAATTATTATCCGACGTGAACATGTTGCTCATGTTCGAAAGGGCTGCGAGAGGTGGCGTCTCGATGATCTCTCACAGATATTCTGAAGCTAACAATCCCTAAATGAAAGAAGGTTTCGATTCGAAACGGTCAACTAAATACATACAGTATTGGGATGCCAATAATCTGTATGGTTGGGCTATGAGTCATCCTTTACCGACTGGAAATTTCGAATGGATGAAGGAACCGGATAGATGCAAAAATGGAGAGACTATCCTTGCATTTTAGAAGTCGATTTGAACTATCTGGAAGAATTACACAATCCACACAACGATTATCCACTGGCTCCCGAACGAATGGAACCGAATGAAGGAGACAAGGAAAAACTAATTCCCAATTTATTTAACAAACGTAACTACGTCGTCTACAGTGAGAATTTGAAACAGTACGTCGATTACAGGATGAAATTAGTCAACATACATCGCATCATTCGATTCAACGAAGAGCCTTGGATGAAAAAATACATCGATCTCAACACGAATCTCAGAATTCGAGCCGAGAACAATTTCGAAAAAGATTTCTTCAAACTCATGAACAACTGCGTGTATGGTAAATCGATGGAAAACATCAGGAAGAGAACCGACGTTCGACTCGTCACGTCTGAGAAAAGAGCTAAAACATTAGTGGCGAAACCCAATTACAAACACCGAACCATATTTGACGAAAATCTAGTGGCCGTTCACATGCAAAAGACGCACCTGAAGTTCGACAAACCGTATTATCTCGGACCGATCATCTTAGATATCAGCAAGCGATTGATGTATGAGTTTCACTACGATTACGTCAAACGAAAATTTGGTGATAAAGCCAAACTACTGTTCACCGACATGGACAGTTTAGTTTACGAGATAGAGACGAAAGACATCTACCGAGATATATCTCCGGACGTGGCCGAGTGGTTCGACACGAGCAATGATCCCGTCGATCACCCGTCCAACATTCAATCGAACGACAACAAGAAGGTGTTGGGTAAATTTAAGGACGAGAGCAGTGGTAAACAAATCGTCGAATTCATGGGCTTGAGACCCAAACTGTATGCTTATCGTCTAGAAGATGAAAAGATCAAGAAGTGCAAAGGAGTTGAAGCATGCGTGGTGAAGAAAAACATCTCTTTCCAAGAGTATAAAGATTGTCTGTTAGGAAGTGGTCCGGTGTATAAGACTATGAAATTGATTCGAAGCGAAAATCACGACTTGTATACTGAAATAGTCAACAAGATTTCGCTAACGGCCGACGACGATAAGAGATTCATGTTAGATGATAAAATAAGCACTTTGGCACTCGGACATTGGACTTTGGATCTAATTAGAGACGATATGAATGTGGATGATTGGATTCTAGATATGAGTAAGAATGATAGGATTCCAGAAAATGAAGAGGAATTACAGAGATTCGAGATTATGGAAATCGATAGAGACATCGAGAGTGTTAGTTTAAAAAGAAGAATAAAAAAAAAAAAAAAAAAAAAATAACGTCATTTTAGTGAATTATAATAAAATAAATAAATAAAAAAAATATATACGCATTTATGAATAAGAAAATAAAGATATCTGTAGAAGGTGTCGTCTTACCTAACGAACCCCAATTCTTAAATTCCGAAAATGTTCGAACTAAGAGAGACAAACTACGTTTGATATCTCTTTTTGCGTAGTCTTTTTTCGCAGATAGCGAAAAAGATGTATTTGAATATAATAGATATTTGCAGTCGTTATTCCTGTTCAAAAAATTGTCAAAAGATCAAGAGAAATACATTTATGACACGGTATCTAAACAATTTCATTTGTTAAATCACTACAAAACAATCGAATCTGTTCTACTAAAAGATGGTAATATCAGGATTCCAGAAAATCAAGAGGAATTAGACGGATTCAAGATTATGGAAATCGATAGAGACATCGAGAATGTTAGTTTAAAAAGAAAAAGAAAAAAATTTAAAAAAATAGCCCCATTTTAGTGAATTATAATAAAATAAATAAATAAAAAAAAATATATACGCATTTATGAATAAGAAAATAAAGATATCCGTAGAAGGTGTCATCTTACCTAACGAACCCCTATCCAACATCGATCTGTTGAATGCGGCAAAAGATTTGAAAATCAAAGATTTTCTAGGTGTGTTTTCCAGAGATGCCTTGCCGAAGAGAAGACCTCGACAATCGGAATGCGGAATTTTAAATCTAGATGATTCATCGGGTGAAGGCACTCACTGGGTGGCGTGGATCAAGAACAGGAAGAAGAAAAATTATTATTTCGACAGCTACGGAATCTCACCGCCAAAAGAAATAAAGAACTATTTCAACAAATAGATGGTTCGTTACAACACGGAACAAGTGCAATCACCAGATCAAGTGTTTTGCGGTCACCTGTGTCTCTACGTTCTCAAGAGATGGTCTGAAGGAGATCGATTTCAAGACATTCTCAATGATTTACATTAGAGAGAGATTTTTTTTTTTTTATAGTATATATAAAGATAATAAATTATTTTAAAAAAATTTTAATCGAATAAAAACGAAAAATAAAAATAAAATAGTTCATTTTTAATAAACTGCGTTTTGAATATATTTTTTCTAAAAACAAAAAAAAATCTCACAACAACATGCCAGTCGATAAATTTGGTAGAAGTGACGATGAAAAAGTCAATCTACGAAAGAAGAGGAAGACGTTCGAAGTTGACGATGGTTACGACGTTGCCAACTTGGACGAACGTTACATTCGGAGATACGAACCTCGAGAAGAACCTTTGAACATGAACGATAAGAAGCTCTACAATCTTCCTGAGCCGATAGATCTCGCAGATGCTGTGACTAAAAAATACGTTGACAAGGGGAACGCCGATTTTGAACGAATCCTGCTAGATAATTATGTGGATAAAACCATGACTGACGATCTCGATCTGAAATCCAAACGTTTGGTGAATGTCGCGAATCCCATAGATCCCACCGATGCCGCGACCAAGAAATACGCGGATGACACTCATGCGAGATTCAGTGAACACCTGAGAAATAGATACGTTCAGAAAACGATGCACTCGGAATTGAACGCCAATTCTAACAAGATAATGAACGTGGCCACTCCCATGAATCCCAAGGACGTGGCGACCAAACACTACATAGATCTGGAACAGAGAAAGTCTGACAGACGAGAAATGAAATCGGATCTGAATGCGGGATTCAACAAGATATTGAATCTGTCGAAGATCGACAACACGGATGCAGACTCAACCGCGGTCAACAAGGGCTACGTAGATTCTGCCGTGATACAATCAAAAGAATACCTAGAATCGCAAGTGGACGATCTCTACCTGAACAAAGAATCTGGCGGAACCATGGAGGGTGGCATCAACATGAACGGTAAGAATTTATTTGGACTCAGTCACGATCCCGAATTCGATTCCAGTGCGGTCAGCAGAAAGTATGTGGATGACAACTCGGTGTGGAGAAAGGGTGACATAATGGAAGGTAAACTAGACATGGGTGGACACGCGCTCACGAATCTACCGGATCCCGTGAACATGACGGATGCCTGGACCCTGATTTCGGTGGTGGAGAAAGTCAAATATGCTAGACAATTGATCACTGTGTGGGCCGAAGAGGCTGGCACCTTAGATGAGGGAAAAGCTGAGTGGTCTTTCGGAAATGGAGGTAGCGGATCGAAACATGGTCAGGTGGGATATCCCATGCTGCTGGGAGGTGAAATCCTTCGAATGAGTCTGGCTTCCTCGGATTTGAATAACAGAGCGGTCGTTAATCTCATGGTGAATGGTGTAGAGAGTGATAAGAGATACAGCGCTGAAAAGACTGAGAATCAACACGCGAATGTTAGCACGTTCGGCACGCCTCTCAAAGTGAACGCCGGAGACAGGATTAATTTCGTTACGAAAACCAATAATCTCGAAGCCGCCACTTCCGTGGTGAGTCTACTGATTCAACTAGTTCCTTTGAACAAACAGTGAACGTGTGGAAAATAATGAATTAAAAAAAATAATGTGTGATTATTAAAAACACAAAAAAAGTAATGAGATTTAGAAAGATGTTCAATCTCTCTAGATCTCATTACTTTTTATTTTTTTTTTTGTTTTTTATTTTTTTCACACTCGTCTCTCATCGAATGATCGACATCTTATTTCCGTCCGATTCGAATTGTAATTCTCTGTCCGACAGGACCAGGGCAAAGGCTTCGGTTTTTCTCAGAACGTTCCTATCCAATTGCATCTTGATCTGAATGTCTAAGACGCTACTCTTGAGTCGTTCACTCTGTTTACTGACGTTGAATACGAACATGGGATACATCGACTTGTATTCGCCGGGAGATATGTTAGGATTGCTCATCAATTCGTCTAGACCGTGATACTTCTTTCTAAAATCAGCGGCATCGCTGTACAGTCTGCAGAAATCGTTCTTATCGAACGACGCGTTGTAATCGATTGCTGGATATCTCGTGGCGTTCATAAACACTTGCATGTTTCTCAAACTGCAGTGATCGAACAGCAATGCATTCTTTTCCTGAGACCCATCCCTATTGGTGTGAAACGCAACCACAATGAAATGCAATCTCTCGGAAGTGGATTTCACCGTCAATCTCCAATCGAAGTGATTCGTGGAGGGTGGAATGCTAGCCGTGTCACACTGTCTCATTCTAAATCCCACGGGTAATTTACTCTTGGATTCTATGATCTTGTAGAGACACGCTTTTTCCACGATCGAAAGCTCCACGTGCGGAACGAACCACGATATCTTGTGTAGAGTTATCTTACCCGCATTGGTTGCAGTGAGTCTCACTATTGCGTCGTTGTTTCCTTTTCAAATCAACATCAGATTGTGTTTGAATCTGTACATGATCTTGTTGTAATCATCTGCAAATCCGAAGATGTGTTTCAAAGGTATCCTGAACGAAAACCTTCCTTTAGGTCTGGACGTCTTGACGACGTAGTCGAATATCAAGGCGGCGCCGGCGCTAGCAGGGCCGATGGTGTCTTTCACCCACAACTGATTAAGTCCTCTGGATTTTGAAAAATCATCAGGATACGTCAAGAGTCCGAACATCGTGGTGGCCTGACCGGGATGAAAAACAGATTCTATCTCTTGTCCGGATAGCATGTATTTTATATTACTGAATAGATGCATGATGCCATTATTGGCTAGAGTAACCGTGTCGTCGTCGGCATAGTCGCTCCCATCTTCCTTGGTGAGACGTCCCTGCACCACTATGTAACTCTCGCTAGGATGTATGAATAGATCTTGAGTTTCAACGTCGATTCTTATCTCTCCCGCATTGTTCAAACTCGTTCCGGTTACCGGTTCATATTCGTGAACCTCATATTCTTGAATACTTTCATCTTTCACTATGCTTTGTGCTATATCTAGTATATTTGTCATTTTAAAGGATTTTTAGTTTTTTGTTTATTAATTAACTTGCTTCCTTTATCTAAAAAATAGTTTTTAATTATTTTTTATTATTATTTTTTTCTCTCTCTTATATATATGTGTATAAACAAGAAAATGTTAAAGAAAGTAAATAAAAAAAATTTTGTCTTCTTTATCAAAACTTTGTCTTCTGTAATTGCTGTTCGTAAAACTTTCCGATGATCTCTTCTCCATCCAAAGCTTCGATTTCGTAAGTCACTGGATCGGTGTGAAATATTTTGATTATCACGAAGATTTCCGAGGTCCATCGAGGAGTATAACCATTTTCAAAGTGCTTCTTATAAGCGTAAATTCTCACTCGATCACCGACCGCAAATTTTGGCGTTCTAGACTTCTTCCTGATCTTAGATCTCTCAGGATATAGATTCACGTAGACTTGTTTTTTGTTTCGAGGATCGCTAGCTTCCGCGGGAGTCATCTTGATCGATCTGTGTCGGGTGTTGTTGTAATCTTTAACCAGACCGTTCAGAGTGTATATGTATTTCTTGGTCGAATTTGCCGTGAAGTATCTGTGCATCTTTTCCTTCATCGTTCGATTCCATCGTTCCACCACGCTGGCTTTCTCTTCGTTTTCGATCAAGTAGAAGTCGACCAATCGATGAACATGCTTGTTGTAGAATTCCTTTCCCTTATCCACCCACAATTTACTCGATTTTAGAGAAGACAAGTCGAACACGATCTTCAGAGCCTCGGCGATGCAAGGTCCCGATTTATTCTTCAAAGCTCTGATCCAACCGTATTTGGAAAACACGTCGATGACTGTCAATAGATATTTGATGCCCTCGTTCCACCTCGAAAACGATCTCATGTCGACCAAGTCAGCAGACCAAATATCATCCAAACCCTTCACAAACACCCTTCTCTTTCGAAATTTATGCACTATGGGTTTGTGTAACTCCTCGGCCAATTCGCTCATCATTAATTGTTTCTTCTTCTTTTCAGATGCGCTTTTTTTTTTTGAACGCCCCATCCAAATCGACGTTTCGCACCAATCAGATTGCCGACCAGCGAACATTCTATCTTCTCTCTCCTGGTCGGATTCGATATGCCTCTCAATTTCCCCAACATGTTTTTATCGCAGATGTCATTGCGAGTCTTGGTGTCGGGATGTCCAGCGTAGCACAGATCATGATCATACGTGGCCGCGTCCACCCTATTCACAGGTTTGCTCCAAGATTTGGGTGTCAGATCGGCGTTGAGTCTCTTGTTCAATTTCGTTCCGGGTCCCGTGAAACTGTGACCGGGCAGATGCATTTCGAAATGTAGATTGTTGATCATTTTATTCATGATGCCTTTACCTTTGCCCGCGTTCTTTTTTTTAACGAATCGTGTCTTGACAGAACCACACACGTTGCAAATTCCATGAAGCATCTGTCTGTCGTTTTTAGTTCACACTTCTCTAGAATTACTCGTCTCGGTAACTCTCTTACACTTTACGCAATACATTTTTAAGAGTTATTTAAATTAATTTCGTTTTTTTTATTTTATATATAAATTTAATAATTTATTAATTCTGTTCTTATTATATATATATTTTTTTTTTCAATCGCTGCTCTTGAGTTCTATCATCTTACTGAATTCCTCCCCGACCTCTTTCCACCCCTTTTCCACGAGAGAATCCTTCATCTGTTCCTTGATGATCTGCCGAGTCTTGATTCTCACAGCTTCTTTCATGGCATCGTATTTCATTTTCTTGCTCAATATCGCGAAGTATTCACCGTTCGATATCCTACCATCTTTCAATGACATAGAGATCATTTCGGATATTGTATCGATCTTGGAGTCGACCAAGATGCGGATCTTGTCATGTTTCCTTGCCTTCAGATATAATTTCCTACTCAAAAAGTTTCCGAGCGTGCTAAACAATCCGGCAGCGAGAGCCACTCCTTCTACGGTCAACATGATCGGAATGCCAACTGCGGTCGACAACAATCCGATGCCACCCACGTGTAAACCCATGGAAATCGTGATGAGTGTCGTGTCGATCGCGTTGACGAATTTCACGAAATGCAAATACTTCTTCTTGAGAGAATGACGAGAATCTCTCTCTCGAGTTAGATACTCTTGGATTCTACTGATTTGATCGATGCGATACCTCTCTCCTCTTTCTCTTTCTTCTAGCGATGGTGCTGTCAGCAAAACGTCGATCGGCTTCTCATCCTCATCGTCCACTAACGTCGGATACAATTTATTTCTGGTTCTCATTTTTGTTTTTTTTCTTTCTAATATTAGTTAAAAAAATTTATATGTGTATTTATTTTTATTTTCTATTCTCCCTTATTTTATATCAACGAAAAAACTTAGACGTATGCTTCATTGAACAATAATTTCATGATGCGTTCCTTGTCTTCTAAAGTCAGACTTCTACGTGCCAATTTCAGTTCTTCCGAAACTGTAGGCTTGTCTTGATTCTTACAGAAGACTAATCTCTTCCAAAGCGTGATCACATCGTCGAATCTAACGCGTTCGAACACTGGTTTGAAATACTTGACGACCATATCTTCCCTTTCCATTGTCAGACACGAATGATTCTCGTGATCGAAGTCTAGATGATCTCGACATCTGACGCATCGTTCTAACAAGATGGGACATAGTTCTTCATTCACGCAGATTGCATATGCTCTCATCAGCATGTTTAAAAGAAACCTCGCTCTAATAGTTTGGGAAGCGCAATTGATTTACGTATTTTTTTTTTTTATTATCTATTCGATTTGATATATTTATTTTTTAAATAACTATTATTTATATATTTTTTTTCTCGCCTATATATATATCAATCACTTTTTTTTTGGTATACATTGCTCTAGCCATTATATCCATGTTATTAAACGCGATTCACCTTTTTATGATGGGCGTGACCCCCACCCCATGACGAGGGGAGATAACTCTGTATGATTAAGTTTATGAGAATTAAGCAATCTGATTGGTTAATTAGTGGAGAATCAACCAATCTGATTGGTTAATTAGATGAGTTTGGAAAATCCCACTATGGGTATTCCCCTACTTACGTCATAAATGGGAAAAACCCACCGCCTCAAAACAATTGCGGATTCTGGACCACTGGTCCAGAATCCGCAAACCGTTTTTTTTTATGCTAGCCCAGAATTTTGCTTGCGTTCACCAATGATGGATCGATGGTCTGTCTGATCTGCGATGGGAACGTTGACAAAAATTTTTAAAGTAAAAAAAAAAGTGAAAATGTACAATTTCACCTTTTTTTTAAAAACGCGTTACATTCAACATTCACCATGAGTATTTGAACGTTAAAAGTGCGATCTAGGAGTCACAAAAAAACAGCGGATTCAAGACCACTGAACATTTTTGTGAACAAGCGTGCGATTTAACACTGAATCCCACGTTGGTAAATGCATCATATACGGATTTTGTACACGTACATGTACAAAGTGGTCGTAAACTCTCAATTATTACCTACTCATATATCCAAAAATCTCTCTCGAACTCATGAACAAAGCGGGTGGTGAGAGCCCATTCACCGATGTAAAAAACTCAAAAAAGTAAAGATAAATATTCAACACATTTTCGAAAAAGGAGAAGACACGACCGTCAACATGCTAATAACGGACTTGGAAATATAAACAATAGAGAGACTGATTTTTAGCGAAGAAGAAGGAAAAAAAAGTAATGAGATCTAGAGAGGTTGATCATCTCTAGATCTCATTACTTTTTTTTTTGTTTTTTGTTTTCCTTCTTCTTCTTCTTCTTCTTCTTCTTCTTCTTCTTCTTCACTATTGCCCATATATATTATAATGTTTTTTTTAAAAACGCGTGACATTCAATGTTCACCACAAGTATTTGAACGTTAAAAGTGCGATCTAGGAGTCACAAAAAAAACAGCGGATTCAAGACCACTGAACATTTTTGTGAACAAGCGTGCGATTTAACACTGAATCCCACGTTGGTAAATGCATCATATACGTATTTTGTACACGTACATGTACAAAGTGGTCGTAAACTCTCAATTATTACCTACTTATATGTAACTTCCATAGAGCAACAACAAATCGTCCTTGTCAAATTCTCTATCTTTGGCGATGACGATTTTCTGTAGATTTCTTTGGTACTCGTAAAACAAATCGAGCGTGGTTTCATCCAATTTCAAAGGCATGCTATATTTGTCGTGTTTGTGCTCTAAGCCCTTCGTCTCGACCTCGTTCAATTCGATGGAGTCATGTCATTGTAATCTATAGATTTTCTAACCGAATTTCTTACATGTTTCGACCCGTTTCAATTTCAATTCGCATCTTTTAGGTGTTGCTGTCATGATCAATTATTTGTTTGTTTTTTTTTGTTTTATGAATTATTGCAAATAATATATATTTTTGAATTTTGTATTTAAATAATAATTTGTTAAAAAAGTTTTTTTTTTTTTACTCTCTATGTATATATATAAAAAGTTTTTTTTTAATTTTTAATTTTCTTTAATGTAATTTTTTTTTTTATAAAAGTTTTTTTCTCTTTATATATAAATAAAAAGTTTAAATTTAACGTCCTTTTTTTTCTCGTATTAATTCAATTTTTTTCACTTTAAGGAATTTAAAAAATCAATTAATTTTTTTGTTTTTGAATTTATGTTTAAATAATAATTTATTAAAAAAAAAGTTGTTTTTTTTTTCTCTTTATATATATACAAAAAAAGTTTTTAATTTAATTTTCTTTAACGTGAAATTTTTTTTTTTACATATATATATAAAGACTATTTTAAAACTTTTTAACAAATTATTATTTAAATACAAAATTCAAAAAAAAAATATTCTTACAAATGAAGCAAACAAATAAAAAATGGAAAATTTAAATCAGAAAACCGTACCTCAGTTAAACGAGCTGTGTACAGAATTAAACATTCCACATTTCAGAAATCATAAAACCAAATCAAAAAAAATTGAAGTCATACAGGAATATCGTATGCAAAACGATGGAAAGAAAAAAATCAAAAGATCAAAACTGGACAAACTTAAACAGACACGAATTGCGAAAAAAATAAGCCGATGACAGTAACGCCTGACGATGGAAAATGAAACGTGGAGTGTGATGAAATTAGAAAGATCATGCATGAGGAGATACGTAGTTTGCTCGATGAAAAGGCAAACAAAATGTTGATAGCAACGACATCAAAAAATGCTTCGGTTGTGAAAAATGAGAAGAAGAAAAAGGAATCGAAATGCTGACGTCAAAAAAAAAAATGGTTCGGTTGTGAAAAATAAGAAGATGACTAAACAAAAAGACGTTGAAGAACTTCAAGTTTCAAAAGAAAAAAAACTAAAATGAAAACAAGTGATGCAGTTCAGAATCTAGACAAACGAGATATATCGAACGAAATCCGACGAGCAATTGACGAAGGGAAAGGAGAAGAATATGTAGCATGAGTCATCATGGAAGCATTCCAATCGAATCCCATAGAACGGGAGAGTGCAATCAAAGGCATTTTTAAAACATTCGATGTGGTTCCCTCATTCAAGAAAGTCCATCCGAAATTGTTCATGGAATGGGTGAAGAAAAAAGTATTGGATTTGTTTCGCAAACACATGAACATGGGACAAAAAATTAAGATGATACTCCATTGCATGATGAATAAAATCGATGTGAATTCCGGCGAGAAAATTGTGAAAAATGCATATTTCAGATCTAATGTCGAACCCGTATTTGAGGTTCAGATTTATCAGACATTTTCGAAATGATGAAAGACAAGATGTTGACGTCTCTCGTGAATTATCAACATGAAGGTAGTAATTGGACGTTCGATGAGGTGTTGAAACTGGGAATTCATATAACTAAAAACGATTCATTGAAAGCGTCTTCCTACGTGGAATTACCGTATTTCTTAGTTAAAAAAACACTCCGTGGTCGACGTGAGAAATAAAGATTATTAGTGTTTTAAATGGGCAGTCACCTCTGCTTTATACCCCGTCAAAATCCATCCCAAGAGAGTTTCTCATTACAAGGAGACTTCTAAAAATCTCGATTGGACAGGAGTGACTTTTCCAATGCAGTTAAACCACATCGAATGTTTCAAGGCTCAAAATCCCACTGTAGCGGTGAATGTCTTGGGACACGACAATGAAAAACGAATGATCTATCCTCTCAGACAGACTTCGTATCTCGAAAGAGAAAAGACAATTAATTTATTATTGATTTCGAATGGTGACAATCATCATTATTGTTGGGTTAAACATCCAAGCCAATTACTGTCAAGCCAGAGAAGTGAACATAATGGTGAGATATATTTATGTTGCAAATGCATAAACACGTTTCACATCAAAAAATCGTTAGCAAAACATCAGGAATATTGTAATGAAAATCAAGGTGTCACCGTCGAAATGCCTAAACCCAACACATCGTGAACTTTGAAAATCACAATAGAAGGTTAAAAGTACCATTTGTCGTGTACGCTGATTTCGAATGCTTCACCATGAAAATGAGTTCCTGCCAACCCGACGCTCTTCAAAGTTACGACGAAAGATATCAAAACCACACGCCTTCAGGTTATTGCATTTATGTGAAATGCGCTTTCGACTCGCAACACGACTTGGATCCATTCACTTGCATGAAATGGTGTGAAGATGACGACGTGGCTCAAAGGTTCGTGGAAGAGTTAGAATCGAAAATTCAAATTTTATACAAATTCAAAACTCCGGCGAAAATGATCATCACGTGAGAGCAGCAGGATGAAAATAACAGAGCCACCGAATGTCACATATGCAGACAATCATTCGATGAGAATTCAAAGGAAAATAAGAAGGTTAGAGACCACGATAATTACACTGGTCTGTATCACAGTCCGGCTCACAGCAAGTGTAGTTTAAAATATCGAGACAACATTTTCTATCCGGTGATATTTCACAATCTCTCGGGTTACGGCAGTCATCTGTTCGTGAAAAATCTTGGCACCTCCGACGGAGAATTAAATTGCATCGCGAACAGCAAAGAAATATACATTTCCATCACGAAATGGAAGCCCATGGAGAAGAAGAGAGTAATCGACAGAGAGACGTTGGAAGAAAAAACAAAATCCATTCGTAGAGGCATACGTTTCATCGACAGTTTTAAATTCATGTCGACCGCTCTGAAAAAATTAGTCAATAACATGAGCAAGGATAAATTTAAAATCGCGAGCGAACATTTCAGAGAACGAGTTGACGTCATGTTGAGGAAAGGAGTCTATCCTTATGATTACATGAACGATCTAAAGAGATTCGACGACACCGCACTACCTTCGAAAGAAGATTTTTATTCGAAATAATACGAATCCGACATTTCTGACGAGAATTATGAACACGCCAAAAACGTGTGGAAATCATTCGATATGAAAACCATGAGAGATTATCATGATCTCTATCTGAAGACCAACGTTCTGCTCTTGGCAGATGTGTTCGAAAATTTTCGAGACGTCTGTCATCGAAATTTACGATCTGGATCCGGCTTGGTATTTCACTGCACCCGGTCTGGCGTGGGATGCTCTGTTGAAGACCACCGAAGTCCAATTGGAATTATTATCTGACGTGGACATGTTGCTCATGTTCGAAAGGGCTGCGAGAGGTGGCGTCTCAATGATCTCCCACAGATATTCTGAAGCTAACAATCCCTACATGAAAGAAGGTTTCAATTCGAAACGATCGAATAAATACATACAGTATTGGGATGCTAATAATCTGTATGGTTGGGCTATGATTCGTCCTTTACCGATTTCAAATGGGTGACGGAACCAGAAGAGATGCAAAAATGGAGAGACTATCCTTGCATTTTAGAAGTAGATTTGAACTATCCGGAAGAATTACACAATCTACACAATGATTATCCACTGGCTCCCGAATGAATGGAACCGATCGAAAGAGACGAGGAAAAACTCATTCCCAATTTATTTAACAAACGTAAGTACGTCGTCTACAGCGAGAATTTGAAACAATACCTCGATTATGGGATGAAATTAGTCAACATACATCAATTCATTCGATTCGACGAAGAGCCTTGGATGAAAAAATACATCGATCTCAACACGAATCTCAGAATTCGAGCCAAGAACGATTTCGAAAAAGATTTCTTCAAACTCATGAACAACTGCGTGTACAGTAAATCGATGGAAAACATCATGAAGAGAACCAACATTCGACTCATCACATCTGAGAAAAGAGCTAAAAAATTAGTGGCAAAACCCAATTACAGACACCGAACCATATTCAACGAAAATCTAGTGGCCATTCACATGCAAAAGACGCACCTGAAACTCGACAAACCCTATTATCTTGGACCGATCATCTTAGATATCAGCAAGCGATTGATGTACGAGTTTCACTATGATTACATCAAACGGAAATTTGGTGAGAAAGCCAAACTACTGTTTACTGACATGGACAGTTTAGTTTACGAGATAGAGACGAAAGACGTCTACCGAGATATATCTCCGGATGTGGCAGCGTGGTTCAACATGAGCAATTATCCTGTCGATCACCCGTACAACATTCAATCGAACGACAACAAGAAGGTGTTGGGTAAATTTAAGGACAATCGTCGAATTCGTAGGTTTGAGACCTAAACTGTATGCTTATCGTCTAGAAGGTGAAGAGATCAAGAAGTGCAAAGGGGTTAAAACGTGCGTGTTGAAGAAAAACATATCTTTTTGAGAGTATAAAGATTATCTGTTAGGAAGTGGTCCAGTGTATAAGGCTATGAAATCGATTCGAATCAAAAATCACGACTTGTATACCGAAATAGTCAACAAGATATCGCTGACAGCTGACGGCCGACGACGATAAGAGATTCATGTAAGACGATAAAATAAGCACTTTGGCACTCAGACATTGGACTTTGGATATGATTATGGATGATAGGATTCCAGATATGATTAAGGATGATAGGATTCCAGAATATCAAGAGGAATTGGACAGATTCAAGATTATGGAAGTCAATAGAGACATCGAGAGAGTTAGTTTAAAAAAGAAAAGAAAAAAATATAAAAAATAACGTCATTTTAGTGAATTATAATAAAAAAATATATACACATTTATGAATAAGAAAATAGAGATATCCGTAGAAGGTGTCGTCTTACCTAATGAACCCCTATCCAACATCGATCTGTTGAATGCGGCGAAGGATTTGAAAATCAAAGATTTTCTAGGCGTGTTTTCCAGAGATGCCTTGCCGAAGAGAAGACCTCGACAATCAGAATGTGGAATTTTAAATCTAGACAATTTATCGGGTGAAGGCACTCACTGGGTAGTGTGGTTCAAGAATGGGAAGAAGAAGAATTATTATTTCAACAGCTACGGAATCTCGCCGCCGAAAGAAATAAGGAATTATTTTGACAAATCAATGATTCATTACAACATGGAACGAGTGCAGTCTCTACATTCTCAAGAGATGGTTGGAAGGAGATCGGTTTCAAAACATTCTCAATGATTTTCATTAGAGAGAGAGATTTTTTATAGTATATATAAAGATAAAAAATTATTTTAAAAAATTTAATCGAATAAAAACGAAAAATATAAAAAATAAGTGAAATAATTCATTTTTAATAAACTGCGTTTGAAATATATTTTTTAAAACAAAAAACCTCAAAACAACATGCCAGTCGATAAATTTGGTAGAAGTGACGATGAAAGTCGACCCAAAAAGAAGAGGAAGACGCTCGAAGTCGGCAATGGTTACGACGTTGCCAACTTGGATGAACGTTATGTTCGGAGATACGAACCTCGAGAGGAACCTTTGAACATGAACGATAAGAAGCTCTACAATCTTCCTGAGCTGATAGATCTCGCAGATGCGGCAACTAAAAAATACGTCGCAGGGGGAACGCGGATTTCGAATGAATCATGCTAGATAATTCCATGGATAAAGCCATGACCAATGATCTCGATCTGAAATCCAAACATTTGGTGAACGTCGTGAATCCCATAGATTCCACTGATGCTGCGACCAAGAAATACGTGGATGGCTCTCACGAGCGATTCAGCGAACATCTGAGAAGTAGATACGTTCAGAAAACGATGCACTTGGAATTGAATGCCAATTCTAACAAGATAATGAACGTGGCCACTCCCACAAATCCCAAGGATGTAGCGACCAAACACTATGTAGATCTGGAATAGAGAAAGTCTGACAGATGAGAAATGAAATCGGATCTGAATGCGTGATTCAACAAGATATTGAATCTGTTGAAGGTCGACGACATGGATGCGGACTCCACTGCAGTCAACAAGGGCTACGTGGATTCCGCTGTGATACGATCTCAAGAATACATAGAATCGCAAGTGGATGATCTCTACCTGAACAAACAATCTGGTAGAACCATGGGGGTGGCATCAACGATCACAATCCTGAATTGGATTCCAGCGCGGTCAGCAGGAAGTACGTGGATGACAACTCGGTCTGGAGAAAGGGCAACGTCATAGAAAGTAAACTAGACATGGGTGGATACGCGCTCACGAATCTACCGGACCCCGTGAACATGATTTCAGTGGTGGAGAAAATCAAATACGCTAGGCAATTGATCACCGTGTGGGCTGAGGAGAGCAATGCGTTAGAGGAGGGAAAAGCCAAGTGGTCTTTCGGAAACAGAGGTAGCAGATCGCAACATGGTCAGGTGGGATATCCCATGCCATTGGGAGGTGAAATCATTCGAATGAGTCTGACTTCCACGGATTTGAATAAAAGACCGGTCGTCAATCTCGCGCTGAACGGAGTAGAGAGTGATAAGAGATACAGCGTCGAAAAGATGGAGAATCAACACTCGAATGTTAGCACGTTCGGGACACCTCTCAAAGTGAATGCCGGAGACAGGATTAATTTCATTATGAAAACCAATAATCCTGAAGCCGCCACTTCCGTGGTGAGCATACTGATCGAACTAGATCCTCTGAACAAACAGTGAACGCGTGGAAATAATTAATTAAAAAATAATGAGTGATTATTAAAAACAAAAAAAAAAAGGAATGAAATTTAGAAAGATGTTCAATCTCTCTAGATCTCATTACTTTTTATTTTTTTTCGTTTTTTTTTTAATAATTACTCACTACTTTTCTTCTTTTTTTTTTTTTTTTTTCACACATGTCTCTCATCTAATGATCAACATCTTATTTCCATCCAATTCGAATTGTAATTCTCTATCCAACAGGACCAGGGTGAAGGCTTCGGTTTTTCTCGGCACATTCCTATCAAATAGCATCTTGATCTGAATGTCTAAGATGCTACTCTTGAGTCATTCACTCTGTTTACTGACATTGAATACGAACATGGGATACATTGACTTGTATTTGCCTGGAAGTATATTATGGTTGCTCATCAATTCATCTAGACGGTGATACTTCTTTCTAAAATCCGCGGCATCGCTGTACAGTCTGCAGAAATCATTCTTGTCGAACGATGCATTGTAATCAACTGCTGGATATCTCGTGGCGTTCAGAAACACTTGCATGTTTCTCAAATTGCAGTGATCGAATAGTGACACATTCTTTTCCTGAGACCTGTCTCTATCGGTCTGAAATGCAACCACGATGAAACGCGGTCTCTCAGAAGCGGATTTCATGGTTAAACTCCAAGCAAAGTGATTCGTGGAGAGTGGAAGGCAAGCCGTGTCGCACTGTCTCATTCTAAATCCCACGGGTAATTTACTCTTGGATTCTATGATCTTGTAGAGATGCGTTTTCTCCACGATCGAAGGCTGCATGTGCGGAACGAACCACGATATCTTGTGTAAAGTTATGTTACCCGCATTGGTCGCAGAGAGTCTCACTATCGCATCGTCATTTCCTTTTCAAATCAACATCAGATTGTGTTTGAATCCGTACATGATCTTGTTGTAATCGTCTGCAAATCCGAAGATGTGTTTCAAAGGTATCCTGAATGAAAACGTTCATTTAGGTCTGGACGTCTTGATGACGTAGTCGAATATCATAGCAGTGCCGGCGCTAGCAGGCCCAACGGTGTCTTTCATCCACAACTGATTAAGTCCTCTGGATTTCGAAAAATCATCAGGATACGTTAAGAGTCTGAACATCGTGGTGGCCTGACCGGGATGAAACACAGATTCTATCTCTTGTCTGGATAGCAAGTATTTTATATTACTGAATAGATGCCTGATACCATTATTGGCTAGAGTAACCATGTCGTCTTCTGTGTAGTCGGTCCCATCTTCCATGGTGAGACGTCCCTGCACCACTATGTAACTCTCGCTAGGATGAATGAATAGATCTTGGGTTTCAACATTGATTCTTATCTCTCCCGCATTGTTCAAACTCGTTCCGGTTATCGGTTCATATTCATGAACGTCGTATTCTTGAATACTTTCATCTTTCACTATGCTTTGTGCGATATCTAGTATATTTGCCATTTTTGAAGGTTTTTTTTGTTTTTTGTTTATTAATTAGCTTGCTTTTTTTATCTAAAAATAGTTTTAATTATTTTTTATTATTATTATTTTTTCTCTCCTTTATATATATGTAAACAAGAAAATGTTAAAGAGAGTAAGAAAAAAAAAATTTTGTTTTCTTTATTAAAACTTCGTCTTCTGCAATTGTTGTTCGTAAAACTTTCCGATGATCTCTTCGCCATCTAAAGCTTTGATTTCGTAAGTCACCGGATCGGTGTGAAATATTCTAATTATCACGAAGATTTCCGAGGTCCATCGAGGAGTGTAACCCTTTTTGAAGTACTTCTTATAAGCTTAGATTCTCACTCGATCGCCAACTGCAAATTTTGGCGTTCTAGACTTCTTCCTGATCTCAGATCTCTCAGGATATAGATTTGCGTACACCGTTTCGAGGATCGCTAGCTTCCACGGGAGTCATCTTGATCGATCTATGTCACGTGTTGTTGTAATCTTTGACCAGACCGTTCAGAGCATGCATGTATTTCTTTGTCGAATTCGCCATGAAGTATCTGTACATCTTTTCCTTCATCGTTCGATTCCAACGTTCCATGACACTAGCTTTCTCTTCATTTTCGAATGAGTAGAGGTTAACTAATCGATGAACGTGCTTGTTGTAGAATTCCTTTCCCTTGTCCACCCATAATTTATTTGATTTTAGAGAAGACGAGTCAAACACGCTCTTCAGAGCCTCGGTGATGCAAGGTCCCGATTTATTCTTCAAAGCTCTGATCCAACCGTATTTGGAAAATATGTCGATGACTGTCAATAGATATTTGACACCCACGTTCCACCTCGAAAATGATCTCATGTCGACCAAGTCGGCAGACCAAATGTCATCCAAACCCTTCATGAACACCCTTCTCTTTCGAAATTTACGCACAATGGGTTTGTGTAACTCCTCGACCAATTCGCTCGTCAATAATCGTTTCTTCTTCTTTTCCGATGTGCTTTTTTTTTTTGAATGCCCCATCCGAATCAACGTTTCGCACCAATCAGATTGCCGACCAGCGAATGTTCTATCTTCTCTCTCCTGGTCGGATTCGATATGCCTCTCAATTTCGCCAACATGTTTTTATCGCAGATGTCGTTGCGAGTCTTGGTGTTGGGATGTCCGGCATAGCACAGATCGTGATCATACACTGCTGCGTCCACCCTATTCACAGGTTTGCTCCAAGATTTAGGAGTCAGATCGGTGTTGAGTCTCTTGTTCAATTTCGTTCCAGGCCCCGTGAAACTGTGTGACCAGGCAGATGCATTTCGAAAGGTAGATTATTGATCATTTTATTCATGATGCCTTTACCTTTGCTCATGTTCTTTTTTTGACGAATTGAGTATTGATCGAACCACACGCATTGCAAATTCCATGAAGCATCTGTCTGTCATTTTTAGTTCGTACTTCTCAAGAATTACCCATCTCGGTAACTCTCTTACACTTTACGCAATACATTTTTTGAGAGTTATTTAAATTAATTTTGTATTTATTTTTTATTTTATATATAAATTTAATATTTTCTTTTTTTAAAAATTCTGTTCTTATTAAATATACATATATTTTTTTTTTTAATCGCTGCTCTTGAGTTCTATCAACTTATCAAATTCTTCCCTAGCCTCTTTCCTCCCCCTTTCCACGACAGAATCCTTCATCTCTTCCTTGATGACCTGACGGGTCTTGATTCTCACGGCTTCTTTCATGGCATCGTATTTCGTTTTCTCGCCTAATATCGTGAAGTATTCTCCATCCGATATCCTACCATCTTTCAATGCCATTGAGATCATTTCGGATACCGTGTCAATCTTGGAGTTGGCCAAGACGTGAATCTTTTCGTGTTTCTTAGCCTTGAGATATAATTCCCTACTCAAAAAGTTTCTGACCGTGCTAAACAATCCGGCGGCGAGAGCCACTCCTTCTATAGTCAACACGATCAGAAGGCCGGCCGCGGTCAACAACAATCCAATGCCGGCCACATGTAAACCCATGGAAATCGTGATGAGTGTCGTGTCGACCGCGTTGACGAATTTCACGAGGAGCGAATACTTCTTCTTGAGAGAACAACGAGAGTCTCTCTCTCGAGTCCGATACAATTGGATTCTACTGATTTGATCGATGCGATACCTCTCTCCTCTTTCTTTTTCTTCTGGCGACGCCGCCGTTGGCAAAACGCTGTTCGGCTTCTCATCCTCGTCGTCATCTAACGTCCGATACAATTTATTTCTAGTTCTCATTTTTTATGTTTTTTTTCTTTCTAATATTAGATAAAAGATTTATGTGTGTATTTATTTTTATTTTCTATTCTCCCTTATTTATATCAATGAGAAAACTTAGACGTATGCTTCCTCCAGCAATAATTTCATGACGCCTCCCTTGTCTTCTAAAGTCAGACTTCTATGCACTAATTTCATTTCTTCTGAATTGGTGGGCTTAACTCGCTCACTACAGAAGACTAATCTCCTCCAAAACTTGATCATGTCATCGATTTGAACGCAATCGAATGCCGGTTCGAAATACTTGAGGACCATATCTTCCCTTCCCATCATCAGACACGAATGATCCTTGTGATCGAAGTCTAGATGATCCCGACACCCAACGCATCATTCTAACAAGAGGCGACCTAGTTGTTCATTCACGCAGAATGAGTAGCCTCTCATCAGCATTTTTAAAAGAAACCTTGCTCTCAAAATCTGGGAATCGTTCATGATTTATGTATATTTTATTATCTATTTCGATTCGATATTTATTTTTTTTTAAATAACTATTTATTTATATTTTTTTCTCTCCTATATATATATCAATCACTTTTTTTATTTCCTCTCGACAAAACCGATTCTATTACGATTCACCTCACAAAACTCGCGTGGTGAATCGGTAAATCAGTTTCGACAATTGGATCGCACCCTAGACCATCCGGAACGTGATCGCAAACGTGGTGGTGTTCCAGAACTCCCAAACCACATTTTGCGATGTACCGGAGGCCGAAATCGTTTTTTTAAAAAAAATCCTCGATGAGTAACTACGCTTTACACCCAACTCGCGCCGTTGGCGAACGTTGAGAAAACGTTTTGAGATCAATTTCCTGTCCTAGAACTCTCAATTGTTTTTTCACCGATCGGATCGCACCCTCGACTGCTCGAAACGCGATCGTGAACGTCCGTGTCTCTGACCTCTCAAAACGCATTTTTGATGCTGTCTTAGAACTCTCAAAGCGTTTTTTGTTTGTGTTCATCAATGATAGATCGAAGGTCTGATCTGCGATGGGAACATCAACAAAAATTTTTAAATTTACATTTCTTCAAATTTTCGTACATATTTGCTTTCCGAGTGATGTGTCGAATTCGCACTCGTTCGCCAACGGCTGTTTGAACGATCGAAAGTGCGATCCGAGCGGTCAAAAAACAATTGAGAGTTCTGGTACATCATGAAAAAATGACATTTTTTACACTCTGCACACGATTTAACACTGAATCCCTTTGGCGGTACACGTACATGTACATGTACATGTATGGTTTTTTGAAAAATTGTCCTTTCACTCTCATTTATCACCTACTCGCCCTAACATGCGCTAGGTTAGGGAAATATATAAACTGATACTAGCTTAGATAAATGGAGAGAAGAAGGGGTCGATACAGAGTCAGATGACAAGCAATTCTACAGTAATGCTACATGTCAGAAGTAAGGGTACAAGACTGCAAGGATGGAAGACGACTATAGTAAGATTGCAACATTCTCTCTATTTTCTCCTTCGCACTGTCCATCCTTGTTTATCACATTCATTTTTCCTTCTTTCTGTCGCACCTGCAGTTTTTCTAATAGAAGAATGGGGTGCTTGGATATTCATCCATGTCTTGGGAATAGTGAGACATTTCTTTTCTCGTAGTGAAAAATTGTATCACTAATGCGTACCTCAGAAACGATCGAGAGGGGCGGGATGAGAAATGCTTTCGGTTCATTACCGAATGATTGGGTGTATCATTTCCATCTTATGTTTTATTTTATCATTTTCTTTTCAAGGGAATATATACACCTGGAACTTAATTAAGCGCCCCATGAAATGCTTCAGGACAGTGAAATTGCTGTAACTAATTAATGTGTTTTAATGATTGCAATGTGGTGGTAACACTTGGTACTGACGACATACAGTACTATTATGTTCAGGAGATCACAAGTTACATTTTTTGTCAGTAATTACCGTCATTGTTTCATCATGGACCGTTCCAACACCTTACTTGTCGAGAGAACATTTTTCCATCAGAAACATAGGTGACAGATATGTGTAATTAGCGCCATTAAAATACTGCATATTTTCATCATTGTGTTGTCTTTCATTTGTCAATAGACCATTCTTGCGCAAACAATCACTTTTGGCCATCTGTAATATAGCATGAATGTAATGACAGTTTCTATTAACACCACTGCGAAAAATAACAGTGGGTGCTTAATTACGTTCCAAGTGTGTAGATTAGTTTCGAGGCTAAAGAGGCCGTCGGTGCTACCCACCCACTCACCACACATGTGACATTTTAAAATTTGGGAGGGGTGTTCACAATTGTAATTTTTCACATTCTTTCGAACAATTTCTATGGTGGCCGGGAGGCGACATGGTTATTTTTTTTTAATCTGTGTGCATGGATTACTAATCTGTGCAAACGGATTACTAATCTGTACGAATGGTTTAATAATCCGTGTGAACGGATTAGTAATCCGTGCCAACGGATTTCTAATCCGCCCGGACAGATTAATATACAATGATTTTTCATCCCTGGCACCTCACGGGCACCAGTTATTACATACGCCCGACAAGAGACATGCTCATTTATTTTATGGTTCCAACATCCGCCATCTAGTATTTGTACCGACGTGTATTATCCAACCCCACCTCCCTCCCGTTCTGAAGACGCATACGCCAGCCGATTTTCACGGCGGTCAAAATTAGTTCGCCAAGGTCCACATTGATCTCCAAACTAATGTGTTGTGGGTTTCGTAGCTCCCACCTTCTCCACCATTCCGCGGATTTCTTGGCTTCTAGCTCCTAGCTCACCAATACCTAAATGGCACCCTGGCTGCTATAAAACACTATGTTTTATCCATACCAAACGAGTATCATCAAAAATGTCATGCTTCTAGAAGGTTTCGGAGTTGATTTGTGTAATGATTGGTAGTGATCAAGGCGTTTAAGTGAATAGTTATACCCCTAAACACTTGAGCACAAACTCCGAACACACTCCCACTATATTAGAGGTATTTAGGCCCCAACGTAACTATGTAACATCACAGAAACCAAGGTGGTGGGCTTCATAGCACACAATCGAAGACAGAAACACGTGACATCCTTACTGCAAGAGCTACGAACATTAGCTTGAACATTATATAGCAATGTATGTTACGCCGTGTTGGAGAGGAGAGCGGCAGGTGTTTTAACGTCATTTTAATAGAATCCTCTTAAGGATTCCATGTGATGTCATGTTGCGGTGCATAATGGCCATCAAGCAGGTTGTTCTGTCAGCCCACATAGTGGTAATATTGTGACGTCATGCCATGATGTTGTTATTGGGCATGTGTGGCTCTTGCTGTAATGATGATACGTGTTTCTGCCTTCAATTTTGTGTGATTTTGGCCGCCATCTTGGTTTCTGTGATGTTACATAGTTACTTTGTGGCCTAAATACCTCTAATATAGTGGGAGTGCATGAGTTTGTGCTCAATTGAATAGGGGTATATCTATTTACTGACAACGCCTTGAGCACTACCAATCATTACACAAATAAACTCCAAAACCTTCTAGAAGCATGGCATTTATGACGATACTCGTTTGGTATGGATAGAACGTTGTGTTATATAGCATCCAGGGTGACATTTATGAATTGGTGAGCTAGGAGCTAGTAGCCAAGAAGCCCACGTAATGGTTAAGAAGATAGGTGCTATGAAACCCATAACGCATTAGTTTGGAGATCAATGTAGACCTTGGCGAACTAATTTTGACTGCCGTCTACGTTTGCAGACTGATGTGGGACCTTTTGGACTGCCATCGACTTTTTTGGGCTGAAGTTTACTAATGTGGGCCACTGTGGACACTGAAGGACTGATGTGGGCTTTTGTGGACTGATTTGAACTATATGGACTGATGACAGTGGTTTGGAAACTGCTGGGGACTTTTGTGAAATCAAGATAGTGGTGGTTTGAGGACTTTTGGAGAGCACTTAGCTTAGGACTATAGGGAAATGAATATGGTGGTGGTTGGTGTAGTTGTTATAGTGGTTTGCTTAGTCGTTGGTTTAGCAGTTGGAGTAGTAGTGCTGGTGGTTTCTGTTGTGGTTGTCGGTGTCGTAGTTGTAGTGGTTGGTATTGTATCTCTTGGTGTTGAAGTTGGTGTTGTAGTGGTTGGTGTTGTAATTGCAGTTGTTTGTGTTGTGTTTTGGTGTTTCTTGTAATGGCATGTGTAGTAGTTGTAGTCTTTGTTGCTGTGGTTGTTGATGTAGTAGTTGTAGTGGTTGATCTTGTGAGATATTACACATTGTGTATTCATATTGAAAGTTGTGGTATTTCGTGTCATAGTGGTTGGTTTGGTGTTGTGTAGGTGGGGTGATTGGTGTCATAATTCGTTATGCTGCTGTAGTAGTTGTATTGGTAATTGTTGAAACGGTAATTGTTGTGGTGATTGTTGTAATAGTTGTAGCTGTTGAAGTTGTAGCTGTGGAAGGTGGTGTTATAGTTCTTTTGGTTGGTGTAATAGGTGTAGTTGTAGGCACTGTGTGTTTCATGGATGCAGTTAGTGACTGAAGTTGTTGGTGTTGTTGTGATTGTTACTGTTTAGTGGATGGTGCAGTAATAGTTAGTGTAGTAATTATAGTGTTTCGTGTGCCAGTTGTTTTGTTATAGTGCTTGTTGTAGTAGTTGTAGAAATTATTGGTGTTGTCGAGGCTTGTTTTGTATTGATTGGTGCAGTAGGCATTGTAGTGATGGGTATAGTGGTGGTTTGTGTAGTAGTTTTAATAGTAGTGGTTAGCATTGTGGTCATGGTGATTGTGCGGTAGTGGTTGATTGTGTAGTAAAGGTTGGTATAATGGTTGTTGTTTTTAATGAAGTAGTATAAGTGGTTGATGTGGTAGAGGTTGGAGTAGTGAAAGTTGGTGTAGTTGTTTTTGATGTAGTATTTTTAGTTGTTGTATTGGTTGGTGTCCTAGTGAATGTGGTTGTTTGTGAATGAAGTAGATATAGTGATTGGTGTAGTTGTTGTGGTTCGTGCTATAAAGTTATTATGGTTGGTGTACTAGTTAGTTGGTGTTGTAGAAACTATTAAATCAATCACTGACTGCAACTACTTAGGAACAACTGTAACGCTAAACACCACTACGGCAATACAAACCACCAGTGTACCAACCACAACTATTAAACCAACCACTACACTATCACAGCAACCACTGAAAGACCAATCGCGACATTAATAAAACCAACCATTATTTCCCCAAACACTACAGTATCAACCACTACAGTTACTACACCTACTATTTTTACACCAACCTCTACAGCCACACATTTATGCTATTTGAAATAAGAACACTAAGATTTACGTGCGGTACTTAAAATAAATAGATAAATAAATCTACGCAATGAATGTATTCATTGTTCATCAGTTCTTTCACATAAAACATCTTCGTTAAACGGTTTATTTCGACTTTATCTGTACGATCTATTTATTCCGTTCACCACTGTAAACAGAGACAAAGGATTTGGGGGAATCGAGACCCCAAGTGAGCAAATAGCGTCTCGGTGTTATAATTTTGCAGTTAATTTGCAACCTTTTGTCGATTTTAGGCTGAATACTCTCTAAACTTGCGACCAGAGATGTCTTTTTGTCCGAATTTTTGTTTTGAGTTCTCTCCCTTAGTTCAAATCATGATTTGGGGTATCGAGACTACCTGTGACAGGGAAGCGCCTGGATTACCCCTAATAATTTCTTCAATCTGAAAGACAAGCGACTGAAAAGGATTATTCATTAAAATCGTTGGTTTATAATTATTTATTTGTTTATACTGAAAATAATTACGTAAAACAGAAGATTTCATTAAGAATTCTATATTTGAATAAGTTTGACAATCAAGATTAAATTTAATTAATTTCACACACGAAAACAAACTAGATATCCTGTAAAAACTTGCAAAATGCTTGCAATCATCCATGGCTTTTAACACTGACAGTTCTTAAGTTTGTAGACTGTTTGTTATCTCCGTGTCAATTTTTTTTGTCACAAGCACTGAACTTCAACAAGCGATTGGTGCTTCGTCGAGGAATCGAACCCAGGACCCCAAAATCAAAAGCAGAACACTTCAAGTTACCGCGGAGCCGGTATAACGCACATAAACGTGTTTTTAAAACATCGCGTGGTCAATATATTCCCTAGCAAGCACAAGAAAGTGAAATTACAGTTTGCGTCAGAGGGAAGGTAATATTTTGAGTCCCGAGAAACCATTTTTGCTCGTCAGCTATCACATTCAACAATGAAAAAGCAAGTTCATTTCCTTTTCGCAAAGGGGAATCGAACACGGAACCTCTCGGTGGCGGTTACATTAAATTACCACGACGCCATGAAGTTCTACAATTACATTTCCTCAATTATTAAATATTAACTTTTCAACTGAAACACATTTTATTGGAAACAATTTGAAAAAGCGACAATGACAACTTGCTTCGGTGATTATTGTTATTGGAGTTTGCAAGAGAACGGATTTAACAAGAGTGTTTCTAACAAATACTCGGCTCCATGCGATCAGGAAAACATGTTAACTTGGGGGATGTTTTAGAAGGGAACAAAATAAATCATCTAGCACATCATAAAGTAGAATCGAACTCGGTAACTTACGATCACAGGCAGACTGAAATACCTCTTAGCCATGAAGTATTACATCAGACGAGCAACAATTATATCATAGCTAAGTTACATTTAAACACACTGCGAATTGCTAAACTGTCATTGAAGCCTTTCGTTTTGCTGCATTGATAGTTTGCTTCAGTGAGTAATATTGGCAGACACACAGCCAATCTGGCTATGCCATGTTCCTGCTGTCTACATTTTATGTTATCTCACTGAAAATTTTATACAATTAATGTAATGTAATGTATGAATCTGAATACAGCTAAATACAAATTATCTGTCCATCTATCTTAGTTTCACGGGTTTATGCAGATACTAGTCCCAAGAAATTATTTTTACGCGTCAGACATTTCACAAAGAAAAAGCAAGTTGACTTTCGCAAAAGGTAAAGCGAAGACGGAAGTCGTGGTTATATTAAATTTCCACTGGGCCACAAAGCACTACACAGCTACAATCTATCGACCGCAATTATACGATATTAACAATATAACTGAAACACATTTTATTCAAAACAATCTGAAAAGGCAACAATGGCAGCTTGCGCCTTTGATTATTGTTTTCCCTGAGTTCAGTCGACAACGGATTTAACAAGAGTATTTGTAAGAAATACCCAGCTTCACGCTATCAGGAAATCATCTTTACTTGTGAGATGTGTTTGAAAATAACAAAATGAACAATTTTGCACATTATGAAGGGGAATCGAACTCGCTACCTTTCGATCAAAGGCAGACTGAAATACCACTGGACCATGAAGTATAAAACCAGTCGATGATCAATTATATCGTTACTAACAATGGCATTTAAACACACTGCGATTGGACAAACGGTCATAACCATCTTTCAATGACGAAGCCGAGGTTGAGATGGGCCTTTAAACCTCACACCCTTGAAATATTCGCAACAGCCCTCCGAACCCCAATGGCCCTCCGAATTTTATACCCCCCACCCTCAAAAAATTGTCTGGGCACCCCCTATTATAGAATCCTGGTTGCGCGCCTGCCATCTTAAAATTGAAGCTTATTATTAATAAAAAGAAGCTGAAAAGTTAGAAATGAGAGTTTGAGCATTCCGAGTTCAAAGGAAAACGATTTTCCGAGTTTTATACATTTTCCAAGCTCTTGATGGAAGTACTGAAATTTCAAATGAATTGTGGCTGAAGGCTCTAGCTCTAATAATATTGCACACTCAAAAAGAAAATACGCTTGGGAACGCCTGAGCTATCCGAGGAATCGTTCTCTCCATCTTTCAATGAGGAAGATTTTTCATTATCTTGACAGAGGTGTTCAGTCAAGTGCAAAATCCGATATAAATTGATGCGTGTTCACTGATAGTATTAAACAAAAATGTCATCCTACGTGGCTCAGGCGACTAAAACGTTAATTTTGAATGTGCACTTGAGGTCGCGGGTTCGATCCCTCTCCTAAACCCATCTCTCTTAATCATTCATAATCAACAACTTTTTAAGTCTGATCTTTGAACAACCTTTGTATTTTGAAATCAAGTGTCCCAAGCTAATAGTGTGGCTTTAATACTCCTGAACAGCAATAAATGGAAAATAATTGGAAACCACCATTTAAAGTGCTAGAAAAGAAAGGGAAAACTGTTTAAAATATTAACTACTGCCATTGTGTACCACTCCGTTGAGTTTGAAACAGGCATACCCACCAGCACAGCCCGTAAAACCACGCTGTGGTCTGTTTTGTCAAGTGAAAGTTCCTGTCGACTTGGGTTCCCGTCTTGTATGATTCTTTGAAAAAACTGGTCTTCACAGAAACTTGCACATTCACTCTAAAGTCAGTTTGGTTAAAAATCAACCCAAATCAACTTGGTTGATTGAATATGAACCCGGTTGGGTTCATATTAATTCAATCCAGTTGATTTGGGTTGGTTTTTTAACACAACTGATTTTAGAGTGAAAATCGATTTACAAAACATTCCTATCCATCCAAGACAAAAGCCATCTTTTCTAATTCGTCCTAAGAGCAAATCGACCATAGCAGCTGAACTGGTTGTCACGTCTCATTTATGCTATTTGAAATAAGAACACTTAGATTAACGTGCGGTAGTTAAAATAAATACATAAATAAATCTTCGCAATCAATGTATTCGTTTTTCATCAGTTCTTTCACATAAAACATCTTCGTTAAACGGTTTATTTCGACTTTATCTGTTCGATCTATTTATTCCGTTCACCACTGTAAACAGAGACAAGGGATTTGGGGGAATCGAGACCCCAAGTAAGCAAATAGCGTCTCGGTATTATAAATTTGCAGTTAATTTGCAACCTTTCGTCGATTTTAGGCTGAATACTCTCTAAACTTGCGACCAGAAATGTCTTTTTGTCCGAATTTTTGTTTTGAGTTCTCCCCCTTAGTTCAAATCATGATTTGGGTGATCGAGACTACTTGTGACAGGGAAGCGCCTGGATTACCCCTAATAATTTCTTCTCTCTGAAAGTCGAGCGACTGAAAAGGATTATTCATTAATATCTTTGGTTTTATAATTATTTATTTGTTTATACTAAAAACAATTACGTAAAACAGAAGATTTCATTAAGAATTCTAGGTTTAAATTAGTTTGACAATCAAGCTGAAATTTAATTCATTTTACACAAAACAAACTGGATATCCTGTAAAAACTTAAAAAATACTTGCAATCATCCATGGCTTTTAAACACTGGCAGCTGTTATATTTGTAGGCTGTTCGTTATTTCCGAGTCAAAACTTTTCCGTTACAAGCATTGAATTTCATCAAGCGACTGACGCTTCGTCGAGGAATCGAACCCAGGACCCCAAGATCAAAAGCAGAACACTTCAAATTACCGCGGAGCCGGTACAATGCACGTAAATTTATTTTCAAAACATCGCGTGGTCAATATATTCCCTAGCAAGCACATGGAAATGCAAAGGCAGTTTGCGTCTGAGGGTAGCTAATATTTTGAGTTTCACATTTTTTCAGATTCCAGTACCAAGAAACCATTTTCACTCGTCAAAAATTAAATTCAACAAAGAGAAAGCAAGCCATTTCCTTTTCGCAAAGGGGAATCGAACACGGAACCTGTTGGTGGTGATTACGTTAAATTACCTCTGCGCCGCGACGCTCTACGGTCCTTTTGTAGCGGTCGAGGTATAAAGGCCATTTACCAACCAGCCTGGTTGGTCCGGATCTCTTAGTCTCGTGGTAAATCGGTCGCTTTGTGTGCTAGAGGTCGACGGTTCGAACCCCGGCTCCCGCACTTATCTCTCCTCCTGTTACATTTGGGGGCTCGTCCGATCCTCAGCAGTAGGTGGCACTGCGGGTGTTTCGACCGCTCTGAGGGAGGAACCTGGGTGAGATTCACATATGGTGAATCTCAAAAGAAGGGGAGAGTAGTGTAGCGGTCGAGGCGTAAAGGCCATTTACCAACCAGCCTGGTTGGTCCGGATCTCTTAGTCTCGTGGTAAATCGGTCGCTTTGTGTGCTAGAAGTCGACGGTTCGAACCCCGGCTCCCGCACTTATCTCTCCTCCTGTTACACTTTATCCTCATTTATATAATATTAACTTTTCAACTGAAACACAGTTTATTGAAAACTTTTTGAAAAAGCGACAATGACAGCTTGCTTCGGTGATTAGTGTTTTGCCAGAGTTTGCAAGAGAACGGATTTAACAAAAGTATTTCTCACATATACTCGGTTCCATGCGATCAGGAAAACATGTTAACTCGGGCGATATTTTAGAAGGGAACAAGATAAATCATCTAGAACATCATAAAGGGGAATCGAACTCGGTATCTTTCGATCAAGGACAGACTGAAATACCTCTCAGCCACGAAATATTACATCAATCGAGCAATAATTATATCATAGCTAGGTTACATTTAAACACATTGCGAATTCACCAAACTGTCATTGAAGCCTTTCGTTCAGCTGCATTGATAGTTTGCTTTAGTGAGTAATATTGGAAGGCAGACAGCCAATCTAGCTATGAAAAATTTGCAAGACGTGACGTCCTATTTTTTATTCAGCTCCTTTTTACACCCATCCACCCCTACGTGCAAATTTTCTACTACACCCATCTCAGACACCCACCCCCCACTCTCCCATTAGAATCCAAAATAAACTTATAAACTTAATAGGCACAGCTATCTTTAGGGGGGTTTCATAATGTTCTTAAACTGGTACCACCAATTTAAACCTCTGTGGGCTGCTGTGTGCCCCAATCTACAAATGACAAGCTGTTCATTATCAGGCTTGGCCAGAGCAGGTGTACACATACGGGAACAAATTTTCATTTGAATTGTTCTGTCAGTATTCTCAGGTGTTTGCTCCTTTCCTCTTCTATCCATACAAATTCTATTAATAAATAAATAACTTGGGTTGAATTTAGTGCATCAGAGAGATTTTTCCCAAAATACTGTCTGCACATTTTCTACATTTCGAAAAAGACACCCACCCCCTAATACGTGTGACATTTTCCCAGATTAAGCCCAATATTCTTACATATAAAGCCTCCTGATGTTGTATTTATGTTAAGAGTGTGATGTACAACATCATCTTTAAGGTTTGAAACACAAATGATGGCATATATTAGCTGATATATTGATATATTTTTAAAAAATTCAAAAAATTGCACAAGTTGGAAATGCACATTTTTGGTGCACTCAAGAGACCCACCCACCCCCACGTCACGTCTTGCAAATTTTTGGTGCCCCCTCCCCCCCCCCCCCCCCCCCACCCCTGATCTCACTGGAAATTTTATACAATTAATGTGTAATGTAATGTATGAGTTTGAATACAGCTAAATACAAATTATCTGTCCATCTATCTTAGTTTCACGGGTTTATGCAGATACTGGTCCCAAGAAATTATTTTTACTCGTCAGACATTTCACAAAGAAAAAGCAAGTTGCCTTTCGCAAAAGGTAAAGCAAAGACGGAACCTTTCGGTCGTGGTTATATTAAATTTCCACTGGGTCACGAAGCACTACAGTCCGTCGACCGCAATTATACGATATTAACAATACAACTGAAACACATTTTATTGGAAACAATCCGAAAAAGCAACAATGGCAGCTTGCGCCGGTGATTATTGTTTTGCCTGAGTTAATCGACAACAGTAGTAGGAGATGGCCTTTTCATGCCTGCTTACCCGGACCCCGCGCCCAAAACGCCCAGGCCTTTTTAGGCTCCCTCACCCCTCCCTGTGCCCAAGTCCGTTAGACCCCCTCACCCTCCCCGTGCCCAAAGCCCCTTAGGCACCCTCCTTGCGCCCACACCCAGTTTGTCCCTCTTTCGTGCCTAAAACTTGTTAGGCGCCCCTCCCCATGCCCAAAGCCTATTGGGACCCAAGATGGCGGCCCAAGATGGCGGATGACAAGATGGCGACTTCCCATGACGTGGCTGCCGTAATACACACAGTGGGAGGGCTCCCATCCCTGCACCCAAAACCTATCGGGACCCAAGATGGCGGATGACAAGATGGCGTCTTCCACCACGACATGGCTACCATAATACACAAAGTGGGAGGGATCGCCCTCCCTGTACCCAAAGCCTATTGGGACCCAAGATGGCGGCCCAAGATGGCGATCCAAAATGGCGGTTTCCCCCATGACGTGGCTACCATAATACACACAGTGGGAGGGCTCCCCTCCCTGTACTAAAGCCTATTGGGACACAAGATGACGGCCCAAGATGGCGGATGACAAGATGGCGTCTTCCCCCATGATATGCTTGACGTCAACAAGATGGTGGCCCACACATCTTTTAGAGATGCACTCACGTAAAAGAATACAACATAGCAGTCACTGATTTGGGAACATAGCGGTCACTGACGGGGGACTTGGGTACGGGAAGGGATAATGTGCGCTTCAAAAGGCATGGACGCTTTGTGCTCTTAGTTGTTAATATGTTTTGGGGGACCAGTCAGTACTTTTCATGTCACAAACAAAGTATTAAATTACATAACCTTTAATTAAAATTGAAGTTTATTTTAAAACATGGCTTCCCTCATCTAACACAGAATGTAGATGCTTTCAAATACATCTATGTATGTATGCATCTGGTAACGTTATCAACAATCATAAAGGGTCTCGAGTTAATCCTCTAAGTTACGATTGCGTTGTAAATAAACTGTGTCTGGAGGTTTTATCTTCATTCGTGTAACCTTTATTGACATAGTTACCCTGACTTGGCTTTATCAAGCGTTATTATTGCCGAGATCGTATCTGGGCAAAAAGAAGAGTATTAATCTGTTATACAAACACGTAATCAGTTTTCTTCTGTTGGGTATAGAGTTACATGATGCCATCTATATCCAAAACGGAATGAACAACTCTAAATTTTTCTATCTATTCAGTTTTTTTTTATTTTCACATAAAATCAGTTTTATACAAAGTAGTTAATTGGTTTTACAAGCAGTTAAAATGGATTTTCAGTCAGTTTTAAAAGTGATTTTACAATTGCACCATAAGTAATTTTTACAACAATAAGTAGTTTTTTACAATAATTTTATACTGGTAATCATACAAAAACACATAAATAAATGTTCAGTTATTGACTCGTGGTCAGTGTTTTGTTGTTTTTTCTGGACTTTCTCTAGTTATCATCTAAAGCTGTCTGCACATTCCATTCCACTTTCGCAGGCTTTTTCAGTGGATTTTCTTCAAAGACTTATCCATCGCAGCTTTGCAGAGATGTTGTTTTTTGGAATAAAAAAGCCCATACGCTCTTTATTTCCGATCAGGCCTCTTGGGATATTTTGATCTTTAAGAATATTTGCCAAAATTTTCCAGCCTGTCGGTTGAAAACCTTTTCTTTTTCGCAGCAGATCATTTATTAGGTCAAATATAGTTTGGAGGTTTCCTGCGTATATGCATGATGTCTGCAGAAATCAATGATAAACTTTGGATAAACATCCATTTTGACCGATTTTGACTGAATAAAAATAAAAATAGCACAGAGCTCTGTCAGTGCAAGCAGGAGTAGATAGATAGATAAATAGATAGATACTTTTATTCAACAACATACAATAATAATAATAACACGTTGGCCGGCCGCTGATTTGCCGTGGTTCTCGGATGAAAAGACCTTGGTTACCGCTATACTCTCAACTGCCTCCCTATTCCCACGCTTCTTCTCTCCTCCCAACACTTGTAGACGAACTGCTTGATAACATGCCTTGCCCCATTCTTCCCAATCTCTCCGATTAGCATATTAACCCTCTCCTTTGAGTCTCTCACTAACCACATGTCCTTCATTCTCCCATCCCACTTCCCCATTATACTCCCAGTGAATCTTATTCTTTAGACTGGTATTTTGGGCATTCTGAGAGAAAGTGTTCCAGGGTCTCCAACACGTCTAAATTACACATCTGGCACTCCTTTTCACAGTTTTTCCGAATTTTTCTCCTCAGCTCCAGGGACCGCGACCTCAGCTTGAACAACAGTGACTCCCCAAGGTTGCCATCAATGTACTCTTCAAAACCAGGTATAACTTTGCTCTTGCTTTCGTTTAGTTCGAGTCTCCATTTGTTCCCATATTTCCCAACAATTCCCAGCCTTTTCGCTAGCCCCTCTTCGCTTTCTAACAGTAGAACCATATCGTCTGCAACAAATAGCCCTGGGATCTTCAAGTCCCCAACTGCTAACCCCTCGTCGCTATGCAGAAATTCATCTCCTGATGTACAATGCAAAAAGAATTGGCGAAAGGACACACCCTTGTTTTAGACCTATCTCCATAGTCACACGTTTTGTTGTTATGTTACGCAGGCTAAGTTCACTATGTGCATCTTTATATAATGCTTTAAGAATTTTAACAAACTCGCCTCCCAAGCCCAGAGCCTCAGCGTTCGCCACACACCCTCCATCCATACTCTATCGCATGTCTTTTTAACACCCAAAAAGGCCATACACATCCTTTTCTTTATTGCTTTCGCGGATTCTATCATTTGGGATACTGTGAAAAGATGGTCAGTGACTCTCCTTCTCTTCCTGAAGTCATTCTGAATTTCTCCCCCAAAAACCCTTCTCCTCAATCACCTCCTCTAATCTCCCATACAGAACTTTACAGAGAGCTTTTCCAATGTTGCTCCCTCGATCCCTCGATAATTATCCAAAACGTTCTTTTCCCCCTTTTTATGAATAAATGTTACTTTGCTTTCTCTCCAGTCTTTTGGGACCTCTTGTTTTTCTATGGCTAAATTGAATGGGGCACTTAGGCTTTCATAGAGATCTCTCCCCCCCCCCCCGCCCCCCGCTTTTTTGGATAAACACGTTAGGAATTTCGTCCACCCCTCCCGCTTTTCCATTCGTTAATTTTCAGGTCACCTTTCGCACCTCCTCGGTTTTAATTTCGCTGCACTCGAAGTTTAATAGATTTTCCTCGACCTGGTTCGTACACTCCGGTGGGTTCCCCATGCCCCATCGCTTACCGTTTACCTTTTCCCAGTGCTTGACTAGTTCTGATGCGATTTGATCTTGATCGTCTGTATCTCTGCCATCTATTTTAATACTCTGTATATATATGTATAGAAGTTAGTATCAAGTAATTCAATTGAGCGACAGGTGACAATCAGACATAAATGGATGACATATTGGCTCTTATCTTATGCTTTGTGCAAGAGTTCGAAATGGAGGACAGAAATGAGAAATGCCGGTGACAAATAACACGGAAGAAATGGAGGTGATGGCAATGACCAGTGGTAACACAAAGTGACAATCACTTCAGTTTCATTGTAAGATTTTTTTGAAACAGTTGGCCTATGTGTGACATTCCCGCGTGGTATTGGTTGTTACAGGGAATGTGGTGTGGGTAGGTGTGTGTGTGTGATTGGGGGTGGGGGTGCTGTCTTCCTGACTTTGTTAGAACCTAGGCAATATTGTTTGCGTGTTTGTGTGCCCTTCTTTGTGTTCTCCAGGTTCTGAGGAAGAATGGGTTAGGGTTTGTTTTCCGATTTTGCTGGAACTTGTGTTTTATATCGTAGAACATGTGTCTGTCATGTATATTTACCTGCATCATCTGACTCCATCCTCTCCATATTGTTATATATATATAACACGTGTCGCCCTTTTTTATAAGGAGAAAAAAGGGTACAATTTAGTAATACAAAACCTGTCTAAGACCACAATCAAGCATTGTTCCACTAATGGATTTCCAGGGCTATCCAACTGGCTAGTTGCCTCATTCTTCCTCGTCCTATCCTCTCCTCCTCGTAATCCCTACTCTAAGTGACTTCACCACCTGTACTCTCACCTCCACCACCTCCTCCACCATCCCTGCCACCTCGAACTCTACCCCTTTTTTGTTCAATCTTCGCTTTCTGACACTAGCACCATATCGTCTGCAAAAAATAGCCATGAGATCGTCAAGTCCCTAACTGCTAACCCTCGTCGTTTTGCAGGAGTTCATCTCCTGATGTACACCGCAAAAAGAATTGGCGAAAGGACACACCCTTGTTTTAGGTCTATCTCCATAGGCACACGTTTTGTTGTTATGTTACCCAGGCTAAGTTCACTATGTACATCTTTATATAATGCTTTCAGAATTCCAACAAACTCGTCTCCCGAGCCCAGAGCCTCAAGCTTTCGCCAAACACCCTCCCTCCATACCCTATCGTATGCCTTTTTAGCACACCAAAAAGGCCATAAACATCCTTTTCCTTATTGCTTTCGCGAATTTTATCATTTGGGATACCGTGAAAAGATGGTTTGTAGCTCTCCTTCTCTTCCTGAAGCCATTCTGAATCTCTCCCCCAAAAACCCTTCTCCTCAATCACCTCCTCTAATCCCACAGAACTTTACAGAAAGCTTTTCCAATTTTGCTCCCTCGATCCCTCGATAATTATCCAAAACGCCCTTTTCCCCCTTTTTGTGATTAAATGTAACTTTGCTTTCTCTCCACTCTTTTGGGACCTTTTGTTTTTCTATGGCTAAATTGAATCGGTCAGTTAGGCTTTCACAGAGCTCCTCTCCCCCTTTTTTGATAAACACATTTTTTCGCACCTCCTCGGTTTTAATTTCGCTGCACTCGAAGTTCAATAGATTTTCCTCGACCTGGTTCGTACACTTA
The DNA here is from genome assembly GCA_031216915.1 of Pictodentalium vernedei. Taxonomy (NCBI): domain Eukaryota; kingdom Metazoa; phylum Mollusca; class Scaphopoda; order Dentaliida; family Dentaliidae; genus Pictodentalium; species Pictodentalium vernedei. Next base: position 247,109,186 of record CM062291.1, read on the forward strand.
GGTGGGTTCCCCATGCCCCATCGCTTATCGTTTACCTTTTCCCAGTGCTTGCTTGACTAGTTCTGATGCGATTTGATCTTGATCGTCTGTATCTCCGCCATCTATTTTAATACTCTGTATATATATGTATAGAAGTTAGTATCAAGTAATTCAATAGAGCGACGGATGAGAATCAGACAAAAATGGATGACATATTGGCTCTTATCTTATGCTTTGTGCAAGAGTTCAAAATGGAGGACAGAAATGCCGGTGACAAATAACACGGAAGAAATGGAGGTGATGGCATTGACCAGTGATAACACAAAGTGACAATCACTTCAGTTTCATTGTAAGATTTTTTTTTTTTTTTGAAACAGTAGGCCTATGTGTAACATTCCCGCGTGGTATTGGTTGTTACAGGGAATATGGTTTGGGTAGGTGTGTGCAGGCCCGTCGGAACCGGGGAGGGGGGGGGGGGGCTACAGCCCCCCCCCCCCAATAATTTGCTCATATTTCGTCGTTATCCATGATGGGAGCAACCGATGTAATCTGAATAAAACTGGACATTACATTTTTTAACTCAGATTAGAACAGTGGCGTAGGAACCGGGGGTGGGGGTGGGGGGGTAAGGGAGATATCCCCCCCCCCCTCCACAAATTTGTCAAAAGTAGGCTTTACTGGGCTGGGTTGGTGGTTTCTCCACACGGGATGCCCACTGATTACCATATTCCAACATTGCTGTTAATGATTAGTGGGTTCCACGTGGGCTTTCTTCCACCAATAAAACTGACAGTCGTGTTTTCGCCTAATTGTGGAAAGCGATGTTAAACCCCAACCAACCACAGGGTAATTCATTGCATGTTCACTATTCCTGTCATTCTGCTCGGAAATCACGCTGAATTGATCAGAGAGCTGACGTATTTCCTTATTGACGATGTATTTGTTCAGAATCACTCAGAATGCATATTTGTACATCTTAAATTAAAAAAATTTCCCGGGGAGGCCCCCACCAACGAGACGGGGAGGTACCCCCTCTCGTGCTCACCCCTACTTGCCTCTTCGCGGTTCGGATGACGCAAAGCGTCATAGGAATATACGATTTATTTGCTCAGAATCAACCAGAATGCATGTTTTTACATCTTAAATTCGAAAATTTTCCCGGGGGAGGCCTCGGACTCCCCACCAACGAGACGGAGGATACCCCCTCTCGTGTTCGCCCCCACTCGCCGCTCGGATGACGCGTCGCGTCATGGGAATATAGGTCCTACCCCCCCCCCAATAAAATTAGCTTACCACGCCCCTGGATTAGAATTATGAACATGTCACGGAATGTATAACATGCACCTGCATATGTTGATGTGTAAACGTTTTGAGCAATTCCTTTGGCAGCTTAGAAGACCACGACAACCGTTGGCGTAATGATAAAACTAATGAATCCACCATAAGGCCTGACTGTTTTTTAGCATGACGGAATACGGCCACGACCAGCAGGTGAGCCCGGTGTGAGAACCGTCCCCAAATGTTATGGGGTTCTATTGGGATTTTTGAAACATTTTGTTAAAAAAACAACTTTTGCCGTTTAAAAAAATCAAGAGGTTTTTGCTTCAAAAGCTACCAGAATGCTTCCTTTGATTGCCCTTTTCAAAAAAATTTCTGGGGGAGTACCCCCCTCCCCCTCCCCCCTCAAAAGGTTCGGCATCTGGACACCCCATACCCATTTAGTATCAGCCAGTTCACCCAAATTAGCAATATCAGCCCCCCCCCCACCCCCAATATAAATTTCGTTCCGACGGGCCTGGTGTGTGTGTGTGTGTGTGTGTGTGTGTGTGTGTGTGTGTGTGTGTGTGTGTGTGTGTGTGTGTGTGTGTGTGTGATTGGGGGTGGGGTGCTGTCTTCCCGACGTTTTGAGAACCTAGGCAATATTGTTTGCGTGTTTGTGTGCCCTCAAGGATTCTTTGCTTTCTCCAGGTTCGAAAAGAGGAAGAATGGGTTAGGGTTTGTTTTTTCCGATTTTGTGGGAACATGTGTTTTATATCGTAGAACATGTGTCTGTCATGTATATTTACCTGTGTCATCTGACTCCATCCTCTCCATATTGTTATATATATATATAACACGTGTCGCCCTTTTTTATAAGGAGAAAAAGGGTACAATTTAGTAATACAAAACCTGTCTAAGACCACAATCAAGCATTGTTCCACTAACAGATTCCCAGGGCTACCCAACTGGCTAGTTGCCTCATTCTTCCTCATCCTGCCCTCTCCTCCTCGTAATCCCTGCTCTAAGTGACTTCACCACCTGTACCATGACCTCCACCACCTCCTCCACCATCTCTGCGACCTCGAACTCCACCTCTTTTTTGTTCAATCTTAACGTTTAGAAAAACTTCTAGCAAAATAAACAAATAATAGTGGAAGCTGGTGTTGCTATTGTGGTTGTTCTGTTTTTTAGTGGATGGTGTAGTAATAGTTGATGTAGCAACTATAGTTGTTCGTGTACCAGTTGTTGTGATACAGTGGTTGGTGCAGCAGTTGTTGTATAAATTATTGGTGTTGTGGAGGCTGGTATTGTATTGGTTATTTATTGGAGTTTAACGACACTTTCGACAGCCACAGTCTCCTCGTGTGGGAATTGTGTTGGTGCAGCGGGTGTTGGTTTTTAGTGGTTGGTATAGTGATGGTTTGTGTAGTAGTTTTAATAGTAGTGGTTGGCCTTGTAATGATAGTAGTTGTGTGGTAGTGACTGATGGGGTAGTAAAGGTTGGTATAATGGGTGTTGTTTTTGGTGAAGTAGTAGAAGTGGTTAATGTGGTAGAGGTTGGAGTAGTAAAAGGTGGTGTACTTTGTTTTGGTGTCGTAGTTTTAGTTGTTGTTGTTGTTGTTGTTGTTTTGTTGTTGTTGTTGTCGTTGTCGTTGTTGTTGTTGTTGTTGTTGTTGTTGTATTGGTCGATGTCCTAGTAGATGTGGTTGGTTGATTGTGAATGAAGTAGTTATAGTGATTGATGTAGTTCTTGCGATTCTTGCTATAGGGTTGCAATGGTTGGTGTACTAGTTGTAACTAAAACTACGACCCAAAGAGACAACTATGTCGATACATTAGAAAAAAATGTTTGAAACAGTATGTGTAACCTTTCCGCGTGTTGTCGGTTGTCCGTGGGAAAAGAGACCGCTGGAGATGTGGATTATCGGTCTCGTGCTAATGATTTGTATTGAGGTTTGTTTTTTTTAAACTGAATTTCTCCATTTTTTCGGTAAATGGTAGACATCCCGTTTTGCATGATTTTCCAATATTAACCTTATTTCGTTTCTCCCTATTTCTTCCACGCCAACAAGTACTGGTTCATTCTTCATCGTGTATCAACTCGAAGTCACAGCCACGTGAGATCGCTTCACCTCAGTATAAAATTACATAGTAAAGGGCTGCCAGAGTCAGATGTTTCAAAAATCGATTTGCTCTCCTACCAGCTCTATATACTAGTTGAGTACCATTTCTCATAGCACTCCAAACGATGAAAGCTGCATCACATTTTTGTTGCCCCTGGGGTTTTCCGTCTTCTTTCGGTACTATGATATAAAACTACTATGGGTATAGTGTAAAACAATCTAATAGGGGTTGAAGACTGTCGTTGTGTCTGAAAAACTAGCTGTATGCACACATGACAAACAAATCTGTATCTCCAAGAGAGTGTAGATATCTGGCCTCCACTCGCTCCAAGAAATTGATATTGTAAACCATTTTCCCTGCTGTATTTTTGCCCGGGACATCTGACCCGCCCCTTCCAGCCTCCAACATGATCATTTATATATTTATGGAATCCAGCCCCAAGTCCACACACAAAACATACGCACGCACCTTCGAGCTTTAGAATAGAACGATGCCCGAATGAAGCATCATTACATGATATGCAGCTGCATTGTGCAATACACAACGTGTTATGCAACAATGCTGCATTATACAAAACAACGCATTATGCGCTGCAAATGAAACAATATGCAAGAAACAACATATTATGCAACAACGTTGCATTGTAGAGCAAAACAGCGCATTATGCACTGCAAGTGAATCATTTTGCATTAAATGTCTTTTTATATTTAATTATAGTGGATGAGGCCATTCTGGTGTGTTTTGCACGACAAGGCATCTCGAGCACTTTTATAGCAATCCCTACCGCCGAGCTAAAGCAAATGGTTAGGCATATCTTGTGGTTGTATGTGCATATCACATTCCAAAGGCAGTAGAATGGTCCATGAGAATCCCGATAGTGGAGCAATCCACTATTATGTTTTTACCTGGGTTTTCTTTTCCAGCAAAATTGGACACAGTAACTACGCCTGGGGTGGAAGACCCCTCAAGGAGGGAGAAGGGCGACATATGTGAAAATGGTTAGCTACTTTTGAACTTTCCATACTAACTTGTGTGGGTTGAGTAGTATAGCATGTGGTTTTAACACCTTTTTACAAGGATCTGATTCAGGATCTCATGTGATATCATGCCGCAGTGAATGATGAGTATCATGTTCGTTGTCCTGGTGGTCCTTGACGGTCATGTTGTGATGACAATGAAATGGTGTTACCCGTTCTTAGTGCACATGTTTCTGGTCGCCATTTTGTACAATTGAGGGCGCCATCTTGGTTTATATGTGCCACGTTGTTACTATGGGACCAACATATGACTAACATAGTGTGTGTGTGTGTCAGAGTATATCTCTTCATCGGAAACGACCCATCAACGACCATACATACCAAATGATTTTCGAAAACTCTTTATAAGGCTCGGATTCTCCAGCTTAGTAACCCGACACAAACAGGTTTATGCGTATCATCAGCATGCTGTACGCTGTACACCAAAGGACCGTGTGCCTAGTTGGGAACTGGGATTAAGTGTCTTCCCAAGCACACATGCATATAAGGCGGGTCAGAAACAAATCCACGACTTTATGAAGCCCAATGCTTTAGCCAATAAGCCACCGCGCCCATGAACCATGCGAGCTATGGTCTATGGTTTAGGAGCCAGAGGTCGTGTGGGTTTTGGTCTGGGTGCTAGGAGCCAAGAAGGCGACGGACTAGTGTAGAAGCAAAGGGCTACGAAACGTATAACCCAATAGTGTGGAGACTAATGTTGACCTTTGTAGTCCAATACTGACTGCCACATTCGTGGACTGTTGTGGGCCTTTGTGGACTGATGTGAACCAGTTCGGACTGATGTGGACTGATGTCAGTGGTTTGGCAACTGCTTGGGACTTTTGGGGAGTGAAGATAGTGATGATTTGCTGACTACTTGGGACTATCGGGAACTTCGTTTGGTGTAGTAGGTGTTGGACCAAATTTGATATGAGGGCTTATTGGGTCATAAGTACTTAATTTATGCAAAAAATTTCCTGCCGCCCCATTGGAACTGCAGGAGCTAAAAATAGAAAAAAAATAAAACGCCCATATCTCCAAAACCACACAGCACTGAGAATTCTTATTTTTTGTGAAGCTTTCTTAGGACCGACAGAATGGAATGGTAAAAAAAAATTGCTATCGGTTTTTCATGGGGTACTTTTTGGGGACTTTGAAAAAGTGCTGAGTCAGCATTTTTTAACACTGTGGGCAATGGGGAAAACATTTAAGACTACTTTTCTCCCAAACCATTGCTCCAAAAGCTTTCAAATTCCACATATAACATGTTTGGAAGATTGTTTCACATGTTTATTGAAATCAATTCCCTGGGTCCATATTTGGGCTCTCTATGGGAGCCCAAATGTTTAAATTAGTGCAGTATGAGGAATAAAAATCTTCTTCAGATCTACCAATAAGAATCTTTTGATATTAAATTTAATTTTGGTATGCAGCATCCTTGGGGGGGGGGGGGGGGGGAGATTCAAGTTTGTTCAAGCCAAGTCTCTGGGTTCATATTTAGGCAGAAAATTTGGGGCCCCGTTCTGGACTTAGAAAATTTTGGACCAAAATCCATGTTTTTTTATGCATTTCGGTCAATTTTAAGACAAAAAAAAAAAAAAAAATTTTTTTACACTGAAAATTTTGGGTGCGGGTGGGACTTTGAAAATTTTGGACCAAAAGCCGGAAATTAAATTTTGGTTTTTTATGTGTTTTAAGAAGAAAAAAAAAATTTAGGCTGAAAATATTTTGTTTGGGAAAAAAATCTGTTTTTTATGCGTTTATCTCAATTTTGGGACATAAAAGTGCAGGAACTGAAAATAGGAGGAAAATCCTGTGTATTGTGTAGGCGCAATCGCTTCATCTAGTTGGTATATGCTTTTCTTAGGAGGGGCGTTTGCAGCTTATTCAAGTCCCTGGTTTGATATTAAGACTACCATGTCAGATGAGTGCCCTCAGGCCCCCCTGGGGCCTCTTGTTTAACAGTATGGGTAATGGGGAAAACATTTAAGACTCTTAAACAACTGCTCCAAAAGCTTTCAAATTTCACATATAACATCTTTGGAAGATTGTTTCACTTATTCGTTGAATTCAAATCCCTGGGTTCATATTTGAAATAGCCTCTGGTGGGGCAGAAAAACAATTGCAAGACACTAGGCCCTTGGGTGCGCCCCCCCCCCCCCCCCCCACCTTCCGAAGCCGAACCATGTTTTTCAAATCCGCTTTTTCCACATTTATTTCGCTGATAAAAGACCGTTGAGCATTGTTATATCTTTGGTGGTCACTTAAGAACATGATAGGTAAAAGATATAGGTTTTATTTGCTTTGAAAGTTACTTTTTCTGTTTTCATATTTCTCATCAAAATTGGATTTTTGCACACACACACACACACACACACACACACACACACACACACACACACACACACACACAATGGCTCAAATTTTGTTTTTAGGTAGTCCAGGGGCGGAATGTTGCTTTGTCGGCCTCGTGTATTTTTTTTTTACAACTGACCTCCCACTAGTCCTCATGAACTGAAGTCCCTTGGTGACAACTGAGATCTTTTTCCTGATGAAACATGAAAGAATAATCTTGTTCGAATTATTGGTTGGATGGTAAGGTAGACTGCATGTAAGTCTGAAATAATTAGATGATGTAATTTCACTGCAGCATGATGCCAATATCACAAACACACATACACAACACAGAAGAAGGGAATACCCGTTAGCGATGGGGGTGCAGGGAATGGGGGCAGGGGGGGGGGGTGCTGTAAAAATAATACACTAGGTCAGAAAAGCAATGTTCTGCCTCGGACTATCCTGAAAAACAATTTGAGCATAAAAAAATGTCTTTTTGGGGGGGGATGGGGGGCATTTTTTTTTTCAATTTTGATGTACGACAACCTTTAAAAAAATAACTTTCAAGGCAAATGAAACCGTCATGTTCCTAACAACAGTCGGCAATCGATAACTCGAAATCGGATGATTCGAATATATGAGATAACTCGAAGTTGGCTATCGGTCCTAGCAATCAGGGACTAGCAATCCCCCTCCACCTCTCCCAGGAAATATAGACCGTCGCTGTTCTATATTTTCTGGGAGGTGTGGAAGTGGTTCCTTTGTCCAGATTATAAGTTTGAGTGTTCTTGTGTTCAAGGCTTCCAAATTCCTCAAATATATCTTAAGTTCATAACTCGAAGACCGGGATAAGTCGAAGTTATCGGTCGGTCCCGTAAACTTTGAGTTTCGTCTGTACATGTGAATTGTGATTCTGCAAAACGTGTTAATGGAGGTGTCGAAAAGTACTAAATGGCAACAAAATTTAGAATTGGGAAGACAATCTTGCAGTACATTGTACTTCAAGATAACTTGTTAATAGAAGCTCAAATAAATAAATCAGTTTTTGTGATGTGCCTAAAATTATGTTGTCTTCAAGATGTCTTTTCACGCCATTTCATTTCAAAGAAAATGATGGCGTTTGTCAGCCAACGTTTTACCCAGGCAACAAAATATTATTTACAGATGCCTCTCTGTGCATGTATGCATGTAGTGGTTGATCCTGACCTCTCGATCGACTTCCAGATTCGTGTTTAGAGCCTCCGACAAATACACTTACTGAAAAATCATAACGCCTCCAATTTTTTTCCTACTACTTGTAAATTATTGGTTGATATTGGGAAATTAACAGAAGAAATGTTGTCACCAAGATGGGATATGCGATTGCTCATTCTCACACATTGTTTCTAACTTTAGAGTCAGTGTCAGTGAAAAAAAACCCAAAAACCTGTCCAGAGACATAAGGTTACCAAGAAATATGGGGAGGCTGGAAAACCTCGAGTAGAAGCTCAATTTTTTCTTACGCTCATAACATCCAGATCCCGAAGTGGTCTGGCCGACGAGCGGCTTGATTGGGGTCTTATGGGGTGGGGAGGGGGAGGGGTGTTACCCCAGGTAAATTTGGATTTCGGGAGGCTCTTGGGAAGTTTCTGGAAGCACTCATTTTACAATGGTCCGAGAATAGGCCTATGAGCATGGGGAGGGGGAGGGGTGAGGGGGTGGGGAGGGGATAAATACTCAATGGCGTAGCCAGGATTTTTGATTGGCGATGGCAAAATATACGAACGAATGTATGTATAGTATGCTAGGGTGGTACATTTAAATAATTCTCTATGCAGAGCTGTGCAAATGGAAGACTTACTGGTACTGCACAGAGAATAATAACATTTTACCACAAAATTATCAGGGTGAATTTTAATGCAGTAGTGTTGTATGTGAATCCATCCATGAATAAATCTCTAAGAATTGTTTTCCTGAAGTCATCATTAAATGGGACAGGATATGTTATAGGCAAAATATATCACGCTGGCTGGACGGCGGTGGGAGTGAGTACGCACTGGCGTTGGTTGGAGTTTCGGTGTTAGTTCTCTCGAGAAAAAATTGTCATCCGTGCTCTGATGCCTTTGCGACGTCGTGCACGTTGGCCCATATTGTCATAATTGGAGATGGCACTGTAAACTTTCTGTTGGTCTCGTTTCTTCTTCTGCTTTTTTTTTGTTATTATTGTCTGTTTTCAGCCTCCTAGTTATATTGGTGAGGAGGGTCGTGTGTTAATGGATTCTCTTTATTCAATTTGCCGATGCATGGAAAGCAGCCGAAAACGTGCAAAAAGCATCACCCCCGACCCGAAAAAATGAACAAGAAATCAACAAAAATGAAAAACCTGACAGCTCAGGAAAACAAATCTTTTTCAAAAATTTTCTTTGCAGATTGCTCCTCTCACACCATGAATTGAACCATATCCACAGTGAATTAAAGCTCAGATGGTAGTTTGTTATCTTCCTTCACTCTTAAATATTGCATTTTGTTCGAAAAAGAAATAACTTGTTACTGTTCGCTAAACGTTCACATTTTCACGAGAGATAACGTTACACATATGCATCGTATAAGTATTACGTTGAAACGTCAAACGGTCGATTCAAGTTATGGACATCCCACTTTACACGTCGCGTTGACCCATTTATAAATGTCAGATGAACCTAAAGTAAACTTTGTTGGAATCCTCGATTTCACGGGAGAAGAGATGTAACTCTAACTCAATTTCGAATTTTTGACCCCTAAGGTCCCTTTTCGCAGCTCACGGCCCAAATATCAAAAGATTCTTATTGGTAGATCTGAAGAAGATTTTTATTCCTCATACTGCACTAATTTAAACATTTGGGCTCCCATAGAGAGCCCAAATATGGACCCAGGGAATTGATTTCAATAAACATGTGAAACAATCTTCCAAACATGTTATATGTGGAATTTGAAAGCTTTTGGAGCAGTGGTTTGGGAGAAAAGTAGTCTTAAATGTTTTTCCCATTGCCCACAGTGTTAAAAAATGCTGACTCAGCACTTTTTCAAAGTCCCCAAAAAGTACCCCATGATAAACCGATAGCAATTTTTTTTTACCATTCCATTCTGTCGGTCCTAAGAAAGCTTCACAAAAAATAAGAATTCTCAGTGCTGTGTGGTTTTGGAGATATGGGCGTTTTAATTTTTTTCTATTTTTAGCTCCTGCAGTTCCAATGGGGCGGCAGGAAATTTTTTGCATAAATTAAGTACTTGTGACCCAATAAGCCCTCATATCAAATTTGGTCCAAATATGCCTCTCGGTTTGGAAAATAGAAATTTTGGGAGGGGCAAATATTCTTGCCCCTCCAATTACGACGCTAAATATAGCCCCACAGACTTCTCGTGAACAAATCTGAGTCTACACCTCAAAAGGAAGCTGCACACCAAATATCAAGTCTCTGCTACTGCTGGTTCATGAGAAGATTTCAGCACACTTTTTGGGTGTGGCCCTACCAATGGGCGAGGCAATTTGATTTGAACAAAATAAATTGCGATGTCATAACAAACTATTATCTCAAATATCAATAAAATTGGTTCAGCGGTTTGGGAGGAGAAGACGCAAACACCATGTTCACGGACGACGGACGTTGAGTGATCACTATAGATAGCTCTCCTGACTGAAAGTCAGGGGAGCTAAAAATGCTGACTCAGCATTTTTTCAAAGTCCCCAAAAAGTACCCTACAATAAAACCGATAGCAATTCTAAGTGTCGTGTAGTTTTGGAGATATGGGCATTTGAAATTTTTTCTATTTTTAGCTCCTGTGGTTCCCAAAAGGCAGTTTGAAATTTTTTTTTTGCATAAATCAAGTACTTGGGACCCATTAATACACCATATCAAATTTGGTTCAAAGCTGCCTCTTGGTTTGGAAAATAGAAATTTTGGGTGGGGCAAAAATTCTTGCCCCTCCCATAATGATGACAAATATTGCCCCTCGAACTTCTCTTGAACAAACTTAATTCTACACCTCAAAAGGAGGCTGTATACCAAATATCAAGTCTCGGCTACAGCTGGTTCATGAGATGATTTTTAAACAAGAAGAATGTTACTAAGGTAACACATGCTCCCCCCCCCCCCCCCCCCACCCCTTGTAACCTTCACCTTGCAGATGCGACGGAAACTATTATACGCGACACACCTTCTGACTGTCCTTAACATTTGTAAAAAGTTTAACAATTGTACTATGATTCGTTTCTGAGTTACGACTGAGACACAAATATTGACCGATTTTTAGTGTGATCTTGAAATGTGACCTTGACCTTGAAGGTACAAGCCTGGCTATGGTGTGTGACACATCCTCCCATGGTCCTTTATAATTGTGTGAAGTTTGATGACTGGCCCTAACAGTTGATTTGTGACCCTGAAGATATGAAGGTCAATTGTGACCTTCACCTTGCAGATGTGGCGGAAACTATTATACATGACACACCTTCTGTCATTTGCAAAAAGTTTAACAATTGTACTATGATTCGTTTCTGACTTATGGCTGAGACACGAATATTGACCCGATTTTTAGCGTGATCTTGAAATGTGACCTTGACCTTGAAGGTACGAACCCAGCTATGGTGTGTGACACATCCATGGTCTTTTATAATTGTGTGAAGTTTGATGTCTGTGGCACTAACAGTTTTCGAGTTATTGGCTCCGACACCCACGGATGGACAGACTGACAGACGGACAGACAGACACGTGCACACTTCAATCACTATATGCCACCCAACTTAAGTCAGGGGGGAGGGGGGGGGCATAAAATTGGGGCATTTGGCCCCACCCCCTCCTCGATAGGAGCAGAAACCCAATTTGAAGAAAAACCCAAATGCCCCATATAACCACCACTCATGTGAAATTTCATTAAAATGTGGCCAGTGGTTTGGGAGAAAAAGACCCAAACACCATCTTCATGACGGACGATGGACGAAAAGTGATCAAAATAGCTCACCCTGACTTTCAGTCAGGTGAGCTAACAACATGGTGTCACGTTTCGGAAATATTGTCAGAAGAACGTTTGTCGAAGAAAATAGAAATGAATACACGGACCACAAAACCAAAGGATACTTAACTCTTATATGAATTTTTGGGTGAATACCATTATGAGTGGAGAGAGTTGCACAAAATTCCAGTTGAAAAGTTATGGGAATACATTGCAGAATTCATAATATGATGTCATCGGAATTTGTCAATGTTCATTTCTCAACAAATCTTTAACCCCTATCTGCATTGGGATTTAATTTTGTGGTATATACCTTTTGTGTGCTCTTTCCGATAAGCAAATCAGTTTTTTTCAGAAATGGACAAAATTGCTCGATATAGCTGCACATGCCCCTGAATTACTTTTGATGTTGTCACAAGTGTTTTGGTGGGGGAAGAAAATTTATCCCTGATGGGGGTGGGTGTGAGATGGGGAAATCTCACCCCCGGAACAAGATATTTGATCCAGACACACAGCAAGCCTCATGTCTGGCCAAAATATCTTCCTCATCTCAGACCCTCACCCACTAGGGATAATAACAGTCTTACACAACATATAGAAAGTCAGTTTTGAGTATTTTGCTATGGTGGGAACTCAAAATTGATTTTCCATATTTTCTGGGCATCCAGACAAAATCCTCTTGTGATGAAATCCTCTTTGGACGTAATCCCCTCACTTTAATTTCAGAGGCTGACAAAATTTTCTCACTCACTTTCACATTCAGATGCAGATAAAAACCCCTCAGACTAAGTCTAAAAATCTTGTCCCTCCCAGAACAACTGAAAATATTGCCCCTCAAGTTCGCCTGAAGAAACTTTTTTGTACATCTTAAAAGAAAGCTGAATGCCACATATCAAGTTATTCCACCCATCAGATCTTGAGAACATTGTTTTTAAAATTGGGTCAATTTTTTTACCACCCCCTCCCTACCCGGTGCTACACATCAGTTTTATTAAAACTGAATTACCACTACCCAGTCATCATTCAAATGAAATTTTATTGGAATCGGTCCAGCAGTTTGGGAGGAGAGGACCCAAACATCACCTTTACCGGGGACAACAACGGACGAACAGTGATCCCTATAGCTCATCGATGACCTTGTTCCAATGAGAGGGTCTTATGCTATCTTTCTGGGCAAAAAATACAATTTTGTCAGCGATGTTTGAGAGCAAGGCTGCACTGGAAGGATTATTAGACAAATTAAAAAAACCTGAGTAAAGATCAACAGCAAAATTATCTTTATTGCCTTTTCAAGGAAGTCATGATTCACATCATGCTGAATTTCATGTATTTCATTTATAAATAATTCAAAACAATAATAGTGTACAATTTTACAAAATTTTTCTCTCAAACAAACAATGATATGTGCCTTCAACAAGTCTGCAATGAGAATCATAAAGAAATTCATTAACCCTCACCTAACAGTTCATGCAGGTAACATACAGGTGACATACAGGTTCAAATTGTCCATTTTTACTTCCAAAACTTAGCCTATGACTCCTTGCTAGACGAGGGATTCTTTTGGGTATCTACAGGGGTCGGTTATGGGACCCTTTCCCAATGACATTTGGGCATGATTTTTCCCAATTCTTAACACCAAATTTCCCAATCTCAGTTTCCACTCAAATGAAAATTTAATGTACAACTGGTGCACTGAATTGAGTAGTCATAAGGCCTCAGAAAAATATTGGCTTTCTTTGTTTGAATAACAAAGTTTCTTAATTCAAATGACAAGTTCTTCTTTTATAATACAAGAACATTTTAACCCTTTACCCAATGCAGACAATATCAAAATTTATTATTTTAAATATCATTTTTAAAAATTTTTCAAACAATTTCAACAAAACCATATCATGTGACCCCTCGTTGGAACGAGCTCGCCAAGCTCATTCCAACGAGGGGTCACATGATATGGTTTTGTGGAAATCTTTTTAAAAATAATATTTTTTCAAATGCTGAATTTGCATATTACACGGATGGATGCGGGTGATTCATTGGGTAAAGGGTTAAAAGAGACTACAGAGGCTGCGTGAACATGATTCTATGCGACTGTTTGTTATAAGGTCTTGTTTCCTAATAAAAGGTCATTTCCGAGGTTATTGGATATCCACAGACAATTGGCTATTTTGAGCTATAGTTTTAGTTTATGGTGGTGTGGATTTAGTAAATAATTGTCTTTAATGGTGATATGGTCAAAATAATCTGTTGATGTTCTTGATTCAATCTGTGTTCTGTCAAGTACATTTTAATTGGGGGTCAAGGTCGGATGGAAGTGTTAAATGACTAACCCATACCTGTTTGGGACCTGACAATTTGCAGATTACAAATGGAACAATTTTTGTGTAAATTTGCTTTGAGAAAGCCTTCTGAAAAAATGAATAAGAAACCCATATGTTTTTTATTTGTCAGTATGATCATGTTATACTGAAAAATCCTCAGTGGAGGAATGAGGAATTCCTATAACACAGTTTTATCACTATCGCTGCATGAAAATTGGAAATTCATCCCCAAAATGAGAAAATTTTGACCATTTTGGGCCATTTTTTTAGCCATCAACTGTGTCATTCAGCTGAGTGTATTTGAGTGAGATTGTAAGATTTTTGTTGTGTACAGTTGTCTCAAGAAAAGGCCATATTCAGAGCTTCCAGAAACTGTATACATTGTGAGTATTGTGAATAGGGGAGGTAATTTAAATGTGAAATATCCTCGGCCATATTAATGAGAAGCTGCACATTTCTTGAAAAGCCATCGTTTTCACATGAATAACTGTGATGAGACATTAAGCAGAAAACAGTATTTGCTTTCACTGCAATTTCTGGCCTCCAATCTCCATCGCAACCAACTGTATTAATGGGAATATGTTGCAGGATAACTAAAAGAAATATTAAAACATATTTTTCTTTTCTCAGTGGTACCCTGTACAGATATAATTTCCTGGAAAGTTCTCCCTCTTGAGGTATTTTAAGTTTGGTAATGGTATTATCAAGAGAATTATGTAGGCTTTTTAAGAAAATTTTATTTGACAATGCTGTTTACTGGTACAGTCATATGGAGAACTCTTTCTAAGAACTTTCCAAGGAATTATCAGAGTGTGGTGCAATTAGTAGAGATAATTTGGGACTGAATATTCTTAATCGTTACATTTACACAGCACCTTTCAAATAGCATATACTTCAAATGTCAGTCTTTTGGATTAGGCCAGGAACTGAAATGTGTCTATATTTTAACCCTTTGGCAAACACAATTTATGCTATGCAGGAAAATTTGGTTACAAGAGATTTATAGAAATTTTCCTTTTATGATTACATTATATTATAATTGATAGAAGCAGTGAATGATGCTTAGCCAAATGAGGAAAGTGAGTTGAGAATGCTGTGGAGAAGGGTGGGTGGGTAGGGACTGAAATATGCATTTTGAGGGAGGATGTAGTTTACAAATGAATATAATTTCAGGTTTTTTTTTTTAATTTAATCAGTTAATGTGTGATCCTGATGTAGCTTGTGGGGCTGAAATAAATAATCCATCACCATTGGTTTAGTCTGATCATTGGCCATATACCAACACAGCTGCCATGATAGCTATTGTTCTTGGTGATACAACTGTACATCAATCTAAATTGAAATCTAACTTCCTTCTTTTAGGTTAAAGCATACTGCCTTGGTAGAATAGGGGAACCACTGGTGTTCCATGCTTTCATCTAATGCAAAGTTTAATCTACAAAGCTGTTATCAGAGTCAGAAATGTGAAAGAACAGGCCTTCTCTCACTGAACATTACTGTGTAAAGAAACATAAAAAACTGGCTGTCAGAGTACTCTGTCTGCCGCTGTCCATGGGGCTTAAGGTCACTAAGTTAATTTTTTTTTCATATGTGCCATACATCATTTTTCTCAGAATTAAATACAGATGCATATATTCTGTTTCTGAGAGTGTGAAGAATATTTTATTTTTCACTTAAGGTCTCGTTTCCTAATAAAAGGTCATTTCCGAGGTTATTGGATATCCACAGACAAATAGCTATTTTGAGCTATAGTTTTAGTTTGTGGTGGTGTGGACTTAGTAAATATTTCACATTAATGGTGATATGGCCAAAATAATCTGTTGATGGTCTTGATTCAAACTGTGTACTGTCAAGTGCATTTCAATTGGGGGTCAAGGTCGGATGGAAGTGTTAAATGACTAATCCAAACATGTTTGGGACCTGACAATTTGCAGTTTACAAATAGGACAATTTTTGTGTAAATTTGCTTTAAGAAAGCTTTCTGAAAAAATGAATAAGAAACCCACATGTTTTTTATTTGTCAGAATGATCATGTTATGCTGAAAAATCCTCAGTGGAGGAATGAGGAATTCCTATAACACAGTTTTATCACTATCGATGCACGAAAATTGGAAATTTATCCCCAAAATGAGAAAATTTTGACCATGAGGCCTGTAGGCCATGTCAAAGAAGAATGTTGATGCACAAAAGCTATAAATTCAAAGATTGTTGCTAACAGCAACAGTTTCTGATGAAATGAAAAGAAAATCAATAGCTCCTATCTTTGTCACTCTGCATAAGCATACAAAGTTTCAAGACAACCTGATAATGAATGCGCCCTCTGAGGCATGCCAAAGGAAGATGTTAATGCACAAATGTACTAAGTTTGAAGGTCATTGCTTGTGGCAATGTTTTTTCTCTCTTTTTTATGGAAATTCATAAATATACCTTGCAGAGAGTGCAAAAGGGATGAGTTGCTGCCAAATGCAGTAAGTTCAAAGGATGGTGGTAACGACAATAATTTTTTTAAGGAAATGAAAAAAAATCAGTAGCTCACATCGAGAGGTCACCCCAAACACACATACCAAGTTTCAAAGTGATCTGAGCATAAATGTGCCCTGAATGGTGTGCCAAAGGGAAATATTGAAACCTGACTAAACTAAGTTTAAAGGTCGTTGCCAGCGGCAACATTTTTTGACAGAAATGGCAGAAAATTGATAACTCCCATATAGATATCACACCACTCAAGCACACCAGGTTTGAAAGCAAACCAATCATAAATGTGCCCTGCAGGGTGTGTCAAAGGGAAATATTGATGCATAACTGTACTAAGTTTTTAATAAGTTCATCAGAGGTTGTTGCCAATGGCAACTATTTTTGACAGAAATGAAAACAAATCAATAGCTCCCATCTAGAGGTCACCCTAAACAAGCACACCAAGTTTCAAAGCAATCCGGTCAAAAATGTGCAAATATTAGGGAAATATTGAAGCTTAACAGCATGAAGTTCACCGAAGGTCATTGCCAGCAGCAACATTTTTTGACAGAAATTGAAGAAAATCGATAGCTTCCAACCGCAAACAAACATACCAAGTTTCAAACCATTCTGATCATAAATGTGCCCTGTAGGGTGTGCCAAAGGAATATATTGTTGCCTGACTAAGTTCAAAGGTCGTTTCTAGTGGCAACATTTTTTGACGGAAAGGTAAGAAAATCGATAGCTCCCATCTAGAGGTCACCCCAAACAAGCATGCCAGGTTTCAAAACAATTTGATCATAAATGTGCCCTGTAGGGTGTGCCAAAGGGAAATATTGATGCATAACTGCACTAAGTTCATCGAAGGTCGTTGCCAATGGCAACATTTTTTGACGGAAATCGAAGAAAATCGATAGCTCCCAGCTAGAGGTAACAGCAAACAAGCATACAAAGTTTCAAACCGATCTGATCATAAATGTGCCCTGTAGGACACGCAAAGGAATATATTGATGCCTAAAAAGTTCAAAGGTCGTTGCCAGAGGCTATATTTTTTTATGGAAATGGAAGAAAATCAATATCTCCCATCTAGAGGTCACTTAAAACAAGCATGCCAGACTTCAAAGCAATCCGGTCATAAATGTGCCTTGTAGGGAGTGCCAAAGGGAAATACTGAGGTCTGACTAAACTAAGTTCTAAGAACGTTGCCAGCGGCAACATCTTTTGATGGAAATGGAAGAAAATCGACAGCTGCCATCTAGATGTCACCTCAAACAAGCATACCAAGTTTCAAAGCGATCCGATAATAAATGTGCCCTGCTGGGTGTGCCAAAGGGAAATTTTGATGCATAACTGCACTAAGTTCATCAAAGGTTGTTTTGCCAGTGGCAACATTTCTTGGCAGATATCGAAGAAAATCGATAGCTCCCATCTAGAGGTAACCCCAAACAAGCATACCAAGTTTCAAATCGATCTGATCAAAAATGTGCCCTGTACAGCGTGCCAAATGAATATATTGATGCCTGACTAAAGTAAGTTCAAAGGTTGTTGCCAGCGGCAATATTTTTGATGGAAATGAATGAAAATTGATAGCACCCATCTAGAGGTCACTCCAAACAAGCATACCAGGTTTCAAAGCAATCCGATCATAAATCTGCCCTGTAGGGTATGCCAAATGGAAATACTGATGTCTGACTAAACTAAGCTCTAAGAACGTTGGCCGCGGCAACATTTTTTGACGGAAATTGAAGAAAATCGATAGCTCCCATCTAGAGGTCACCCCAAACAAGTATATAAAGTTTCAAAGCAATCTGATCATAAATGCAACCTGTGAGGTGTGCCAAAGGAAATTGTGGACGTATGTACATATGCCCAGACGTACGTTCGTTACGTACGTATGCCGACGGACGAGAAATGATGGCAATAGCTTTTTTGATGAAAAGGATAATGTTCAATGTTTATGAAAAGATTATGAAATAAGACCAGAATTGTGATAATTGAGAATACGTTAATTTCTGTTCTCTGTATGCTGTTCTCAATTAGAATAATTTGACTGTAGACTGTACTAAAGAATTAAGACCTGGGTTGATGTGGCCCTAACAGTTAACGTATGTCAACCAAAGGTAAAAAGTTACAGTAAAATCATTCCCACACGAATCATCCTGCCAAGATACAATGAAATCCCTTCATAAATATAACTTGTAGACTTTGCTAAAGGAATCTAGGTCACGTAACGGTTCGGCAGTCACACATGACCGATCATGACCAAAATAGGAGGGTCTCATCTAGATCCTACCAAGTTACAATGAAATCCCTTCATAAAAACAACCTGTAAGCATTGCTAAAGGAATCTAGGTCAAGTGACCAGGCGGCGGTAACAGCTGACCGATCATGACCAAAATACGACAGTCTCATCTAGACATTATACCAAGTCAGCCTTCCAAGTTACAATGGAATTGCTTCATAAATATGAACTGCAGACTGTGCTAAACAAATCTAGGTTACGTGCCTGCACGGCTGTCACGGTTGACCAATCACAGACAAAACAGGACCTTGTCTAGACATTATACTGAGTCATCCTGTAAATTTGCAATGAAATCCCTTTATAAATGCAAGCTGTATACTGTGCTAAAGGAATCTAGGTAACGTGCCCCTGTGGCCATCACGGTTGACTGAACCCGAACAAAACAGGATGTTCCCATCTGGATATTATACAAAGTTTTCCTATGAAGTTACAATAAAATCCCTTCATGAATACAACCTGTAGACTGTGCTAAAGGTTTTGGGGCTGCGCAGCCATCATGGTTGACCGATCGTAACCAAAAGGGGATGTTCTCTTCTAGACCTTATACAGAGTCATCCTACCAGGTTACAATGAAATCCCTTCATAAATACGACCTGTAGACTGTGCTAAAGGTTTTCGGGTGTTGGGCTTATGTTGCCATCAGAGTTGACTGATCGCGACCAAAAGAGGACATTCTCATCTCGACATGACCTGAGACCTCCATATGAAATTTTGTGATGATTGGACAAGAACTATGGGTGGAGCCTGTGCTAAACAGACTCACAGACTTACAGACTCACATACTTCTGCATGCATGATGGCAATAGCTTATTGTCAAGTTAAGCTAAAAATTAATGTTCTAAAATGTTCAACAAAACCATATTATGTGCCCCCCCCCCCCCCACCCCCATAAGAATGAGCTTGTTGACCTTGCTCCATTGTGGGGTCACATGATATGGTTTTGTTGAAATTGTTTGAAAAATTTGCTAAAAAAGATTAATTAAAATAACAAATTGTGGTTTTCATGGTTATAGGGTTTAAATGGGTAAACAATTAACACATATTTGGTCACTTTCCTGTATTTTAAAGATAAATTAAGCACTTTTTCTGTCACATATTATTTGATAGAGCTCCGGAGCTCTGTCAAACAAGATACACATCTAATATAAATGCCTGTATTGGGTATATTGAGTCCAAACTAGAGGCACTGTGAGCAAGCTCACAAAGTGATACCCCTCACGCATGAAATGTATAAGTTGGATTATCTCCCCTTGGAAATGTCTGAAAGGAATTATATTGCTTCATGCACATCTTCATATGGAGTTCTTCCATTGTGTAAAGTTTCATGAAAATTCTTCAAACGGTTTAGGAGGAGTTGTGCTTACAAGGATGGGCAGATGGACAAACAGATGGACAGACGGACGCTCCAACATTTTGGGTTTAGGGGCTACCAAAAAAACATTTTGTATGTCCAAAACCTTATTTTACCCAGAACCCCACCCCCTCCACCCTAGAACTTATATTTAACCCCTAACCCCCACCCCTCCACCCAAAAACCCCACCCTAACCTTACCCCACCCTGACCCTAAACCCTAAAAGCCCACCCCAGACCCTAACCCCACCCACCCTGGGACCTAACCCCCCAACCTTATGCCCTACTCTGGGGCTACCCCTAACCCCCACCCACCCACCCACCCCTGACCCAACCCCACCCTAACCAAAGCAATAGGATTAGGAGCTATTTTTTGGTTTAGGGGCTACTAAAACTAAAACCCAACCCTACCCCCCCCCCCCCCCCCCCGGGACTAACCCTCCCCAACCTTAAGCCCTACTCTGGGGCTACCCCTAACCCTAACCCCATTCCTAACCCTAACACTACCTTAATTTGGAGGTAGCCCCTAATAATAATATCCCCTAAACCCCCAATGTTGGCCCGAATGGACAGACAGATGGATGGACAGGGTGATTCTTATATACCCCCCCCCCCCCCCCCCCCTTTGTTTGCGGGGAGTATAATAAGTCTTTTAACAAGAGGTTCTTAAAAATTACAAGATTTCTTTTTCAGTTATCAGGAGTTTACTCTATAAAATATATGCAATTAAAACTGTCAAATGTATACTGAAGGTACATTAAGGTAAATGGTTTTGTGTTTGAAAGTTATATGCAATTAACAGGGTAATTCAATCAAGTCAAGTGGGTTCCACTGTACCTAAATAAATGCAAATGATGTCAAATTAGTTAGTGATGATTACATCATCTGACACCATATAACACATCATTGAAAATCAGTGAGAATGTCTCCTTCAACACAATAATCAGTTGATTTTTGACTATTAACCCTTTGATACTTTTGTACGTCTTATGTCATACGAAATCAAACAGCGCATTCATACTTTGTGGTCATTTGTTTTGTTATTATTTTTCGATTTCTTACAGTTTTAACCTCAATTCTTATTTTGTCCCGAACAGTGCTCAGCATGAGGTTTGGGAAATATGGGCGTTTGAAAATATTTCTATTTTTAGCTCCCAGAGTTAGCATGGCCATGCAGGAAATTTTTTTTGTATGAGTCAAGTACTTATGACTCAATAATACAACATACCAAATTTGGTTCAAACCAGACCATGGGTTCAGAAAACAGAAATTTGGGGCGGAGCCAAAAATCTTACCCCTCCAATTACAAAGCCAAATATTGCTTCACGAACTTCGTTTGAACAAACTTGATTCTACACCTCAAAAGGAAGCTACACAGCAAATATCAAGTCATTGTACACACTGGTTCATGGGAAGAAGATTTTTAAAATATTTTGGAGCATTTTTCCCCACTTCCTCCCTATGGGGCTGGGCATGCTGAGTTGAACAAAAATGCAATGCCCCTTCGGGACCATCACCCACACAAACTTTCACTTGAATTGGCCTAGTGGCTTTGGAGGAGAAGACCAAAACATGGTGTTGACGGATGGACAGACGGATGCACGACAGACGGAAAGCGATGGGATGAGCTCAGCTTGACTTTGTCAAGATGAGCTAAAAATGCCTACCCACATGCAATTTTACAAAAAAAGGCCTGAGAAACAGAAGGTATACTTTGTGGGGCCTTACATATCTGATTAACATAGCAATTTCAGCTTTGTTTCATCTTTTTCTGGGGATCAAAAATGTATCTTTTGAACTCAAGAATCACTTTCACTTGTTGATGATTGTCAGAACTTTCATCTGTCTTTGAGGCATCACTTTTTGATTTTCCTTTTCCTTTTAATGCTGGTAACATCTGCACAGTAGTTTGATGTAGACCATCTGAAAAATTTAAAGCATACTCCATAAACACTCCTTATCCATTATTACAATCAATTCTACAATAGTCATAGAAACTTTACTTCACTATTGCACTTAGTGATAATAAAATACTGCTGTGTGACATGATGTTAGAATGAGCTCTGAGCCATTTTTCAATGGTCTTTGACATCAAATCATAGAGGTAGATTAGCTGTGGGAGAGAATTTGTTCATCAACAACTGTTTTGTTCCAATTTATTGAAGTGTGTTCACTGGATTACTCTCTCCTGTAAACTGTAATACAACAAATTCATGTAAACAAAATATGTGTTTATTTGCTCTACGGTACTGTAATCATACACTATAACACTGTAAAACCCCACTTTTCAAAAAATGAAATCCGTGAACACTGAATCACAAAAGCTAATTATTATTTATTTATTTATTGGTGTTTAAGGTCACATACTTATGCACAATGGCTAATCGTGACCATGACAGTTTTACATGTGGAGGAAGCCGGAGTTTGTCACAGTACTTTCTTGGCACATTACAAGACTTTTTATTCAATTAACAGGAGTTTACTCTATAACTTATATGCAGTTAAAAGGTCAAATTTGTTCTGAAGGTATGGTAAATTGTTTTTGTGTTTGGAAATTATATTAAATTAACAGGGTTATTCAGTTAATACAAATCCAATTAAGTGGCTCCAATGTATTTTCAAGTATTTCATGCAAGAGTCAGAATTGATTCTCATAAATGATTCTCACAATGAAAAGCAACTTTTGATTCTTGCCAAATGTTCATTTGATTCTTGTAATAGATTCTTAATGTGCCCTTAACCCTTTACCCAATGTAATGGCCAAAACCGGCCAGCGCTATTCTAAACAAGAGGCCCCAGGGAGCCTGAGGACGCTCACCTGACGTGGTAGCCTAAATATCAACCCAGGGAACTGATTTCAACAAGTTGCATCTGCCCCCTCCTAAGAAAAGCTTATACCAAATATCCAAAGATTCTGACCAGTGGATCTAAAAAAAAGATTTTTAAAGAATATCCCTCATATTGAACTAAGTAATAATTCGGGCTCCCACATATGAACCCAGGGACTTGGCTTGAACAAATTTTGAATCTCGCCTCCAGTGGGCTGCTGTATACCAAATATCAAGATTCTGACTGGTGGATGTGAAGAAGATTTTTTAAGAATATTCCTCATATTGAACTAAGTTATAATTCGGGCTCCCACAGTGAGCCCAAATATCAACCCAGGGACTTGGCTTTAACAAACTTGAATCTCACCCCCCTAAGGATGCTGCACACCAAATATCAAAACATTCAACATTCTACACACATTCTACACACTAAATGGCCACATTCTCGAACAAGTACCATCAAATCCATACCTAGGACTACAAATATCAGAAGATCTTAAATGGAGAGAACACATAAATGACATCAGCAAAAAAGCCAATTCTACCCTAGGATTCCTCCGCAGAAACCTCCAACATTGTCCTAGAGAATGCAGAAAAACAGTCTGTATTGCCCTCGTTCGTTCAATTATGGAATACGGAGCCATTATTTGGGAACCTTATACAAAAGATGAAACTACAAAGTTAGAAAGAATAGAAAGAAGAGGAGCAAGATTTATCACCAAAGACTATCACTCAAGAGACGAAGGATGTATGACAAAAATGCTAAACAGCCTGTACCTTCCATCCCTACAGTCTAGGAGACCGCTACATCGCCTAATCTAATCTTCTTCTACAAAGTGGTTGAGGGGAGGATACTAGCCATAAACCCTGTCGAATTTGTAACACAACACAAACAAAAAAGACATATAAGAGCAAAGAAATTCGATGACTGCATATCCCAAAATATCGTGACAGCATCAGCACGTAACAACAGCAAAGCAGTAGTAATTCCATCAACTAAGTCGGAACAATACAGACATTCGTTCTTTGTAAGAACTGTTGATTGGAACCAGCTGTAGGACAATATAGTCCATAAAACCACACCGGAAGAATTCAGATCTGCGCTACCTAGACAACACCTGAAACCATCTTAAGGTGCTCTCTCGTTCCGTCACGTTAAAGCCCAGAAGGGATCCTGTGATGTACCAATACAGATACAGATACAGATTCCGACTGCTGGATCTGAAGAAGAAGATTTTTTAAGAAAATTCCTCATTTTGAACTAAGTTACAATTCGAGGTCTCACAGTGACCCCAAATATGGACCTTGGGACATGGCTTGAACAAATTTGAATCCAACCCCCCTAAGGATGCTGCATACCAAATATCAAAACATTCCGACTGCTGGATCTGAAAAAGAAGATTTTTAAAGAAAATTCCTCATTTTGAACTAAGTTATAATTCAGGCTCCCACAGTGAGCCCAAATATGAACCCAGGGACTTGGCTTGAACAAACTTGAATCTCACCTCCCTACGCATGCTGCATACCAAATATTAAAAGATTCTGATTGGTAGATCTGAAGAAGATTTTTAAAGAATATTCCTCACGCTGCACTAATTTCAACATTTGGGCTCCTATAGAGAGCCCACATATGGACCCAGGGATTTGATTTCAATAAACCTGTGAAACAATCTTCCAAAGATGTTATATGTGAAATTTGAAAGCTTTTGGAGCAGTGGTTTGGGAGAAAAGTAGTCTTAAATGTTTTTCCCATTACCCACAGTGTTAAAAAATGCTGACTCAGCACATTTTCAAAGTCCCCCAAAAAGTACCCCATGATAAAACGATAGCAATTTTTTTTTACCATTCCATTCTGTTGATCCTAAGGACGCTTCACACCAAATAAGAATTCTCAGTGCTGTGTAGTTTTATAGATATTGGCATTTTAATTTTTTTCTATTTTTAGATCCTGCGGTTCCCATGGGGCAACAGGAAAAAGTACATATGACCCAATAAGCCCTCATATCAAATTTGGTTCAAATCTGCCTCTCGGTTCGGAAAATAGAAATTTTGGGCGGGGCAAATATTCTTGCCCCTCCCATAACGTAGGCAAATATAGCTCCTCGAACTTCTCTTGAAGAAATCTGAGTCTACACCTCAAAAGGAAGCTGCACACGAAATATCAAGTCTCTGCTACTGCTGGTTCATGAGAAGAAGATTTTTTAAGATTTAAGCACACTTTTTGGGTCTGGCCCTACCAAGGGGCGAGGCAACTTGATTTGAACAAAATCAAATTGCGATATCAAAACAAACTACTATCTCAAATATCAATTAAATTGGTTCAGCGGTTTGGGAGGAGAATATGCAAAAAATTTTCATTATTTTTTCATTTTTTGTCTCAAAAACATAGGTTTTGATGACCCCTCATTGGAACGAGCACATCGAGCTCGTTCCAATGAGGGGTCATAACCGAGACTAAAAATGAAAGTGAAAGTGTCAATGACACTGTAGCTCAACTTGTCAAGACAAAAACATGTACATGTTTTGTATGTGACACAGCAATGACAAACATCTCAGTAATGACGTGATAACAAAGGTACATATAAAGTATTGTAACAGTCTGTACATAAATACTGACCGTTGCCTGTAACAAATGTATAGGTAAAGTATTGTAAAGGTGGGTGACAGTCAGATGCTAAACTAGAAAAGAAATTTTTCAGTCCCAGAGTGGGTCTGACTGAAGCCCAAAATATTTGTTCTCATAGCACAGTGATAACAAAGGCACCCCAAAACACACTCATTCCTGTCCCAAGGTGAAAACAAAGGTACCCAAGAAGTTTCGTGAAGATCAGTTCACAAATATGAGCTGTGTAGAAGTTGTGACAAAAAACTGATTGGACCTAATTTCGGTACAAAATGGCCACTGGCAGCCATCTTGAATTTTGGACCGCACCCAGAAACACTCGTTCTCATCCCAAGGTGATAACAAAGGTATCCAAGAAGTTTTGTGAAGATCGGTTCATAAATACAGCCT
Source organism: Pictodentalium vernedei (assembly GCA_031216915.1). Classification (NCBI taxonomy): domain Eukaryota; kingdom Metazoa; phylum Mollusca; class Scaphopoda; order Dentaliida; family Dentaliidae; genus Pictodentalium; species Pictodentalium vernedei. The sequence goes on from CM062291.1 coordinate 247,135,133, forward strand.
CTAGCGCGAGCTGTATTGACATGTGCACTTACAGTGTATAAGTAGCACTGAATAAATCAAAGTTCATCTAATTTGCATAATTTCTGCACGACAAAAAAACCCGTACTATATGTGATGTATTCCATGTTACTAAACATTCATACAAAAATTTATTCAAATCAGAACTTTCCTACAGAAGTCCTGTACAAAAGACTGATTGCACTAATTTTGGTACAAAATGGCTGCTGGTGGCCATCTTGAATTTCGGACCACACCCAAAAACACTCGTTCTCATCCCACAGTGATAACAAAGGTACTCAAGAAGTTTCGTAAAGATCAGTTCATAAATACGGCCTCTAGCCTGAGCCGTATAGAAGTTGTGTACAAAAAACTGATTAGACCTAATTTCGGTACAAAATGGCCACTGGCAGCCATCTTGAATTTTGGACTGCACCCAGAAACACTCGTTCTCGTCCAGGGCCGGCGGAAGAAGGGGGGCGACGGGGGCGGTCGCCCCCCTTGCCCTTGCCCACGGGGGCGAGCGGGGGCGAAAGTGTCCGAAAATAAAAAATTAGCATTGTTATTGATCAACCATCAGAAAAAAACAGGATCATACTGATCAGCCTATTATTCAGTTGTATCTTTGAATAACCAATTCTCCGGCATGGATGTATATGTATACATTAATTGCCCATGGGCATGGCATTCAATGGATAGTAGGCCTATGAATCAGCAAATTTTGCCTACCTGCTCAGCCTGACTGTTTTATTAGTTAGATGGCCAAAAGCCGAGTTTGTCGACAACAAAACTGCTTCGAAGCCTATGGCACTAGATAATCCGAGACTTATACTAGCACCGAGAGGGGGTAGGTAAACAGGGCAACTGCTCCAGGGTCCGGCCTCCGGCTGTAAAAAAATCATTTTTTTCTATTATAAAAATACAAGAGGAATTTCAGGCCAAAGGCCACCAGAATGCACAATTTGAGAGCTCCATTAAAAATTTCCTGGGGGAAAAACCCCTCCACCCCCTCCCCTTCTAATACCTCGTGTCTTCGGCACTCGGTGCAGATGCCTTCAGCATCTGAGGCATCCCCTCCCAATTTTTAGGCGATATACGTGCACTTGCCCTCATCAGAAAGTTTCGCCCCCCTTGCCCTTTGCTGCTTCCGCCGGCCCTGTTCTCGTCCCAAGGTGATAACAAAGGTACCCAAGACGTTTCATGAAGATCGGTTCATAAATGCAGACTCTAGCCCGAGCTGTATTGACATGTGTACTTACTGTGTGTAAGTAGCACTGAAAAAATCAAAGTTCATCTAATTTGCATAATTTCTGCACAAGAAAAAAACCCGTATTATATGTGATGTATCCCATGGTACTAAACATTCACACAAGAAATTATTCAAATCAGCGCTTTCATATGGAGGTTCTGTGCAAAAATCTGATTGCACCAAATTTTGTACAAAATGGCTGCTATCGGCCATCTTGAATTTTGGACCGGACCCAAAAACACTCGTTCTCGTCCCACGGTGATAACAAAGGTACCCAAGGAGTTTCGTAAAAATCGGTTCATAAATACGGCCTCTAGCCCGAGCCGTATTGGCATTTGCACTTACAGTGCTGAAAGTAGCACCAAAAAACATCAAAGTTAGTGTAATTTGCATAATTTACGCACGAGAAAAAAACCCGTATTATATGTGATGTATCCCATGGTACTAAACATTCATACAAAAAATTATTCAAATCAGAGCTTTCATATGGAAGTTCTGTACAAAAAACAGATTTCTGCATCGTCGGTACAAAATGGCGGCTGGCAGCCATCTTGAATTTTGGATCGCACCCAAAAACACTCGTTCTTGTCCCACGGTCATAACAAAGGTACCCAAGAAGTTTCATAAAGATCGGTTCATAAATACGGCCTCTAGCCCGAGCCGTATCCAATTGTTGACGGACAGACGGCCAGACGGACGATGGACGACGGGCCATGGCATAAGCTCAAATTTGGCTTTGCCAAAGTTGAGCTAAAAATTAGTTATTCGAGAATTTTGTTTGCAAGTGTCGTCTGCTTTTCATGTTAGGTAAAGGCAGGGAGCTAAGGGGGGAGCGTTTACTCCCGTTACTCTCTATTGTTATCCTGCCCTCTGGCGGTTGGCGTCAGAATAGCTCCAAAATAACACTGAGGCTATGGGGAAAATTCGACATTTTCAGAGAAAACAAACGTTTTTACAAAGATTCAGTACAAAAAATAAAAATCACGCCCGGTATGCGATAAGTCGCGCAGAATGTAAGTACAAGAGTCGAAAGTACCTTCTTTAGTTCGTATGTTTAAGCTAATAAACATGGATAAAAGTGATACATATTCCCTAAATTCGTGTATATTTCTCGCACTTCACCACACTGAGCACGATAGTTAAGTTTAGTTTATATTATATTATAATTCGGTCTAGTTTTTTTTTACAGCCAAACGCATTCAAACATCTAATATACAGTTGCAAGTTGTAGAAAAAAAGAGTAGTCTTGGTGTACGCCATTTGGCCGTACGCTACAATTAGGACCCGCTCGCGCTCCCTCTCAGACATATAAACAGTGAAACGCATTCGTGAAAGTACACATCGCATTCAGAATTAACACGCCTGAGCCCGAATAAGCAAGTCTTCCCCTTTTATTGGAAGATACACCCATAAAATAAAAATGGGTGGGCCCTAGCAGTAAAACAAATAATGTAATTTGTGAAATATACATTATTATTTTTACCATAAGCGGTATTCTTGATATATGTTACTTTGAAACAGGTTCGTCAAAACAAATATGCATTGAATTCCATAATTTCCATACCTCCAGGTATTTGATGAAATGATCTCCAGTTTGTCAATCATGTTTCTGTAATTTTTATTTACTCTAGAATTTTATTATATATATTCATGTGACAAGCTGACGATTACATTAGCTACTCATCCCTTGTTATGCCAGGTTAGGTGATTTATGGAAAATGTTCTCTTTCCTCTGAAAATATCTACAGCTTATTAACCCTTTACCTAACATGAAAAGGAGACAACACTTGCAAACAAAATTCTTGAATAACTATTTTTTTTGTCTCAAAATCATAGGTTATGACCCCTCATTGGAACGAGCTTGATGTGCTCATTCCAAAGAGGGCTCATAACCTATGTTTTTGAGACAAAAAATGAAAAAAAATAATGAAAATTAATTGGCAATTTTTGTGAATAGCTCTGGCCAGTTTTGGTCGTTACATTACGAAAGGGTTAAGAAAAATGATATGAATCAAATAGGTTCTACTAGTCAGAAATTAGTTTCAATCTCACAAGACAAACCTGATAAAGAGTAATCAAAATATTGATTCTCAAGAGCTGAATACCGCCTGTGACTAACTTGGGTTAGTAAAATAAAAAATGAATAAAAGATTTGTTTGCATAAACTTTCCTGAGATTATAAGTTTGAAACTTCGCAATATTTTCAGTATCTCGCACTGTAACATGTCATTAACATGGTGCATAAATCAAGTTCACATATATATAAATGAACTTAAAAGAGCACACACCACCTTCCACTGCTCTGAATGTCTCTATGCTGAAGATTTTGACGAAAAGAACCTAATACCACACAGATAAATATGTTTTGCCCAGCTGCTGGTCCATGACTCTCAAATGAGCAAAACCTGCACACCTGACTCATTCATCCCTGATCGTCAAGAATGCAGACACTAATTCTGCCTCTTGATTTTTGCACTTCCCCTAGTTCCCTCCCAATCCTCCATTACAGTACTAACTGTTCATCATTTGCTTTTTCCCTCATCCAACTAAGCCTCCTGTTTGAAGTCCCCATTTCCTCCAGGAATTGTATTGTTAAGTTTATGTAAAATGAGATCCCCTTCAAAGAGAATATTTCAGGGTCCTCATTTCTCCTAAACCATACATTTTTTAAGTTAAACTTTGCAATTAGAGGGGTCATAAGCTATGGTTCCCCCCCCCCCCCCCCCAGACTTTGGGGGGATTTTTCAGAAAAATAATTATAGTGTCATCTTCTGCTCCTATTTGGTAAAGGTGAACATAAGTATAGAGGTTTTAACTTTGGCAAACTTGACACTAGACTTACATTTCTGTCATAAATCGCCCTCAGGTCCTCAAAATGATTTTGAAGTTCAAACAATAAATAACCCAGTCAAAATTAGATAAGAATTTGTCAACAAATAAAATCTACAAATCACCTAGTCACCCATGAAATGTAGAAACAACTGAAACAAGAATTCAATTTGGTAACTTTAACTGATGAATCAGAACTTGAATCTAACAAATAAAAAAAACCCCTGAAATAATACCTAAACTCCATCTTCCCACACACACACACATAACCATTTACTTATTTATTTTATAATATATGTAGGTTTCAATGTATGTCTGTATGCAGAAAAAATTGAATTAAACTGATTTATTAAACAATTCACTCAAGGACTATTGTGTATCTCTTAACATCATAAATGGTCGTCAGATCATGACATCGGGCAGTGTAGGGAGTGAACTGTAGTCATTGACTCTAGTCCTATTAGATTGTTGTTTTGTTTTCAGTATTCATATAGTTTTGTTATATAGTCCACTCTTTTGAACTAATGTGTATCTCTTAACGTCACGATTGGTTGACAGATCATGACATCGAGCACTGTATAGAGTGAACAGTAATTCTAAACCCTATTGAGTCCAGTTTGTCTGTACTAAAATTGATACATGAGAATGTCATTTAGACTTAATTTCAAACCAATAAAAAAGTGACATAAAGTTTAATCTGAAATGTTGGAAAATACTTCTCCTAGCTTTAGGTTCCCATTACAGTTTCATGTGCTATTAGCAGATTGTTTTATTCTTGTAACTTTTATATTACATTTTATTGGAAAATAACTAAATAAATTCGAACAAAAATAATAACCTTAATAAATATAAATGGCAAATGCTAAAATAAACATTTAAATCTACTGTTAAACATTTTTAAAGATGCATGACTTAAATAATTTTCCTATCTTGTTTGGATTTTTTTTTACTTGTTTCAGTTCTTTGTAAGTCAAAGTTTTGGAATTTGACATTACCATGTATGCGGATAATGACATAAAGCTCAATGATATATTTGATGGCATTGTGGCAGAGTATGTCTTCCACTGTATCACCACATTCACTGAACATTTTAGAACAGAGCCTCATCTTGATTTTACCTTGATGGGCAATGTGTTCAAATGTGCTTTGGAAAATGCTCTCTAATTTGTCTACAAGCTTTCCTAAGGAGTAACATGGAACGGTCAAACCACCAAAACAGCCTTTTTCATTATATAAAGCTTTCCAGTAAATGAATGTATGCTCTTCTGATTGGTATTGCTTATGATCTGAAATAAGCTTATCATAGTTACAGGTCTTACAATTTTCATGTCTTTTTTTCAGTTTTCTTACAATGTATCCTGCAATATAGTGCAGAGTGTTTTTTTTCTGGCAAGGAAGCTATGAAATCTGATACATTTTTCATAGATGTATCCAAGCTGCTTGAGATTTCTGTCGCATAAGCGGCATAACTGTGATCAGTCTCTGACTTCCACTGCCCTTGTGCATGTTTAGTATATGTACTACAATTTTCACTCAAATCAGAAGATTTTCTTGTTAACTCTTGAAGTGAACTTAAAATTGTATCAGTGTCATTTGTACAATTGCTATTTTTAGGTGGTTTAATAATTAGGTTCACCTGGCATTGCTTATATGCAGCGGCAAATTGTTCTGCATTTGGATTATCCCTACAGACTCCAGCTTGTCGAATCTGAAAGAATAGATTTTCTAAACAATCTTGGTTCAGACGATTTGTTAACAGAAACTTGAAGCTGAAATTTTTTGACAAGTCCTGCCACAGGCCAATAAGAGCATGAATTGATATTTTCCAGCCATTTATGAAGTGTAACTTGTCAGCATCTGTTCCCAAAGGTTTCAATTTGGACAGGTTTTGTTGGCATTCATTTAAATATTTCAGGTGAACTGATGAATCTGATACAGCAGCTCTATGAGGTTTCAGTTTATCAATTTGTTTTGAAGAATTAAAACAGTCAAACAACTGATCAAACTCCACAATAAATTGTGCAGTATTAATAGCGTCTGAAGACATTGCCCCTAAACTGCTGTATGTTACAATAGCAGCTGCTACTGAGTGGCTTAGAACCTGAGTTGCAAGTGACACCCGCATTTTTGAAAAGTTGTTCAGTTCAATATGCTTTGGTGAAAGTTTGGGGCACATTCTGATTGGTAGTTTTGAATCTTTTTCAAATAATTCATCTATGTACCTCCATTTTATTATTTTTCCATCTCTACTAAAATTATATTTCCTGAGGTTGTTTCTGGTTGACTTGATCAAATGTGGAGGATCGAAAAAACAGAAAATTTTGTTGCTACTTAAAGTGATGATAGGTTTGTCAAGTGAAACCCCTAAACTTGTATACAATGATCTGTTTGTAGAACCTTGATCACAAACAATGCCTTTCACAATACCACCAGATTTTCCCACTAGTTGTATTGCTTCAACTAAACGAGTTTTCAAAATAGTTGATGGTGTTGGGTTTGAGGAGAAGAAAAATCCAATAGGCTGCTTCCATTTTAATTTCAGTCCCCTGACAATGAATACAAGGGCATAGCTTGCAATTTTTGACGATTTTCCAATGAAGGACCCAAAGTCTTCAAGGCCAATAAGTTGGTCTTGGGCTGAGTTATAGCTGAGAGCCTTTTTGATAGACATTTCATCAAAGGAAATTATACATGTTCTGTCTTCTGGTAAAGATTGAAATTTTTTTCTCAGAAGATCAAATGTTGGCTGCTGAAAGCCAGGCCGACTTCTAATGTTCCTCACCCATCTTTTTATTGATGAAACAGAGGGTAGAATAAATAAATTTGTTAACAGCTGAAAAGTTTTTGGACTGCTGTAATATATGGACAGAGCTATTAATTTGTCTTCATCTGTCCACCGGTATCCTTTCTTGTGTCGTTTTGACATTTTTACCTGAGAAATGAAGAATGTTTGTAAATTTTCTGGTAGAAACAGAGAGGCTTGCTTCAAAATTTGATCAATATTATTTTTTACAAATTTACCTTTTTTATACTTTTCAATCACGTTTTTAGCCCTACTGATTTTTACTCTTTGGTATTGTATAAGAGCTCTCATCTGTTTCCTTCTTGGAGTCTCGTGACTTGTTGAAACTTCATTTTCCAGTTTTGTTTTGGGGTTTTGGCATGTGTGTGTGTGAGTGTTACCTTCAGTACATTGTTTTTTGAGCTGGGGACCTTCCGCCTGTCTGTTCAGTAATTTTCTTTTTGCTGTTAAGAGTTTAGGTGGATTTGGAACATCAAACAGAGTTGGGATTGCATTCCAAACCAGTTTTTTTTTCTCATTAGGATTCATGAACATTATTTTCTCAAAATGTTCTGAGCAGATTCTGTAACTTTTATGTAATTTTTCAGGTGGACTTCCAATTAAATTTTGTAATCTGCAATTTTGCACCCATTTTTTGCACCTGTAAAATTGAGAAGAAAAGATTACATACTACTGTATGTAGAACTCTGCATTATTCAACAAATTATCGATACTGAAATTCAGTCACAACTTTATAAATATTTTATACATTTATTATGGTTGTGAAATAGCCTTAGCTGCTGAAAGTAACCATAACCACTAATAAATAACTTGATAGGAATGGATAGATGTCATAATTTGTCAAGAGGGAACCATATTACAGGAGAAGAAACGGAAAATGCTGTTTTTACAAACCTTCCAGAACTTTGCAAGTTGGGCAGTTACTTGTTGCTGTTCAGTGGTTCCCTACTGGTACCCCGGTTTCTACCAAAAGTAAAACTGCCCGACTGTGGCTGCTGAAAATATCTTAATTAAAATTAAAACCCAGATAAATAAACATAAATAAATGGGATAATTATTTGTGTTATTTAATTTATACATTATATTCGTTCCAGTGCTCTTGGGGTAGGATTACTAGGAGCGGACATTTTCACCATCCCCCCCCCCCCCCCCCCCCCCCCACACCTGCCCCCCCCCCCCCCCCCTTTTACATACCAATGGAAGGCAGTGTAATGTCACACATTCATTCATAGCCGACATCAAACAAAGCAAAAAACACATATACACTACACAGGTTGAGTAATATTGGAGTTGCACTGGGCCACTGGCACTGCTAAGAATTTGAACTTGAAGGTCAAGCGAAACATTTCAAGATTATCACTCGTCAACAAGCCTGCTACAGCTGGCATTTTTGTGCATAAACTTGATAATCCAGCAAACATGACACACGATTTTATTAAATTGAGTAGGTAATTATTTTGTCAACTTACCTATCATTATCTATGGGGAAGCGAAAAAATGACACCCTCCCCCCCACGATATTTTTTGAAGTATTGTCGCAGTTGAAAGCAGCGCATTTGCAAGACGACATTTTGTTTCAAACTGACGCCAACCGCCAGGGGGACAGAAACTCGGTCAATTTCATGTTTCGCCCGGAGTAAATTCTCCGGTAGATTCTCCGTGGTAAAGGGTTAAAGAATTCTACTTACTTTTTGCTCCTTCATAATAAGGCAAGACTATGAATTAGCAGTGGTTTCAAGTTAAGTCTTGACTATACATGTATGGGCAGCTAAGATGTCAGGATAAACCATTACCAAGGTATAGTGACATCCATCAGCAAGAATACCAATAGACTGAGTGTTGGAAGTTACATGAGTGCTATGTACAGGTAGATAAGAAACTTATCAAAACTGAATCTAGGCCCTCTATCGTTTTAGCTCTAGTAAATATTATACAATTATGGGCTTTTGTGGTAGTGAATATGATATGATATGAACCTAAACAAGAGGCCCCATCAGGCCTTAATCACTCACCTGCCAAAGTGGTTCAAGAAGTATTTGGGGTCACATTCAGTTAGACATGGTTCATCAATACTTATTTATGGAAAAACACCAAGGAATGGATTTGAACAAACCTGAACCTAACATTCTTCCCCTGCCAAACAACCCTCCCCTCCCCACCCCACCCACAGAGAGCCCAAATATTAAGCCATGGACTCAAATTGAACAAACTTTAATCTGATCTCCCTTGAGATGTTATATACCAAATATGAAAGAATTCTCGCTGGTGGATCTGAAGAAGAAGGTTTTTAAAGAAATGTCCTCACATTGCATTAAATTAAACTTTGGGCTGAAATAGGGAGCCAAAATATTAACCCAGGGTCCCGATTTGAACAAACTTGAATCTGACCCACTTAGAGATGTTGTACACCAAATATGAAAGGATTCTGATTTGTGGATCTGAAGAAGAAAATTTTAAAAGAAATTCCATTATATTGCACTAAGTTAAAATTCAGGCTCCTATAGGTAGCCCAAATTAATAACCCAGGGGCTCGATTTTGAACAAATTTGAATCTGACCCTCCTAGAGATGTTGTATACCAATTATGAAAGGATTCTGACTGGTGGATCTGAAGAAGAAGATTTTTAAAGAAATTTCACAGCGAGCCCAAATATCAGCTCAGGTATCCAATTTCAACAAACTTCAATCTGACCCCTCTAGAGATGTTGTATACCAAATATCAGACGATTCTAATTAATGGTTCTGGAGAAGATTTTTACAGAAATTTCCTCATATTGCACCAAGTTAAAATTTGGGCTCCCATAGGAAGACCAAATATCAACCCAGGGACCAGATTTTAACAAATTTGAATCTGACCCTCCTGGAGATGTTGTATACAAAATATAAAAGGATTCTGACTGGTGTATCTGAAGAAAAAGATTTTTAAAGAAATTTCCTTATACTGCACTAAGTTAAAATTTGGGCTCCCATAGAGACTAGGCTTGAACAACCTTGAATTTGACCCTCCAAGAGATGTTGTATACCAAATATGAAAGCATTCTGATTACAGGGTCTAAAGATTTTAAAAAAAATTCCTCATATTGCACCAAGTTGTTATTCGGGCTCCAATATCACAGGATGACACTTAATAACGATCACATCATATTCCCGATCCTGTGATCACATGTGTGAAGTAATATTATCAGTCCACCACAGGGACTACCACTTAAACCACCTACAGTTCCTGGCGGTTGGCACATCGACTCTTCGCGTATTCATCTCCGCTATTGTGTCAACTTCTCCTAAGTTACACTCAAACAACATACGTAGCTAGACACAAGGAGTAACAGGGGTCTATCCATTTGAGTGTGTGGTGTGACCTTGATCATCAAACCGGTGACCTTGAACCTGTGTATCAGCTCTTGCTGGGCCGATTTTTGTGAAACTTGGTGTGCGGTTCGGGCACCCAACAATTTCGCCACACCTGATACACGTCATGTGTGACCTTGATATTCACACCGTTAACCTTGATCCTGTATCTTGGCTCATGCTGGGCCGATTTTTGTGAAACTTGGTATGTGGGAGTATTGAAATAATTGAATGTCTGGTAAGGTAGACCTATATGGTTGTGGCAGGGCAGTAGAGGCTATCGAGGAAGTCATTTGCATGGGTGGTACAAATAGAAGAGGGATAGTGCCTGTCACTCAGAGCAGAGTATACCCGCCCCATGTCCCGGAATACTCTTCATTGTAATCCCAACACACCCATACGTGTTGGCTGTGTACGGCATAGGGGCCATTGGCAGCACTGACGGAGGCATAGGATGTGTCATAAGTAGCCGAACGCACTGCTGCAGTAAAGACAAAAAATAGAAATCAAGCTTAGAATTTTATTACATTACGGGCCTGGATGAGTGTAATTTGTATCTAATTTTTTTTTAATTCTATTTCATTATGGGCGCCTAACTTTTATTACACGTTATTACATTTATTACATTATGGGTTGTTTTTTATTACATTATGGGTACGTATTACATTAGGGACATTTTTTGTATTACATTACGGTTAGGTATTACATTATGGGCATTTACTACATTATGGGTCATAACACATCTTGGTTTCAAAAAGTGATGATAAATAGTAAATATAAGGCCAGTATGAAAGAAAAATGGTTAGCATTTGGACATTTTTGTATAGCATTTTGCGATGCGAATCCAGCCATCAAATACCCTGATAGATGTTGTATACCAAACATGAGAGGATTCTGACTGGTGGATCTGAAGAAGAAGATTTTTAAATCTTAACCTGCTGAGTATTTTCTGAATATTTCTCATTAAATCTAGATTTGATGAGAAATTAATCTAAATGTAACACAAGAAATCATTGTTGATAAAATCCATTCAACTTACTTGAGACAAATATGATTAAATGTGGCCAACATATACTTATTTCGGTGACAAGAGAAAACCTGTGCTGGGCAGGAATAACTGCCAGCAGCATGCAAAGAGTTAAAGAAATTTCCTCAAATTGCACCAAGTTAAACTTTGGGCTCCAATGGAGAGCCAAAATACTAACTCAGGGACCCGATTTGAACAAACTTGAATCTGCCCCCTCCCCCCTAGAGAAGTTGTATACCAAATATGAAATAAGGCTGTCACGATTATTCAATTAATACACTAACCATTGACTGTTATGATAGTCGACGGGTTTTATTTTTAGTCGATCGTCATTCATTTTTATAGTGGTACAAGTCAGATTAAAATTGTGCTGTGTAATGAGATAAGTTAACAGATTGTTAACCTTTGAAATGTCTCACCACAGTTACTTCTAATGTCCCATGGATTTAGATTTCCGCATTATTGTGCAACAATGAAATTGCGAAAACACTGAGCCTTGCCATTTGATCATTCCCTATTCTCTGTAGTATTAACCTGCACCAGTACTAAAGAGTATCATTCAAACGGTGTATCTTTTAATAATTGCAGTTTGGGAACTCACTGCTGAGTAAATAGAATCTTCGGTCTTGTACACTTGAGCAACCCTCTTTGGAATAATTGGAAAGTGAGAAAATTGTTTACCAGACCCACAGCAGTAACTTCATTGTAAATTGTAACTTGAGGTGGAGTGGTGGGGGTTTCATATTCAAAATTTCTGAATATTAGTTATCAAAAAGAAACATTTGACAAATGTTCTGTTTAAATTCTTCAAATCAATCGGAGTCTGCCAGAGATATTCTGGTGTTTCTATTTTATCTCGATGCAGAAAGGTACACATTCAAACATCGTCAGTTTTAGATTTATTTTGTAAGTATATTAGAGATGACTGTTGATTTCACGGGAAAAGACTATTAATCAACTAACCATCGACTAATGATGACGATTAATCGACTATGAAAATTGATAGTCGCGACAGCCATAATATGAAATCATTTTGACTGGTGGATCTGAAGATTTTTAAAGAAATTTCCTCATGTTTCACTAAGTTAAAATTCGGGCTCCTACAGAGTGCCCAATTATTAACCCATGGCCTCGATTTGAACAAACTTGAATCTGACCCCCCAGAGATGTTATATACCAAATATCAAAAGATTCTAATTGATGGTTCTGGAGAGGAAGATTATTTTAATTTTGGAAAACAATTTATGGGTGCTATGGAAGTAACGCCCCTTGTGGTGCACCCTGTAGGCGTGGCAACTTTATTTGAACAAACTTGAATTGACATATGATGAGGAACATGCATATCAAATTTGGTTCAATTCGGCCCTGTGGTTTATAAGAAGTCAATAATGTAAAGTTCACGCTGGACAGATGACGGACAGATGGACGATGGACAAAAAGTGATCACTTAAGCTCCCCCGACTTTCAGTCAGGTGAGCTAAAAACTTATATTGATCGAGGCATCAGCCAGGGTCAATATAAGTTTTTATGTTCATATCACATCATATTCACCACCACAAAAATGCATAACTGTTTTATTATATACACCATCCACAAAAACACAATCTTCTATTTGTCAATTAAATGTTCAATTCTATCAACCAGAAATGCTTTAATTTAACAAAAACATAGTTATCATCTGCAGAATAACATAAAAATAAACAATGTTAGCGAGATTACATCGACTGAAATAGAACTAGAGAGGGTATTTCCAAAAGCTATATTTAGAAAGTTGATATTCACTGGAACCCTGGTGTACATGGATTTTTGAGTACCATGTATAAGATTCAGCCAATAAAAAAGTGGTTATTTATAAAGTATATAATAAAGAAATATGAGAGATTCTTTTTACTATGGAATATGTTATTATATGTACTAGTTTCACTCACAAGGATATGACAGCCGGTTAACCGGTAACCAGTTCTTGTCAGATCACCGAAGTTAAGCAACGTCAAGCCTGGTTAGTCCTTGGATGGGTGACGGTCTGAGCGATCGATTCGGAATCCTGCATTGTGTCCTTGGGCAAGGCACTTAACCCCGATTGTCCATGTGGGGGCATGTTGATGCCGTGTACTAAGGCATCCTTCACAGTGATAGTGGGTGTGTCTTCAACCAATCTAACCCTGCCTGCACTGCAGTGTGGAGTTACGATGTTGGGGAGCTGGCAGCTGCTCGTCGTTGCTTGGTGGTTCTCTCCGGATACTCCAGCTTCCTCCACCTGTAAAACTGTCACTGACATGATATGACTGGATGTTAAAGTGGCATTAAACCCAAATAAAATAAATATGACAGCCCTCTCAATTCTAAATTACTTACAAACTGAAAATAGATTCTCGAAGGAGTTCACAAAAAACAACACTGATCCTTGCAAATTAGGACACATTTTAAGGCTTGATTTTATTTGCAAAATCTTTTCCCTACAGGTGTTACATGTGCTGCGATCTGATCATGAAGAAGACCATTTTTTTTATCACAATATGGTATGCTTGGGCCTAAAAAAGTTAAATTTTCTCAGGCCCTCCCACATTGGCTGCTGCATGCTCTCTTTTTATGACCAGAGTAAACTTAGAAAAATAAAAATTAAATGGTTTATGTCTGATATTTTACCCAAGTTAATAAAATTGATAAATTTGTCCCTTGAGTGCAAGAAGGCTTTGCAGTGCTTTTGCACTGCAAAGCCTTCCTGCACTCAAGGGACAAAATACACCACCACCCATGCTATTCTATAGATTATCAGGCCTAAAACATAAAACAAACCAAGAACACGACCTTTTGATGTAATAAGTTCAAAAATAAAAAATAAATCAAATGAAAGTGTCAATTACACTGTAGTTCAACTTGACAAACTTGAACTTGGTAAGTTGTAAGTGAAATGGCAACATTGAAGAACATTTGTTCCTATGTTATTTGGTGAAACTTCAACATAACAGCATTGTGAGAGCACAATGTCAGAGCAATCAGTGCATTTTTAAAAAATGATAAATTTATAGTAATTTATATATTTTTATACTTACCAATGGCCCAGACATAGCTGGTGCTAAGTCTAAAATATCTAGGGCCAAACACAAATTTTGCTCCCAATCCCCAAAATTTGCATGCAAAACCGAAAATTAAAAAGTCCTAACTGGTCCTCCATACATTTACCCTCTGCACATAAGCAGATGTCAGGAAGTGACCGGAATTGGCGTAAACACCATTCTTTGTAAAAGAGAGTATTACATAATAATTCTGCGGGGAGGTATGAGTGACCACTCACGGGAGGGCCCTTCCCATCTGGGCCATTGGTAAGTATAAAAATATACCAGTTACTATAAATTTATCCTATTTTTACACAGGTGGAGAGCCTAAGACTTCTGAAACAAGTGTCTGACCATCGAGGTGGTATTAGTCCCCTACGGCGCTTTTGTGACATAAGGTGTTTTTGACACAGAAGACACTAGAGTATATAAGCATCTTGGATTTTGAAAAAAAAATACTGAGCGTGCATAATCCCCTCCCAACCCTTTATCCATGTACCATATATGAAAGGCTTGAACCATGTTGGAGGGAGGGGTGGTAACATAAAATAGAGAAAAAAGCTTAAAGAAGACAACAAAAATGGCCGCCATTCTGCCATCTTGGATTTTGAAAAATAAATATTGACTGTGCATCATCCCCTCAGAATCATTTATCCATGTACCAAATATGAAAGGTGTAGCTTGAAGCATATTAGAGGGAGAGGTGGTAACATAAAAACAGATGGACGGATGGACGAACGGACAGACAGACGGATGGACAGACAGACAGATGTTAGATTTTGAAAAAAAATATTGAGCGTGCATAATCCCCTCACAACCCCTTTATTCATGTACCATATATGTAAAGTGCAGCTTGAACCATGTTGGAGGGAGCAGTGGTAACATAAAATAGAGAAAAAACACAACAGAAATGGTTGCCATGGCGCCATCTTGAATTTTGGAAAAAAAAATATTGAACGTGCAACATCCCATTACAACCCTCTATCCATGTACCAGATATAAAAAGTGTAGCTTGAATCATGTTGGAGTGAGGGGTGGTAACATAAAATAGAGAAAAAAGCTTAAAAAACACAACAAAAATGGCCGCCATAATAAATATTGACTGTGCATCATCCCCTCAGAACCATTTATCCATGTACCAAATATGAAAGGTGTAGCTTGAAGCATATTAGAGGGAGAGGTGGTAACATAAAAACAGACAGACAGACAGACATACAGACAGACAGACAGATGTTAGATCTTGAAAAAAAATACTGAGCGTGCATAATCCCCTCACAACCCCTTTATCCATGTACCATATATGAAAAGTGCAGCTTGAACCATGTTGGAGGGAGCAGTGGTAACATAAAATAGAGAAAAAGGCTTAAAAAACACAACAGAAATGGTTGCCATGGCGCCATCTTGAATTTTGGAAAAAAAATATTGAATGTGCGACATCCCACTACAACCCTCTATCCATGTGTCAGATATAAAAAGTGTAGCTTGAATCATGTTGGAGTGAGGGGTGGTAACATAAAATAGAGAAAAAAGCTTAAAAAACACAACAAAAATGGCCGCCATGCCGCCATCATGGATTTTGAAAAAAAAATATTGAACGTGCATCATCCCCTCCCAACCCTCTATCCATGTACCAAATATGCAAAGTGTAGCTTGAACCATGTTGGTGGGAGGGGTGGTAACATGAAAATAGAGAAAAAAAAGCTTAAAAAACACAACAAAAATGGCCGCCATTCCGCCATCCTGGATTTTGAAAAAAAATTTTTGAGCGTGCATCATCCCCTCAGAACCAGTTATCCATGTGCCAAACATGAAAGGTGTAGCTTAAAGCATGTTGGAGGGAGAGGTGGTAACATAAAAAACAGACAGACGGACGGACGGACGGATGGACGGACATTCTAACAATTGGTAGTTAAGTGGCTATTTTTATAGGACTACAATAAAATGCATGTCCATTATATTAAAACAAGTAATTTTGGGGAAAATTTTTGGGGTGGTAGCAAACTCTGATCCTACCCTTTACTGACCTTAACCCTACCCCCCCCCCCCCCAACCCAATTCTAAACCCCACCCTAGACTAATGAAAATTCAATATATTCCTAGTCTATTTTAACTAAAATGCATGTCCATTGTATTAAAACAACTTTTTGGGTGAAAATTTTTTGGGGTGGTAGCAAACCCTAACCCTACCCTTTACTGACCCTAACCCCACCCCACCCCAACTATAAACCCCACCCTAGAATAATGACATTTAACTATGTGACTAGTCACATAAATTGCAGTAGTCACCTAACCCCCATTTCTACCAACAAATAGCCACCTAAACCCCATATGTCTGCCCGGACGGACGGACGGACGGATGGATGGATGGATGGACGGAGTGCAATCCTATAGTCCCCTTACGGTTCCCGTAGGGGACTAATAATTCCAATCCTGCAATCCATGATGAAGGAACTTACATGTAGAACAGTTAGGAATTACGTGTATGTCTCTCTATACAGTAAGAGGAGACATATTCTAAACAAGGAGCCCAATTTAAGTAATTCCTTATTGTAAGTATGAAGACAAGTTTCTATTTTTCCAAGGCTAGTCTGGACTAAGCCCCAAAAATTAGGATGGCGTACATGAGAATAAGAGAAAATCTCCCACAAACATACGCCTTACAATAACATTTCAGCAGCATGCAGAACATAAATACGGATAAAACAGCATCCTTCAAAGATACATACATTCTAATGCCAGATTATGGGTAAAAACACCCCCCACCCCTTTTCGGAAGAAATCTTCAAAAGAAAACAGGGAGAGCTCTGGAAACAATAAGAGCGTCACCCAAAAAAGAATATAAATAATCGTCAAACAGGCACTCAGGTATTAATTCAAGATTAATAAATGGTGCTTAACATTACTTCAGAAGTTACGGCTATTGCGACGATCCTGGTAATTAATATTGCACACTAAATAACATACACCGCAGACAACATACACAGATATGTCGAAAACCGGTGATATATACAAATATAACATACACATATTCAATCAAGCCACACTGAACGATTCCTGAAGAGAAAACACTCTTCATACGTAATCCATTGGCGGCCACTGTATAATAAATTCCAGAAACAACACTCTCCAACATGTATAATTCGATATCTATTATCAAAAAAGCATGTGTAAGATGAGTACAAAACAAAATAGAAACTTGGATCTAGAGATGTACGTAGGTATGATTAACAGGCTCCTACACAGACCACCCCGAAAATAGATTTTTATTTCAAGGTTCACCAAATACAATAAAGCACTAGCCTAATAATAATAATAATGCGCAAGAGCATTTATATTTAGCATGCAATTATAGCAGCATAATTTAGCGAAGAGGAGGTCCTCCTGCAATTAGAAATTGTGTCCACTTCTCGTCTTGTAAATTGCTTGTCGTGCAAGAAGGACCGCACAAAGTAAATACGTGAAGGTTGAGTGAGACCTTGCGGGCTGTGAGGCAGTGTGCGCGATTTCCTCTGCAAAAGAAGATCCTCCCATGGAGGAAGCTTCCGCGGTATGTCCCAAAACAGAAACCTGAGTAGATTTATCCATGGTCTCTGGGGTGACAGAGATGCTACCAACAGAATTTGCAGTGAGATTGTTTTATCGTGAGCAATTTTTGCTGAATCAATGGCACTGGAGGATACGCATGTCCTATCATTCCATCCCAAGAGATCGAGAGAGTGTCTACTGCAAACGCTCGAGGATCTGGACACGGCGACACATACGTCTGCAACTGATTGTTGCAAATATGTCTATCATCAGAAGCTCCCATTGGTAGCAAATCTGATTGAATACTCGTTTGTTGAGAGTCCATTCTGACGGCAACATGTGACCCCTCCAAGAAAGGGAGTATGCCTAAACGTTCAGACGACCCGGAATATGACGGACCGATAGGAGAACTTGATGCTCTAGGACAAACAGAAGGATTCTTTCCGTTACGTTGAATAACGGAATGGAATGAGTGCCTCCCTGGTTCCGAATATATGCTACAACCATCGAATTGTCGGACAGAATTTGGACATGTGAATTCTGAATTATGTTCATCCAATGACGTAGCGCAAGCCAAATTGACATCATTTCTTTGATGTTTATGTGCTTGTTTAGGAACTGTGGATCCCAAAGACCCTGGCACTTCGAATCCGTTGGGCTCAAAGTTGCGCCCCAACCTGTTTGACTGGCATCCGTCATAATCGTAAAACTCGAATCCGGCGATTGCAGTGGAACTCCCTGAGTTAACCACTGAATATCTGCCCAAGTCTGAATCTCTTGTTTGACTTGATTCGACAAGACGATGTTCGTATCGAGCGAATGAATTTTGACACTCCAATTCTGAGTCAGAAAGATTTGGAGTGGCCGAGTACGTAGCCACCCCATCAGAATAAGATCTGCGGCGGCTCCGCACCAACCTATCAGTCGCATGAATTCTCTTACTGTAACTATGTCGGAGTGAAGACAAAAGCGAGCGTAACAACTGATTAATTTCACTCTGGTTAACGGCAGACGAACGAGATTGTTGCGCGTCTCGAAGCTCATTCCCAGGTGGGTGAATGACTTGGACGGCACCAGATCAGACTTCTTCTCGTTTACTATAAAACCGAGATGTCGGAGCAGTTGAAGCAGATTCTGAACATCGTTCTGAAGCGTTAACTCGTTGCCATACCTCTGAAGAATGTCGTCCAGGTAGGCCGACGTTATCGCAGATAAATGAGCTCGGAAATGAGGCATTACCAAGTTCATTATTCGAGTGAAAGCCCAGGATGCCAGATTCAGACCAAAGCACATAGCTCGGAACTGATAAACGACTCCTAGGACAGCAGAGCGGAAATACTTTCTGAACGCCGGATGTACCATGACGTGAAAGTACGCATCCTTGAGATCTATGCTTACAGCATAGTCGTTCACTCAAATGCTCACTCTGACCGATCGAATGGTCTCCTTATAAAATTTTGGAGCCACGATCAGCTTGTTTATCCAGCTCAGATCTATGACTGGACAAAACGTTCTGTCTGATTTCGGAACCAGAAACAGATGGCTGTAGAAACCTGGAGATCCCTGGATTTCTACGACCTCTATCGCGTTCTTCTCCAGAAGAGATTGGACTTCTAATAGAAGCGAACTTCTCTTCTGAGGATTTGACCGAAGCTGAGTCCATCTTGGACTTCGAGTTAACAGAGGTTTTCTTTTGAAGGACAGTTTTAGTCCTTCTGAAATCACCCCTCGAACCCAAGGGTCATCCGTAATCGACAACCAATTGGTTAAGCAACTCGATAACCTTCCGCCCACTGGAACACGATAGAGATTTGCACCATCACTTCCTGGACTTGCGAGGCCTGCAGGAGGAGAAACCACGTCCTCCACGACCTGCACCTCGCCCCGTCGACCTAGGGGTGTCTGACCGGTTGTTTCGGCCAGTATTACGGCCCCTACCTGAGTCGCTACCTTGACGGTCTCTGGAGTAAGACCTGGAGGACTTATAAGAACCTCTATAGGAACTTCCCTTGGATGTACTCGCCCCATAAGTGCCTGTCTTACTCTTCTCTGCTGAATCCGACTTTTTAGAAGCGGACTTGAACAGCAGAGAGTCTGAAGCTTTCTTAGTAATCTGATCATAGATTAAGGAAAGCTTGCCGTCGATGAGAAGCTCTCCGGAGACCAGAGTGACTCGACGAGAGTTTTTCACCTTACGATCCACGCGAGTGGATGCAGCCAGGGCAGCATCACATTTAACTAACTCCAGATTTGCCACTGAAAAGGCGGAGTTATACATAGAGTATGCTAAGGCCCTCGAAAGAACACTTAAGGAAGTCTCAACATCCTGGAATTCTTTTCCTTTGAGACATAATGATAACGCTCTGGTAAGGTGATCTGCGTACGATAATGCATCTAAGCTGATCCTGTTAGACGAGATTGTCAGTTCCAACGTAGTAGCTGGAACAGACCTAGACGATGGCAAAGACAATTCTAGGTCTTCAGTCTGGTTGTCCAGATGCTGAGGAACTCTCGGAATGCCCTGTCCTGCCATTTCAAATTTATTCCTTGAATTGATGAAAGGCAGCTGTAGAGCATTGGCTGATAAGAAACCGGACTTGCCCGTCTTGGAGAAAAGTTTGAATATAGCGTCATTCAAAAGTTCAAATGTCCGTGAGACATGTCTGGACTGGGTCGGAAACTCAGGGACGGTGTCCCTAATCTGGCTGAAAAAGTTGGTGTCCAGTGACGCTATCAGTCTCTTATCCGGCAACGCAGCATTTTGGTCCAGAGGAACAACATCAAGAAGGTATTGCCGGATGAAAGCTACCTTATGTTGCTCAAAATGGGAAAATTCCAACTCCTCTGAATCCCTTTTGCCATCCGGCTGAACCACTTGATAATCTTGGTCGTCCCTTGCTGACTCTGCAGCGGGACGAACCGACCCAGCTTCCTCAGACAATTCCTGATCAGAAAAGGTTTCTGATGGCTGCTGAGATGCTGGGGTAAAATGAGCTATATCTGCAATAGCAAGTCTGTTACGGAGACCTGTGGAGCCACGGTCTTACATGATTTAGCCCCTGGAAGCTCCTGGGATGTTGAATCCCGAATACTTCTTTTATGCGAATGTCCCAATTGTAAAGGTCTCGTATCCCTGGCTACCGGATGGCATGACCTGGCCGACGTGGAATCCCTGATCGGCGAAGCTGGCTGGATATCAGTGGTCACGTAGCCAACGTAGTCATTTGTGCTGCTGTGAGGATGAGGAAGCCGATAGACTAGTCGCTGCGGACTGTCTATGCAACGAAGCATCCCGAGCAGATGAAGTGGACGTATGCTCCGACTGACTAGCGTCACGTACAACAATATCTGGTCCCAAATGTTGCTGCACGAGAGAGGGGCCTCTCTCGCTCGCGGTCCGGGTGGACCTGGACGAGCTAGCTACCGAACTCACAGGCTTCCTCTGTACTATCCTTGGATCCGTCGTCGCTGGGTGTGCACGTTCAATGTTTATAGTGCTCTCATCACCCAAACTGCTTCCCTGGACAGCAACGGACGAACCCGGCTGCCGAGCCATTCGACGAATGGTCGCTCCACCGGGTGAGCTAGCGGACAACAACGCCGTCGATTCTACTTGGGACCTCTTAGGCAATTGTTGTATTTCCATGAGCACTTTTGCCGCTAGCTCTTCGTTAGACTGCAACGATGGAGGCACACTTGTTGAAGACATCACGGAAACATTACCCTGTTCTTGTTCCTCTGAAAAAGAGACTGATAAACTAGAGTGACCCTGTGGAGAGAGGACCAGCATGGACCCTTCACCACTAACAATATACCGTGACACACGTCTCCAGCGTTTGTTATTCCAATTGGCACACACTGAGCAAGAATTAGTGCGAGTACATTGACTACAAGAAACACAATGAACACGAGAATCAGAGGAAGACTTCCACGCAATACAATTTGAACAATATTAACTAACCCTTGAAACAAAGATACATAATATAATATAATCCATTATAACATTTCGAAAAAATAATTTCCAAAAAAAAAAAAATTTTGAAAAATTTTCAGAAGAGCCCAAGTTCCCAATGGGAACAATGAACCCAAATGGATCCCAAAAAAGCCTAAGTGTGGACAAAAATTTAAAACATTTTTAAAAATTAATGTATCCAATGTAAAACAGAGACTTCCAGAGAAGAAACTGCAGTACATCGGATGGTAGATGCAGATCACAATGCCTAACCACCCAAGGGTGAGGACGTAAGCATGGGGAAAAACAGAATAATTATTCTGTTACCAAGCCAAAACTCCCAAGAAATTTTAGTAAAAACAAATTACAAAAATTATGCCAAAAGCATGGGAGAATAGCAAGGGGGGAATAAAAGGAAGGGAGAGAGGAAACACTGAACAAACAATGGTAAATTCATAGAAAGAATGACAACATCAGGGCCATGCCCTGAAATTAGGGAACATGAAATAATTTCGTAAAAAAATTATAAGTTACAGCCCTGAACACATGCTGCCACTGTTTCATCCTCTCATCCTTCTATTTCCTCCTTAGATCCACCATTTCTTTCATAATTATGTGTCTGGCATCATTTAAACTGAGATTTACAAGCACAAATATCAGTGAAGTGTTAATGAATTGACAATTGGCACCAATTTCGAGACCTCCTTAACACTGCGCAAGCACAGTGGATAAAAGGTATGGAGAACCACATGGGACATTGAAATTTTGGATTTTGATGCAAATTTTGGGGAATGGGGGGCAAAATTTGTGTTTGGCCCTAGATTTCAAGGAGTTAGCACCAGCTAAGTCTGGGTCATTGGTACAGTATAAAAATATAACAGGGCATTAATTCAGCTAAAAAGCGATTGAGCCCATTAGGTCACCATAGAACATGACATAAGTGCATAGTATGCATGTATTAAATTATATGAGGCTTGCAGGAAGAAAACTATGTCTTGCCCGTGTGTGTGGTGGTGGGGGGGGGGGGGGGGAGGGGGGGATTTTGATGCAAATTTGGGGGAATGGGGGGCAAAATTTGTGTTTGGCCCTAGATTTCAAGGAGTTAGCACCAGCTAAGTCTGGGTCATTGGTACAGTATAAAAATATAACAGGGCATTAATTCATCTAAAAAGCGGTTGAGCCCATTAGGTCACCATAGAACATGACATAAGTGCGTAGTATGCATGTATTAAATTATATGAGGCTTGCAGGAAGAAAACTATGTCTTGCCCGTGTGTGTGGTGGTGGGGGGGGGGGGGGGGGGGAGGGGGGGAATTCAAAGTCATAACGAAATCTCCCCACCCACATTATTTAATCGTTCTTGTGTCAGTTAACAAAAATATAGGAACCGCAATGGTTCCCTCACGTCTAACCAAGCCAGAATATAAGGAGACTGCAATCTGCAAAAGGAGGTCTCCAGAGGGTAAAATTAGTGATGCTAAATTTGCTAAATTTACCCTCTGTGAACCTCAATCTGAATTAGGGTCTCAAAGGCTAAACAGAGAGGTACCCAGAGGATAAATTAGCCCACTGTATGGGATAGCATCATCAGATTCACCTTCTGGGGACCTCATTCTGCAAATGTCAGATTGCATATTTTCAGGCTTGCGTCTAACCGACTCCATTATGCCACTATGGGCGGAGAAGGACGTGAAGAATAAAACTTCCCCTGAAAGAAGACCCTCTCATGGAGAAAGCTTCAGGGGAGCGTCCCATAACAGACACTTGAGAATACTGATCCAAGATGTCTGTGACAACAGAGGTGCTACTAGTAGGATTCACAGCGAGACTGTTTAAACTTAAACATAACCTATTGAATCGAATGAATTGGAGGATACGCATATCCTATCATTCCTCCCAATGAATTGCAGAGCGTCTACTGTCTGCGCTCAATAATCTGGGCATGGCGACACAAATGATGGTAACTAAATGTTGCGGTGCATCGCAAACTGAACAATCATGGGGTGATCCCACTGGTAGCAAAACTGTACAAATAAACGCATGTTGAGCATCCATACATAAGAAAAGGAGACCTTTATGAGGAGCAAGTCTGCTAGTAAATTCAGACGACCCGGTATATGACGGATAGAGAGATGAACATGAAAATTCTTTTCCGTTAGGTATCATAACAAAACTGAATGGGTGCCGCCCTGGTTCCTGATGTACGCTACTAATATTGAGTTGTTGAACAATATGCGAGTCCGCATTGATGTCGTGCTAACAATATTGACATCGTACTCGATGATTATGTGTTTCTGCAGGAACCAAGGGTCCCAAGACCCCTGTATTTAGAGTCTGTCAGACTCAGGGTTGTGCCCCAAACTACTGACTCATACCCGCCATAATTGTGAAGCTGGATCTGGCAGTTGCAGCGGAACTCAGGAGTTAACCAGTGAATATCTGCCTCAATATTGACCCTTTGTGTACTAGATCTGTTAAAACAATACTGGTCCTGAGCGAATGCATTATCATACTCCAGTTCTGGGTAAGAATAACTGGAGGGGATGTGTGCCTAAGCGCCCCATCTAAACAAGATGCGAAGCTGTGCAGCACAACCTCATCAGTCGCATAAAACTAATTTTGTTCTGGATAATAGCAGACGAACCAGATTGTTATGAGACATTACTAAGTTAAAATTCGAGTGACAGTGCAGGGCACTATCTTTAGACCGAAGCTATCCTTAGATTTATGATTATAGCATAGTCAATCACTTAAACACTCATTTTAACCAACTAAATGATAACCATAAATAAACTTTTAGAGCTTTGATAAACTTGCTATCAAGCTCCAGTCTATTATCTGTCGGAACGAGCTCTATGGCGTCGGTACGAGTAACAGGTAACTATTGAATCCTAGAGAATCTTGATTCTCGATGACCTCTATTACTTTCATTGTCTAGTGAACCTTTACCTCCAATTGGAGAGACTCTTGTGCAAGGATTTGACGGAAGCATTGTCCATCGGACATTAAATTAGTTGTGGTTCTCTCGGAAAGATAGCCGTAGGCCTTCCGAAACCACACTTCTCGCCTGCTGGTCTTCCAGATTGAAGTTATCCAGATTGATGGTAATCTAGATAACCATACATCGACTGCTAAGCAATAGAGGTCCTAACTCACATATAGCACCTGCGAGGCCTACGGAAGGAGGAACCTCGTCTCATTCGCGAAGAGACTCGACCCAGCAGTTTAGGGGCATCTGACGGTAGAAGGGTTAACTATACCCTCCCGAGGAGTCCTTATAGGTGACCTTCTGTCTAGCATGTCCTCCCTTACTCTTTTCTGCTATTGCAGGTCGATTAGAAGTCTACTTAAGGAGCAGAGTATTGACGCTTTCTTTGCAGCTTGGTCATAAACCAATGAAAGCTTATCGTCAAAATCTTAGTGTCCAGAAACCAGAGCGACTCTAAGAGAGTTTTTAGTGGTACTTTCGAGCTGTCGCAGCATTCTGATTCTCAGGAACAAACTCAGGGAACTATAGTCACCCTGTTGTTCCGAAAGGGAAGGGTAATTCTCTGCCAAATCCCTATCATCATCCAACTGAATCAGATTATACTCACGGTCATCGGCATCTGAACGCGCAAATGACTGGACCGACCCAGCACCCTCTGACAGCTCAAGTTCTGAGATTGACGTCGTCTGTTTCTGCATTTGCTGGGATGCTGCGATGAGCTGAGCAATCTGCAACAGCAAGTCCGTTACGGTGGCCTAAGGAGCAGCGGTCTTCTGTTGCATGGCCGCCTGCTGCTCCTGGGAGTGTGTCCGAGATGGCTCTTTTCTGTGAACGTCCCAATAAATGAGGCCTCGTCTCCTTGGCTACTGTATGGTGTGACTTCTCTGATGAAGAGTGACTTTCTTGGCGATGCAGGCTGGATATTAGAAGTCAAGTAGCCAAGGTGCGGTCAAGTGTGCTTGGTAGACGCTGAAGAAGCCGTAACTATAGCTGACCCCGGCTGTAAACTGAACAGAGCTTCCCGAATGGGAGGTGTGGACATATGCTCCGACTGACGCAAGTTCTGAACCATAACATCTGGCTCCAGATATTGTAATAAAAGAGAGAGGGGGGCTCTCCCGCTCGTGGTCATTCAGACCTCGAACTAAGTTACAATTCAAGCTCCCACAGTGAGCCCAAATATGGACCTAGGGACATGGCTTGAACAAACTTGAATCTCACCCCCTCTAAGGATGCTGCATACCAAATATCAAAATATTCTGACTGCTGGATCTGAAGAAGAAGATTTTTAAAGAAAATTCCTCATTTTGAACTAAGTTATCATTCGGGCTCCCACAGTGAGCCCAAATATGGACCTAAGGGCATGGCTTGAACACACTTGAATCTCACCCCCCTAAGGATGCTGCATACCAAATATCAAAACATTCCGACTGTTGGATCTGAAGAAGAAGATTTTTAAAGAAAATTCCTCATTTTGAACTAAGTTATAATTTGGGTTACCACAGTGAGCCCAAATATGAACCCAGGGACTTGGCTTGAACAAACTTGAATCTCACCCCCTAAGCATGCTGTATGCCCAATATCAAAAGATTCTGCCTGCTGGATCTTAAGAAGAAGATTTTTAAAGAAATTTGCCTGAAATGCACTAAGTTCAAATTTGCGCTCCTATACTGAGCCCAAATATGAACCCAGGGGGCCGATTTGAACAAACTTGAATCAGATCCACCCCACAATGTTGCATACCAAATATCAAAAGATTCTGCCTGCTGGATCTTGAGAAGAAGATTTTTTAAGAAATTTGCCTGAAATGCACCAAGTTCGAATTCGGGCTTCTATACTGAGCCCAAATATGAATCCAGGGGGCCGATTTGAACACACTTGAATCAGATCCACCCCCAAAATGTTGCATACCAAATATCAAAAGATTCTGACTGCTGGATCTGGAGAAAAAGATTTTTTAAGAAATTTGCCTGAAATGCACTAAGTTCGAATTCGGGCTTCTATACTGAACCCAAATGTAAAATCAGGGGGCCGATTTGAACAAACTTGAATCAGATCCACCCCACAATGTTGCATACCAAATATCAAAAGATTCTGCCTGCTGGACCTGGAGAAGAAGATTTTTTAAGAAATTTGCCTGAAACGCACTAAGTTCGAATTTGGGCTTCTATAGTGAGCCCAAATATGAATCCAGGGGGCCGATTTGAACAAATTTGAATCAGACCCATACCAAGATGCTGCATACCAAGTATCAAAAGATTCTGCCCACTGGTTCTGGAGAAGAAGATTTTTTAATAATTTTTCTATAATTCATATGGTGATAACAGAGTTATGCCCCACACAGAGCCCCCAAGGGACGTGGCCATTTCATTTGAACAAACCTGAATTGACATATAGTAATGAACATCCACATGAAGTTTTGTGAAAATCGGACCAGTGGTTTCAGAGGAGAAATCGTTTGAAAAATGTTCACGATGCTGGATGGACGACGACGGATGACTGACGACAAGTGATAAGTTTAGCTCCCTTCGGTGAGCTAAAAATCATTATCAACAATGATGACGTCAGGCCCATGTCCCAAAATTGGGGAACATGAACTAATTTTTATAAATATTATAAAATTACAGCCCTGAATGTTTCAACCCACTGTTTCTTCCGTCCTTCATCCAGTTGTGTCCTTGAATCTACCAAATTAACCACTGATTTGTGTCTGGCATCATTATAAACTGAGATTTAAAAAGCACAAAAGTCAGTTTGTTGTTATCTGACAAGGGCCAAACAAAGAATGGTGTTGGCACCAATTCCGGTCATTTTCTGATGTCTGCGCATGCGCAGAGGGTAAATGTATGGAGGAGCAGTTAGGACTTCTAATTTTCGGTTTTGCATACAAATTTTGGGGATTGGGGGCAAAATTTGTGTTTGGCCCTAGATATTTTAGAGTTAGCACCAGCTATGTCTGGGCCATTGGTATACTGTGTAAAAATATGCACAATGTTAGAGCAATCAGTGCATTTTTAAATGTAAACTGTAAAGCTGGCTAAAGGAAGAATGTGGATACACAAATGCAGTAAGTTTAAAGGTCATTGTAAACAGCAACTTTTTTCACAGAAATGAATGCTAATTGATAGCTCTTATCTAGAGGTCTCACCTAACGAGCACACAAAGTTCAAAAACAATTCTATGATAAATGTGCCCTGTAGGTCATGTCAAAGAAGAATTTTGATGCACAAATGCAATAAATTCAAAGGTTATTGCTAAGCAATAGTATTTAAATGAAATGAAAATAAAATCGATAATTCCTATCCAGGTCACCCTGAATAAGCATACCAAGTTTCAAAACCCGATAATGAATGTACCCTTTGAGGTGTGCCAAAGGAAGATGTTAATGCACAAATGCATAAGTTTGAAGGTCATTGCTAGTGGCAATGTTTTTTTCTCTTTTTATTATGGAAATTCATAAATATGTCCTGTAGAGAGTACAAAAGGGATAAGTTGCTGCACAAATGCACTAAGTTCAAAGGCTGGCACTAACAACAATAATTTTTTATGGAAATGAAAGAAAATCAATAGCTTCCATTGACAGGTCACCCTGAACAAACATACCAAGTTTCAAAGTGATCCGATCATAAATGTGCCCTGAAGGGTGTGCCAGAGGAATATGATGTCTGACTAAATTTTGCAGGTTGTTGCCAATGGCAATGTTTTTTTAGGGAAATGGAAGAGAATCCATGGTTCCAAATCCATGGTTCCAATCTAGGCATCACTACAAACAAGCATACCAGGTTTCAAAGCAATCCAATTATAAATGTGCCTTGTAGGATGTGGCAAAGGGAAATATTCATGCATAACTGCACTAAGTTCATCGAAGGTCGTTCCCAATGGCAACTATTTTTGACAGAAAGGCAGAAAATTGATAGCTCCCATCTAGAGGTCACTCCAAACAAACATACCAAATTTCAAAGCGATCCAATCATAAATGTGACCTTTAGGGTGTTCCAAAGAAATATATTGATGCCCGTCTAAACTGAGTTCAACAGTCATTGCAAGCAGCAACAATTTTTGATGAAAAAGGAAGAAAATCGATAGCTCCCATCTAGAGGTCACCCCAAACAAGCATGCCAGGTTTAAAAGCAATCCGATCAATAATGTGCCCTGGAAGGTGTGTCAAAAGGAAATATTGAGGTCTGACTAAACTAAGTTCTAAGAACGTTGGCCGTGGCAACATTTTTTGATGGAAATTGACGAAAATCGATACCTCCCATCTAGAGGTCACCCCAAACAAGCATGCCAGGTTTAAAAGCAATCCGACCATAAATGTGTCCTGTAGGGTGTGCCAAAAGGAAATATTGAGGTTTGACTAAACTCAGCTCTTAGAACGTTGGCCGTGGCAACATTATTTGATGGAAATTGAAGAAAATAGCTCCCATCTAGAGGTCACCCCAAACAAGCATACTAAGTTTCAAAGCAATCCAATCATAAATGTTAAAAAATTTATAGTAATTTATATATTTTTTATACTTACCAATGACCCAGACATAGCTGGTGCTAACTCTTAAAATATAGGGCCAAACACAAATTTTGCCCCCCAACCCCCAAAATTTGCATCTAAAACCAAAGAAAACATGTCCTGAAAGGCCCTCCACACTTCGCCCCTACTGCGCATGCGCAGTGTCAAGGACGTTCCGAAATTGGCGCCATTAATCATTCTAATAACCAGTGCCTGGTAAGCGCTATGTACTCAGCGGGGAGGCAAGAGTTCCCAACTCCTGGGAGGGCCATCCCCATCTGGGTCATTGGTAAGTATAAAAAATATATAAATTACTATAAATTTTTTAACATTTTTATACTGTACCAATGACCCAGACATAGCTGAATAGTAAAAAGGCTGGAGGGCCAAGGACATAGAGCAAAATGGAATACGCTCAATAAAATGAAATAGAGTCATCCCCTGTAGGGAAAAAGAAGTAATAGGCCTTACATGTATCTTTCTTATTTATGATAAATTAGAAAGATACAACACCTTCCAAAATTGAGCTTAATACATCCATGTACTCTATTAATATCCAATATAATCCTTATACTAATAATTTTTAAAGTAAGCCAATAAATAAAGTAAGTCTATAGAATAGAGACTCTTATACTCCTAAAAGTGTCTGAGGATTGCATAATCATGTCCGTTGACATATGCAATATTCAAAAGCTATACTTTAAAAACTAAGACTTGAATGAATTTTAAAAACCTAAACTTCTCACTAAACAACCTACCTAGCTATAGTAGCAACTGTTAAGTGAATGACATTCTGAGCAGTAGATAATAGACCTAACAATAGAGGCCTCCAGAAATGGACTCGATATTTCTGAGATAAAATTCATGAATGTGGATGGCTGAGTGCAATGAGCGGCCTTCAAAAATCTATAATAGCAACTATTAATGTAAGCCCAAGAAGTAGAAGAGCTCTTACTTCATGAGCCGAAATCTTAAGCACAACTGCTAAGTCAATGATATACCATAAGCAGTACCGATAGTAAATAGAATCCATTAACAATAAAATGGAGCGTAACGTCCTTCTACTAGGCATCAAAGACAGAAGAAGCTTACGCCCATAGTAATAAACAGATATCTGTTTAAAAATACATAAACTGTACCCGGAAAGAGTAAAGGCCTATGCCCATACGAAGACAGAAGGACCTTAAAATAATAGGTTCCGGATAATAGGAGCCTAACTCTTATGCAAAAATCCAACCTAAATAGTAACGGAAGTAGTGATTCCGAAACTACGAAAGTGAAAATCATCCATCGATAGTGCATGAAACTCACTGACTCTACAGTAAAAGAGAAACCAACAGAATTACTGTCTAAAAGGTCAGAATTTGAAAACTACTGTTTCCAGAGGCTCAAATGATTACTTAACTAAATAAGAACCGAAGTTAAAATCCATATAGGAATTTAATCTAAAGATTCTAAGTCTATTTATCAAAAAGTTACTAACTGACTTAGATAAAGAGACAAAAGACTCAATTGTAAACTATCGTAGAGTGCATAGGTATGAGGTAACATAAACCTATAACCTAAATAATAACAGGCTGCAGTAGATCTTGTGAAACAAGTATACTAAAAAATTGCAATGAGTAGTATGGAGGGATCAACAATATGAACATAATGATCCCTACACCACGACGGAAGAGCCTCCACTTTAGCCGCATAGAATAGCGAAGAAGAGGATCTCCTATAGTAAGAAATCGCGTCCAAAGCTCGTCCAGAACAGTGCATACAATGCAATACGGACCACACAACGGAATACATGAAGGTTGCGACCTTGCGGGTTGTGATAAAGATGACACGATTTACCCAGTGAAAAAAGATCCTCACACAGAGGAAGATTTCACGTTAAGACCCACAGTAGAGAAGAGAGTAAATTACCCATGATCTCTGTGAAGATAGAGATGCTATCAACAGAAATGTATTGTGGTTGTTTATCTTAGCAATACCTGCTGAAACAACAGCGCCGGAGGATACGCGTATCCTATCATTCCGTCCTATAGATCAATAGAGCGTTAACAACATTAGCTCAGAGATCTGGACAAGCTAACACATACGTCTGCAATTGATTAGCAAACTGTGTCGTAAATAAATCATCATTGGGCGCTCCCATAGATAGCAAATCTGATTGAATACTTGTTTGTTGAGAGTCCATTCTGACAGCAACAAGCGACCCGTAAGAGAACGGGAGTCCGGTAAAACAATCAGACTACCCGGAATATGACGGACCAAAACAGAACTTGGTGTACTATAACCAACAGACGGATTCTTTCCATTAAATTGAATAACGGAAACGAAAGAGTACCTCCCTGGTTCCGGAGATACGCCACTACTGTCGAATTAAAGGACAGGATTTGGGCATGCGTTTCTGAATAATGTTCATGCAATGACATAAAGCAAGCCTAAAAAACATTATTCCGTGGAAGAAAACTGATTGCTAAGAGACTGCGGAACCCAAAGACCCTGGCACTTCGAATCCGTAGGGATCAGTATTATATCCCAATCTGTTTGACTGGCAACCGTCATAACAGCCACACTCGGGTCCGGCAACTGCGGTGGCACTCTCTGAGTCAACCACCGAATGTTTGCCCCAGTCTGAATCTCTTGTAACACTAGATAGACAAGAGAACGTGTAAATCGAGCAAATCATGGATTGCCGAAAAGTTGCCGTCGAAGAGAAGCTCCTCCGAGAACGAAGCGACTCTGAGAGAGTTCTTAACCTTACTATCCACGCGTGTGGATGTAGCTAGGGCTGCGTCACGTCTAACCAACTCCAATCAGCCACTGAAGGGCGGAGTTATACGTGAACAAACTACTGCCCTCAAAAGAAATTACATTGAGAATAATATCCCGTAAATCTTTTCTTGAAGACGTAATGATAACGCCTCAGTAAGGCGGATTACGTATGATAAAGCGTCTAAGTTAAGTCTACTATACATCATGTCGTTTCCAACATTGAAATTGGAAAAGACATAAACGGCGAAAAAGAATATATGCAGTCTTTAACCACACCGTCTAGACGCATAAGAACTCTCGGTATTCCCTGCTCTGCCAAAATAAACTATTCGTATAAAAGATAAAATGGCAGAAATGAGCAACGCGGACAAGAAACTAAACTATCATGCTTGGTAGCAGGCTTGTATATATATATATATATAGCGTCGAAAAATAAAACACATGTTGTAATGACAATATTGGACTGCGTCGGTAAGTCAGGGACAATGTCCCTGAACCGATCGAAAAATCTGAGTCCAATGACGCTATAAGTCTCTTATCCAAGATCGCAGCAATGAAGTCCGAAATAACAATCACTGGAAGATAATGCCAGAAGATATGAAAGGCAGCTTCCGATACTAGTAAAGGGAAAACTCGAAATCTTTCGAATCCCTTTCGCCATCCTGTCGGACCCTATAAAGCGTTCGGTCGTCCGTAGCTGATGCAACCGCGGACCGCACCGACCCAGCGCCGTCGGATAATTCCTGATTCGACCGAGAAACTGTCAATTGCTGGGATGCTGCGAAACAACTGTGCTAACTCGGATAGCACGTCCATCACTGAGGCCTGAGGAGAAGCGGTCTTACGATGCATTGCCGCTGGAAGCTCCGTGATCGTTACCCCGTGCATACTACCAATATGCGAGCGAACGGAGTGTAAAGGCCTCGTGTCCCTTGGCTACCGGATGGTGCGACCTATTCGCCGTGGAATCACTGAATGACGAAACTGATCGGATACTCGAGGTCATGTAGCCAATGTGCGGTCGTGTGCCCTGCTGTGAGGATGAGGAAGCATTAAGGACAGTCTCTCGGACTGTCAATATAACGGAGCGTCCCGACCGACGGACATATGCTCCGAATGTAAAATATCTGAACCACAACATGCGGTCCCCTATGTTGTTGGACGAGAGAGGGACCTCTCTCTCTCACAGCCCGGACGGACCTGGACAAGCCAGGAACCGGACTAACAGACTTCCTCCGATCTGTCCTCAATCTGCCGTCACTGGGTGAGTACTAAAGTAATTAAAGTGCTCGCATCACTCAAATCTCCTTCCTAGACCGCAACGGACGAACCCGGCAGCCGAACCATTCGATGAATGTACGCTACACTGGGTGAGCTAGCGAATGTCACTCCGTAGGCGATAGACGTATTCCATGAGCACTTATTGCCGCTAGTTCTTCATTAACTATGACGACAGAGGCACACTTATGAAAGACATCTCCATAACTCTGCGAACAAGAAACCAGAAATGCTTGGTTATAGCAAGCATAAAATAATAATATATATAGCGTCGTGCAATAATTCGAAAGTTTGTGTGACATTATTGGACTATGTCGGAACTGAGGGACGATGTCTCTGAACCGAACCAAAAATTTCTAAGTCCACCGACGCTATCAGTTTCTTATCCGGCATCGCAGCATTCTGGTCCGACGAAAGAAGCTGTAGAAGACCAAGTCAGATGACATACACAACAGCATATGTTGTTCCGAAAGGGAAAGCTCGAAATCCTCCAAATCCCTTTCGGTATCCCGTCGGACCGGATGAAACTTTCGGACGTCCGTACCCGCTTCCGGGGAGCGTCCCGCCCCAGCATCGTCGGATAAAATATATGCGACAGATTCAGTTGATGCTGGGATGCTGCGATAAACTGTGCTATTAAGGAAAGCACGTCCGTTCCCGAGGCCTGTGCAGTAGCGGTCTTACGATGCATTGCCACCGGAAGCTCCGTGAACGATGACTCCCGCACACTTCCTATGTGAACGTCCGGAGTCTGCAGGCCTCGTGTCCCTGGCTACCGGATGGTGTGACCTGGTCGCCGAAGAATCCTTGATCGGCGAAGCTGGTAATATATCGGCGGTCACGCAGCCAAGGTGCGGTCGTGTGCGCTGACGAGAAGAGGAAGCCTTAGCAGTGTCCGCGGACTGCCTATACAACGGAGCGTCCCGAGCGACGGACATATGCTCCGCTTGCGACACATTTTGTACCACAACATCTGGGGCCAGATGTTGTTGAACGAGAGAGGGGCCTCTCTCGCTTGCCGTCCGGATGGACCGGAACGAGCTATGAACCGGACTAAAAGGCTTCCTCCGTTCTCCTTCCGATCCGCCGTCACTGGGTGTGCATTAGGTTAATTTATAGTGCTCGCATCACCCCAAAATTCCTTCTAGACCGCAACGGACGAACCCGGCTGCCGAACCATTCGGTGAATTGACGCTACACCGGGCGAGCTAGCGGACGTCAAAGGCCGTCGAACCTACTAGGGTCCTCTTAGGCAATTGGCGTATTTACATGAGCACTTTTCCGCTAGCCCTTCATTAATTGTGACGACGGAGGCACACTGTTAGAAGACATCACAGATACATCACCCTAATCTTGATCGTCTGAAATAGAAATTGATAAAGTAGAGTGACCCTGCGGGGAAAGGACCTGAGTGTCCAAATCCCCAATAACATACCGTGACATACGCTTCCCATATTGTCATCGAAATCATACGATACAGAACAGGAGTTAATGCGAGTACACTGACCACATATAGAATGATTATAAAGTCAGAGGAAGACTTCCTCTTAATACAATTGATCAATATCCTTTCAATGTGAAAAGAAAACAAGTCCTGGTACTCGCACTAACCCCTGGCAATCAAAATACATAATAATAATATGATCCATTAATATAGAAAAAATAATTGAAATCAAAATATTTTGAAAAAATATTTTTTCAGAACAGCCCAAGTTTCTGAAAAGTAACGTTGAGCCCCAATGGATCCCAAGCCTAAGTGTGGACAAAAATTTTAAAAATATTTTAAACAATTTATTCAACACTTACGAACAATAATAATGTATCTAGTTATGATTAAAATAACATCAAGATATTATTTTCCAGAAATCCCCCCCTCACACAGAGGGCTGTTGTAAATGTAAACAATGAGTGTAAAAACACTAAAATAAGACTCCAGGCACCCAGGCCCGAAATCAGTTACCAAAAATACACTATCTGATGCAAAACAGAGACTTCCAGGGAAGAAACTGCAGAACATCAGATGGTAGATGCAGAACACAACGCCTAACCACCCGTAGGTGAAGACGTAAACATGGGGAAAAGAACAGAATTCATTCTGTTATTCAGCTAAAACTCCCAAGAAAATTTAGTAATAATAATTACAAAAACTATGCCAAAAGCATGGGAGAATAGCAAGGGGGGACTTAAAGGACAGGGAGAGAGGAAAACACTTAAAAAACAGTGTAACTAAATAATCAGAATGACAACAAAATGGCTGCTGCCTCGAAAATAGGTAACTTAACATAATTTCATTAAAAAATTTCAAGTTACAGCCCTGATAATATTCTGTCACACATTTTTTTCCTCTCCTCCTTCTCTATCCTCCTTAGAATCACCATTTCACTAATATTTATGTGTCTGGCATCATTTAAACTGAGATTTATAAGCACAAAGATCAGTCAGATGTTAACTGATGAAGGGCCAAACTTAGAATGATTAATGGCGCCAATTTCGGAACGTCCTTGACACTGCGCATGCGCAGTAGGGGCGAAGTGTGGAGGGCCTTTCAGGACATGTTTTCTTTGGTTTTAGATGCAAATTTGGGGGACTGGGGGGCAAAATTTGTGTTTGGCCCTATATTTTAAGAGTTAGCACCAGCTATGTCTGGGTCATTGGTACAGTATAAAAATGTAGCCTGTAGGACATGCCAAACGAATATATTGATCCCTGACTAAACAAAGTTTAAAGGTCATTGCCAGTAGCAATATTTTTTGATGGAAAAGAAAGAAAATTGATAGATCACATCTAGATGTCACCCCAAACAAGCATACCTGGTTTCAAAGTGATCTGATCATAAATGTGTCCGGTATATTGATCCCTTACTAAACTAAGTTCAATGAAAGCGGCAACATTTTTTTCGGAAAGGGAAGAAAATCGATAGCTCCCATCTAGAGGTCACCCCAAACAAGCACACCTAATTTCAAAGCGATCTGATCATAAATGTGTCCTACAGGGTGTGCCGCCAAGGAAAATACTGATGCATAACTGCACTAAGTTTATTGAAGGTGATTGCCAGGGGCACCATTTTTGACAGAAATAGAAGAAAATCGATAGCTCCCATCTAGAGGTCACCCCAAACAAGCATACCACGTATCAAAGCAATCTGATCAAAAATGTGCCTGTAGGGCATGGCAAAGGAATATATTGATGCCTGACTAAACTAAGTTCAAAGGCCATTGCCAGCAGCAACATTTTTGGAAGGAAATGGAAGAAAATCGATAGCTCCCACACCACAAACAAGCATACCAGGTTTCAAAGCAATCCAATTATAAATGTGCCTTGCTGAATGTGCCAAAGAGAAATACTGAGGCCTGACTAAACTTAGTTCAAACGTTGTTGCCAGCAGCAACATTTTTTTTACGGAAATGGAAGAAAATCGATAACTCCCATCTAGAGGTCACCCCAAACAAGCATACCATCTTTCAAAGTGATCCGATCATAAATCTGCCCTGTAGGGTGTGCCAAGGGAATATATTGATGCCTGACTAAACTAAGTTCAAAGTCTGTTGCTAGTGGCAACATTTTTTGATGGAAATGGAAGAAAATCGATAGCTCCCATCTAGAGGTCACTCCAAACAAGCATACCAGGTTTCAAAACAATCCAGTCATAAATGTGCCCTGTAGGGTGTGCCAAAGGAAAATATTGAGGCCTGACCAAACTAAGTTCAAAGGTCATTGCCAGCGGCAACATTTTTTGATGGAAATGGAAGAAAATCGATAGCATACCAAGTTTCAAAGTGATCCGATCATAAATGCAACCTGTGACAGCAATAGCTCAGCTTGACTTCGTGGAGTTGAGCTAAACACTTCCTGCCCAATTTTACAACTTAGTTGTGAGTCTTCCATGGAAGACGTGTGTCGCCTGTTCTAAGTGGAAAAGGGGCATAACTCTGGAAGAAATACAGCGGATCAAAAAATAAAATAGGAGGTGCACAATGCCATTATGTGATAAAGAATCACTGAAAGTTTCATCAAAATCCATTCATAGGTTAAAGAGGAGTGGCAGATAAGAGAAAGTGTGATGCAGACGATGACGCAAGACGACAAAAGTAATCCCTATATGTCGCTCCCCACTTTGTGGGGCAGGCGACACAAAAAATGGACTGAGAAACAGAAGATCTATTTTGTGGGGTCTTATTACTTACTGGAATAAGTTAACCCTTTACCCAACGCAGACGATTTCAAAATTTATTATTTCAAATATCATTTTTTAAATTTTTTTCAAAAAATTTCAACAAAACCATTATCATGTGACCCCCTCTTTGGAACGAGCTCAATGAGCTCATTCCAAAGAGGGGTAACATGATATGGTTTTGTTAAAATTTTTCGAAAAATAATATTTTTTAAGCTGCTGAATTTGAATTTTTATGCCAGCGGATACGGGCGGTTCGTTGGTTAAAGGGATAAAGGATCAATACAGAAGAAACAAAACAACTTACTTGGAATCCTGATTTTGATTTTACCACTCTGACCAAATCCTCCTTCAATCACTCCTTGCTCTCCTGATGACAACGATACCTTCATACCACTAAATAACTGGATATTTGTCTCTTTTTTAAATATATTTTTACAAATAACAGAATATTCATCCATTACTCTCTCAACAACACCCTCTTTCTGTTTTGTTTTATACACTTTTATCTTTGGTAAAATAGTTTCAGAAAACTTTAAATCTGTGAAAAGTTCTAGCAGAGTTCCATGAAACCCGATTCGACACATATTGGAATGAATGTCAGTATCAAGTTTTGAACCAATAACTAAGGAAGTCTTTGAACATGTGACTGGCTTTTCTAGCTCCAAAACTGCAAACTGTTTCACTGGATATACAGGTTTATCTGTTTCTCCTTCTGTGTCAGACTTTATCTGAGCTTTCTTAGATGAGCTAGCAATAAGTTCATCTTGGTATACATAATCATGGGAAAAATCAAACGACAAATTTCCACAAGACTCTAAACCATTATTCTCCACTTCTGGCCCATATAATCCAAAGAAAGAAACTTTTCCCATCACTGTTTCATGCCCCATTGTTATATGGAATTTAGATTTGGTCAATATGCTACTTCTGAAGTATGGAATTTTTTCCACAGATATGATGCCACCATATATGGTTGGTAAGTCACCAACAGAACACACTAATCCTCTTTCTAGTTGTTTTGGATCAAACTGAGTTACACAGATACCAGCTCTATCCCCCTAAAATAAAGAAAAAATTCATTTCATTTTTCATACTTATGCAGTGCCACTCACAGGGTTCTTATAGCTGACAGAAAAAAGTTCCATATTTTTCAAAATTTTGAAAATTTGCAGTACATGATACCGAGGTGGATGGGCTCGATGGATGGGTGGTCAAATGACTCAAAAACACATTTTTTCCAACCCCTTGCTATTTTTTTCCTGGTGCCATTTTATGCCAAACTAAACACTTTAAAATGATTTCAACTAATATACACACATTATAGCTCTATTAGGGGGCTGTATTGATGAGTATGTTGAGCTATCTTGGGTATCTGGGCACAGTGTGGGGCCCAAAATTCTTTTAACCAGCAGTCTGTTCGACCTTGAGTGCCTTGATTTCTATATTTGCATATCGTATTTGTGTATTTAAACATTTGTTATAATCACAGATAATCGAAGGTCTTTTAGGTTCTTTATGTTGCTTGAGAGATAAAGACTTTATGTATATGTAAACTATTTCTAACATACATCAAGAATCAAGATACAACTAACTGTAAAATAAATGGTCCATATAACAATTGCACCAACCAGTGTTAGATAACAATTAAAGTTAACAAATGAAAAGGATACTGTTCAATATTTATGAAAGGATTATGTAATAAGACAAGAATTGTGATAATTGGGAATATGTTAATTTCTGTTCCTGTATGCTATATTTTCAATAAAAAATAATTTGAGGTGTAGATTGTACTACAGAATTCAGGGGTTAATGTGGTCCTCACAGTTAATGTATGTGGCACTCACAGTTAATGTCAACCAAAGTTACCAAGTTACAGTGAAATTATTCAAAAACAAGTTATCCTATCAAGTTACAATGAAATCCCTTCATAAATACGGCCTTAGATTGTTCTAAAGGTTTTGGGGCTCCAGACCTGTGTAGCCATCATGATTGACCAATTGCAACCAAAAGGGGAAATTCCTCATCTAGACATTATACTGGGACATCCTACCAAGTTACAATAAAATCCCTTCATAGATACGACCTGTAGTCTGTGCTAAAGTTTTGGGGGGTTTTGGGCTCGGGCAGCTGTCATGTTTGAATGATCGCGACCAAAAGGGGATGTTCTCATCTAGACATTATCTGGAGTCATCCTACCAAGTTACAATGAAATCCCTTCATAAATATGACCTGTAGACTATGCAAAAGGTTTTCGTGCTTCAGGCCCCTGTAGCCGTCACATTCGTCAGGGTTAGGTAAAGGGTTAAATTGACTCAATTTTTAATGCCAATCCTAGCAGAGGTGCAACAAGTATCTACATGGATTCTCGCTGGTTTTGTTGTCTGCATCTTTGTGTGAATCGATTCTCGGAATATCGAGGCCAAACAATATTAAATAATTGATTCTCAGGCATTTTTTTTTTTTAAGTGAATGAGGGAGGACGGTTTTTATTTTTAATTTTTATTCCTGATGGATTGGTCATTGATGCATAAAATCCAGCTGTGAGATCCTAAAATTAAATAATAGCGCTTCCATATTGATTTCACTGATAGTTTTTATTGTAACAGTAATTATACAACACAAAATCAAGAGTTTTTTAAATAAATAATACTCTTATTATTTTTATAACCATTTTATAGAGTGCTATCACAACACTGATCCTAGATCATTTCACAAAATTGATCCTAGATCGTTTCACAAGCTCACGGTTCCTGAATTTTAATTTACTTAGAACTTCTCAGAAAATATCTTGCATTTTTCTGAATTTTCCATAAAATATTATTTATTAATAAACTAATTATACTCATTTCCCAATAAATATCGTTATAGGTGTAAACTTGTTTCAAAACAGCTGATCTGGCATGGAAATCAATGTGAGTTCTTGAGAGTACTAGCAATATCTGCGATATCTGACACCAGAGTAAAATCCCTTGAGTGATAAACATTGCTAAAACATCTTCAAACTCCTTTGGAGGTGTCAAACATTTTCTCTTTATATTGAACGATACAGTATCACTGGGCATTTTTAAAAATTTATTCAGTTGCTCTAAAGTTAAGAAACTACCTGTTTGTGTTTCAGTTATGAAAATTTTCCCAGAGCGACCAAAAATGTATACGAAATATTGCATCACAAATCATGATGCGATACCGGTAAAATCACAACCTGTAATGGTTTTATACATTTTGAATTTTCCCACAAAATAAATATGACAAACTCGGGCTGAAAAAATGAATGCGCCACTGCCTGAGCATCAAAAGATTAATTTTGTTTAGACTAAACTCTGTATTTTAGTTTTTAAAAAACATTTACAAGAATGTCACTTCTTCATCTTCATGTGGTTCAGCAAAACTGCTTATTCGAGAAGACAAAGATTATCAAATGATAAAGAATTTTAACAGAGTTTTTTTTTTTTTAAATGATTCAACCCTCTGTATACTTATGTCTAAATACTAAAATTTCAAGTGGCAAATTGATCCCATAATGCATTTTGGAATTTAACCATATCAATACCCACTGCACTCTGATGTCAAGATAGCAAAGTTTTCAGCAGCAAATATTTCCTGTACTCTACTTTGATATTTAACCAAATATAACTTGTTTGTCAGAACTCAGTGATCACCTCCAAACAAGGTATAAATTGGTTAAATTCATAGCTAAACAAGAGAAAAACAGAGTAATTGGAGAACATTTGTTTGCACTACCAGAGTGCTAGGGGTTAAAAGAACCCTGTCAAACAAGACTGAACTGGTTCAATTCCAGGTTGCATTATGGGATTTTTGAAGAATTTGCTTGTGTTCCACACAGAAACAATCAGTGACTGTTACCAATGAATGATTGCATACTCATGCTATCTCAAATGAAAGTGTCAATGACACTGTAGATTAACTTGTCCGTGTGTTGTGTTTAATGAAAAGGTTCAATGTTTATGAAAGGATTATGAAATAAGACAACAATTGTGATAACTGGGAATATGTTAATTTCTCCCTCTATGCTATGTTTTCAATAAAAATAATATGAGGTGTAGACTGTACTCAAGAATTGAGAGGAGGGTTAATGTGGCACTCACAGTTAATGTATGTCAATGAAAATTCCCAAGTTATAGGGAAATTATTGGAAAACAAGTCATTCTATCAAGTTACAATGAAATCCCTTCATAAATACGACCTGTAGTCTGTGCTAAAGGTTTTCGGGCTTTGGGTCTGTGTAGCCATCACAGCTGACCAATCGCAACAAAAGGGGATGTCCTCATCTCGACATTATACAGAGTCATCCTACCAAGTTACAATGAAATCCCTTCGTAAATACGATCTGTAGTCTGTGCTAAAGTTTTTCGGGTTTTGGGCTTGGGCAGCAATCATGGTTGAATGATCGCGACCAAAAGGTGCTAAAGGCTTTTGGGCTTCAGGCCCCTGTA
The DNA here is from genome assembly GCA_031216915.1 of Pictodentalium vernedei. Lineage (NCBI taxonomy): Eukaryota > Metazoa > Mollusca > Scaphopoda > Dentaliida > Dentaliidae > Pictodentalium > Pictodentalium vernedei. The sequence goes on from CM062291.1 coordinate 247,177,089, forward strand.
GCCATCACAGTTGACCAATCACGACCAAAAGGGGACATTATCATCTAGACACTATATGGAGCCAACATATCAAGTTACAATGAAATCCCTCCATAAATACGTCCTATAGACTATGCTAAAGGTTTTGGGGTTTTGGGCATGGGCAGCCATCACGACTGTATGATCGCGACCAAAAGGGGACGTTCTCATCTAGACATTATTTGGAGTCATCCTAACAAGTTACAATGAAATCCCTTCTTAAATATGATCTGTAGACTGTGCTAAAGGTTTTCGGGCTTTGGGCCCCTGTAACCATCACTGTTAACCAATCACGACCAAAATGGGATATGCTCATCTAGACATTATATGAAGTCAACCTACCAAGTTACAATGAAATCCCTTCATAAATATGACCTGTAGACTGTGCTAAAGGTTTTTGGGTTTTGGGCTTGGGCAGTCGTCATGGTTGACAGATCGCAACCAAATGGGGAAGATCTCATCTAGACATCATACAGAGTCATCCTACTAAGTTACAATAAAATCCCTACATATTAAATATGACCTGCAGACTGTGCTAAAAGTTTTTGGGTTTCGGGCTTGGGCAGCCATCATGGTTGACAGATCATGACCAAAAGGGGGCATTCTCATCTAGATATTATACAGAGGCATCCAACCAAGTTACAATGTAATCCCTTCATAAATACGACCTGTAGACTGTGCTCAAGGTTTTCAGGTTTTGGGCTCGGGCCGTCAGCACGGTTGACCAATCACAACCAAAAGGGGACGTTCTCATTTGGACATGACACCAAACCGGCATATGAAATTTTGTGATGATCGGACATGAACTACAGGGTGTAGCCTGTGCTAAAGGAAAATGTGAACAGACTCACAGAATAACAGACTTCCGCACGCTTGATAGCAATAGCTTATCTTAACTTTGTCAAGTTAAGCTGAAACAAGAGGCCCCACGGGGCCTGAAGCACTCATCTTGTACAGAACACAATTTAAACAGAGTCCAAGAATGAGTCTACATTAAGCAAGCCATCTCCATAGGCTACACTGTCAATCCTTGAGTCCCTCAGGAGTGACAAAAATAATCTGGGCATCATGCCTTTTCTTCAGTTGATCATAAGTAAAATGTAGAGCTCCCCTATGAAGCCCCTTGATACAACCTATGTGGATTAATCTTAGTACCTCTGGAGGGTACTGAATACGAAATTTTTAATTCTTCAGCAAAATGGCCAATTCCGGCTCCCATAGAGAGCCCAAATATTAACCCAGACTCTTGATTTGAACACAGTTAAATCTGACTTCCCTTGAGATGTTGTGTACCGAATATGAAAGCATTCTGACTGTTGGATCTGAAGAAGAGAAATTGTAAAGAAATTTCTTTGAATTGCACTAAGTTCAAATTTGGGTTACCATAGCGAGCCCAAATATTAACCTATGGATCCAATTTGAACAAACTTGAATCTGACCCCCTAGAGATGTTGTATACCCAATGTGAAAGCATTCTGACAAGTGAATCTGAAGAAGAAAATTTTTGAAGAAATTCCCTCATATTGTACTAAGTTAAATTTCATGTTCCTATTGGAGCCCAAATATTAACCTAGGCACTCAAATTGAACAACCTGGAATCTGACCCCTCCCCCCCCCCCCCCCTGCCCGAGATGTTGTATACCAAATATAAAAGTATTCCGACTGGTGGATCTGAAGAAGAAGATTTTTAAAGAAATTTCCTCATATTGCACTAAGTAAAAATTTGGGCTACCATAGTGAGCCCAAATATATACCTAGGGATCTGATTTGAACAAACTTGAATCTGACCCCCATAGAGATGTTGCATACCAAATATCAAAGCATTCTGACTGATGGATCTGAAGAAGAAGATTTTTTTAAATTACCCTCCATATTGAACAAAGATAAAATTTGGGCCCAAATATTAACCTAGGGACTTGGTTTGAACAATCTAGAATCCGACCCTCACAACAATGATGTATACCAAATATTAAAAGATTCTGACTGGTGGTTCTGAAGAAGAAGATTTTTAAAGAATATCCCCCATATTACCCTATGTTAAAACTTCGGGCTCCTGTAGAGAGCCCAAATATGAACCAATGAGCTTTATTTCAACAAACTTTTATCTGACCCCCCTACCCTATGAATGCTGTATACCAAATATGAAAAGATTCTGGTGATTGGTTCTGGAGAAAAGATTTTTTTAAATTTTTGCAAATATGCTGACTCAGCGCTTTTTCGATGCCCATTACAGAACACCCTAACATAACCGGTGGCAATTTTTTTTTACCATTCAATTCTACTGGTCATAAGGATACTTCATACCAAATAAAAGCTCTCTGTTCCGTGGGGTTTGGGAAATATGGGCTTTTGAAAATATTTCTATTTTTAGCTCCCAGGGTTCCCATGGGGATGCGGGAATTTTTTTTTTTGCACAGGTCAAGTATTTATGACCCAATACTACCACAAACCAAATTTGGTTCATACCGGACCATCGGTTCAGAAAATAGAAATTTTGGGCGGGGCCAAAAATCTTACCCCTCCTATTACAAAGCCAAATATTACTTCATGAACTTCGTTTGAACAAACTTGATTCTACACCTCATATGGAAGCTCCATAGCAAATATCAAGTCATTGTACACACTGGTTCTTGAGAAGATTTTAAAAATATTTTGGACCATTTTCCCCCACTCCCTCCCTAAGGGCTGGGCATGTTGAGTTGAACAAAAATGAAATGCCCCTTTGGGACCATCACTCACACAAACTTTCACTTGAATTGGCCCAGTGGCTTTGGAGGAGAAGACCAAAACATGGTGTTGACGGACGACGGACGACAGACGACGGACGGAGAGCGATGAGATTAGCTCAGCTTGACTTTGTCAAGATGAGCTAAAAACAGAACACATATGAAAAACTTATCAGTCAGGGCTAGAGAGAATGGCTACAAACCCACAATAAATGTCTCCCCTCCCCACCCAAAATATTCATTGCCCACCCCCTGCCCCCTAAGGTTGACCCAATGCAAATTTCACATAACGCAGAGCCCAAAATGGTTCGTTCTTAGTACACAAAATTTTGCAAATTTTCTTGGGTAGGCCTAGTCCTAACTTTGGTTTGGACCCTGGGGGAATTGATTGACCCCCACAACAGCCTTTCAAATATCATGTTTATCTCCCCCCCCCCCCTCCCCCCCCCCCCCCCCAAAAAAAAAAAAAAAAAAATGACTAGGGTATGCCCAGTTATATAATCTTGGCTATGTGCCTCAGGCTGTGTGGTTAAAAAGATTTAGGTGAGTTCAGGATATTGTGATCTACATATCTTTCCCATCACTAAGGTATAAGGTCAAGATATTTCATTTTTTGGTTTAAATCATTATTTTGAAGAGAATATCATCCATCACTCATATGTTTACATGTGGTAAAGAAAAAAATTTCAGACATAGGTGAAAAATGTCAATCCTCCTCCCCACGAGATTAGAGGTTATGACTAAGTAAAGGTTATGAAGAGAAAAAACTTTAAGGTGGGAATTGTGTATGTGTAGGGGATGGGGAGCTCTAGTAACTGTCTGACAGAGAAAGTATTCCATATTTTCTATTTCCAAGTTTCATATGCAAAACAGAGAACCGTTTTTAGGTGGGAGCGGGAATACCTTGTGATCAGGGTTAAAAAAAAACCCCAACCCCTCCACCTCCACCCCCTACCCTCCACACTTTCCTCTGACATTTGAAGTCATAAATTTTCTGTTTGCCCAAGTCAATATGTTAAGAAAATTTGATTTCTATTTCAGAACAAACAAGAGCAATGCTCGGTGTGGCTAAAGATACCTGTTCAGCAATTAGAGTTGCAATTTTTCTTCAAAGAGAAGTAAAAAATCTAAGTCCACCTGAAAGGAAGGGTTAATCAGATGAGCCTCCAATGCACAGATTCCTACTATGGTTATTATTCATGTCAAGTTTGGAGATGATTGGTTAAAACACTATAGAAAAGTCCATAGCACCATAAACTTTGGAAGGGTTTATCTGATCACCCTCAAAATTGGAAGTGCATAGGTTCCTATTGTGGTTATTATTCATGCTAAGTTTGGAAAAGATAAGCTGAAAGATGACTGAGAAAACCTCATGACAATATGGATTTCAGAGAGCATTGAAAACTCTAAGAACATAGGGCCATAACTTTGGAAAGGTTAACATGATTACCCTCAAAATCGCAGGTGCACAGGTTCTTAATGTGGTTATTATTCATGCCAAGTTTGGAAAATATCGCTTGAAATGCATCTGAGAAAACTTCCAGACCCCCCAAAAAGTTTACAAATGGATGGATGGATGGATAGCGGGATGGACAGACCTATGCTATGACTGGCTGGCTGGCTGGCCAGATGGATGGATGGATGGATGGATGGATGGATGGATGGATGGATGAATGGATGGAAGGAAGGAAGGATGGATGGATGGATGGATGGATGGATGGATGGATGGATGGATGGATGGATGGATGGATGGATGGATGGAAGGATGGAAGGATGGATGGATGGATGGATGGATGGATGGATGGATGGATGGTCTGACGGATGTATGGACAGATGGATGGACAGGCAGACAGATGGATGGACAGATGGATGGATGTACGAACGATTGAATGGACAGATGGACAGACAGATGGATGGACAGACACACAGACAGACAGACAGACCAATCACATAATTCGCCCTATTTTTCAACAGGCGTATTAAAAATTAAACAGCAATATTTGTGAATAGTGCTGGCCAGATATGACATTGGATTAAGGATTAATTGTAAAAATTTTGACCGGAAACTTGGCACTTCAAACAGTACCTGTATTACTTTATCAACAGGTTTTCTAAACATCTGTATCGTCTTAACTTTCTTCTGAAGTTTCATTGCAGGTATCTCAACTGTCTGTAAAAAAAAAACAAAAACAAATGAACAGGGAATCAAACTGTAAGAAACAGTAGTAATGTGATATAAAATATGTATGAAATGTATGAAATACAAAACCATATTTTGTGAAAAAGAAATAACTGAGTTTGTGTTCTACAAATGATCAATCAATGACTTTTACAAATGAGTGATTGCACGTGCAAGCCATCTCAATCGTAAACAAGAGCAATGCAAAGCATGGCATATGCCCTCGATGGTGTCATAAAAGGGTAGGAATGTCTGGAGAGGGCATAACCAAATCAAAAGGAAGCTTTCTCTCAGTCCACAGCAACTAAAGTTATCATCAGGAAACCAAAGAAAAAATAATTTTCCAAGTCGAAAATGGGGCATAACTCTGGCAAAACTTTTTTTGTTTGATTTGACCAACTCTAACTGAAGTTATCATCAGGAAACCACCAAAAAATGAATTTTTGAAGTGGAACAAGAGGCCCCAAGGAGCCTGAGGGCGCTCACCTGACATGGTAGCCTAAATATCAACCCAGAGAATTGATTTCAACAAGCTGCATCTGCTCCTCCTAAGAAAAGCTTATACCAAATATCCAAAGATTCTGACCAGGGGATCTAAAAAAAAAAGATTTTTAAAGAATATTCCTCATATTGAACTAAGTTATAATTTGGGCTCTCACAGGGACTTGGCTTTAACAAACTTGAATCTCACCCCCCTAAGGATGCTGCACACCAAATATCAAAACATTCAGACTGCTGGATCTGAAGAAGAAGATTTTTAAAGAAAATTCCTCATTTTGAAGTAAGTTACAATTCAAGCTCCCACAGTGAGTCCAAATATGGACCTAGGGACTTGGCTTGAACAAACTTGAATTTCACCCCCCTGAGCATGGTGCATACCCAATACCAAAAGATTCTGCTTGCTGGATCTTGAGAAGAAGATTTTCAAAGAAATTTGCCTGAAATGCACTAAGTTCAAAGTTGGGCTCCTATACTGAGCCCAAATATGAACCCAGGGGGCCGATTTGAACAAACTTGAATCAGATCCACCCCACAATGTTGCATACCAAATATCAAAAGATTCTGCTGGATCTGGAGAAGAAGATTTTTTAAGAAATTTGCTGAAATGCACTTAGTTCGAATTCGAGCTTCTATAGTGAGCCCAAATATGAATCCAGGGAGCCGATTTGAACAAACTTGAATCAGATCCACCCCTCAATGTTGCATACCAAATATCAAAAGATTCTGCCTGCTGGATCTGGAGAAGAAGATGTTTTAAGAAATTTGCCTGAAATGCACTAAGTTCGAATTCGGGCTTCTATAGTGAGCCCAAATATGAATCCAGGGGACCGATTTGAACAAACTTGAATCAGATCCACCCCACAATGTTGCATACCAAATATCGAAAGATTCTGCCTGCTGGATCTGGTGAAGAAGATTTTTTAATCTTTTTCCCATTGCCTACAGTGTTAAAAAGTGCTGACTCAGCACTTTTTCAAACTGCTGACTCAGCACTTTTTCAAAGTCCTGAAAAAAGTACCTTGTGATCAAACCGATAGGGATTTTTTTTAACCATTCTATTCTACTGGATAAAAGTAAGCTTTATACAAAATAAGAATTCTCTGTGCCATGTAGTTTTGGAGATATGGAAGTTTTAAGGTTTTTCCTATTTTTAGCTCCCGAGGTTCCCACTGGGCAATGAAAAAAATTTGCATCAATCAACTACTTATGACCCATTATCATCTCATATCAAATTTGGTTCCAATCGACCTGACGGTTCTGAAAATAGAAATGTTAGGCCAAAATTTTTGCCCCTCCCGTAACGAAGGCAAATAATGCCTGACAAACTTCTCTTGAACTAACTGGAGTCTACACCTCAAAAGGAAGCTGCATACCAAATATCAAGTCTCTGCTACTGATGGTTCATGAGAAGAAGATTTTCAAAGATTTGGGTGCCCCTTGGGGGCGTGGCCCCACCCAGGAGGAGGGGCAACTTCATTTGACCAAATCTGAATTGACATTAGGTAATAAACATTTACCCAACATTTGAAAAATATTTGGCCAGTGGTTTCTTTGGAGAAGTTGGTTTTGTAAAGTTTACGCCGGACGAAGACGGACGGATGACAGACGGAAAGCGATTAGTAAAGCTCCCCTTGAACTTTGCTCAGGTGAGCTAAAAAGGGGCATAACTCTGGAAAAATTTGTCCAACCGCGCCCTGATTCGAACTTGACTTGTATTTTACACTGATGCACCTACATACCAAATTTCATTTGATTTGGCCAACTATAACTGAAGTTATCATCGGGAAACCCCCCAAAAATTAATTTTTAAGTTAAAAATGTGGCATAACTCTGGCAAAAATTAATGGACATCACCCCGATTCCAACATGACCTGTATTTTAGGTTTATACACCTACATATCAAATTTCATTTGATTTGGTCAACTATAACTGAAGTTATCATCAGGGAACCAAAATTGGATGGACACAGATGCATGCACAGACGCACGCACGGACACTGGCTATTTTAATATTTTAATGATTTGAGTCAGCATTCATTAGTTATTGGACAGAAACCAAATTCAATATGGACACCATGACAGTCATATTGAATTGGCTAGCTGGACCAAAATCAAGCTTCTGGACACTGATAATGCATAACCAAAAACTGAAATGAATTTGAGTCAGTATTCATTAGTTATTAGATGGACCAAATTGAAGATGGCCACCATAATGAATTGGCAGACATCTTGGATTGGCTAACTGGTCCAAAATCGAAAGGAAGCTTCCTCTAGACACCAACAATGCTACATTATAAAATATAAATGATTCGAGTCAGCCTTCACAAGTTATTGGACGGAAACCAAATTCAATATGGCTGCCATGGTGGCCATACTGAATTGGCTAGCTGGACCAAATAGAAAGGAAGCATTGTCTAGTCATCCACAAGTTACTCCTAAAATTATGATTTGATCAAATAAGTGGTTCTTTAGTTATTTGACGGAAACAAAAAGTTAATGCCAGACTGAAGGATGGATGGACAGATGGATGGACGGACGCTCCAACATTTCGGGATTATGGGCTACCAAAAAAACATTTTGTGTGTCCAAAACCTTATTTTACCCAGAACCCCACCCCCTCCACCCTAGAACTTATATTTAACCCTAACCCCACCCCTCCACCCAAAAACCAGACAGATGGACCTGTTGAAAACATAATGCTTCCAAGAGAATCTCTCAGGGCATAAAAATAATGTGAAAAGAGCACCCATTTGTTCATGGCTGATATCAGTTCTGGCCTCCTTCATCTCACAAACAGCAAGCATTATCATGGCATAGAATTAAGCTCACCCATATTAAATGGTGCCCTATTTATCTTCCATCCATTGCATGTGCAGTCCATTTAAAATTGAGTTCACCACTGTACTGAGTAATAGCTTAACAGGGTGTCTATAAATAGAACGCACTAGGTGATGGAACTACTACTAATAATAATAATACTTTTATTGTCTTAAATATCAACTGATGATACATGACAAAAAATACATAACAAAAATGTGGCCTTAGCCCATCATCAACCAACAGAATGCCACCCATGATATATGTACGCCCATACATATATAGACATATATACCTAAGATACTCCTATACATATGTACAGGAATAAAACAGAGATACATATGCATTTATACATATACACATTGAGATACACATACCTATACAAACATAAACACACACGCACATACATACACACAGACTAGATTGTTCAATGACTATAGCTTCTAGATCATATATAAACAATGCAACTCACACCCTGAATACACGTGAACATATATCCGCCCTTATTCCCCTAACAAGAAAATTCAGTGAATTCATGTCTCCTGCTGGGCAGCAGTTTCAAGGGGAACTAATGTTAGTGGAATATAGTTGAGTTACAAGTAGAAGTTATTTAGAAGAGACAGAACAGACAGTGCTTCAGACAGTGGTTATCAGATTTATTTTCATGGAGGTCACTGTCAAAGCAAGTGAAGTGATGTGGATTATAACTGTGAGAAGCACTAAAAATTAAGACTGTATGATAAGACATATTACATTAAACTGATGTAAAAAGTAATCCATATATGAAATTTCATCGAAATTGGCTGATTTTAAGGAAAGTTAGAGTCTGGAAACCGTCTGCCAATCAAATTTCAGCAACCTAATTAAATATGCGCCGAAAATGCCCATATTCAAATTTGGGCCCACAACTGATGAAAGTGATCTACTACCCAAATTTCATCGAAATCCGGTCACTGTAAGGAAAGTTAGAGTATGGAAACAAAAAACACGGAAGGACGGAAGGATGGTGGGAAGGAAGGATGGAAGGATGGAAGGACAGAAAGACACCCCAAATTTAACATCTCATGTTTTTTTAAAAAAGTGGGAGACAACAATATAGATGCAACCGGCTGACACACAATGGTGAGATTAGAGGCGGATACTAGTATATGTCAAACAACCCACTGACATTATTTTCAAAGTAAAGTGATTAGTAAAATTATGTGCCAAAGCTGCCAGCTATAGGCCGTGGCCTTGGCACGTAAAATTAATCATCCTTGAGTATATGCCACTATAATTGCATGGTCCAAATTATTCACATATACAAAGCTATTTGTTTTAAGATTTTCGCATGTTTAATACATTATTAAAGAATTGCATTAGACAACCTGTTATTTCTCTATCAAAATTAGTGAGTAGGATAGTTAGTTTTTCTGGAGTCGTAGGTAAGTGGTCATTGTCTATCATTTCCAGCAGTTCCTTATTAAGGCTGCACCTCTCGGTTGCATATATTGGACAAAGCAAGAGGGAGTGGACCTCGTTTTCAATTTCTGTGGGGCACGTTTTCAATTATTTTGACAAATTTTCCACCCAATCCATATTTGCTTAGTTTTGCAAACATACCGTCTCGCCACACTGTGTCGAACGGCTTTTTAAGATCAACAAAACAAGTATATAAATGTTTACGCGCTTTGATGTTGTTTATCGATTATGTGTTTGAGTGTATGTGATCAGAGGTTCTAGATTTAGGTTTAACCCTTTACCCAACGCAGACGATATCAAAATTTATTATTTTAAATATCATTTTTTTAATTTTTTCAAAAAATTTCAACAAAACCATATCATGTGACCCCCCCCTCGTTGGAACGAGCTCGACGAGCTCGTTCCAACGAGGGGTCACATGATATGGTTTTGTTGAAATTTTTTGAAAAATAATATTTTTTCAACTGCAGAATTTGCATATTACGCGGGCGGATGCGGGCGATTCGGTGGGTAAAGGGTTAAAGCCAATCTGGTTTGGGGAGATTATATTATTGGATTCAAGGTAGTTCATTAATCTATTATCTAGGATTCTACAAAATAGCTTACTAACGCAGCTAGACAATGCAATGCCCCTGTAGTTACCAGGGTTGTCTGCACAACCATTTTTGTACAGGGGCTTTATTAAATTATCGCGCCAAATTTGCAGAAAGGTGGATGTTTTCAGCATGGAGTTAAATAGTTGAAGAAAACATTCCGACAGGACAGGTATTGAACATTTGATCATTTCATTGGTAATCCTGTCAGTGCCAGCAGATTTTTTCTTTTTAAGTGCTGCTACTGCTTTATGTAGTTCATCCGTTGTAATGTCATAGTCTAACTCATCCATTGTCATGTCAATATCTGTTTGCATTCCCTGTGGTGTGACCTTTTGCATTAATCCTTAGAAGTGTTTTACCCACATGTTAGGCTGTATTATGGATGGTTTGTCTGAACCACTGTCCGATTCGCTAAAGCAGTTTATGGTGTCCCAAAAATCTTGTGGTTTTTGAGTGTCGATGGACGACAGTTTCTCCAGTAATGCATTTTTGTACTGTCGGTATTTTCGTTTAACTAAATATCTGCATTTCCTTTTTGCCACATAAAATTCCCTTACAGCACCTCTGTCACCATTGCAAGCTGCACTTTTGACTGCCCATGCTTTCTGGTGCATAATTTTTTTGTACTCTTGACATTCATTATCAAACCATATTTTGTTCCACCTTTTTTTCCCTGATTTAGATGTCAGTTTAGATTTCAATTCTGTTGGCACTGCTGTTAGAAGGATCTCATTTACATTGTTACACATAACGTCAACATCTGTATCAGCTGCAGTAACATGATACTGTTCTAAAAAGCTGTTGATCTTAACCACAGTTGAGCTAGATTGGACACGGGATTTGAATAAACTCTCAATTCTGGGGTTCCATTTCAGTTGCCTAGGAACTGGAAGAAGGGTCTCCCCTTGCGAAAGAGCATAATGCGTTCCTGTTCATAGGCACAGCGTTATCGGACAGTGGTCAGACAGACTCCAGAAATCATTCACTTTGAAGCATAAAACACTGGGTAGTATTTGTGAACTCACGGTGCACCAGTCCACAACTGATGAACCATTGTATCTATGACAGGTGTATTCGCCGTGAGAGTCACCCAATGTTTGCCCATTTGTCAGTTTAAGTCCTGTTGATATGCACAAATCAAGGAGCAATTTCCCATGCTCGTTAGTTCTGGCATATCTCTGGAATTTCTGCTTAAGAATGACTGGTCACATTGATATGTACTCGGCAGATCTAAAAACTTGTGAGTCATCAGTTATGTAATCCTTATCCTGGGGATTGACCCGAGCATTAAGATCCCTGAGGAGAACAACCTGTCCCTTCGTGCTGTAATTAGCTACATCGGTTTCTATCCTACTAAATGGATTGACATGCGTTGTTTTGTTATAAACAGTAGAATTAACTGGCGCTACGTATGCTGCACATATATAAATATCTTCGGGCAAAATAAAAAAATTTCTGCAAAGACAGAACCGAGCATAATCCTTTGATAGGCTTTTCTGGAACTTTATGCTCGAGATGATATTATTTTTGATAAAAATTGCCAGGCCTCCCTCCTTTTTGTGTCCAGTTGTGGGCCCCAATGGGAAAGGCTTTATAACCTGGGATACAAAGCCGTACATCAGTTTTACTACAGTGTGTCTCACCCAGAATTATGATGTCACTGTTCAAGATATTATAAAATTGGTCATCAGTGAGTTTAGAACTACATATACCATTTATCCTATGATATAACCTGTTGATGTTGTAGTAGCAAATAGAAAGTGAGTGTTTCTCCATAACTGAATGAGAAAAACATATGTAATGACAGAAGATAAAATATAGTCAATTGTATATCAATATATACCTGTAAGTCAGACATGTTAACCTCCCAAAATTTTTTTCAGGGAGATTGAAGAAAATTTTCAGGGAGATGACATGATTTTCAGGGAGATTTTTTTTGCCGCGTAGAAACCATGTGTGGATCGATCAATTTTAAATATAAATTAATACCAAATACCCCCTCCCCCCCCCCCCCCCACACACACACATAACAGGAAACAGCCCAACAACAATACATCAAAGGAACATACGTCAACGTTCTACTAACTGGTGGTGAGTGACCCAGACCTGTTAACCTCTGGAGGTGACAAACATTCCACCCTAATGTGTTTTATTTGAACAATTTGTCCTTTCAAAAGCCAAACCATAGAAATATAGAGAAAAACAGAAATCAGAAATATGGATGTGGTCATGTGCCAATATCTGAGCTTGTTCCAATGACAACCATATTTCAATGGTTTTATGTACAAAATGTTTGGAGATATTTTCGACCTTTTCAGCACTATATCAGTTATGGTGCTGTGTTGAAAGTTTTGGATCCATTTGGGTAATTATGGGTACTTGCGGCGACAGGCGGTAACCTGCGGTAACCTGCGACGATCTGTGGTGTTTAGGCACACCCCAGAGCCCGGTTGTTGTGGTAATTCGATCTTCCAAAGCCCAGCGCCCCACCTAACCACACTGGTTACTCACTGGAAGTAGTTGGTCATTTATGAAGGGGATTTGGAATGGGGTGATCATTTTTCAGTGAAACGTGAAAATTATGCCACAGCCAGCCCAGGACGAAACATCTCGGGGATATTTTGTTGTCCATTTATCACTACGAATGAAAAAACGTGCAAGTGCCGTAAATTACCAACTTTTTAGAGATTTTTTTCACCAAAAACATAATTTTTTTCACAGCCTGCTTTATAAAATTGCGAATCGGAAATTTTTCCCAATATATTGAAAATTACAGCAACTCATATGTTTGAGCCTTTTGTCTCCAAAATTGGCTATAATTATCTGAAAGTGAAATCCAAAATGCACAATAAATTTGTGCGTATTTTTGCACATTTTTCGATTGGACAAGATTTTATACGTATGGAATTTATTTTTCGATTTGACTGCTACCTGTATACAAGCAAAGGTGTGCCTTTAATATATAATCAATTTCAGCAATTATCCTGCATCTCAAATTCATTTAATCCGCCTGTCAAACGTGTTGCAATAATCACAACACGGCCATTGACAGAAATGAGAATTGGTCATCAGTTCTTACGTAAGTGGTGACGTTTCACACAAACTTAATGACCTTGCCATTGAGAGTAGAGCACATGCTTTTGTATTTGTAAACAAAAGCTGGTGGATTCAGTTTTTGTCTGGTATGTCGACTTTCCGGGAGATTTTTGGTCCAAATTGACTCCCGGGCGGGAGGGCGGGAGGGGATAGCTAATTCCGGGAGAATCCCGGGCATTCCGGGAGAGTTAACATGTCTGCTGTAAGTGTCTAATGATTAAGTGAAAGTAAATGTGCGTAAAAGCCAATAGAAGAAACCTATAATGCCCCTAATACTAGACATTACTCAAGAGCTTGCATAATTTGTACGAAATGTCGTTTTGTTCCCCTTGTCTGTGGGAGAACCCATTTGGAAGCTTTTGTTTTGACGCAAAACTTGTACATGCTTGCCACCTTGAGTTACCCAGATTGGCCACAGGTTTCCTTGGGAGAATCTAGTTGAGTGTGTAAATTATATTGTTTGCTAATCGTGCAGTCCCTTGATGAGATAGATGTCTCCCATCTCTATCGAACAGGTGAGCCAAAATCCTTTCCCGAGATGTAATGTTACTGTTGTTGCATAATATTATATTGTCTGTAGTCTTAAAAACTGTGCGAATTCTCTCCATTAGAAGTTTGTCTCTACTGTCTTCACTGGGTGTAACAAGTGACACAATAATGCTTTCTGCCTTTGTAGCTAGCTCCTTAATGACTTCTATAAACTCAGTGGAAACAAACTGTTCCCCTTTCAAATCATTAATGCCCACATGTGTTATTACCATGTGGCAATGTTCTAATCTATTAACCCTTTCTCTCAGCTCTGCAGTTGTATATACGAATTCATCCATCAGGTTACTAACAAAAAATCTAGAGAGTAATTTATGACCGTTGATTAACTTGCATATCGAATCATGCAGGAAAATGACACTTGCTGAATCATTATCTGCCAAATTAGGTGTTTTATTTCTGGTGTTGCTTGGTGGTTGTGAGAAATAGAGAGGTGAATGAGTATCATTTACTTAGGTGAGTGGTGCATTTTGGCCTTCCGAGATCGACTTATCACCATATCTCCAGTCCTTTTTTTTCGTTGTCTTCGGGTTTTCTCTATAACTCGGGAGTTTTCCAAACTTCTCCCAATCCCCGGCTCTGAGTTTTGGGAGTTTCCCACGACCCCCCCCCCCCCCCCCACCACCACCCCTGTCAAATCATATTGCACATGGTTCAGTCTGTCAGAGAGGTCGCTTATTTGTTTGTTTTTAAAGCTCAATTCTTCTTCCAATTGAGCGATTTGCATGCCCTTATTTCTTAGTAGGGAACTAATCTCCTTATCATGTTCAAATTTAAGAGTTTAATATCACTTCTATGTTCATATTTCATTTTGTCAATTTTTATCATTATAGTCCAGTCTAATCCTATCCAAATCAAAATTCAGTTGTGTTATCACTGACTTGAGGTTGTCCATTTGTTTTGTATCTGCTCCTGAATTCATCATAGTTAGTAATTTATTTACTTTCTCAGTTAAAGCTGTATTTGTTACATGACTATGGATATCTTTCACAAAGGAAGTCACACTAGCCAATTCTTGCATAATAGAGACCATGCTGTTCTCCAAGACACTAATTCTATTTGAATTGGAGGTAATATCAAGACACTGTGTGTAGGGTCTGCGGAGCATTTGTTTCTTCTGACAGGTCTCTCTCATTGTTTGGGGCTATAACCAGATTATCCACAGAACATGCTGTGCCGCTAACAGTATGTGGAGATTTTTCTATCACCACTTAAGATGCCAATGATTGTATTTCTGTGGTGGTGTTGTTTGTCTTATTATTCTTAGTTTCTGTGTTTACTATCAGTGTTTGTTGACTGCCTTTTTCCAAATTTCTAAAATCAATTACCAGCTTTTGTAAAAGTGGAAATTCATTTCCACACCACTCGCTGAAAAAATTTCCCTGTACAGTCACTAGATGTGTTTTCAGGAAAAGGCGTATCGTGAAAAGTGTATCCTTGCCATTATGTATTTGAATAAAAATGTTCGCTATTTCCCCTGATTCTTTACCCGGCTCATCAAGCCATTCACACTCATATGTGTTAGACACTCCAATCTGAATATAGTACAGTGCACACAAGGCTCTAATCCACGCTAGAATGTTTCTTTTACCGTCACTGAGTTTAAATGCTACCATTTTTGCTGGATGTTTATAGGCATCAATATCAATATCTTCATAAAGTGCCACTAACTTACTTTTGCCAGTAGATTTGTTACAAGGTGCATCACTTAAAGCATAATCTACAAGATGTTCGTCTACTTCAAGTAAAGTGTCAACCGATGGAGGTTGTAAATCAAATATACTGGTGTCAGCCATTTTGATTAGGTGGTTGTAGACCTATATAACTAATCTCCTTGGAATCCACAGAAACTCAAATTGCACTATAAAATCCCACATACAGTAGATCCTTAACTTAGGAATATATGACTTTATATACTGTTGAAGCGTGTCTTGTGTCTACAGGTGTCATTATAGTTTTACTTGTTTTTATATTAATGCCATCAGCTCAGCTCAGAGCAAATGAAAACACGTCTTACTCCTACTGCTTCTCTTGCTAGCTTGTGGGATAGCTATGGTAATTACTCCAACAACACAACTGAACTTGTTTATGATAATCCTTTTATCAGTCAGATATGTGGATTCATTGTATGGGACAAGTGATTTGAACAAAAATGCTTTAAAAACTTTTCAATTAATGACTACTATATTTCTACCAAGTAACTATATACAGTTTTCCACATGAAGATATATATTATTAGTTACATAGTTTGTTGGTGGCCTAATATGGTATATATGGTGTCAGTTAATTCCATATTGGACTGGAGCGAATAACGAATATATCTTACCGACTGCTGCATCGATGCAAAGAACTAATAACAACACCGATCAAAATTAAATGAGAGAATTCTCACAATGTGTTCAGGTATCTTTGCCTTGTTACAATTTATGGGAGAGTGCCTATAGGCACTCTCCCATAAATTGTAACAAGGCAAATTCATACATACCAAACAGTTTTATTTCGAAGGTAACATGACACACATCCACAGAATATGAAGCCTTTTAAGTTGCCTAACCTGCACTTCAGACCAAATATGGGCTCCCAACACTCAATCTTTCAACTTGAAGCATTTATCGGCTGCCGCCATTTTGAATAATCAATGAACAAAGGGGAGATTACCCATAGCTGTCAACGTATATTGATGTTGACAGGCAGTATATGGTTTTATATGCAGTCTGCATGTGACGTCTTTGAACCAATGAAATTCCCAGATACTTGTAGGAGGTGAGATATATATATATATATTATCTATGAATGAAAGTGTTAATGACACTGAAGCTCAACTTGTTAAGACATGTACATGTATAGTATGTGACACAGCAATGACAAACATCTAGGTAATGACCTGATAACAAAGGTACCGTATATGTCCGTGTATAAGTCACACTTTTTTACCTGAAATGTTATGTCAAAATCGGGGGTGCGTCTTATACATGGGTACGACTTGTTTCAGAGAATTTTCAGGGGACTGACTTCTTCGGACAAACGTTGTTCCTACCGTTTGTCAATTGTATAACAGACAGTACAATCGTGTGGTTTTGACTGAGTGCAGATTCACCCAAATTATTTTCATTTTATTTCAGTTTAAATTCTTTAGAAAATAAAATATTATGTGTGTTTTCTGTTACTTTTATCCATAAATAATAATAAAGAAGTATTCTATTTAGTCATCGTTGTTCAATCGGCCCATGTGTTTACATCAGTGCTTGTACCGGAAATCAACAGGTTTGTGGGGCCAATATGGATGAAACCAAAAAAAAATACAAAATCATCAAAATAACGAAAAAATAAATAATAACACATTAAATGTATGCCAGCAATACCTGGAGAGAAGTATTTATTTATTCCATGAACCCCAATTCACTGATGTGTAATGTCCGGTTATAAATTACGCACACGTGCACCAGGTAAAGTTAGTTTCAATAGCACCAACAATGCTTAAGTGGGACAACAATTTGAAAACAATTTGCGCTGTAACCTGCGCATTTGCTGTATTTTTATTGGTTTTTCCAGAACGTTCCGGAAAAAACAACTTAATCACAACAACTGCGCAGTTTACGGCACAAATGCCATTCAGATTCTGAAACTTTGAAGTTTCAGTTACAAACGAGCATTGGATTTTCTTGACAGGGATGAAGACATTGGGGTGAAAAACAAACAACGAAAAACAAATAAATGCGAGTATTTTTTAAATCTTTAATAATAATTTTCCTTTATTTTTTTATCTTATTCACCACGTGGTAACTCGTGAAAACTTACCTATTTCCGTTGCATCCCAAACTGCCCCAAATTGGCAAAACGAAACTTGCAACTAATTCTTTTTGACTGCAAAAATTTAAAAATGGGGGTGCGACTTATACATGGGCTTTAGGCAAAAGGGAGGAATTCCAAGTGTGAGTTTGGGGTGCGACTTATACACGGGGGTGACTTATACACGGACATATACGGTACATATAAAGTATTGTAATGGTCTGTACATAAATACTCACCGTAGCCTGTAACAAATGTATAGGTAAAGTATTGTAAAGGTGGGCGATAGTCAGATGCTAAACTAGAAATGAAATCTTTGAGTCCCAGAGTGGGTCTGACTGAACCCCACAATATGTGTTCTCATAGCACAGTGATAACAAAGGCACCCAAAAACACTTGATCCTGTCCCAAGGTGATAACAAAGGTATCCAAGAAGTTTCATGAAGATCAGTTCATAAATATGAGCCGTATAGAAGTTGACAAAAAACTGAT
Organism: Pictodentalium vernedei; assembly: GCA_031216915.1. Taxonomy (NCBI): domain Eukaryota; kingdom Metazoa; phylum Mollusca; class Scaphopoda; order Dentaliida; family Dentaliidae; genus Pictodentalium; species Pictodentalium vernedei. The sequence continues at coordinate 247,195,309 of CM062291.1, forward strand.
TGGACCTAATTTCGGTACAAAATGGCCACTGGCAGTCATCTTGAATTTTGGAACGCACCCAGAAACACTCGTTCTCGTCCCAAGGTGATAACAAAGGTACCCAAGAAGTTTGTGAAGATCGGTTCATAAATACAGCCTCTAGCCCGAGCCGTATTGACATGTGCACTTACTGTGTATAAGTAGCACTGAATAAATCAAAGTTCATCTAATTTGCATAATTTCTGCACGAGAAAAACACCTGTATTATATGAGATGTATTAAATGTTACTAAACATTCATACAAAAATTTATTCAAATCAGAACTTTCATACAGAAGTTCTGTACAAAAAACTGATTGCACTAATTTTGGTACAAAATGGCTGCTGGTGGCCATCTTCAATTTCGGACCACACCCCAAAACAATCGTTCTCATCCCATGGTGATAACAAAGGTACCCAAGAAGTTTCGTAAAGATCGGTTCATAAATACGGCCTCTAGCCTGAGCCGTATAGAAGTTGTGTACAAAAAACTGATTAGACCTTATTTCGGTACAAAATGGCCACTGGCAGCCATCTTGAATTTTGGACCACACCCAGAAACACTCGTTCTCGCCCCAAGGTGATAACAAAGATACCCAAGACATTTCATTAAGATCGGTTCATAAATACAGCCCCTAGCCCGAGCTGTATTGACATGTGTACTTACTGTGTGTAAGCTGCACTGAAAAAATCAAAGTTCATCTAATTTGCATAATTTCTGCACGAGAAAAAAACACGTATTACATGTGATGTATCCCATGGTACTAAACATTCACACAAAAAATTATTCAATTCAGCGCTTTCATATGGAAGTTCTGCGTAAAAATCTGATTGCACCTAATTTTGAACAAAATGGCTGCCATCGGCCATCTTGAATTTTGGACCGGACCCAACAACACTTGTTCTTGTCCCATGGTGATACCAAAGGTACCCAAGAAGATTCGTAAAGATCAGTTCATAAATACGGCCTCTAGCCCGAGCCATATTGGCATTTGCACTTACAGTGCTGAAAGTAACACTAAATACATCAAAGTTAGTCTAATTTGCTTAATTTACGCACGAGAAAAAAACCCTTATTATATGTGATGTATCCCATGGTACTAAACATTCATACAAAAAAATTTTCAAATCAGAGCTTTCATATGGAAGTTCTGCACAAAAATCTGATTGCACCTAATTTTGTACAAAATGGCTGCCAGCGGCCAACTTGAATTTCGGACCGGACCCCAAAACACTCGTTCTACCAATTAACAACATATATTCGTCGAACAGGCACCCAGATATTAATTATTATTAATAAAATAGGTGTTTCACGCCACTTCAGAAGCTGAGGCTATAGCAGCAATCCTGGTAATTAATTGCACGCTTCTTAACGAATACCGGAGTTGGCATACGTAGATAGGTCAAAAACCGGGGATAAATATATACAAAATACACTTGTTCAAAAGAATATCAATGAATGGTCTCTGGAGAGTAAACACGCTTCCAAAGCAACCCACTGGCGACCCCGTTCAGGTGTACAATTAATTCCAATAATAATACACCCTAATAATACACCCAGACGTAAGAATATACATGTACCGGAATACATAGAAATCTCCATTCGATTTCCATGTAAAATGTGTACTGAAACTATATAACCTGGATTTAGAAATGGATCGAGCTATGATTAACAGACTCGTCACGGACCGCCCCAAAATACATTATTTTTACTGAGGTCCATAACATACAATAATGTGTCCACCTAATAAACACATATTATGTACGCGAGCCTTGAATCTCGCATGTAATAATCAGAATACCAGTTAACTGACTTGTCAGACAAACCAGTACACAAAGGCTAGCAATTTATTGATAATGAATCATATGCTCATATATGACTTATAACGAAGAACCACAGGAAACAAATCAACTAAAAAGTGGATGTGTCGATAAGCCATGAAAGGCATGTAAATATTTAAATGCATATGAGGCTTGTGGAAAGAAAACTACGTCCTGTCCTGTAATCGCCTCTTAACACATTGGCAGTGGGGGGAGGGGGTTGGGGGGGGGGAGTCAGGGGGGGGGGGTTCGATGAACATTTATATCAACCCCCCCTCACCCGCATTACTTGAATCGTTCTTGTGTGAGTCATAACAAATACACCATATTTTCATAATAACTCACACCAAACCATACTGGTTGGGAGAGAATAACCTCCTCTATCAAATGGTATTATGTCCTATAGGGCAACAAACTCAGCCTAGCTAAGCAGCTAAAGGTCTTCCTATACATGAAGACAATAAAGCTGATAAGACAGATATATTGATGTAAGCTGCGACCCTGAAGGCTCACTGACTGGAGACTTACAACTATCATCGCACAAGGTAGGGAATATAAAACCATTAAATAAACAGCTCTAAATTCCCAATATTATAGACTGCAGTCTCAAGAGATTTTTAATTCAGTTATGTCACTGCATAATACTGAAAAAATCTCACTCATAATTCTTGTTAGACCACAATGGTGTAAACAATAACACTTAAGTCAATGACAGCTGGGAAAAAACAAACCGAAAAGCACAGTACTTCTTTTCGGCTTTATTCCCAAAAGACAGCAGTCAGAGCCTAACTAACGTAGATAGAAGTCTTCTTCTCCGTGAAGACCGATATCTCAGTGTAATTAGTGACTTATTCATCGTCATGCAATTAGGGAATAACGAGCCATTTTCCTAACAGCTATAATTCCCAAAAAGACTGCTGTAACCGTACATAAGGATACCATGGCATCCACAATGACATAAATGCCTTGCTGCCAAGGAATATCTCAGCCTATCTATGCACTATCCTTCCTGATACAGGTGATTATAAACAACTGGAGAATAATTTTGACGACATCTAATGCTTTTCTTCAATAGGAGCTTGGACCTCCAGAAGGAAAGCCTTTCTTGGAAGATTCTCCCATAAGTATTTCTTGTAAGTGGAGCTTGCTCGGGCTCATAGTCGCCGGCCTGCCAAGACTATTCTCATCCACTGATCTTCTGCAATATTATCCACTTTATTGCGAGGCTGATAACCTACTGCCAAGTGGATTTACCGAAATCTATTCTCGAAGACCTCAATTGTTCCCTTAATAAGAGAGCCTTAACCTCCATTAGGAGCGACTCTCTTTGAAGGAACTTCCGTTATTAACGTCCAGTTCTTGTGAAGGTGATAACCTTCCGTCCACTGATAAACAATAGAGGTCATATCCATCACCTGTACGACTTACAAAGCTTATGAAAGAGACTTTCTTTGACAGGAACTTCCGTGATTAACTTCTAGTCCCTCATGTATACCTTCCGTTAATTGACGGCCTAGGGGGGTCTGATCCATAGCCTTGATCAGACATATGCCCCTTTTCTGAATCGCTATAATGACGACCTCCAGGGTAAATATAAGAGGGTTATCTCCCACACTAGGCATTCTCTTGATGCTTTCTTAGAAGCAGAACAGCCTCGCTTACCCCAGTCTGCTGAAGTGTGTTGATGAGACACCTACTTCAATAGCAGTGCTCTGGAAGCCTTCTTGTAGCCTGTTTATATAGCAGCGCAAGCTTGTCGTCAAATAGTGTATTTCCGGTGACCGGAATGACTCTGAGAGAGCTTTTCACCTTGTCATCTAAAAGTGATGACGACGCAAGAGCAGCATCACATCTTACCAACAAATTTCCACTGTCAGTGCGGAGTTGAACATGGCATACATGACTGCCCTGGAAAGAACTCTTAGTGAGGAACAACATCCTCATATTCCTTTCCATTGAAACGTGCGTCATAGCTCTGGTAAGGTGTTCTGCGTAGGAAACCACATCCAGATTCGCTTATTTGATGAGATAACACATTCCATCAATTCAAAGTGTATATTAAATGATGCAGGTAGGAACATTTTTTCATCCCCGGCGTGCTCATTTAAAAGCAGATGAGCTCTCTGTACATCTTCTCCAACCGTTATAAATGAACGTTGTCCAAGGAACGGTATATTGATTGAAGATATCGATAAGAAACTGCCTTCCTCCTAGCATTAGAGAGGTAGAATATGGTGTCGTCAATGCAGCTGAAGGCCTGCAACATCTGTCTAGATAGTGTCGGAATGGAAAGAACGTCCTCTTTCCTCCGCACCTTGTCTGCTTCCAGAGACGACAGTGGTTTCTCTCTAATAGACGCAGCATGCTGATCAGGTGTAACAGATACAGGATAGTAATGCAGTCCATCGCTACCCTATGCTGTTCCAAAAGGGAAGGGTAATTCTCTTCCTCATCCCTTACATCATTCAACTGAATCAGCTATGATGTCCGGTGCCTTGCGTCTGTGTGTACAGATGACTCGACCGACTCAGCACCGTCCTACAGCTCACCTCTGGAGTCTGCGAGAGGCAGCTCTTGCACTTGCTGGGATGCTGCGATTAGCTGCACGATCAGCGACAGCATTTGCATTACCGAGGCTTGAGGAGCAGTGGTCTTCTGTATCTTCACTGCTGCCCCTGGGATGAATATCCGGATGTAGTACTTCGGAGCATAAATATAATGATGCAGGTAGGGACATTTCTTCATCCCCGGCCCACTCATATCTTCTCTGAATGTCCCTGTACTTGAGGAGCAGCAGTCTTCTGTTCTTCATCGCTGCCCCCGGAGGAAGTACTTCCGAGCATATATCAAATGATGCAGTAGGGATAGATCTTCATCCACGGCCTGCTCATGTCTTCTCCGAATGTCCCATGATCGATGCCTCGGATCGCTAACTACTGGATGGTCCGACTTCACAGGTGAAGAATGCTCTGTCTTTGGACAACTGTGGCTATACGAAGTTGGGTAGCTAATCCTCTATAGCAGTCGCAGCATGCTGATCAGTTTGAACAGATTCAAGACAGTACTGATGAATGAAGTCCATAACTTCATAAACTGTTCCGAAAGAGAAGGGTAATCCTCTTCCTAGCCCCTTTCACCATCCGACTGAATCAGCTATGACGTCTGGTCCTTGGCGTCTGCATCTGCAGATGACTGGACTGACCCAGCACCGTCCGACAGCTCACCTCTGGAGTCTGTGGGAAACTGCTCTTGCATATGCTGGGATGCTGCGATTTGCAATCTGCGACAGCCAGTCCGTTACCGAAGCTTGTGGAGCAGCGGACTTCCGTCTTAAGTGCCGCTTGCTGCTCCTGGGATGAAGATCCGGAGGTATATCTTCTCCGAACGTCCCGTTGATCGATGCCTCAGAGCGCTAGCTACTGAATGGTCCGACTTCATGGGCGAAGAATGGCTCTGTCTTCGAGCAAGTGGCTGGATATCTGAAGTCGAGTAGCTAGACTGCGGTCGTGTGTGCTTAATAACGTAGTGGAGGAAGCCGTGACTGAAGCCGACCCCAGCTGCAGACTTGACAGAGCGGCCCGAGCGGTAGTTGGACGTATGTTCTGTTCGTACAAGTTTCTCAAAACACAACATTTGGATGTGGCCCCAAATATTGTTGGGTTAGAGAGGGACCTCTCCCGCTCGCGGTCTCATCAGACCTCGCCGAGCCTCCCGAAAAGAAAACTTGGTTCCGGCTTGTGTAATGTATTGGAAGAAGTCCTGAGTGAAACCGACCCCGGCTGCAGACTAGACGGAGCGTCCTGAGCAATGGGTGGACATATGCTCCGGCTCGTGCAAGTTTCTCAAAACAACATTTGGCCCCAAATGTTGTTGGGTTAGAGAGGGGCCTCTCCCGCTCGCGGTTCTATTAGACCTCGCCGAGCTTCCCTAAAAGAAATTTGCCGACTTCCTCCCTATTCCTCCCTATTTCCGTCGTCGCTGGGTGAGCCTTTATTTTAAGGTGCTCGCTCTACTCACATCTACACACTTCTCTTGACCGCAACGGACTTACCCGGTGTATACGGCTCCCCGGATGGAGTAACTGCTTCACCGGTTAAGCTAGCTGCTTGCAAGGATCCCTTGCTTATATATAAGCACCCTGCAGCTAGCTCTATTTCCTCTTTAGCTCAACCAAGCACGACGATGGTAACACATCTGGATGGATGTCACAGTATCATCACCATGTTCATGCTCTTCTGAAAAAAGAATCTGAAAAATATTATATCGCGGAAGAGGCCCCACACTGGAACCTCATCGCCAACAACTTCCTGCGACACCAGTCTCCAACATTGTAGTCCCACTGTACACAAGTAGGACAAAAATCCGCAGGAGTGCATCCACTAAAGACGATAACACTACTACAACTCATATATATATATATATATAGAAGTATGAATAATAGAAAGCAAAATTAAATTTGAAAAAAAACATATTTTTTTTAAAAATTTTGAAGAAAAGCCTAAGTTCCCAAAGGGAACCTACGAGCCCAAGGGCATCCCGATAGAGCCTAAGTGTGGACAAAATCCAATTCTTTTTTAGCTACACTACCGGAATAATAATAATTGAATCTTACAACAATTATATAGCAATATAATATGAAATACTACACATATTGAGGACGTTGTCAATGTAAACAACGTCAAAAGAAAAACAGGAAACAAGACATCAGGCACACAACAAGGCCCAAAGTCAATAAGCAATTTGATGCTACCAGATGCAAAGCTAGATCTTCATATAAAGAAAAAACGATATATCGGATAGAAGATGCAAGACTAAATGACCTAACACCCCTACGGTGAAGACGTAACCATGGATGATCAACAGAATAAATATTATGTAATACACGTTAAACTCCCAAGAAATTTAATAAAAAATTTAATCAAAATTAGCCAAAAAAGCTTAGGAGTTTAACAGGAAGGGTTCATGGAAGGATAGAGAAGGAATACTCAACAAACAGTGGATAATTCATTTGTAAAAATGATGACATCATGCGAATGTCCCAAAATTGGGAAATATGAAATAATTTTATAATTATTATAAAGTTACAGCCCTGAACGTAGGAAACCACCATTGTTCACTTCCATCATCCAATAACAGCCTTGGATCCACCAATTCTTGCATTGATTTTTGTCTGGCATCCTCAAAAAGTAGATTTTCAAAGCACAGATGTCAAAACGTTGTTATTGACTGAAGGGCCAAACAAAGAATGATGTTGGCGCCAGTTTCAGTCACTTCCTGATGGTTGTGCATGTGTGGATGGTAAAAGGATGGAGGACCAGATAGGACTTTGATTTTCGGTTTTGCAAGCAAATTTTGGGAATTGGGGGGTTCAAAATTTGTGTTTGGCTCTTAATAGTTAGTTTGCACCAGCTAGTCTGGGCCATTGGTTTATAGTATAAAATACACTCGTTCTTGTCCCAAGGTGATAACAAAGGTATCCAAGAAGTTTCGTGAAGATCGGTTCATAAATACAGCCTCTAGCCTGAGCCGTATTGACATATGCACTTACTGTGTATAAGTAGCAGTGAATAAATCAAACTTCATCAAATTTGCATAATTTCTTCACGAGAAAAAAAATCTGTATTATATGTGATGTATTCCATGTTACTAGACATTCATTTCAAAAATTTATTCAAATCAGAACCTTCATATATTAAAGGTAAACCTCCAGGGAGCCAAATAACTTGTACTTGGCAGCTTATATAGACCTCCAGATGAAAATGCAGAGAAACTCAAGTTTCTGAACCAGTCCCTGAGCAAACTCCCTGACAGATGCCTGGACAAAACGATACATCTGGGTGGTGACTTCAATGCTAGTGACATAAACTGGAATGCCAACACAGTAAAACCAGGAGCTTGCAAAGCTGGGGTATGCCAAAAACTCTTAGACATCCAAAATCAACACACTCTAACACAGATGCAATTCGAACCAACAAGAAAAACCAGCAACCTTGACCTCTTTTTTACAAACAATCCAACTTTAGTAAAAAAGGTACAAACCACACCAAGGGTCGGAGATCATCACATGGTAATTGCCGACTGTGACTTAAAGCCAACCCAAGTCACTACCAAAAGATGATCAGTGCCACAATTTAAAAAGGCTGACTGGCCAAAAATCAAAGAAGAAGTTAAAACATTACAGAATAAGATGCTGAAACCAGGCTTGTTCTACAAAAGATCGGTCATTGAAAACTGGACAACCTTCAAAGACGGCCTGTTGGATATAACACGTAAATGCATCCCACACAAAGACACCAGAGAAGCAAACAACCTCCCATGGGTGAATGGATACATCAAAAAGCGATTAAAAAAAAACAACGGCTTTTCTATAAAATGAAAAAAAAATAACTGTGACAACACCAGGACCAAGTACATAGAGCAGAAAAAACTTGTCTGCAAAATCATAAACAAATCACACCGTCATTATCTCAACCAGATCCTTACATCTAGCCTAGAGGAAAACAACCCCAAAACTTTCTGGCGGTACATCAAATCAAGGAAAGCTGATAATACTGGCATCTCCCCCTTCGACAAAACGGCCAACTCCACGCTGATGCAAAAACAAAAGCACAGCTCCTGAACGGACAGTTTAGATCCGTTTTCACTCAAGAAAACAATGATAATATTCCAGTACCATCTGGTGTCCCAAAACCACCAATAAATGGACTTAGCATAGATGTCAATGGGGTGAGAACACTTCTTAGGAAATTAAACCCAAACAAGGCATGTGGACCAGATTCCATCTTAAACCACATACTCAAAGAGACGGCCCAGGAGTCGGCTCCAATTCTGGCAAATATATTCCAGCAATCGCTGGACACAGGGCAGCTACCAGAGGACTGGACAAAAGCATACATCACCCCAGTCTTCAAAAAAAGGGGACCGACATACAAGTGAAAACTAGACATGTTTCCCTGACCTGTGTCTGCTGCAAACTCCTGGAACACATCATCTGCCATCATGTACTAAACCATCTGGAATCCCACAAGATCCTAACAAACGCCCAATACGGATTCCGTAGAGGACACTCCTTGAATCCCAACTCCTAATAACAACACATGACCTCCTAAAACAACACGACAAAAATGTGCAGATAGACATGGCATTCCTTGACTTCAGTAAGGCCTTTGATACTGTACCGCATCAAAGATTGCTGAAAAAACTAAACCACTATGGCATCAGAGGTAACATCCTCGTCTGGATCCGAGAATTTCTCTGGCACAGAACCCAAGAAGTAGTTGTGGAAGAGGAGCACTCTGACTGTGTCCCTGTTGATTCAGGCATTCCACAAGGAACTGTACATGGCCCTCTACAGTTCCTCATGTACATTAATGATCTACCAGACAACGTGACATCACAGGTACGGCTGTTTGCTGGGGATTGCCTCCTCTATCGAGCAATCAATTCCATCAAAGATCAAGAGCTGTTACAACAAGCCCTGACCACGCTCCAATCTTGGGCAAACATGTGGGGTATGAGGTTTAACGCCAAGAAATGTTACATCTTGTGGTCATCGTGGAAAAAAAACCCACTCACCCACTTCTACGACATCCAAGGTCACATCCTCCAAGAAGTAGACTCAAACCCTTACCTCGGCTTGACCTTCTCAAACAGCTTAAATGGGACACCCACATAAGACAAATGCAAAAGCAAATAGTACTCTTGGCTTCATAAAAAGAAATTTGAAACACGCCCCAAAACCCCTAAAAGAAACCACATTTAGGTCACTGGTTCACTCGATATTGGAATATGGATGCAAAGTGTGGGACCCCTATCTACAAAAAGACATCCAGAAATTAGAGATGACTCAACGATGAGCTGCGCGTTTTGTCTGCAATGACTATTGCAGAGTCAGCAGCGTAAGTGAAATGCTCCACTCACTTGGTTGGCCATTGCTTCAAGAGCGTCATTAAAATAAAAGCATCCAGACACCCGGAAACATCATCTCTGGAAGTGATGCCATTCCAAAAGATCCATATATTAAGAAAGGACCATCTCGTACAAAGAGTAATAACAACATGAAACTGGCGGTATACAGAACACACACTGAGGAATTCAAGAACTCTTTCTTCCCATGCACGATCGTGGATTGGAACGCCAGTACCCAGACCGCCATTGACACACTTTGTGTCAAGATTGCAGAGCGCAACTAACTACCACCATCCTTCCAACCTGTGTTATAATATGCGACTACGCGGTCTACACAGTAAACATATTCAGATTCAGATAGAAGTTCTGTTCAAAAAACTGATTGTACCTAATTTCAGTACAAAATGGACGCCGGTAGCCATCTTGAATTTCAACCCTTCCTCCCCCAAGCCCCCCACCAAAAAAAACACTCGTTCTCGTCCCAAGGTGATAACAAAGGCACCAAAGAAGTTTCATGGAGATCGGTTTATAAATACAGCCCCTAGCCTGAGCCGTATTGACATGTGTACTTACTGTGTATAAGTAGCACTGAATAAATCAAAGTTCATCTAATTTGCATAATTTCTGCACGAGAAAAATACCTGTATTATATGTGATGTATTCCATGTTACTAAACATTCATACAAAAATTTATTCAAATCAGAACTTTCATACAGAAATTCTGTACAAAAAACTGATTGCACTAATTCTGGTACAAAATGGCTGCCGGTGGCCATCTTGAATTTTCGTACCCCCAAACACTTATTCTCGTCCCATGGTAATAACAAAGGTACCAAAGAAGTTTCGTAAAGATCGGTTCATAAATACGGCCTCTAGTCCAGGCCGTATTGAATTGTTGACGGATGGACAGACAGATGACGGGCCATGACAATACCTCAAATTTGTCTACGTCAAAGTTGAGCTAATAAAGAATATGGGCGTGCATTTCCAAGGTTAGGAAAAATGTGGACTATAATTTGTAAACTTCATTCACTTGTGAAATGGAAACTGTAAGTGATTTTCACATGACTGCATTCTTTTCCCATACATCACTGTAACAAAAAAACCTTTTGATTTCCTGAATGAACCTATTTCAGTTCACATACATGTACTTAGAAGACTTTTATATAATGAAGAAAATGTTCACATTCTCTGATTTTTTTAAGTCAGATAATTCAAGTTCTGCAGATAAAGAAAATTCACTTGTTTCAAAATTGACATAAGCAGAATAAACTAAATAGTTGGAGAATTGGTCCTTGGATGTCTTTCATATTTGCACAAGTTTCTGTCTGATTCTCAAAATATTAATCAGATCAATGGGCCCCCTTAACGGTGCTTTCATCCATTCAATCATTTATAGTACGCTCCTTTCTGTATAGCTTTTAAGGCTACACAGAGAGATGTAAATTAGAATATGCTCTTCCCTCTTTGTAATACATATCAGAGAATAGAATAAAATCTCGAATTTTGAGATAACCTATTGACCATTTAACTAGATATAATAAAGAGAACCGATTACAGTACAGCCATCGTGGACGAGGTTAAATTCTATGGGTGGGCATTTTCCCATGCATATAATTCAGAGATGATCTGCTGTGACTCCTAGCAAAATTTCCACCAGTGAAGCACTTGAAAATATAATAAAATCTGAATGGAGATTTTTGTATATTGCTGGTTGGTTTTTGGCCCATTAAGATGGATTAAGGGTTAATGCTGTAAACAGGGTTTCCACACCTACCAAGAAAAAAATTCCAGACTTTTGCAGATCCTCTATTTTTTCCATACCCTTCACAGCCATCACAGTTTTTTGTAACTTCTTGGGTGACCAGATAAATCAAAATTGTATCTTACAAAACAGTTACATGTATATGCAATGTGTTGGAGTTTAACCTCATTGCCAGTTCTTGAGTTTTACCACCAATTACCACAACTAATGAAGCAAAACTATTAAAATTCTTTAGTAACAAGTCAATCAACAACAGTTACTGTTGGCTGTGCTGCGGGGTTTGTTTTTTTTTCTTGGGGGGGGGGGGGGGGGGAACGTTTTCAATCCAAAATAGTATGTTTTCTGGAGGCCTTGTGTCTTGTTAACCCTTTACCTAACATGAAAAGCAGACGACACTTGCAAAAAAAAATTCTTGAATAACTAAATTGTTTCATTTTTTGTCTCAAAAACAAAAGTTGTGACCCCTCATTGGAATGAGCTCGTTCCAATGAGGGGTCACAACCTATGTTTTTGAGACAAACAATGAAAAAAATAATGAAAATTAATTGGCGATTTTTGAGAATAGCACTGGCTGATTTTGGCCATTACGTTGGGTAAAGGGTTAATGCCACTTACTGTGTATCTGAGACGTCAAAAGACTCACAAACAAGACGTTTTGCCTCTTTCTTTGTTCTGAATTTTGTGTTCCCGCTAATCCAGTGTGTGTATTTGGGATTTTACAACCACGTTTCTGAAAACAAACATTTCCCCATTTCCTTTCACTTTAATTTGTTGACGGTATTTCACAAACGCTAAACTTAGCAGAGCAAACTTTCAAGTTGTTGGTGTGTATTGTTTTTCTTGACGTTAACAACATAAACACGTTTTCAGTGGGTGCAGCCATTTTGATCACGGAAATATACGGATCGATTAATGGTCGTTAATTTAGCTCGTATCAGATTTGTTGTGAAATTGAGTATTGAGATTATGCCTGACTTGTGTTGCCGTTGTCTTGTGGGGCGAGAAGAACCGATGTTGGCAGAATCCATCTGATTGGATGATTTACAAGATCCCGCCAGACCTCAGCCATTAAAGATTGCAAAACTTCAGAACTGAAGGAAGAACACAGCCATTTCTCAAGAAAAAGAAGCTAGACAACTTCAAAGACCAAGTGACATTCAGCTATCATCAATAACCTTGCTAATAGTAGATAAGTGAGTTGACATTACTATATTGAACGTAAGGTTACTGCTATTATCATTTTTCAATATTTGGCGACGAGGATGGGATTCGATCCCACGTGGGGAAATCCCAATGGATTAGATTTTTATGGGGCTTCTTGTGAAGGCAAAAGTATTTTGCGTGATCAGGGAGTACCCAAGTATTTGGGCTGAGATTTTATAAGAAATTGAATATATCTGTTTAAGGCGAGTTACTGATTTGGCCCTAGCAGGATCTACATACGTTTGGTTCTACTCTTCCCTACAACAGAAAGTTCAATTAAAATGGGAAGAGTGTTGTGAAATTGAGTATGGAGATTACGCCTGACTTGTGTTGCCGTTATCTTGTCGGGCGAGAAGAACCGATGTTGGCAGAATCCATCTGATTGGATGATTTGCAAGATCTCGCCAGATCTCAGCCATTGAAGATTGCAGAACTTCAGAATTGAAGGAAGACTGCAGACGATTCTCGAAAAAGAGAAGCTAGACAACTTCAAAGTCCAAGTGATATTCAGCTATCATCAATAACCTCATTAATAGCAGATAAGTGAGTTGACATTACTATATTGAAAGTAAGGTTACTGCTATTATCATTTTTCAATAGATCGGTTATTTCCGTGTTGGGTTACACAGGGCTCGCCTTGAGTAAAATGGTCGGGGCCTAAAAAAAGTGCCCCACATATTGAGGTCGGGGCCTTTTCGGGGCTGATTTTCCATTTTGTCCATTATTGTTAGTGCTTTTTTGTGGAAAATGTCGGGGCTTGAAAAAAAGCCCCCAGCAAGTGCTCCTCGGGGCTGATCTCGGGGCCTGGGCTGATCAGCCCCGACTCAAGGCAAGCCCTGGTTACAAAGGCCTAAATTTTACGAGTTTCGAAATTTGATTCAAAACGAAATAAAAACTAAAATAAAGAGAAATTTAGTAAGAAATTTGAATTTCATGAACAGCAAAATTGATTCTGAACACAGTTAATTAAATTTCCATACTTTTTCCATACCATTTACAAGTAAACATTATTTTCCATACTTTTTCCAGGCCTGGAAAATGTTTTTAAAAATTCCATACTTTTTCCAAACTTACGTACGAACCCTGTGTAAAACATCAATGGTATGGCAATTATTCAGCTACCTATTAGGGCAAGTGATTAATTGGTTAACCAAGGTTAATCCATGTGATAAATTGATCAGGAAAACCCTTTAAAACCATTTCAGCTCTAATAATTTTCAACAAAATGAACCATCACAACACCCTTTTTCCTATGGGTTACAACAATACTATGTAGCGTAACCTTATGACATAAGTCCTTTATTTCCAAACCTGTTAAAACCCAGCTGGTGGGCATGGGGTGTGGCATATAAATTATTAGATATATCCTACTGTTGATATTTTAAGAGCATATGAAAAAGTGTACCTCATTTTCAAAGAACATGATAGTGAGCATGATAGTTTCTATTTCCAGACCTGTAAATATCATGAGGACACTTTGTACAAATTTCGGGCTGCATGGTAAGTAATAATGAATGGAATTTGTTATCTGTAATGTATAAACTAGATTACTTAATACATTGCATAATACTAAGTCAAGGCCCCACAAAGTAGATCCTCTGTTTCTCAGGCCATTTTTTTGTAAAACTGCATGCAGACGGGTGTTTTTTTTATTTTTAAGTTTGCATTGGTCATAAAAAGAGAGCATGCGGCTGTCAAAAGAACCGTGTGGGAGGGCCTGAGAAACAGATTTTTAACTTTTTTAGACCCAACTGATCAATTTTCTGTGGTATGTATACTAACCCTTTACCTAGCATGAAAAGCAGATGACACTTGCAAACAAAATTCTTGAATAACTAATATTTTGTCTCCAAAGCATAGGTTATGACCCCCTCTTTGGAACAAGCTTATCCCAATGAGGGGTCATAACCATGTTTTTGAGACAAAAAATGAAAACAAGCGGCCCCACGGGGCCTGAAGAGCTCACCTTGAACAGAATATGATATAAACCGAGTCCAAGAATGAGTCTACATAGAGCAATCCATCTCTATAGGATACATTGTCAATCCTTGAGCCCCTCGGGAGTGACAAAAATAGTCTGAGCATCATGTCTTTTCTTCAGTTGATAATAATGTAAAATGTAGAGCTCCCCTAAGAAGACCCTTGATACAACCTATGTGGATTAATCTTAATTACACACCTCTAGAGGGTACTGAATATAAAATTTCTAATTCTTCAGCTACAAGGCCAATTTCGGCTCCCATAGGGAACCCACATATTCACCCAGGCTCTCGATTTGAACAAAGTTGAATCTGACCTCCCTAGAGATGTTGTATACCAAATATGAAAGCATTCTGACTGTTGGAGCTGAAGAAGAACAAATTTAAATTTCTTCATATTTCACTCAGTTAAAATTTGGGCTATCATAGCAAGCCCAAATATTAACCTATGGACCCGATTTGAACAAACTTGAATCTGCCTCCTATAGAGATGTTGAATACCAAATATGAAAGCATTCTGACTGGTGGATCTGAAGAAGATGATTTTTAAAAATTATCCCCCATATTGAACTAAGCTAAAATTTGGGCTTCGATAGGAAGCCCAAATATTAACCTAGGCACTCGGTTTAAACAATCTTGAATCTGACCCTCATAACAATGATGTATACCAAACATTAAAAGATTCTGACTGGTTGTTCTGAAAAAGAAGATTTTTAAAGAATATTCCCCCATATTGCCCTGAGTTAAAAATTCAGGCTCCTGTATTGAGCCCAAATATGAACCGATGGGCTTTATTTTAACAAACTGGTATCTGACCTACCTATGAATGCTGTATACTGAATATCAAAAGATTCTGACCATTGGTTCTGGAGAAAAGATTTTTAAAATTTTTTGCAAATATGCTGACAATTTTTAGATGCCCTCTACAGAACACTCTAACATGACCGATGGCAATTGTTTTTACTATTGAATTCTACTGGTCCTAAGGATGCTTCATACCAAATAACAGCTCTCTGTTCCATGTGCTTTGGAAAATATGGGCGTTTGAAAATATTTCTATTTTTAGCTTCTGGGTTTCCCATGGGGAAGTAGGAATATTTTTTTGCACGAGTCAAGTACAAAACCAAATATTGCTTCACGAACTTTGTTTGAACAAATTTGATTCTACACCTCAGAAGGAAGCTCCATAACATATACTCGCCCAAAAAAGAAAGTGTGCATTGCAGAAATTGATCAAACTCCAAAAAAAATAATTTTGCAGGTGTAAAGAGTGTTAACCTGTTCATGAATAAGTTATATTGAACACAAAAACAGCTTTCCCCGTTAAAATTGCATTAACGTTAAATGACGTGCTGCACGTTTGTGAAAAGGCATGTTTTGCACATGGAGAGTCTGAAAATTCATGCAGCAGTGTGAATCCTTGGGTATTTAAACACCAAAGTAAGGCCTTCCTATCGTTCACATTCAAACTTGCGCTGCTGTTAAAACGACTCCACATTGGCATGCCAAGATTGACAATGAATCAACGTCTTCTTGCCCTGGGTATGATTAGAGCTGGCAGAACACACAGAGAGGTTGCCCAGCATTTGAACTGCCACCGTAACACAGTAGACAGGCTAGTCCATCGACATGCACAACATGATGATGTTCGAGATCGACCCCACTTCGGGAGACCCCGAGTTACCACCCCTGCACAAGATCGGTATATCCGTGTCGTCCATCTCCGGAATCGGCAACAAACGGCAACAACGACAGCCAGAAACCTCCCTAACCTGAGATGGATACATCCTCAAACAGTAATCAACCGGCTGAGAGAATACGGCTTACGTCCTCGAAGACCTGCAATTCGTCCGATTTTGACGTTACGTCACGGCCCCGGCGTCATTCTACAGCAGGACAATGCCCGACCCCACGCAGCTCGTGTTGTTCAACAGTATCTACAGCAACAACAAGTGGATGTTCTTCCCTGGCCCGCAAATTCGCCCGATATCTCACCCACTGAGCACGTATGGAACGAAATGAAACGTCAGCTACGCCGGCTTCCCCATGCACCGTCAACGCTTGTGGAACTCCAAAGACAGCTTATCAGAATATGGAACAACATCCCACAACACTTCCATGCTAACTTGTTCACTTCCATGAGGCGTAGATGCACAGCAGTAGTCGATGCAGACGGAGGTCATACCAGATATTGAGTGTGTGACTTTTGTGTTTGACCCTTAGTGTCTTTGACTCTCCATGGCACCAAGAGTATTCGTCGTAGTGTAATGAAATTTCTCGTGTTGATCACAAATTGATTCATCTGTGATTGAATAAAATTTCCATGAATGAAAATGATATATATCTTTTTTTAGTGTTATTTTTTAGCATGCACACTTTCTTTTTTGGGAGAGTACATATCAAGTCATTGTACCCACTGGTTCATGAGAAGAAGATTTTAAAAATATTTTGGAGCATTTTTCCCCACACCCTCCCTATGGGGCTGGGCATGCTGAGTTGAACAAAAATGCAATGCCCCTTTGGAACCATCACTCACACAAACTTTCACTTGAATTGGCCCAGAGGTTTTGGAGAAGAAGACCCGGATGGATGGACGACAGACGACAGTCGGACGATGTATGATGGATGGAGAATGATGGAATTAGCTCAGCTTGACTTTGTCAAAGTGAGCTAAAAATAATGAAAATTAATTGGCGATTTTCGTGAATAGTGCTGGCTGGTTTTGGCCATTACGTTGAGTAAAGGGTTAATCAAGTAGGATCACAGATTGAATGCCAAAACTTACATCATTTATAGATACACTTCCACTAAGTACTGTGCCTGTCATAACTGTTCCTTGTCCTCTTATAGAGAAGCAGTGATCCACAGCAAACATAAATGGACCAGTTGGGTTCCTTAATGGAATATATGTATTGGCTTTCAAAACTTCTATAAGCTCTTCCATTCCAATGGCATCTGCTTCTGGAGTCTGTAATAAAATTGAGAAAAATAGAAAATATTTTCACCACAATTAGGAAACAGGCACATTTGTAACTGAAAATAGAGATGACAAGCAAGTACTGTGACCATAAACAGCTGTATTTTTTTTTTTTCGGATGGTGGGGGGGGGGGGGGGGGGGAGGGGGGGGGTTAAGATCATGATCTGGTAGGGTCATATTTACAGAAGTGAACTGATATTTAATGAAATGAAGACTGAATTAAGAGAACCAAAAACGAACAAAAATAGCATCTCAGATGCAATTTTTTCGCATTTCCTTTTTTGGAAGGTGAAATTCTACAGTGTTGCGGGCAGACAATTTAATTCTCAGCCCACTTTTGTTATCACAGTACACTTGAACCGCATTAATTGAATAGCCACTTTGCCAGTGAAAATTATTCAAATAATAGGAGTATTTAATTAACAGCAATTTGGTCCCTTTTCTGTATTTTATTGCTAAATTGAGCATTTATTCTACTATATCTTGTTTGACAGAGCTCCAAATTCTCTGTCAAACAAGATAAAATAGATTAAATGCCTGTATTAGATGTACCGAGCCTAAATAGGTCTATAAACAAAGGGAATTTGGTGATTATCTGCCAAATTTCTTGGCATGTTACAAGATTTTTTATTCAATTAACAGGAGTTTATCCTATAACCTCCATGCAAGTAACAAGTCAAATTTGAACTAAAGGTGCAGCAAATTGTTATGTGTTTGGAAGATATAAACAATTAACAGATATGTTCTATCAAGAGATATTCAATTAAGTGGGCTGCATTGTACTGCATCTACCTACAGTAGTGTGGTCTCAAAAACAGAGAGAATTTTCAGTCTGCTGACCTCCTCTCAACCCTCTAGAATCCACCCTTTCGAAAAAGAAATATGAGAACATTGCACCTCAGATGCTATTTTTTTTTTTTTTTTTAAATTTGACGCGGTCTTGATTTCACAATATTTTATTTGTGAAATCTTGACCCACTGCTATAAGTGCATTGTGATCTGAAAGCAAACTGATTGCAAAAAACACTGCTTTTGTCATCACCGAACAGTTGAACCATGTTAATTGAATAGCCACTTTGCCATTGGAAATTACTCAATTAACAGGAGTATTCAATTAACAGGGATTGTGTCACTTTCCTGTATTCTAGAGATAAACTTAGCGTTTATTCTATCTTGAGCTCTGTCAAACAAGATATAATAGATTAAATGCCTATATTGGATGTAGTGAGGCCAAATAGGTCTATAAACAAAGGAAAACTGGGGCAGTCAG
The DNA here is from genome assembly GCA_031216915.1 of Pictodentalium vernedei. Taxonomy (NCBI): domain Eukaryota; kingdom Metazoa; phylum Mollusca; class Scaphopoda; order Dentaliida; family Dentaliidae; genus Pictodentalium; species Pictodentalium vernedei. The sequence goes on from CM062291.1 coordinate 247,214,250, forward strand.
GGTAATTTCTTGACAGATTACAAGATTTTTTATTCAATTAATAGGAGTTTACTCTATAACCTATATTCAACAACAGGTCAATTTGTACTGGAGATGTGGTAAATGGTTTTGTGTTGGGAAATTATATTCAATTAACAGGGTTATTCAGTTAACCCTTTACCCAACTAATCGCCCACATCCGCCCGCGTAATATGCAAATTCAGCAGCTGAAAAAATATTATTTTTTGAAAAATTTCAACAAAACCATATCATGTGACCCCTCTTTGGAACGAGCTCGTCGAGCTCGTTCCAAAGAGAGGTCACATGATATGGTTTTGTAGGAATTTTTTGAAAAAATTTAAAAAATGATATTTAAAATAATAAAATCTGATATCGTCTGCGTTGGGTAAAGGGTTAAGAGATGCCAGTTAAGTGGGCTCCACTGTACTGTATCAATTTTAGAGACTGCTGACATAAATGAGCACAGAGACAAAATATCATAAGGCCATAAGGTAAATCTTATGTTTTTTTCTTCAAAGGTTAGGCTGAAAAATGTTAAAATCTGTCAGGTCATCCAACTTGGTCCTTTTGGCTGCTGCATGCTCACCTTTTGTAGCCAATGCAAACTTGAAAAAAATTTATTTATTTATTTATTTATTTATTGGTGTTTAAGGTCACATACTTCTGCACAATGGCTAATATTGACCGTGACAGATTTACAGGTGGAGGAAGCCAAAGTACCTGGAAAGAACCACCGAGCATCAACAAGCAACTGTCAGCTCCTCAACATTCTAACTCTGTTCAAGCTCCGCTCAAGCAGGGTTACAGCAGATGAAGACATGTGCACCATCAAGGTGCAGTGAGCCTTAGTGCACGGTGTCATCGTGCCCCCTGTAGGCAACCAGGATAAAGTGCCTAGCCCAAGGACACAACGTGGGTCGACCCGTACGGGGATCGAACTCGGGACCTCTAGCATAGAAGTCCAACAGTCTACCACTGACCCACCATGCTCTTTTTCTATATTTTTCACATGTATAGTAAACGATGTTCAAAATGAAGTTTTGTTTAAATTACAAATCAGTTTACAATTTGCAGTAAGATACAGTGGCCTCGACCTCTATCTATTTTATTGGTTATTTGCCAAGTGACATCATGGTGTACATGAGAGATTTATATACTAAATTTGTTATCATTAAAAGTTGTCTAGTGCATTTCACAATATAGGTTTTTGACTATGTGTAGGGTCTTCCTGCAACATATATGTTGTTGTGATGAACTGACAGTAACATGATTTGTGGCTCAGAGCTTGTGTTCAACCTCGACAGCTCTGCATCTCAGTTCAGCATAAGCTTCGAGCTGCAAACCTCAGACCATGTTACCATCAATTCATCACATAACTGTAGTTTTCCTTCCAGTTGTTTATTCGTAATTCTAATACAATTACTATAAATCTCGAAATTTGATTGGTTAAACAATAAAATTTGCAACAGTAAAATCGGCGCAACCTGTCGGAAATTTTGTGTTGTCAAAAACTATTTCAGGAAAGTCAAGATGTATTCGTGAGCGTTCTATTATCGTTCCATTTGGAGTCATTGACTACCGTATCTAAGGTAAACAAATGCTGTGAACGCGTTGACTTTCTGTAAAAAAAAAAAATGTTTTCTATCTTTCTTGTAATTAACTGTAATTAATGTGGATGAAGTTGGAAAATTTAATATTAATGCAGAAGAGGTTTGGCAGAGACTGATGAGTAATGAAATGAGAGTTAAAAAACTGATTCCGACAGGCTTAACGGTAACCGTGTGGAACCAATCAGTGATATTATAATTTATAAATAGCAATTTTTCGTACGATGAAGAATTTATGGACGCTATGTGCAAAATAGAAAAACAAAATTCTGACAACTGGCAATAATAATTTTAAATGTTCAAGGCCAAATATTTCTGACCGACATCGACTTCAAGTAGCGGCCCTTTCATTTTCTAATTTGTCACCTGTGTTCGTGGCACCACACCACCATGTACAGCTACAGTAACTCGTTCACCACTGAGAGAGGTGAACTATTCCATCTGCAACAATTATGTCAATACCAGAAGCTCAATTCCACAAGCCATCACTTCCCAGAAAAAGTTTGAAATGAATAACTTTTCTGTAACCATAAGTAATTATTACTGTCAAACAAGTGCTTCCAATCAAAGCTCCCAATTTTTTTTACTTTGGGCCGTAAACGATGGTTTTACTGCCGCAAATATCAATTTGCGACAGTAAAACCATCGTTTACAGCCCCAAACAATCAAATACAAGATAGTTATCCCCTAAGTAACTTTCTATTAAAACTTGAATACTGAAAACATGTGTTAACCCTTTACCCAACACATCTTATTAATTTTTAAAATCTAAACTGAATTTGATATTTTTTTTTAAAATAAACAATATTTACAAATAAAACCTTACAAATATGGATGTAATTGAAACCGGCTCATTGAGCCGGTTCCAATGACAGGCATCTTTGTACAATTTTACTGACAAAGTGTCAGGATATTTCAGTTTATCTACTCTTGTATTGGTTAATTTGCTGTCTCTACGATAGGTAAAGGGTTAAATTGAATAATTCTTTTCACATGAATCCTAGAAGAGGTGCAGCAAGAATCTATATCGATTCTTGTTGGTTTTGTTGCACGATTCTTTGTGTGAATCGATTCTCGGATTCTCATTGAAATATAAGCCCTGAATCTGATTGAGAAAAAGATTGATTTTGTAATTAGAGTACAGAAGAGCCCACTTAAATGAATGTCTGTTAACTGAATAATCCTGTTAATTGAATACATCTTCTAAATCCAAAACAATTTCCCATATCCTCAGAACAAATTTTACCTGTTAACTGCATTTTGGTTATCGAGTAAACTCCTGTTAACCCTGTACCCAATGCAGACAATATCAAAATTTATTATTTTAAATATCATTTTTTCAAATTTAAAAAAAAATTTCAACAAAACCATATCATGTGACCTCCCATTGGAACGTGTTTGACGAGCTCATTCCAACGAGGGGTCACATGATATGGTTTTGTTGAAATGTTTGAAAAGTTAAAAAATTTATAGTAATTTATATATTTTTTATACTTACCAATGACCCAGACATAGCTGGTGCTAACTCTTAAAATATAGGGCCAAACACAAATTTTGCCCCCCAATCCCCAAAATTTGCATCTAAAACTAAAGAAAACATGTCCAGAGAGGCCCTCCACACCTCGCCCCCACTGCGCATGCGCAGTGTCCAGGACGTTCCGAAATTGGCGCCATTTATCATTCTAATAACCAGTGCCTGGTAAGCGCTATGTACTCAGCGGGGAGGCAAGAGTTCCCAACTCCTGGGAGGGCCATCCCCGTCTGGGTCATTGGTAAGTATAAAAAATATATAAATTACTATAAATTTTTTAACATTTTTATACTGTACCAATGACCCAGACATAGCTGAATAGTAAAAAGGCTGGAGGGCCAAGGACATAGAGCAAAATGGAATACGCTCAATAAAATAAAATAGAGTCATCCCCTGTAGGGAAAAGAAGTAATAGGCCTTACATGTATCTTTCTTATTTATGATAAATTAGAAAGATACAACACCTTCCAAAAATTGAGCTTCATACATCCATGTACTCTATTAATATCTAATAATCCTTATACTAATAATTTTTAAAGTAAGCCAATAATAAAGTAAGTCTAGAGAATAGAGACTCTTATACTCCTAAAAGTGTGTGAGAATTGCATAATCATGTCCGTTGACATATGCAATATTCAAAAGCTATACTTTAAAAACTAAGACTTGAATGAATTTTATAAACTTAAACTTCTCACTAAACAACCATCCTAAAAACAGCTCAGAATTACTAACTCCGGAGGAGGTATCCCCTTGTTTTCATAGTAAAAACAGGTGACCCAAGGGAACACCCTCCCCCCCCCCTTTTTCTTGCCCTGGGTCAAATAGCCCAGAGCGAAGAGGGCAGCCGAACGGAGACACTGCCGAAACAGACAGCCTACCTAGCTATAGTAGCAACTGTTAAGTGAATGACATTCTGAGCAGTAGATAATAGACCTAACAATAGAGGCCTCCAGAAATGGACTCGATATTTCTGAGATAAAATTCATGAATGGATGGCTGAGCGCAATGAGCAGCCTTCAAAAATCTATAATAGAACACTATTAATGTAAGCCCAAGAAGTAGAAGAACTCTTACTTCATGAGCCGAAATCTTAAGCACAACTGCTAAGCCAATGATATACCATAAGCAGTACGCTAGTTAATAGAATCCATTAACAATAAAATGGAGCGTAACGTCCTTCTACTAGACATCAAAGACAGAAGAAGCTTACGCCCTTGTAATAAACAGATATCTGTTTATAAATACATAAACTGTACCCGGAAAGAGTAAAGGCCTATGCCCATACGAAGACGGAAGGACCTTAAAATAATAGGTTCCGGATAATAGGAGCCTAACTCTTATGCAACAATCCAACCTAAATAGTAACGGAAGTATTGATTCCGAAACTATGAAAGTGAAAATCATCCATCGATAGTGCATGAAACTCACTGACTCTACAGTAAAAGAGAAACCAACAGAATTACTGTCTAAAAGGTCAGAATTTGAAAACTACTGTTTCCAGAGGCTCAAATGATTACTTAGCTAAATAAGAACCTGAATTAAAATCCGTATAGGAATTTAATCTAAAGATTCTAAGTCTATTTATCAAAAAGTTACTAACTGACTTAGATAAAGAGACAAAAGACTCAATTGTAAACTATCGTAGAGTGCATAGGTATGAGGTAACATAAACCTATAACCTAAATAACAACAGGCTGCAGTAGATCTTGTGAAACAAGTATACTAAAAAATAGCAATGAGTAGTATGGAGGGATCAACCATATGAACATAATGATCCCTACACCACGACGGAAGAGCCTCCACTTTAGTCGCATAGAATAGCGAAGAAGAGGATCTCCTATAGTAAGAAATCGCGTCCAAAGCTCGTCCAGTACAGTGCTTACAATGCAATATGGACCACACAACGGAAAACATGAAGGTTGCGACCTTGCTGGTTGTGATAAAAATGACACGATTTACCCAGTGAAAAAAGATCCTCACATAGAGGAAGATTTCACGTTAAGATCCACAGTAGACAAGAGAGTAAATTACTCATGATCTCTGTGAAGATAGAGATGCTATCAACAGAAATATATTGTGGTTGTTTATCTTAGCAATACCTGCTAAAAACAACAGCGCCGGAGGATACGCGTATCCTATCATTCTGTCCTATAGATCAATAGAGCGTTAACAGTATTAGCTCAGAGATCTGGACAAGCCAACACATACGTCTGCAATTGATTAGCCAACTGTGTCATAAATAAAACATCATTGGGCGCTCCCATAGATAGCAAATCTGATTGAATACTTGTTTGTTGAGAGTCCATTCTGACAGCAACAAGCGACCCGTAAGAGAACGGGAGTGCGATAAAACAATCAGACGACCCAGAATATGACGGACCAAAACTGAACTTGGTGTACTATAACCAACAGACGGATTCTTTCCATTAAATTGAATAACGGAAACGAAAGAGTGCCTCCCTGGTTCCGGAGATACGCCACTACTGTCGAATTAAAGGACAGGAATTTGGGCATGCGTTTCTGAATAATGTTCATGCAATGACATAAAGCAAGCCTAAAAAACATTATTCCGCGGAAGTTAACTGATAGCTAAAAGACTGCGGAACCCAAAGACCCTGGCACTTCGAATCCGTAGGGATCAGTATATATCCCAATCTGTTTGACTGGCAACCGTCATAACAGCCACACTCGGGTCCGGCAACTGCGGCGGCACTCTCTGAGTCGACCACCGAATGTTTGCCCCAGTCTGAATCTCTTGTAACACTAGATAGACAAGAGAATGTATAAATCAAGCAATTCATGGATTGCCGGAAAGTTGCCGTCGAAGAGAAGCTCCTCCGAGAACGAAGCGACTCTGAGAGAGTTCTTAACCTACTATCCACGCGTGGATGTAGCTAGGGCTGCCTCACGTCTAACCAACTCCAATCAGCCACTGAAGGGCGGAGTTATACGTGAACAAACTACTGCCCTCAAAAGAAATTACATTGAGAATAATATCCCGTAAATCTTTTCTTGAAGACGTAATGATAACGCCTCAGTAAGGCGGATTACGTATAATAAAGCGTCTAAGTTAAGTCTAATATACATAATGTCGTTCCCAACATTGAAATTGGAAAAGACATAAACGGTGAAAAAGAATATATGCAGTCTTTAATCACACCGTCTAGACGCATATGAACTCTCGGTATGCCCTGCTCTGCCAAAATAAACTATATGTAAAAAAGATAAAATGGCAGAAATGAGCCACGCGGACAAGAAACTAAACTATCATGCTTAGTAGCCGTCTTGTATATATATAAATATATAGCGTCGAAAAATAAAACACATGTTGTAATGACAATATTGGACTGCGTCGGTAAGTCAGGGACAAAGTCCCTGTACCGATCGAAAAAACCGAGTCCAATGACGCTATAAGTCTCTATCCAAGATCGCAGCAATGAAGTCCGAAAAATAATCACTGGAAGAAATGCCAGAAGATATGAAAGGCATCTTCCGATACTACTAAAGGGAAAACTCGAAATCTTTCGAATCCCTTTCGCCATCCTGTCGGACCCTATAAAGCGTTCGGTCGTCCGTAGCTTGATGCAACCGCGGACCGCACCGACCCAGCGCCGTCGGATAATTCCTGATTCGACCGAGAAACCGTCAATTGCTGGGATGCTGCGAAACAACTGTGCTAACTCGGATAGCACGTCCGTCACTGAGGCCTGAGGAGCAGCGGTCTTACGATGCATTGCCGCAGGAAGCTCCGAGATCGTTACCCCGTGCATACTTCCAATATGCGAGCGAACGGAGTGTATAGGCCTCGTGTCCCTTGGCTACAGGATGGCGCGACCTATTCGCTGTGGAATCACTGAATGCCGAAACTGATCGGATACTCGAGGTCACGTAGCCAATGTGCGGTCGTGTGCCCTGCTGTGAGGATGAGGAAGCATTAAAGACAGTCTCTCGGACTGTCAATATAACGGAGCGTCCCGAGCAACGGACATATGCTCCGAATGTAAAATATCTGAACCACAACATGCGGTCCCCTATGTTGTTGGCTTCCTCCGATCTGTCCTCAATCTGCCGTCACTGGGTGAGTACTAAAGTAATTAAAGTGCTCGCATCACCCAAATCTCCTTCCTAGACCGCAACGGACGAACCCGGCAGCCGAACCATTCGATGAATGTACGCTACACCGGGTGAGCTAGCGAATGTCACTCCGTAAGCGATAGACATATTCCATGAGCACTTATTGCCGCTAACTCTTCATTAACTATGACGACAGAGGCACACTTTTGAAAGACATCTCCATAACTCTTCGAACAAGAAACCAGAAATGCTTGGATAGCAAGCATAAAATAATAATATATATAGCGTCGTTCAATAATTCGAAAGTTTGTGTGACATTATTGGACTATGTCGGAACTGAGGGACGATGTCCCTGAACCGAACCAAAAATTTCTAAGTCCACCGACGCTATCAGTTTCTTATCCGGCATCGCAGCATATGTTGTTCCGAAAGGGAAAGCTTGAAATCCACCGAATCCCTTTCGGTATCCCGTCGGACCGGATGAAACTTTCGGACGTCCGTACCCGCTTCCGCGGAGCGTCCCGACCCAGCATCGTCGGATAAAATATATGCGACAGATTCAGTTGATGCTGGGATGCTGCGATAAACTGTGCTATTAAGGAAAGCACGTTCGTTCCCGAGGCCTGTGCAGTAGCGGACTTACGATGCATTGCCGCTGGAAGCTCCGTGTACGTTGACTCCCGCATACTTCCTATGCGAACGTCCGGAGTCTGCAGACCTCGAGTCCCCGGCTACCGACCCAGCGCTGTCGGAAAATTCTCGATCCGACACCGTTTCTGTCGGCTGCTGGGATGCTGCGATAAGCTGTGCTATGTGCACAAGAATGTCCGGCGTCGAGACCTGCGGAGGCGCAGTCTATCGCTGCTTCGCCGAGGGCAGCTCCGCATCAGATGGCTCCCGCATACTTTCCTATGCGAACGTCCGGAGTCCATCGGTCTCGAATCCCTGGCTGCCGGATGGTGTGACCTGGTCGCCGAAGAATCCTTGATCGGCGAAGCTGGTAATATATCGGCGGTCACGCAGCCAAGGTGCGGTCGTGTGCGCTGACGAGAAGAGGAAGCCTTAGCAGTCTCAGCGGACTGCCTATACAACGGAGCGTCCCCGACGGACGTATGCTCCGCTAACGACACATTTGTACCACAACATCTGGGGCCAGATGTTGTTGAACGAGAGAGGGGCCTCTCTCGCTTGCCGTCCGGATGGACCGGAACGAGCTATGAACCGGACTAAAAGGCTTCCTCCGTTCTCCCTCCGATCCGCCGTCACTGGGTGTGCATTAAGTTAATTTTATAGTGCTCGCATCACCCCAAAATTCCTTCTAGACCGCAACGGACGAACCCGGCTGCCGAACCATTCGGTGAATGGACGCTACACCGGGCGAGCTAGCGGACGTCAAAGGCCGTCGAACCTACTAGGGTCCTCTTAGGCAATTGGCGTATTACATGAGCACTTTTCCGCTAGCCCTTCATTAATTGTGACGACGGAGGCACACTGTTGGAAGACATCACAGATACATCACCCTAATCTTGATCGTCTGAAATAGAAATTGATAAAGTAGAGTGACCCTGCGGGGAAAGGACCGGAGTGTCCAAATCCCCAACAACATACCGTGACATACGCTTCCCATATTGTCATCGAAATCATACGATACAGAACCGGAGTTAATGCGAGTACACTGACCACATATAGAATGATAATAAGGTCAGAGGAAGACTTCCTCTTAAAACAATAGATCAATATCCTTTCAATGTGAAAAGAAAACAAGTCCTGGTACTCGCACTAACCCCTGGCAATCAAAATACATAATAATAATATGATCCATTAATATAGAAAAAATAATTGAAATCAAAATATTTTGAAAAAATATTTTTTCAGAACAGCCCAAGTTTCTGAAAAGTAACGTTGAGCCCCAATGGATCCCAAGCCTAAGTGTGGACAAAAATTTTAAAAATATTTTAAACAATTTATTCAACACTTACGAACAATAATAATGTATCTAGTTATGATTGAAATAACATAAGGATATTATTATTTAGAAATCCCCCCCTCACACAGAGGGCTGTTGTAAATGTAAACAATGAGTGTAAAAACACTAAAATAAGACTCCAGGCACCCAGGCCCGAAATCAGTTACCAAAAATACACCATCTGATGCAAAACAGAGACTTCCAGGGAAGAAACTGCAGAACATCAGATGGTAGATGCAGAACACAACGCCTAACCACCCGTAGGTGAAGACGTAAACATGGGGAAAGAACAGAATTCATTCTGTTATTCAGCTAAACTCCCAAGAAATTTTAGTAATAATAATTACAGAAATTATGCCAAAAGCATGGGAGAATAGCAAGGGGGAACTTAAAGGACAGGGAGAGAGGAAAAACACTTGTAAAAACAGTGTAACTAAATAATCAGAATGACAACAAAATGGCTGCTGCCTTGAAAATAGGTAACTTAACATAATTTCATTAAAAAATTTTAAGTTACAGCCCTGATAATATTCTGTCACACATTCTTTTCCTCTCCTCCTTTTCTATCCTCCTTAGAATCACCATTTCACTAATATTTATTTGTCTGGCATCATTTAAACTGAGATTTAAAAGCACAAAGATCAGTCAGATGTTAACTGATGAAGGGCCAAACTTAGAATGATAAATGGCGCCAATTTCGGAACGTCCTGGACACTGCGCATGCGCAGTGGGGGCGAGGTGTGGAGGGCCTCTCTGGACATGTTTTCTTTAGTTTTAGATGCAAATTTTGGGGATTGGGGGGCAAAATTTGTGTTTGGCCCTATATTTTAAGAGTTAGCACCAGCTATGTCTGGGTCATTGGTACAGTATAAAAATATAATATTTTTTCAACTACTGAATTTGGATATTACGCAGGCGATGCGGCCGATTCATTGGGTAAAGGGTTAATTGAATAAAAGTCTTGTTAACATGCCAAAAAAGATCTTGTTAACATGCCAAGAAACTTCCCTAACATCACCAAATTTCCATTGTTTATAAACCTATTTGGCATCAGTACATCCAACACATGCATTTAATCTATTATATCTTGTTTGACATAGCTTCATGCTTCATTAATAGAATAAATGTTCAGTTTATGTCTCGAATATACACAGGAAAGTGACCAAATCCCTCTTAACTGGTAGAGTGCTAAATTATTTTTGGTTGCCAAAATTTGTTCACATGTCATTGCCTTGTTACAATTTATAGGAGAGTGCCTGTGGGCACTCTCCTATAAATTGTAACAAGGCAAATCTTATTAGACTTAAAAATATCACTTCAAAGATAACATGAAGCACAGCCACTGAAGCTGATGCTTTAAAGTTGCAGTACCTGCACTTCAGAATAAAGCCCAAATATGGGCTTCCAGCACTCTACTACCAGTTAACTGAATACTGAATACTCCTGTTAACTGAATAATTTTCACTAGCAAAAAGGCTATTCAGTTAACCGAGTTCCACTGGAGTGTATTTATAAGCCTCAAAAAGAATACCAGCCCGGGACTTACTCTAATCAAAATGTTTAAACCATTTGAATCTGCGCACCCAGAAAAACGTCTATATGGTAAACTGAATAAAACCTGAGCAGCCGGTATACTCGTCTTGGGATATTGCAAGATACTAGCATTCCGTCTTTTCCATCAAAGTTTTAATGCTACTGGTGAAAATGAGATAACCCGAATATTTTTAACCAATAGTCAATACTTTTGTTTTTGTATTTTCCTTCACAATGGCTTGCAAATATTTATCAATTGATGAAGTATTGAGGCAGATTATGGATTTCGGACATGGAGGGCATGAATGATGATAATTACAAGAACGATAGTTAATTTGAAATAAAATGAAAGTGTCAATGACACTGTAGCTCAACTTGACAAACTTGAACTTGGTAAGTTATAAGAGAAATGGCAAAATTGAAGATCATTGGTACCAATGTTATTTGGTGAAATTTCAACATAACAGCACTGTGTGTGCATAGCGTCAGAGTAATCCATGCATTTTTAAATGTAAACTGTAAGACTGGCTAAAGGAAGAATGTAGTTCAGAGGTTATTGAAAATGGCAACTTTTTTCACAGAAATGAATGCTACTCAATAGCTCTTATCTAAAGGTCTAGCCTAATGAGCACACAAAGTTAAAAAACAATCCTATGATAAATGTGGCCTGTAGGCCATGTCAAAGAAGAATGTTGATGCACAAATGCAATAACTTCAAAGATTGCAGCAACAGTTTTTGATGGAAATGAAAAGAAAATTAATAGCTCCTATCTTTGTCACCCTGCATAAGCATACAAAGTTTCAAAACAACCTGATAATGAATGTGTCCTCTGAGGCATGCCAAAGGAAGATGTTAATGCACAAATGCACTATGTTTGAAGGTCATTGCTTGTGGCAATGTTTTTTTCTCTCTTTTTTATGGAAATTCATAAATATACCTTGCAGAGAGTGCAAAAGGGATAAGTTGCTGAACAAATGCAGAAAGTGCAAAGGGCGGTGATAACAACAATAATTTTTGGGGGGAAATGAAAAAAAATTAATAGCTCACATCTAGAGGTCACCCCGAACACACATACCAAGTTTCAAAGTGATCCGATCATAAATGTGCCCTGAAGGGTGTGCCAAAGGAAAATATTGAAGCCTGACAAACTAAGTTCAAAAGTCGTTGCCAGCGACAACATTTTTTGACAGAAATGGAAGAAAATCGATAACTCTCATATAGATATTACCCCACACAAGCACACCAAGTTTCCAAGCGATCCAATCATAAATGTGCCCTGCAGGGTGCATCAAAGGGAAATATTGATGCATATCTGCACTAAGTTTTTACTAAGTTCATCAGAGGTCGTTCCCAATGGCAACTATTTTTGACGGAAATGGAAGGAAATCGATAGTTCCCATCTAGAGGTCACCCCAAACAAGCACACCAAGTTTCAAAGTGATCCATGCAAAAATGTGCACTGCAGGCTGCGCCAAAGGGAAATATTGATGCATAACAGCACGAAGTTCCTCGAGGGTCGTTGCCAGTGGCAACATTTTTTGACAGAAATTGAAGAAAATCTATAACTCCCATCTAGAGGTAACCCCAAACAAGCATACAGAGTTTCAAACCAATCTGATCATAAATGTGCCCTGTAGGGCATGCCAAAGGAATATATTGATGCCTGATTAAACTAAGTTCAAAGGTCGTTGCCAGTGGGCAACATTTTTTGATGGAAATGGAAGAAAATCAATAGCTCCCATCTAGAGGTCACTCCAAACAAGCATGCCAGATTTCACAGCAGTCCGATCATAAATGTGCCTTGTAGGGTGTGCCAAAGGGAAATATTAAGGTCTGACTAAACAAAGTTCTAAGAACGTGGCCAGCGGCAACATTTTTTGACGGAAATTGAAGAAAATCGATAGCTCCCATCTAGAGGTCACCCCAAACTAGCATACCAGGTTTCAAAGTAAGCTGATCATAAATGTGTCCTGTGAGGTGTGTCAAAGGAAAATGTGTACATACGTACGTATGTACGTACACCCAGATGTACGTACGCCAGACATACGCCCGGACATACGTATGTACGGATGTATGTACGTATGTGCGCCGATGGACGAGAAATTATGGAAATAGCTCAGCTTGACTTTGTCAAGTTGAGTTAAACAAGAGGCCCCAGAAGCCTGAGGGCGCTCACCTGACATGGTAGTCTAAATATCAAACCAGGGACTTGATTTGAATAAGCTGCATATGCCCCTCCTAAGAAAAGCATATACCAACTAGATGAAGCAGCTGTGCCCACACAATACACAGGATTTTTCCTTCTATTTTCATTTCCTGCACTTTTACGTCCCAAAATTGGGATAAACGCATAAAAAACAGATTTTTTTTTATTTTTGTTTGGAAAGTCCCAAACAAAATATTTTCAGCCTAAATTTTTTTTTTCTTAAAATTGACCAAAATGCATAAAAAGCAAAAAAATTAAAATTTTTTAGTAAATTTTGTTTCTTAACATACCAACCACAATTGTTTACAATTGGCTGTAACATAAGTGCAAGCCCTACTTTGGAACTAACTCAAGCTTTTAGAATCTTTTCCAAACGAGTTGGAAAAGTACTAGAGTGCAAAAGCACGAAAAAGATCGAAAAAAGGGTCGAGCGAGACCAGCGCTCGAAATTACAGGTACTCTCTCTGCACACCTCTTGTGTTTACCGAGCGTATGCGCAACAACCGTGATGTCAATTCCGTATTTACGCCAATGAGAAGTTTGTGATTTAGCGGGGAGGCATCAATATCAAAGATATCCCCAAGGAGGGTGGGCCTCCGGTAAACAATTATGGTAGGTATGTTAAGAAACAAAATTTACTAAAAATTTTAATTTCTTTTCAACCTACTCACAATTGTTTACAATTGGCTGAATAAACAATAGGAGGAGGAGAATCACATAACCAATACCAACAAGAGTAGCATAACGAAAGCAAGGATGGCAGAGAACAAAAACGAAAACCTGTAATGAAGATAGAGAGAAGGCACCTGAAAAGAACAAGGCTGAGCGAAGCGCAACCTCGACAAAAACAATTTTAACGAGGGTGCACAACAGCCTGAGCAGCAACGAGAGGGCCTAAAGAATAAAGGTCCTCAGATTGCTGCTGAAGGTGGCGGAGATAAAAGGAGGAGAAGGTAGAAGCATTCCTCCAGTAAGCCGCATTCATAACATCCCGGAGCGAAACAGAATTGGAGAACGCCCAGGATGTAGAAATGGCACAAACCTCATGAGCATTAAGCCGGTTCGAAACAAGATCCGACGCAGACAAGCGAGAATAAGCCAGCTTGATTGCAAGACAGATCCACCTGGAAATAAAATGGGAAGAGATAGACTGCCTCTTAGGAATGAGAGACAGAAAGAATCTCTTCCGACCCCTCCTAATGAACTGAGTGCGAGTAATGCAAGTCTTGATCGCAAAAACAGGACAAAGAAGAGGCCTCCGGCCATCTACAGCAGGAGGTACCGAATCAGGAAGTTGATTCTTAGCCAGAAAAGAGCAATCAGTAGTGAAGGTGACACTGTTAGCCTCATTTCGGAAGAAGGCAAAATCAACAGATAGCGCATGAAGCTCACTGACTCGACGAGCAGAAGCAAACGCTAGAAGAAAAGCCATCTTATAGGTGAGAAAACGCATGTCGGTCTCAGATAAAGGCTCGAATGGCGCCCCCTCCAAACAGTGCAACACCCATGCCAAGTTCCACTTGGGTGTAAGACGCAAAACTCGAGGCCTCTTCAAAGAAAAGTGCCGAATAAGTTTGGAGAGAAAAAGATTACGACCAATGCACCGCTTTCCCACATAAGAGAAAGTATCAGACAGCATAGACCGATAGCCCTTAATCGTAATAGGCTGGAGGCCCTTGGAGTCAAAAAGAAAAACCAGAAAATCCGCAATTTGAGCAATTGACAGATCACGGTAATTCACATTGTGATCTGCACACCAGCGGCAGAAAACCTTCCACTTGGCGGCATAAGTCATGCCAGTGGAATGTCGCCGCGATGCAGAAATGCACTCCACTGATCGTCTTGAAAAACCTCTACGTCGGAGACTGGACCGGATAAAAGACAGGCGTGAAGGGACAGGCTTGCCAGGTTGCTGTGATACTTCCTGGGACAACCCTGTGAAAGAAGATCGCGACGTAGAGGTAGACGAATCGGACGATCGGCCAATAGAGGCCGCAGCAGTTTGATCCACACCCTCTGTGGAGACAGGGGTGTGATCACAATGATCCTGCAACTGCAAGCACGAATCTTCGCTAATACTTGAGGAAGAATCGGTGCAGGAGGAAAGGCATAGCCGATCCAACCTGTCCAGTCCAGAGACAGAGCGTCTACTGCAAATGCCAGAGGATCTGGACAAGGGGAGACAAAGGTCTCTACCTGATGATTCCAGCAAGTAGCGAAAAGGTCGACCTGAGGACGGCCCTACTGCTTGCAAATTGCCTGAAACACCGACCGATGTAGCATCCATTCGGTGGGAAGGACACTGTCACGTCGGGACAGGGAGTCTGCTAGGACGTTGAGACGTCCGGGAATGTGTCGAATGGACACCCGAGCATTCACATCCCGCGCCAACAGAAGAAGATCCCGAGACAGCCGATACGTGGGAATCGAATGTGTGCTTCCTTGATTCCGTATGTAGGCCACTACTGTCGAAATGTCCGAAAGAAGTAGGACAACATGGTCCGACAGATGAGGGATCCAAAGCCGAAAACTCAACAGAAGAGCAAGGAGCTCCTTTTGGTTGATATGAAGGCCCACCTGCTCGCTGTCCCACTCTCCGTGAGTAGACAGACCGAGAGGATCCAACGTCGCACCCCAGCCCCGATCGCTGACATCCGCAGTAAGGATGAGATCGGCCAAAGGAAGATCCAACGGAACACCCTGTGTCAGCCAGGGAATATCTGCCCAAGGGCGGAGGTAACAAAGCAGAGACCGATGAATAGTGAGTTCCAGGTCCAGCGGATCTACATTCGGATGCCAATGATCCAACAGGAAGTGTTGGAGAGGTCGGACAAACAAGCGACCGAGCGGAATGAGATCTGTCACCGAACCGCAAAGGCCCAGCATCCGAAGGAAAGTCCTGGCCGAGACCGAGGAAGATTGAAGCAGGTCCCGAGTCAAGGCGGAAAGAATCGTCGCCCGAGCCTGGGGGACCGACACTACATTGTGAAGAGTGTCGAAATCCATCCCCAAATGACGGAATCGCTGAGAAGGAAGAAGATCCGACTTCTCGCGATTGACCCTGAAACCCAGCGATGCTAGCAGGCAAAGAAACTGCCGGACATCGAACTCCAGAACAGCAGCATCGTGGTGTCGTTGGAGGATGTCGTCTAGGTCGGCTGACGAAGTCACTGCCGACTGAGTGCGGTGGAAAGCAAGCACATGTGACATCAGTCGGGTGAAGGCCCAAGGAGCCAGGTTCAAACCGAACGGGAGAGCTCTGAATTGAAAAACTCGATCCCGAAACGAGAACCGAAGGTATTTCCGTGACGCCAGATGAATGGGTACATGGAAGTAGGCATCCTTCATCCGTCGATACTGGCCACAAAATCGCCCTGATGAACTGAACGTCGAACCGACCGGAAAGTCTCCATACTGAAACGAGGAGCAATTATGTACTCGTTCAGGGTACTCAGATCGACGACAGGACGATATTGGCCGTTTTTCTTCGGCACCAAGAAAAGTCTCGAGTAAAACCCCGGTGAAAGGGTGTTCCTGACCACCTTGATCGCCCCTTTGGTGAGGAGATTGTCGATCTCCTGCACCAGAAGGTCCCGACGCAGAGAATCGGAAGGGACCTGAGTCGTTAGGGGCACCCGAGATAAACTGGGGTGCCAATGGAAGGACAGTCGCAGACCGGATTGAATGACGTCGAGGACCCAAGAGTCCGACGTTATCTCTGTCCAACGGTCATAAAACAGCGACAGCCTTCCCCCAACTGGAGGCGAATCGAGGTGAGAACCTTCACTTGCGGCCTCGACGAGGCCCCCGAGAGGAGAAACCACCTCGGGAAGTGACAGAGTCCTGAGACTTTCCAGCCTGAGGCTGCCAGCGAGCCTGGCCACGTCGGCGCTTCTTATGAGCAGAAGGAGCCGACGGAGCTGAAGGCGTAGCCGACGTCGCTGATGAGGCAGATGCAGCAGCACACTTGGCGGGCCTAGAACGACCCCCACCTGCAGCAGCAGGTTGGTCAAGCTGTCTCAGCAAAAGCTGGTCCTTCGAATGACGAAGAACTTCGCCACGAACAGCTTCCACGGAACCATGGAACAACTGAGGCCCCACCAAAGAGGCAGACCTCAGAACAGCACGTTGCTCAGAAGGAAGGGATGGTAAAGAATCCAACACTGCATCCCGGCGTGCCAGCTCCAAATTAGCCGTGTTACAGGCGTGAGCGTGTGTCAAGTTCATAAGAGCCTGTGACAAAACGCGAAAAGGCACCTGAGCGTCATCAAACTCCCCTGGTGGAAAATATTCAGCCAGAGCAGCGACGACATGGTCCGCGAGAGATAACATACCCAGCATCTCTCGGGACAGGCCCATCATAGACTCAACTACCGACATCGGGAGAACTGCCGACTTAGGCTTAGTCAACCCGAGGGAAGAAGAATCCTCATCCACAGTAGTCATCCCTTGGAAGACTGGCGGAGAGATGGAATCGTACACACGAAACCGCGATGGAGGCAGAAAGGCATCAGCTCTAGAAAAGAAGGAACCCTTGAGGGCCTTAGAATGCATTTTGGCGTCTAAGCCCTGGAAGGACTCAACAACCTGAGCCGATTGCAGAGGACGCAAAGCCCCGGAGCTAGGAGGCTCAACAGGGTTACGGCGCTCCACAGTGGACCGCGGCCGGACGGTCACAGAAGACTGGTCGGAAGATTGAACGTCCGGCAATAAGCCAAAGACGAAATCCAAAGCCTGCCCCAAGACTGACGAGGGGGGCCCCATCACCTTCAAGATACTCATCATCCTCCGTAGCAGAGGAGACGTAGCCCAACTTGAGCTGACCAGCAGAAACCTCCTGTGAATACTGTGCAGTATCCAAGGCGCCAGGCGAGACATCTCGGCGACCGACCAAAGGAGGTTGTGCCTCAGGAGGCACAGGGAGGCCAACTTGAGGGTTGCCAGAAAGCAACCGGGTGAGCGCCAAAACGGCCTGGCGCAGATCACCCTGTGAATCCGTCGCAGCAGAATCGCCCGACGGAGTGTCCTCCCAATGGACCCTTCTGGTAGAAGAACCCAAATCCTCAGAAGAGACCGACGTCGAACGTCGATCGGCAGACAGAATAGGGACACGGTGAGAAGACACCGGAGGATAGTCCCGATTGTGACGCCCAGGAGCCATCACTGACCTCTGCGAAACAGAAGGTCCTGCCTGCAAATCCTCTAAAGAGACTGACGGCGCACGTCGATCGGTAGCTGGACCTAGGACACGGTGAGAAGACACCGGAGGATTGTCCCAAGAATGACAGGAACCTGTCATTGGCCCCAACTGCCTATCCTCTGAGACCGACGGCAAGCATCAATCGACACCCAGACTCGGAACACAGTGAGGAATCACCGGAGGAAGGTTCCGAGAGTGACAGCTAACAGGGGCTGTCACTGACCGCTGCCGAACAGCAGGCCCTGGATGCCAATGTCCCAACACCATCCCGCTAGGCGGCACACTAGCAGGGGAAGGTGGAACGATAAAAGATTCACTCGAGGGACGAGGAATCGCTGCCGAAGCAACCGGCCGGCTCAACCGACTGGGAGCAAACCTAGCCAGATGAGACAGAGCAGACAGCAAACCCGCACAGCCCCGCCGCGAGGCTGGGGGAGGCTGAGAACACACAGACACACCATCAGATACAGCATCGGTCCCCCGAGACTGTAGACCATCCCCAGAGGAGATGGAAGAGCCACCATCAGACAGAATAGGATCTGGAGTAGCAACTTCCTCAACAACGGTCGACGGTGTAGGAGGCAGCTCGGAGAGGGTCACCGAGTTGACCTCGGAAAAGCTCTCAACGAAAACAGACGCCTCAATAGTGACATCAGAAGACAAAGAGACCAAGGTCTCCTCGCCAGGTATCACTGAACTAACACTGCCAACAGTTGCAGAGGAACTCGCCACAGAAGGCAGATCCGAATCCTGTGTGACAGAGTCGCCACGTGCACCAGCAGAAATGTCTGCTACGGCATGGCTACCCTTACCCCGAGAACGAGGGGTTCTAGCTCTGGAAAGAACCACCTTGTTCACAGAAGCCCAGAATTTAGAGGACCAAACCCCACAAATACCACATGATTGGGCCTGAGTGCAATTGTTGCAAGTGACACATGTGGCATGAGAGGCGTCCACATGCTTCACCTGCAAGCAAGAGGTACAAGGAATAGTCTTAGGCATGATATCAAAATAATCAAGCTTCCCGCCGACGGAAAACAGCACGAAGGTCGTGTTCACACGTGGGGGAAAGACAAGATAAATTGTGAAGAGACATGCAATAAAAATCCAAATTAACATTAATTAATAATAACTTGGTAGCTTGATAAAAGGATACAATCCACTAGCACACTAAATATGTAGAATAAGTTGTTCACGAAGAATAAACAGCATAATTTAGCACGAGTCACAAAAATTTCCGACCATGTACAATGGCGGAAAATAAAGGAATTGACGTCACGGTTGTTGTGCATGTGCTCGGTAAACACAAGAGGTGTGCAGAGAGAGTACCTGTAATTTCGAGCGCTGGTCTCGCTCGACCGTTTTTTCGATCTTTTTCGTGCTGTTGCACTCTAGTACTTTTCCAACTCGTTTGGAAAAGATTCTAAAGCTTGAGTTAGTTCCGAAGTAGGGCTTGCACTTATGTTACAGCCAATTGTAAACAATTGTGAGTAGGTTGAAAAGAAACTAATTTCCGAATTTTGGTCCAAAGTCCCACCCGGACCCCAAATTTTCAGTGTAAAAAAAAATATTTTTTTTTGTCTTAAAATTAACCGAAATACAGAAATTTTTCTAAAGATTTCCAGATTTTGGTCTAAAATTTTTCCAACCGGAACCCAAATTTTCAGTCTAAAAAAAAAAAAAATTTTGTCTTAAAACTGACCAAAACACAAAAAACAAAAAAAAAATTCTGGATTTTGGTCCCAAATTTTCGAAGTCCCACCCGGACCCCAAATTTTCAGTGTAAAAAAAAATAATATTTTTTGTCTTAAAATTGACCCAAACGCATAAAAAACAAACAAAAAATTTCTGGTTTTTGATCCAAAATTTTCTAAGTTCCACCCAGCCTCCAAATTTTCAGTGTAAAAAAAAATAAATTTTTTTTGTCTTAAAATTGACCGAAACGCATAAAAAATTTCTGGATTTTGGTCTAAAATATCAAAGTCAAAAACGGGACCCCAAATTTTCAGCCTAAATATGAACCCAGGGACTTGGCTTGAACAAACTTGAATCTCACCCCCGTAAGGATGCTGCATACCAAATATCAAAAGATTCTTATTGGTAGATCTGAAGAAGAAGATTTTTAAAAAATATTCCTCATACTGCACTAATTTAAACATTTGGACTCCCATAGAGAGCCCAAATATGGACCCAAGGAATTGATTTCAATAAACATGTGAAACAATCTTCCAAAGATGTCTTTTGTGAAATGTGAAAGCTTTTGGAGGAGTGGTTTGGGAGAAAAGTACAGTAGAACCTGTCTTGAGAGACCGCCCTTTGGACCACACAAAAGTGGTCTCTCAAGACAGGTGGTCTCTCATAACAGGATTCAGGTTTTCTCAAGTCAGTGAATAACCAAACACAAAATTCAGAAATGAAGAAGCATAGATTTTTGTAATTACTTTGTAGTTGTTTTTTTTTATTAAGTTTTTGTAACAAATTGAAATGGACTGTTATAAAAATTATAAAAATAAATTAGTGTTGAAAATCTTCATTGAAGATTTTCAACACTAATTTATTTTTATAATTTTTATAACAGTCCATTTCAATTTGTTACAAACAGATTTTCAACACAAATTTATTTTTATTCCTGTCACATTTCAGGTATGTATGAAATTGTTTATTCAGCAATAATCCTAATCTTTTCACAGGGTCTTATAAAAACATCACCATTTTTAATGAGTTAGCAATTGAATCCCAATTAAGAGCTTTTAATACTTTTAATTATGTTAGTATAACCACAATGGATTTTCCAATTCCAGATCATGTAAAAAGTTTTTGTCATGGTTTCAGTTTTCAAAGGGGCGGTCTCTCAAGACAGGTCTATTATGGCATAAAATTACAAGTTGGTACCAGGTCACAGTGGTCTCTCAAGACAGGTGGTCTCCCACAGCAGGTCCATTACAGAGTAAAACCAATCGGTACCTGGTATATGTGGTCTCTCAAGACAGGTGGTCTCTCAAGACAGTGGTCTCTCAAGACAGGTTTTACTGCAGACAGGTTTTACTGCAGACTGAAATGTTTTTCCAATTACCCACAGTGTTAAAAATGCTGACTCAGCACTTTTTCAAAGTCCCAGAAAAGTACCCCATGATAAAACCAATAGCAATTTTTTTTGATCATTCCAATCTTTTGGTCCTAAGGAAGCTTCATACCAAATAAGAATTCTCAGTGCCGTGTAGTTTTGGAGATCAGGGCGTTTTAATTTTTTTCTCTTTTTAGCTCCTGTGGTTCCCATGGGGCGACAGGAAAAACATTTTTTGCATAAATTAAGTACTTATGACCCAATAAGCCCTCATATCAAATTTGGTCCAAATCTGCCTCTCGGTTTGGAAAGTTAAAAAATTTATAGTAATTTATATATTTTTTATACTTACCAATGACCCAGACATAGCTGGTGCTAACTCTTAAAATATAGGGCCAAACACAAATTTTGCCCCCCAATCCCCAAAATTTGCATCTAAAACTAAAGAAAACATGTCCTGAAAGGCCCTCCACACCTCGCCCCCACTGCGCATGCGCAGTGTCAAGGACGTTCCGAAATTGGCGCCATTTATCATTCTAATAACCAGTGCCTGGTAAGCGCTATGTACTCAGCGGGGAGGCAAGAGTTCCCAACTCCTGGGAGGGCCATCCCCGTCTGGGTCATTGGTAAGTATAAAAAATATATAAATTACTATAAATTTTTTAACATTTTTATACTGTACCAATGACCCAGACATAGCTGAATAGTAAAAAGGCTGGAGGGCCAAGGACATAGAGCAAAATGGAATACGCTCAATAAAATAAAATAGAGTCATCCCCTGTAGGGAAAAGAAGTAATAGGCCTTACATGTATCTTTCTTATTTATGATAAATTAGAAAGATACAACACCTTCCAAAAATTGAGCTTCATACATCCATGTACTCTATTAATATCCAATAATCCTTATACTAATAATTTTTAAAGTAAGCCAAAAATAAAGTAAGTCTAGAGAATAGAGACTCTTATACTCCTAAAAGTGTGTGAGAATTGCATAATCATGTCCGTTGACATATGCAATATTCAAAAGCTATACTTTAAAAACTAAGACTTGAATGAATTTTATAAACTTAAACTTCTCACTAAACAACCATCCCAATAACTGCTCAGAATTACTAACTCCGGAGGAGGTATCCCCTTGTTTTCATAGTAAAAACAGGTGACCCAAGGGAACACCCTCCCCCCCCCCTTTTTCTTGCCCTGGGTCAAATAGCCCAGAGCGAAGAGGGCAGCCGAACGGAGACACTGCCGAAACAGACAGCCTACCTAGCTATAGTAGCAACTGTTAAGTGAATGACATTCTGAGCAGTAGATAATAGACCTAACAATAGAGGCCTCCAGAAATGGACTCGATATTTCTGAGATAAAATTCATGAATGGATGGCTGAGCGCAATGAGCAGCCTTCAAAAATCTATAATAGCAACACTATTAATGTAAGCCCAAGAAGTAGAAGAACTCTTACTTCATGAGCCGAAATCTTAAGCACAACTGCTAAGCCAATGATATACCATAAGCAGTACGCTAGTTAATAGAATCCATTAACAATAAAATGGAGCGTAACGTCCTTCTACTAGACATCAAAGACAGAAGAAGCTTACGCCCTTGTAATAAACAGATATCTGTTTATAAATACATAAACTGTACCCGGAAAGAGTAAAGGCCTATGCCCATACGAAGACGGAAGGACCTTAAAATAATAGGTTCCGGATAATAGGAGCCTAACTCTTATGCAACAATCCAACCTAAATAGTAACGGAAGTATTGATTCCGAAACTATGAAAGTGAAAATCATCCATCGATAGTGCATGAAACTCACTGACTCTACAGTAAAAGAGAAACCAACAGAATTACTGTCTAAAAGGTCAGAATTTGAAAACTACTGTTTCCAGAGGCTCAAATGATTACTTAGCTAAATAAGAACCGAAGTTAAAATCCATATAGGAATTTAATCTAAGGATTCTAAGTCTATTTATCAAAAAGTTACTAACTGACTTAGATAAAGAGACAAAAGACTCAATTGTAAACTAACGTAGAGTGCATAGGTATGAGGTAACATAAACCTATAACCTAAATAACAACAGGCTGCAGTAGATCTTGTGAAACAAGTATACTAAAAACTAGCAATGCGTAGTATGGAGGGATCAACCATCTGAACATAATGATCCCTACACCACGACGGAAGAGCCTCCACTTTAGTCGCATAGAATAGCGAAGAAGAGGATCTCCTATAGTAAGAAATCGCGTCCAAAGCTCGTCCAGTACAGTGCTTACAATGCAATACGGACCACACAACGGAATACATGAAGGTTGCGACCTTGCTGGTTGTGATAAAGATGACACGATTTACCCAGTGAAAAAAGATCCTCACATAGAGGAAGATTTCACGTTAAGATCCACAGTAGACAAGAGAGTAAATTACTCATGATCTCTGTGAAGATAGAGATGCTATCAACAGAAATGTATTGTGGTTGTTTATCTTAGCAATACCTGCTAAAACAACAGCGCCGGAGGATACGCGTATCCTATCATACCGTCCTATAGATCAATAGAGCGTTAACAGTATTAGCTCAGAGATCTGGACAAGCCAACACATACGTCTGCAATTGATTAGCAAGCTGTGTCATAAATAAAACATCATTGGGCGCTCCCATAGATAGCAAATCTGATTAAATACTTGTTTGTTGAGAGTCCATTCTGACAGCAACAAGCGACCCGTAAGAGAACGGGAGTGCGATAAAACAATCAGACGACCCAGAATATGACGGACCAAAACTGAACTTGGTGTACTATAACCAACAGACGGATTCTTTCCATTAAATTGAATAACGGAAACGAAAGAGTGCCTCCCTGGTTCCGGAGATACGCCACTACTGTCGAATTAAAGGACAGGAATTTGGGCATGCGTTTCTGAATAATGTTCATGCAATGACATAAAGCAAGCCTAAAAAACATTATTCCGCGGAAGTTAAACTGATAGCTAAAAGACTGCGGAACCCAAAGACCCTGGCACTTCGAATCCGTAGGGATCAGTATATATCCCAATCTGTTTGACTGGCAACCGTCATAACAGCCACACTAGGGTCCGGCAACTGCGGCGGCACTCTCTGAGTCAACCACCGAATGTTTGCCCCAGTCTGAATCTCTTGTAACACTAGATAGACAAGAGAATGTATAAATCAAGCAATTCATGGATTGCCGGAAAGTTGCCGTCGAAGAGAAGCTCCTCCGAGAACGAAGCGACTCTGAAAGAGTTCTTAACCTACTATCCACGCGTGGATGTAGCTAGGGCTGCATCACGTCTAACCAACTCCAATCAGCCACTGAAGGGCGGAGTTATACGTGAACAAACTACTGCCCTCAAAAGAAATTACATTGAGAATAATATCCCGTAAATCTTTTCTTGAAGACGTAATGATAACGCCTCAGTAAGGCGGATTACGTATAATAAAGCGTCTAAGTTAAGTCTACTATACATAATGTCGTTCCCAACATTGAAATTGGAAAAGACATAAACGGCGAAAAAGAATATATGCAGTCTTTAATCACACCGTCTAGACGCATATGAACTCTCGGTATGCCCTGCTCTGCCAAAATAAACTATATGTAAAAAAGATAAAATGGCAGAAATGAGCCACACGGACAAGAAACTAAACTATCATGCTTAGTAGCAGGCTTGTATATATATATATATAATATATAGCGTCGAAAAATAAAACACATGTTGTAATGACAATATTGGACTGCGTCGGTAAGTCAGGGACAAAGTCCCTGTACCGATCGAAAAATCCGAGTCCAATGACGCTATAAGTCTCTTATCCAAGATCGCAGTAATGAAGTCCGAAAAATAATCACTGGAAGAAATGCCAGAAGATATGAAAGGCATCTTCCGATACTACTAAAGGGAAAACTCGAAATCTTTCGAATCCCTTTCGCCATCCTGTCGGACCCTATAAAGCGTTCGGTCGTCCGTAGTTTGATGCAACCGCGGACCGCACCGACCCAGCGCCGTCGGATAATTCCTGATTCGACCGAGAAACCGTCAATTGCTGGGATGCTGCGAAACAACTGTGCTAACTCGGATAGCACGTCCGTCACTGAGGCCTGAGGAGCTGCGGTCTTACGATGCATTGCCGCAGGAAGCTCCGAGATCGTTACCCCGTGCATACTTCCAATATGCGAGCGAACGGAGTGTATAGGCCTCGTGTCCCTTGGCTACCGGATGGCGCGACCTATTCGCTGTGGAATCACAGAATGCCGAAACTGATCGGATACTCGAGGTCACGTAGCCAATGTGCGGTCGTGTGCCCTGCTGTGAGGATGAGGAAGCATTAAAGACAGTCTCTCGGACTGTCAATATAACGGAGCGTCCCGAGCAACGGACATATGCTCCGAATGTAAAATATCTGAACCACAACATGCGGTCCCCTATGTTGTTGGCTTCCTCCGATCTGTCCTCAATCTGCCGTCACTGGGTGAGTACTAAAGTAATTAAAGTGCTCGCATCACCCAAATCTCCTTCCTAGACCGCAACGGACGAACCCGGCAGCCGAACCATTCGATGAATGTACGCTACACCGGGTGAGCTAGCGAATGTCACTCCGTAAGCGATAGACATATACCATGAGCACTTATTGCCGCTAACTCTTCATTAACTATGACGACAGAGGCACACTTTTGAAAGACATCTCCATAACTCTTCGAACAAGAAACCAGAAATGCTTGGATAGCAAGCATAAAATAATAATATATATAGCGTCGTTCAATAATTCGAAAGTTTGTGTGACATTATTGGACTATGTCGGAACTGAGGGACGATGTCCCTGAACCGAACCAAAAATTTCTAAGTCCACCGACGCTATCAGTTTCTTATCCGGCATCGCAGCATATGTTGTTCCGAAAGGGAAAGCTTGAAATCCACCGAATCCCTTTCGGTATCCCGTCGGACCGGATGAAACTTTCGGACGTCCGTACCCGCTTCCGCGGAGCGTCCCGACCCAGCATCGTCGGATAAAATATATGCGACAGATTCAGTTGATGCTGGGATGCTGCGATAAACTGTGCTATTAAGGAAAGCACGTCCGTTCCCGAGGCCTGTGCAGTAGCGGACTTACGATGCATTGCCGCTGGAAGCTCCGTGTACGTTGACTCCCGCACACTTCCTATGCGAACGTCCGGAGTCTGCAGGCCTCGAGTCCCCGGCTACCGACCCAGCGCTGTCGGATAATTCTTGATCCAACACCGTTTCTGTCGGCTGCTGGGATGCTGCGATAAGCTGTGCTATGTGCACAAGAATGTCCGGCGTCGAGACCTGCGGAGGCGCAGTCTATCGGTGCTTCGCCGAGGGCAGCTCCGCATCAGATGGCTCCCGCATACTTCCTATGCGAACGTCCGGAGTCCATCGGTCTCGAATCCCTGGCTGCCGGATGGTGTGACCTGGTCGCCGAAGAATCCTTGATCGGCGAAGCTGGTAATATATCGGCGGTCACGCAGCCAAGGTGCGGTCGTGTGCGCTGACGAGAAGAGGAAGCCTTAGCAGTCTCAGCGGACTGCCTATACAACGGAGCGTCCCGAGCGACGGACGTATGCTCCGCTAACAACACATTTGTACCACAACATCTGGGGCCAGATGTTGTTGAACGAGAGAGGGGCCTCTCTCGCTTGCCGTCCGGATGGACCGGAACGAGCTATGAACCGGACTAAAAGGCTTCCTCCGTTCTCCCTCCGATCCGCCGTCACTGGGTGTGCATTAAGTTAATTTTATAGTGCTCGCATCACCCCAAAATTCCTTCTAGACCGCAACGGACGAACCCGGCTGCCGAACCATTCGGTGAATGGACGCTACACCGGGCGAGCTAGCGGACGTCAAAGGCCGTCGAACCTACTAGGGTCCTCTTAGGCAATTGGCGTATTACATGAGCACTTTTCCGCTAGCCCTTCATTAATTGTGACGACGGAGGCACACTGTTGGAAGACATCACAGATACATCACCCTAATCTTGATCGTCTGAAATAGAAATTGATAAAGTAGAGTGACCCTGCGGGGAAAGGACCGGAGTGTCCAAATCCCCAACAACATACCGTGACATACGCTTCCCATATTGTCATCGAAATCATACGATACAGAACAGGAGTTAATGCGAGTACACTGACCACATATAGAATGATAATAAGGTCAGAGGAAGACTTCCTCTTAAAACAATTGATCAATATCCTTTCAATGTGAAAAGAAAACAAGTCCTGGTACTCGCACTAACCCCTGGCAATCAAATACATAATAATAATATGATCCATTAATATAGAAAAAATAATTGAAATCAAAATATTTTGAAAAAATATTTTTTCAGAACAGCCCAAGTTTCTGAAAAGTAACGTTGAGCCCCAATGGATCCCAAGCCTAAGTGTGGACAAAAATTTTAAAAATATTTTAAACAATTTATTCAACACTTACGAACAATAATAATGTATCTAGTTATGATTAAAATAACATAAAGATATTATTATTTAGAAATCCCCCCCTCACACAGAGGGCTGCTGTAAATGTAAACAATGAGTGTAAAAACACTAAAATAAGACTCCAGGCACCCAGGCCCGAAATCAGTTACCAAAAATACACCATCTGATGCAAAACAGAGACTTCCAGGGAAGAAACTGCAGAACATCAGATGGTAGATGCAGAACACAACGCCTAACCACCCGTAGGTGAAGACGTAAACATGGGGAAAGAACAGAATTCATTCTGTTATTAAGCTAAAACTCCCAAGAAATTTTAGTAATAATAATTACAGAAACTATGCCAAAAGCATGGGAGAATAGCAAGGGGGAACTTAAAGGACAGGGAGAGAGGAAAAACACTTGAAAAAACAGTGTAACTAAATAATCAGAATGACAACAAAATGGCTGCTGCCTTGAAAATAGGTAACTTAACATAATTTCATTAAAAAATTTTAAGTTACAGCCCTGATAATATTCTGTCACACATTCTTTTCCTCTCCTCCTTTTCTATCCTCCTTAGAATCACCATTTCACTAATATTTATGTGTCTGGCATCATTTAAACTGAGATTTAAAAGCACAAAGATCAGTCAGATGTTAACTGATGAAGGGCCAAACTTAGAATGATAAATGGCGCCAATTTCGGAACGTCCTTGACACTGCGCATGCGCAGTGGGGGCGAGGTGTGGAGGGCCTTTCAGGACATGTTTTCTTTAGTTTTAGATGCAAATTTTGGGGATTGGGGGGCAAAATTTGTGTTTGGCCCTATATTTTAAGAGTTAGCACCAGCTATGTCTGGGTCATTAGTACAGTATAAAAATATAGAAATTTTGGGAGGGGCAAGAATATATATAACGATGGCAAATATAGCCCCACAAACTTCTCTTGAACAAATCTGAGTCTACACCTCAAAGGGAAGCTGCACACCAAATATCAAGTCTCTGCTACTGCTGGTTCATGAGAAGAAGATTTGTTAAGATTTCAGCACACTTTTTGGATGTGGCCCTACCAAGGGGCGAGGCAACTTGATCTGAACAAATCAAATTGGGATGTCATAACAAACTATTATCTCAAATATCAATTAAATTGGTTCAGCGGTTTGGGAAGAGAAGACACAAACACCATGTTCAAGGACGACGACGGACAGTGAGTGATCACTATAGCTCTCCTGACTGAAAGTCAGGTGAGCTAAAAAAACGGTTGATGATTCTGATGATGAGCAAGTGGTACTGTGGGTCATGATCGAAGTCAAGCCCATGGAAATACTGAGGTAGGGCCTACAGAAGAGGGCATGGAAGGAGGCATGGTAGGAGAGTTGGTTTTTATATAAACAATGCCCCAAACAATGATTTTGACAATGAACCTGTATCATTTATTTGAAAATATATGAATTTAAGCACATAGAACAGTCCAAAATTAAAACTTTATCAATATCTCTATATTTTAGTCATATTCCACAGCAAATGAGTTGCTTTCGGAACTGGAGTTTATTTGATTTTCTCGGCTTTTTAAGTAATTTATTTGATTATTTCTTTATCCAACATGACTATAGCAGACATCTGCAGAAATACTTCCTGAATAACTAAAAATTTACATTTTTCCCTCAAAAACATAGTTTATGACCTGTTATTGGAACAAGCTCTTTAAACTCGTTCCAATGAGGTGTCGTAAGCTATGCTTTCAAATGAAAAAAAGTGAAAAACTAATAGAATTTTTGTCTCTTTTGTTAGGTAAAGGGTAAAATATATATTATGAGAGAAAATTAATCTAAAAATTGTCATTTTTTTATATAAAATTTATGAACCTCATTTATTAAATTCGATCTGAATGTTCTTAAACCTGTAATCAGGTTTTTATCAGAAACTTCATATCAAATTGTGGGGATCATGGTGGCTCAGTGGTAAGAGCATTGAACTTTAAACCAAGAGGTCCATGGTTCAGTCCTGACCAGCAGTAACTAGGCCGTAGGGGGAGGGAGTCACAGGGCTAGGGTAGACTATTCCCAAACTCCAATGAAGGAGACAATTTCCCTGAAGGAGGAGTAGACCTCCCCATCCCCCACTTAACACCATGTGAGGTCACACTGGCTTTATGTGCTAAGGTGGTGCATTTACATTCAACCACTACTAAATCTACTTGTGCAGAGTTAGACATTGAAGAGTCTGACAGTTGCTTGTCGCTGCTCAGGGGATTCTCTCTGGGTACTATGGCTTCCTCCACCCGTCAAACTGTTCAGCACAATGTGACCCTGGCTGTTGAATAGTACTCAAACGATTAGTCGACTAGTCGATGTCGACTCTGGGCAAACCAGTAGTCAACTCTCAATTGTGCAATCGACTAGTCGGAGGAGTTCAAGCTTTTAGGTAAATAGTATCCCTTCAGTGCCACTGACAGACAGTTTGAACAGCAATATTGGGCAATCAATGTATACATCTATTGCCATCTAATAGTAGTGACAGTAGTTTGTTTTAACTGGTACTAATAGAGTGCTGAATTATTTTGAGCTATCAGGATATGTTATTAATTTGCCTTGTTGCAATTTATGGGAGAGTGCCTATAAGCACTCTCCCATAAATCTCAACAAGGCAAATTAAATAAGACTATATAATTTCACTCTTAGCATAGTTAGAAGCACATTAACAGAATAATGTTCCAGTAAGTTGCTGTATATGAATGCCCAAGTGAAGCCAAATTTGGACCTTCAGCACTCTACCGGAACACCAACACTGTTATGGAGACAAGTTATCACCAATGACTAGTCGTAGTCGAGTTGACTTTTGGGTATTGACTAGTCGACTTTGGAATTCACTAGTCGATTGAACACTACTGTTGAAAGGGTCATTTTAAGTACAAATAAACAAACAAACATATCAAATCATGGCTCCTTAGAGATCCTTCATGTCCCAGGCACTTGTCTCGATGGCTTCATACATGTATATCAGATGCAAGCATATCAGGAATGAAAACCAAACAAAATGTTGATATACATAATATCCATTCCTCTCTGTTCCTGTTGGTTTTATCAAGGCTTTCATCCTTTGTTCTTCTGTTCAGCATGTTTGCCCAATTTTATTTCATTGGTTTTTATCTGTGCTAAAAGTTCTTTATTTACATGTACTTATAAAAAAAGTATAAAAAAAACAAATCAGTCTTCTAATCCATATGATGTTATGAGTGGTTATTTTGTGTGTGGACATGCTGTCAATACAGACTGTGTCCACAGAAATTTTTTTGTTTTCGGGCCCTGGAGCCATAGAAGCCACACAACTAGCCTAAACTTTTTTATTATCAATGAAACTGCAATGAAATGTATAGTCCCCAAGAAAACACATAGCTAAAACAATTTATGTAATCTTTCAAACTTACCTATAAGAACTGAAATTCTAAAACAAAAATGCACTTTCAATTTTCAGAATTGTTGTGCTTACCTCTGGCCCACCTGGTTTAGCAGCAACAGCTATCATGGGACATCCAGCAAATACAGTATTCTCCAATGTTTTTGTCAGCCTTTTCTTCATCTTTGTTTTATAAAAGAACAAGAAGAATGTTACTAAGGTAACACATGCCCCCCTCCATTGTGACCTTCACCTTGCAGATGTGGCAGAAACTATTATACACATCTTCTGACTGTCCTTAACATTTGTAAAAGGTTTAACAATTGTACTATGATTCGTTTCTGAGTTATGGCTGAGACACGAATATTGACAGATTTTTAGTTTGACCTTGTTGAAATGTGACCTTGACCTTGAAGGTACGAACCCGGCTATGGTGTGTGACACATCCTCCCATGGTCCTTTATAATTGTGTGAAGTTTGATGACTGTAGCCCTAATAGTTTTGGAGTTATGCTTGAGACACGATTTGTGACCCTGAACATATGAAGGTCAATTGTGACCTTCACATTACAGATGCGGTGGAAACTATTATACACGACACACCTTCTGACTGTCCTTAACATTTGTAAAAAGTTTAACAATTGTACTATGATTCATTTCTGTGTTATGGCTGAGACACGAATATTGACCACTTTTTAGTGTGACCTTGAAATTTGACCTTGACCTTGAAGGTACGAACCCGGCTCTGGTGTGTGACACATCCACCCATGGTCCTTTATAATTGAGTGAAGTTTGATGACTGTGACCCTAACAGTTTTCTAGTTATTGGCTCTGACAAACACGGACACAAGGACGGACGGACACACGTTCACTTCTATCACTATATGCCACCCGACTTAAGTCAGGGGGCATAAATAAAAATCAGACAAATATACTTCAACTCCCCTTTCTTAACCCTTCAGCAGTCATATTTGGTCAGCACTGTTCACAAAAATTGCCATTCAAATACATGTATTATTTTTTTCTCACTTTTTGCCTTCCAAACATAGCTTATGACCTGTCATTGGAACAAACCTGTAAAGTTTGCTCCAATGAGGGGGCATAAGCTATGTTTCTAAGCAGGCCTGAAAATAAGCAGTCTGACATTTGTAGAATGGGGTCCCCAGAGGGTGAATTTGATGATGCTATCCCATACAGTGGGCCAATTTATCCTCTGGTTACATCTCTCTGTTTAGTTTTGAGACCCTGATTCAGATTGAGGTTCACAGAGGGTAAATTTTGTGATGCTACCCTGCTGTGCAGGGTAGTATCACTACATTCACCCTCTGGGGACCTCATTTTGAGGATGACAGTCTGCTTATTTTCTGGCTTGTTTCTAAGGCAAAAAGGTAACCCATCAAATAAATAAGCACATTCCGAAGCCATCATTAAAGATATGTTTATGTAATATTAACACTTTGCATAACATGTCTAGTTGCCATACCTTTTAAAAAACATTATACAGTACGTGGAGAGTGTATTAACATTAAATCACCCACAGAGTGGCAAATCCATCCGAGCAATGATTGCAAATTTGTTGCAAAGCATAACCATCACAAGCAAAGTTCCAGCCAATGGACCTCCGGGTTAAACCCGGAGGTCCATTGGCTGAAACTTTGCTTTTGTTTTTTGTCCATATGTATAGAATTTGAAAGTGATACTTTGTGTGATACTCCACTCATCGAGTGTTTTAGTTACAATCCACTCTCCATGTACTGTATAATAATATTTACCTAGTAGTTTTTAACTCCAATACTTATGGCTGAGAGAGTAAGTAAAATGAAAAAGGTTGGTAATTATTGACTTCCTTATGACCATTCAGTTCAGGACACCAATTGTCAATCAAAGTTTTATTTGAGTGGAGACTAAAATTGGGAAATTTAGGGATAGAAATTGGGAAAAATCATGCCCAAATGCCATTGGGAAAAGGTCCCATGATTGACCCCCCAGGAGACACAGAAGGATCCCTGTGTCAGGCCCTTACAAAATGGGAATTGAATCACCTGTCTGTCTGAGAAATGGTTTCTTAAAGTTTTCTTTTTTGCAATTCTCATTTTGAAGTAATACCATTCCCGAAATGCATTTCACATTTTATTACTACTATTATAATTCTAAAAATGTTGGACCAAACCCCGATTTGAACTTGACACATATTTTATGTTGATACACCTACACAACAAATTTTATTTGATTTGGTCAATTATAACTTAAGTTGTTCGGAGGAAACAAAGAAAATAGAGTTTTCGAAGTCAAAGAAGGGGGACAACTCCAGCAAGAATTGCTGGACCACACCCCAATTCGAACCTGACCTGTATTTTATGTTGATACATCTGTATATCAAATTTCATTTGATTTGGTCAACTGTAATTAAAGTTATCATTGGGTAAACCAAAGTGTGATGGATGCATTGGTGCCCCCCCCCCCCCCCTCCCCTACAGGCAGATGGGCAGAGGGTCACTGGCTGTTTTAATAGCCACCTGAAAAAGAATTTCGGGGGATAATGAAACTAGGGATTTAACCAATTGATCCAATTCAATCCTGTTTGACAGAGCTCATTGAGCATGTCAAACAGGATTCATTCAACTGGTTATTAAATTGCTAGCTGCATTATGGGGACAAATTTCTGTTTGAAAGTTTGGTATTTTGACATCGGAGGGCAGTAGGTTAATGAGTTAAAACTAAAAAAAAAACCTTTGCAATAGAAGCTGTTCTCTTGTCTTCGGGAATCATGTCCACTTTATTCAACACCACAACCATCTTATGACAAGTTATTTCTCCTATAACAAGGCACTCCGCTGTCTGTGTTTGAACACCTTTGTTGACGTCAACAACAAGGATCATTAAATCTATTATCTGAGCACCTGCAATGAAACAAATGTGTAGAAAAGTGTAGAAGTGATATCATACTTGGGCAATACCTCTACACAAATGTGTAGATGTGATACCATACCAAGACAATACCTCTTTTCCCATTCATTCCGGATACTACATGAACAACTGCAACTCAGTAAATTGGATTTGTAGTTACAAAATATCCTTGTTAATTGTTTATAACTTTCAAACACCAAATCATTTACCATACCTTTACAGGCCTTAGAAGTTTAGGCATGCAACAATGCTTGTACTTCCCCATGCTTGTAGAAGTTTGCGGGGTGCACTGTTAATCTCGTACCTTGGGAAAATCCATTTCTGTGGGGAACTATAAGTTAGCAGTGTCCTATCCCTTTCTCTTGCAGATAATTTTTTCCATTTTTCAGCATTTTCTTAAAGACACCAGTAGGTGGTGCTTTGTAATACAAGCAGAACACTAACAGTAGGAGAGAGCATGGTGGCTCAGTGATTACAGCATTGAACTTGTTACTTCAAACCAAAAGATCCATGGTTCAATCCCAGCCAGGGGTAACTGCATTGTGTCCTTGGGTAAGGCACTTAATCCTGATTACCCAAGTGGGGGCATGGTGACACTGTGTACTAGGGCGTACTGCATGTCATTGGTGGAGTTATTACATTGGGGAGTCTGACAGTTGCTCACCATTGCTCAGTCGATCTCTCCAGGTACTCTGGCTTCCTCCACCCATAAAACTGTCTGACACAAGGTGACTCCGGTTGTTGAAAGTGTCAAACTCCAATAAATAAATAACAGTAGGAATGTGTATAGATTGTACAGGTATCATACAGCAATGAAATGTGCATATTAAAGTGACACAAAAGGGCTGAATCTAAATTTTTTGTACTAAATTTATTTAAAACATGTGAAACACAAGCAATGCTGAGCATTGTACAAGATGCTCATTGGGTGTACAAACAGTACAACACCTTATATTTCTGCAGTGTTTATGAAAAAATAAAAGAAGTCTACCTGGACCAAAAGTGTCTTGCAATATGGCAGTTTAATTCAATTGGAACAGATCAATGTTATCTTGATCTGTTGGCTAGTTTCAAAACAAAAATTTCACCCCAAGGGGAAATTTTATTTTTTGTATGCAATCACTTGAAATCCCTCAAAACTCATTGAAAAAATAATTTCAAGAGAGAAAACAAAAATTGTCCAATGTACCCCATGCAGTACTTCCACCTCACACCTTCCCCAACCAAGACCAGGGAATTTTTAATCGGCATGATCTCAGGGACCGACCTGGGCATGCGCCAGTGCGTATTTGGTTCTGAAACATCAGGACCTGGCTCTTAAATCTCAGAAATAGGCTTCTCAGTTGGCGCGTAACTTCTGAGATCATATTTTGATATTCTTTCGATGGATAATCGTGAGAGACACTCTTACATGTATTATATATATGATTATCATTTATCATTGTTGTAGAGTGCTTAAGTTAATACTTCAAGTCTTAATTACCAAGAATTAATCTTCACTGTGGTTTCTGATCAAGTCTTGGCTGCCTAAATAGGCAGCCAAGACTTGATCAGAAACTACAGTGAAGATTAATGTTTGCTATAGTGTACTAAATGAAAATGATGAGAGCTATTACATACTTGCAGTGTGTGTTACAAACAGCAGTGTGACTCCGTAAATTGAAATCTGGCGCATGAATTGAAAAAAGAGGCTCCGAAGCTAGAGCGTATTTTAAATAGTCCTGATCGGTCCCTGTGATCTGCTGTCTCTTAGAGCTGAAACGGTTAACCAATTAACCAATGATCAACATCTTGATCGATCAAAAATGTAATTGATCGATTAATCGTTACTTTTGAACTACTGTATTTTCGGGGTTAACAAAGGAAGAATCTTGCTCCAAAACAGGCAAACATTGTCACACTGACTCACATCAATTATATGAGACAGAGTAAAGCATATAAGTTACGTGATGACATACTTGTTCACTTGCATGATCATTATACTGTATCAGTAGCTGGAACTGGTCATTCTTAAGTTAACCTTTACCCAATGCAGGTAGCAGACGACACTTGCAAACAAGATTCTTGAATTACTAAAAATTTTCAGTTTTTGTTTCAAAAACATAGCTTACGATCCCTCATTGGAACAAGCTCGTTCCAATGAGGGATCATAAGCTATGCTTTTGAGACAAAAATTGAAAAATTAATAAAATCTGAATAGAGATTTTTGTATGTAGAGCTAGCCAATTTTGTCCTTTATGTGGAGTAAAGGGTCAATGCAATAAATCATCAACGGTACAGCAATCATTCAGCTACCTATAAGGGCAAGTGATTAATTGGTTAACCAAGGTTTATCCATGTTATTAATCGACGAAGAAAACCCTTGGACCGTTTCAGCTCTACCGTCTCTGTAAAGTTATATTCAAATATGGATCTGCTATGTCATACATAGCAGAAGTCATCAAATAGAGACCCAAAAACATAGATATTTAAGTTAATAAATGGCAATAACCACGCATTGAAATGTTGGAGAAATGTCAAGTTTGAGCTTGATCAAGATTTTCTTTGGAAAAGAATTAAGATGGATGAGCTGTATCAAGTTTGGCTTAAGTAATCATCTGGAAAGCAAAAGTCATTGGAATAGTTATGAACCGATAATCGGAATCGGCAATCGGAACCTGCCGGTTATGGAGCATTGGCCGATTATGACAATCAGCAGTTAAAAACTGGCAGTTTCCAGTTATTCTATATTTAACACTGACTATTAAAAATCCCTTTGATATCTGGTCATTTCAATAAAGTTTCCCCATTAAAAACGTATGTAGTGCATAGCAGAAAATTCAGGGATTTGCAGAGCAGAGATATTACGGAAGTTACCAACTGCAATCGGTACGAGATTGCCACCATTTCCCAAAGACTGTAGAGTTCATGTAAACATTAGAGAAACACATCAAGGGAGGTAATAAGTTGAAAAAAAGAACACTGAATAATACATTCTGGCAAACGTGTAAACCATGCGTCATACGACTTCACAACACACATTAACATCAAAATTATTATTCATTTAAGACACAAAGTATGAGTGGTCAGTATATTCCTGGTTAATACAGCCAAGTGTATTGTATCTTTGCACAAAACCGTATCAAGTTATTAACACTATTTATGGTTAAAACTAGAAGTCCTGCCATGAACTGTGCGCTTATCTAGGCTTAACTGCACGTAGGAATTACCCGGAGGTCCATTAGCTGAAACATTGCTTGTGCACAGGCCATATGTACAGAATTTGATATCCTTACTATGGTCATAACGGCTAGAGTAACGCGCAGTTCGACGTGGTATTTGTGCGCATTTCATGACAGGACTTCTAGTTTTAACTGTACCTGAATAAAACACAATCTTCACAAGAACAATATCGTGTGATTGTATCATTAATAACAATCTTTTCCCCACACCCCAACCAAAATGCAAATACTATTTTGGCTAATATTGCCCAGCACTAAATATGCATACTCTGGGAACTTTTGTGATATTAAGCTTTCGTAGTTAATGATTTATCAACGAAATTCTGTAGTTTTACAGGCACCAACAGATTTTCGTCAGTGCCCTACTTCAACCATCGGAATCGGCATCGGCAGACAAATAATCAGTAATCAGTTGATAGCAAGTTTTGATAATCGGTTCATCACTACATTGGAAGTTTAACAAAATAAAGGTCAATAACTTCACTATAAAAAGTTGCACAAATGTCAAAACTGAACTTCATCTGCCTTTTACTCAAGTAAGGTTGTGAACTAAAAATAGATTGGTGTGTCGAGGAAGACGATATAGCTAGAGTCATTATCCAGAAACCATAAATCATGACCTAAAATCATGGAAATTCTGTGAAAATAAAGGGTAATTATTCCACAACAGAATGTCGCACAAATGTCAAAATCAAACTTTTACTGCCTTTTACTGGAGTTTGTATGCCAAAATATGGATGGGCAAATGGAGGTATGGATAATGTCATATCATATTGGCTTGTGCAGTTAACCAAAAAATCAACTCGGTGTCAGTTATCGGAAAAACGAAAATGACAACCACCCATGTCTAAAAAAAACGCACTTTCAGTTTTATGTATTTACATCTAATTCTCAGTCATAGCCGAGAAAGTTGTGCCTAGATGAAACTTGGCATGTTAGAAAGGATGATAAGTGTCCTCCACAGATATACTTCGAAAAACAGAATTAAAAAGACAAATATGCAACAAACATGTAACCTCTGTAAGAAGAAGATTATGAGAAAATATGGATATTCAGTTGAAACACAATGTTGAATCAAGGCATGACATTGATTATGGAGACCTGACATTTTTGGAAGCGAAGGTGGCTTTAAAAAAGCTAACAGAAGGTGAATGCGAGATTTCGCCAAAGTTCAGTACACGCTGGGCGAGGGTGATCGTTCGAATCTATTCAGTAAGTAATTTGTGCTAAAATGCTCAATGTTAACACTTCGCTCTGAAGGCTTACCTTGTTAAAAGTCAACGAATGGACAAAATTTGCCATTGAATCCTAGATGGTTGTAACTCCCGTACAAATGTTCAGAACATGTTTGATTATCAGTATTTAACTGAAAATTATTATCAAGGATTTTCTAAATTAAATACAAGTGTGACATCATATGCATGAGGAGGAAATACTATGAAATTGACAGTCGTGGTTGCCACTTGTGGTATGTGCATATCAAATCAAGTTAAACACAAAAAGATGCCATGGGAATGTGGGAATGGGGGTGGGGGGGGCTGGGGTGGGGGTCGGGTGTGGTGGAGGATCCACACTACTAGGGAATGTTGCTTTATACCACTATGTACATATAACAGCATGTTACAGGTCCGTATCATGAACTCCCTGGAAAGCCTTTTAGTTTCCAAAACTGGCTTTTGTTACTTTAATACATTATTTTGTTGAGTTTTCCTGTTTGCTTAAATAATATACAGCACATGGAGAGTGGATTGTAACTAAAACACTTGCGGAGTGAAGTATCACCCAAAGTATCACTTTCAAATTCTATACATATGGACAAAAAACAAAAGCAAAGTTTCAGCCAATGGACCTCCGGGTTTAACCCGGAGGTCCATTGGCTGGAACTTTGCTTGTGATGGTTATGCTTTGCAACAAATTTGCAATTATTCCTCGGGTGGATTCTCCACTCTGTGGGTGATTTAATGTTAATACACTCTCCACATTCTGAAACAATAACATGATTTTGGAGGGCATTATGGTTCATTAGCGGCCATGCAGCAACGATGAACAGCTCAAGGGTTTATTAAAGGCCCGAGACAAAGTCGAGGGCTGTTAATAAGCCCAAGGGCTGTTCATCATTGCTGCAGGGCCGCTAATGAATCATGATGCCTGACAACAATCATGTTATTACTATTATTACCAGGCCATTGTAATGAACGAACGATGATTTTATCAGTATACTTACAGTGCGACCGATTCACAGTGCAATGAAACTTGTTTCCATCTGATAGTGCTTCGTTTCAGCACAGAAATAATCACTAAAGTTGGTTCGATATTTCTGTTTCGATCGTGTGTTCGACTTCAGTTCAGAAATACAAAGGGACGTCATCCGAATGGGAGTAATTCATTAGACCATGGAATCTAAAACTAGCCGGGCCGCTAATGGCTATTTATACCATTATCGCCTGCGGCCCGGCTTCATCGAATGACGTCACTGAAATTATGGAGTTTTAACGGGCCTCCAAACTTATGTTAATCGACTAGTAACTTACAGATTGAGTGGTAATAATATGAAATAAAAACCAAAATCAAGACTCTTTTAACACAACCAATGCCAAACCTGAGGCAAGATTTCACAACCAAATAGCTGTAACACAATAATAAGCCCCATTTACAATTTTACACGGGAATATAAAAAGTTGAGGAGTCCCAGGGAATTTGGTTTACACACACTGTCGAGCAACCATTTCTTTCAGCTTTACCAAGTTTCTAGAATCTAAATCTTATTGTTTTACAGTTGGTTGAAGCATTTTCCTTTGCATCTGCATTCGATTTCGAAAGATGACCTCTGTTTTCTGTTGAAATGACAGCATTTCAGGCAACAAACATCAAACGTTTCCTCACGCACATCAAGGGAGGTAACTCTTACTCTTTCAGTGAATGGAAACTCCACTTTTCAAATATGATATTCCTTATGAAAAGTCCCATATTTTTTTTAATTATATGTTTGTTCTTTGTTCACAAAGTAGATCAGTGTTAACCTCGTGAGCAATCGGAAATGTGTCATTTTCTTCAATAGTAATTCCGAACTAGGCCGGAACACATTTCCTAATTTCGCTACAACTTACGTTCTCAACCTGGCTGCAGTCACGATGTGCGCATTTCATTTCGCATTTTGTGGGTTTAACTTTAGGGTTAGAAAAGTCAAATATCTCAGAGAAACTACGAAGCAAAAGTGAATGTCGTTTACCTCCTATTATTGTCCGAATGAGTGAAGCATGTCCCGGACAATCGACGAGGGTGTATTGTAAACGTTCATAACGTGAAGCGACGGAATCAGCGAGGTGCTCCGGGAAATCCACTTGGAAAGATGAAAATCCCAAATCAAGTGTTATTCCCCTTTCTTTACTCTGTGGGTTTTTATCGAAACATGCTGTACTTGCTGTGGTACTGAGAGCTTTAGATAAGCTTGTTTTACCACTGTCAACGTGACCAAGTACGCCGACATTGAAATTGAAAACGTGACTCGCCATTTCAGAAAAACACAAAAGATAATATTATAAGTT
Source organism: Pictodentalium vernedei (assembly GCA_031216915.1). Lineage (NCBI taxonomy): Eukaryota > Metazoa > Mollusca > Scaphopoda > Dentaliida > Dentaliidae > Pictodentalium > Pictodentalium vernedei. The sequence continues at coordinate 247,254,928 of CM062291.1, forward strand.
ATGTCCCTTCGTGTGAATATGTTGCATAGTAGTCGCCCATGATGTGTGTATGAATTCAATGACATCACTGACCCGATAACGACAAAAGAACGGAGGGAAGCCTTCACACCACTCACAAAAAGATAAAGGTAATACCAGCTGGTTTGCGACTGGCATCGAAAACTGAAGATTTTCCAATTGCCCTCTTCAACAGAACTACTCCAGCGGTTACACTGGTCCAAAACGGCACAAGAAGTAATTGTCGAATATTGGTTTTGACTGCAGTGTAACGCAAATTACAATTACAAATTGGACGTAATGACCAACCAACTGACATGAAAAGAAACTACTTGAAATGTCATCATCCGCTCGCGAAACTTTCTATATCCATCATAAAAGTATCTACGTATCGATGTGTTCTGTTTCTTCAATTGAGTTTAATAACACTTCAGAATTCCCCCCACAGGGGAGGATGTAGGCCTGCACTTGGGGGGGGGGGGGGGGGGGGTCCATAGAGAAAAGGGAACCCACATATCGAGGTTCTCATACAGAAGGGAACTATCTTTATACTGATAAAGAATAGAGATAGCCCCTTTCTGCATGGGAGTTTCTATATATCCCAACGCGAGACGTGGAAGCCCGCAAAGCACAGGAGAGGGGATTGCTTATTGAGGTACCCCCCCCCCCCCCTTCCCTGCGACAAGAATTGTGAATCTGGAAAACTCTTCCCCGAATAAAGTTTTGACGCATCGTAGGACAGTTCTTCGGGAGGGTTGTCCACGACCGAAATTCCAACTTCATCCCCGGGTGGTAACCAAATTTCCATCTTCATGTAAGTCTGTCTACGCCATCTCCCACCACACTCCCTCCACCCCTGGAAATTTCCGGGATGTTATCTCAGAATTTCTCCATTTTTACCATTAGGGACCTCAAAATTCAAGTTTATTGAAATTTTAGCTCGGAATTGGGAGGCGGTGAGACCATCCGACACTCTCTCCTACCCCCCCCCCCCCCACACACACACACACAGACGCGCCCTTCTCCATCTCAATTTCAGAGGAAAGATGAGTTAGGCTAGACCCAGCGTCCCCCGACTGCTCCCGTTGCGAGGGTTGTGTCGGACTGGACATGAACTGTGCAAGGTGTGGCCCTTCTGAAGTCCTTCTCTACCTCCTCTTCCTTCTCCGACTTCTTCCTGTCCAGAAATTCCGCAAGTGGATTTGCATCCCGGCGTCTGGCAGCTGGTCCCTTCCTTCTCTTTCTCTTCTTCTTTAGCTCTTGGATTTCGACGGATAGATCTTCCCCCACCCAGTCCGAGTCACTTAGAGGGCGACCAGTGCGGGAGAAAATCTCCCCTCGAAAGGTGCTATACCTCTCCAAGGACGGCGATTCGATTTCTTTCTCAATATCCACTGAGCAGCTAGTTGACCCCTTCACACTCTGAAGTTAGAGATGCGAATAAATGGGCGTCGGCGTATAATAGAGGAGAAAAATTACCACTCTTTATATACATTTACTAGATATCTCGACGTAAATCTTTTTTCCGCTCATCGCTCCAATTGATAAGCCATAATAATAACAATGATAATTATTTGTATTCAAGGCAACGTGATATTTATACAAGCTTCCGTTCTTACAGAATACTTTGGTTTCACATTACAATCGAGTCTGGAGTTTCAAATCAAATCAAATGGTTTCACGAGTCGAAGGCGCGCAGGGGCGGTGTGGAGCAAGCCTCTTTCGACCCTCTTTCACGGCTGAATTTTCTCGCAGCATGTCTGGGCGTGTCAGAGGAGGAGAAGGGAGGGTACTCAGTAGGTGTCCGGGATCTTGGTGTTCTTAGTTGGCTGTTGGTCAAGTTGATGTGGTGTTTCTGTGTTGATTTTGGGTATTATCCCAAGGGCGAGGACCAGTATGAGAGGGAGACCTCTCAACAAAGGTCCTACCTCTCCGGCCGAGGGTGATGTGCTGATGTTTTCAGGCAAGTATAGTCTGCCATTTATGTAATCTGGTTGTGGTGGGCCATCATTGGCAAGTACAGTCTGCCTCAGTCAAGTGTTGGAGGTAGAGTTGGCTTCTGCGTGTAGACCTCTTTGACAGGATTAGACCGGATAGAGCAAAAAAAACAACGACCCAGACGGAGACCACCCAAAGAAAGACCCGAACTTCCCTGGTTCGGAGGCAGGCCTGCATGTTAACCTATTTGGCCGGGTCTGAATGCACACTAGGTGTGTTTACAAAAAGGGCCAGAAGTGGGACGCAGGACCAACGCTCGCCTCCCCGGTGGTAGGTGACCATCTCTGGGAATGGAATGAAGGGTGATCAGAATCCATAGCGGTTACTAAATATCCATAGCGGTTATAAGTCCGTGACGGCTATTTGGGAAAAATAAAAAGTCTAGGTGTACCTGCTTCAATAGAAGAGAATTGAATTAGTATGATGTAAATAAGCGACAAAAAACGGGGTGGGGGCTCTTATGTAGTTGTATTTTCTACCTGGGGCCTTTTAGATCTTTTGGGGTATTTTCTCAAAGACAGATTGTCCCAATGATGTATCATGACTAACCATGACGTTTTTACCTATGGTTAGTTTCGCGGTTCGTGGAGACCAGGGATACCTGAGTCGAATCGGACTAACCATGACGTTTCACCGATGGTTATTTTCTGAGTCGAATCGGACCAAGCATGACTTTTTTACCTATGGTTAGTTTCGCGGTTGGTGGAGGTCAGGGGTCCTGAATCGAATGGGACTAACCATGAGTTTAATAACAAACTGGCACATTGCGGTGTCACGCTGTGAACCCACAAGGCGTACGTGAGATTAATAGTCTAAATATTGAAGTCGTGCTTCTCAATTATCAGCGTAAAATAAACACTACATTAAACGGTTGGTACTGATGTATCACCAGATTTTGAAAGGGCGCATGGAAAAATCGAGGGGGGGGGGAGGTCCGGGCGCCGCCCCCTGTAGACCCGCTCTTGCCCCAGAACATGGTTTATGTACCCTGAATGGAACAAGCGCTTGCCGGGCTTGTTCCATTCAGGGTTCTTTAGCTATGTTTTGGAGACAAAAATGACAGTGCAAACAAAAAAAAAATGAATAGCGTTTTTGTGAACATTAACATTTGAACAAGTTTTGAGCGTCACGTTAGGAAAGGGCTAACCCTGTCTCCAGCAATGCCATGTGACCCCTCATTCGAACGATCTCGACGAGATCGTTCAAAAAAGGGGTCACATGATATGGTTCTGTTTAAATGTTTGGAAAAATAATTTCTTTCAACAGCTGAGTTTTCTTTTTACAAGGGTGGATGTGGCCCATTCGTTAGGGAAGGATTAACTACCTTGAATGAGGTAATGACACAGTTAACTGAACCATACAAGATGCCATTTTATAACGGCATTGTCAAGTTGAGTGCAAGTACGTTGCAGCAGAAAAATAGATGTCCCTAAATAGCCGGTGAAGATATTCCCGACCACAAGTCAACTTCGAATGATGCAGTGTCATTTAGCGCGATAATGTTATGGTCTACATTACACTTTCAGCCCTACATGCCGTTGAGCAAGTAATGATTCAAACCTGACAATCCAGTTTCATGTGTAGATTCTTGGGTAATAGACTCCAGTGCGGTGATGTTGTACAAACACGCACAATTCAATCCAATTCAGTGGCAAGATCAATGGTTTCGCGTGTCGAAGGCGCGCAGGGACGGTGTGGAACAACCTCCCTTTTGACCCTCTTTCACTGCATATTTGAAATTCAGCAACATGTATATATATGGGCGCGTTAAAGGAGAAAAGAGGCCTGGGTCGGGTTAATAGCGTCTGTTCTTTTTGCCATTTTTCTTGTTTTTTCGGGTGAGTGCTTCTTTGATGTGCGTGTGGAATTCCTGATTCCTGACTTTCATGGTTTGTAGGCGTTTCTCTGGATATGAAAGGATTTTGTCTTTGTTTGCGCATTCTTCCAAGTGGTCTTCAAAATATTTTCTGAATTGGCTGATGGAACCGATGACATAAACCTTGAGTGATCCGTAGAGGTCGATGGCGGGCTCATCCAGGACTTCTATGAATTCGGCAGATGGTATATCGTCTAGGTTATCGTTTGCCACATCGGAGCCCATGCTTGATTGGTCCAAGCAGATAGGAGATACAGGTTTCGACTGGGTGACCTCCATCTCCTCCTCAGCCCCCCGTCTCCCCGCCTTGCGACCCCTTCCGTGAAGAGGTGGGGGTTAGCGTTGGAGGGGAAGGATGTGCGGATTTGATGGTTGACACCTTCTCCTCTTCCTGTTTCTCTGTCCCTGTCTTTCTCCTCTCGAGTCTGGCTTCCAAGCGCCGGGCGTCCCTGTGCTTGGTTTATGGACTTTTCCTTCTTCTTTTCCTTCTCTTTTTGAGGCCTCCGGACTTACTCGGGTGAAGACCAGTGTGAGAGGGGGCACTCTCGCCAAAGGTACTACCTCTCCCAGAGGAAGGTGGGGTAGTGTTCTCTGTCTCAAACTCCAGGGTCAGGTGGACATTCTCACCTTTCCTCTGGATAATCCAGTTGATATGAAATGAAATGAAACTTTATTTTGCAGCATAGGCCTACTCATGTACAGTTTACATAAATACAAAATAATAAAAAAGTGTACACTGCATGGAAATTGCATAGCCAGAAAGGCTGTCTTCCTGCCATTCCCAGACATGATTTATTTTGTCCTGACATCAGAGTGGTTTAGTTCTTTGTCCTCCCCGATTCACAATAAGTGAACCCTTAGAGAGGCTTTTTGTAAAGCTTTCCCCATGACAAGACAAGACCATAGCTGACAAGGCTTTCTTCAGTTGAGTTGGAATTGCCATGTTCACCATAGTAAGCAAGTAGCTAATTGACACGTCTCCACACTCTGAAGTCAGAGGTGCGATGTGGCGATGGCGAGGAATTCAGTGGCTTTTCGGTTTTCACAACTTACGCTAAAGGTGCTAATCTCACTCAAAACTTCACACGAAGCTGATCAAAGTTGGCCGATAGTACATGGACGTTACATGTTAAGACATACTGATTACAATAACGCACAGATTCGAATGAATGGTTTCACGCGCCGAAGGCGCGCAGGGACGGTTTGGGGAGCAAGCCCCTTTCGACCCTCGTTGACTGTATTGTAGTTTACTGTATAATTTTTTTTATGTCAGAGCGTGGTAGAGGAGGGAAAGAGTAAAGGTGATCAGCGGCGTCTGTGTCTCCTGCGGTTTTTCTTGGTGGGAGGAGGATGTGTCGGAGAGATTGATGTTGGTGGCGTTGTTGGATCTGGAGGAGTAGTAGATTGTTCCTTGGCAACGAATGGCCTGATCCTAGCTGCTGTTTCTTCCTGAGATTTCCTGTAGCTTTTGAGGTTGATTACAAGGATTGTCCTGATTGAGTATCCTGGAAAGTTTTTGTCGATGTAGAACTTCTATTCTCCTGGAACCTGGCTCGGGTGGTGTCGTCCTGTATCTCCTCCCCAAGGAATGCCTCCACGGACTCCGGGAAGCTCTCCTCCTGGTCGGACTCCTGGTCCAAAGAAGCTGGAGAAGCAAGAGCTGGAAGGGTGGAAGGTGCGTCATCTGGGACACCTTCGTGTACCATTGACAGATCATCCTCCTCCATCTCCTCTTCAGATGAAGAGTCTGATGAGCTAGAGAATGAACTGTCACCTGACGACCCATAGTCCTCCGGACCCTCCTCCTGGGAGAGGGGTGCCGAGCTGGACAAGGGTTGTTCAGGGATGACATGTGTTGACCTTTGACGCCCTCACTTGCTTCCTTCTCTTCCTTTTCCTTCTTCTTCTTCCCCAGGAACTCCGTCATTCGGCTGGCATCTCGTCGTCTGGCGGAGGGTCCCTTCTTTCTCATCCTCTTCTTCTTGGTGGTGGCTGTATTGCTCCGGCGGTCTTCGTCCAGCTTGTCCGTGTCACTAGGAGGGTGACCAGTGTGAGGGGAAATCCCCTCACGAAAGGTGCTACACCTCTCCAAGGACGGCGGTTCGGGTTCTTTATCAAAATCCACTGTCAGGTGAATTTTACAATTGAGCACCTGGATACTCCAGGTGGTGGCAAGGGTAGCCTTCACTTTGACAAGTGTTTCTTGGATCACAAGTGGGAGCTCCACTGACCAGTTGTTAGCACTTCGGAGTCCAAGGTGCGAATGTCAACGCATAGATTTGAGCTGCTATTTTAATATATATGGCTGTCTTAAACGAGTGTAGCACAATTGTCACGGTGGAAATGGGATAAACTCTTTCTTAGTCAAGTCATTTCGTAATCAACGCAAATTTAGTCAATTCGTAAATGGACTCGTTAGTTACGAATTCAAACGATGGGAGAGGCGGAATTTTTTTAGGGCACATATAACGGATTGGGCGGGTTATCGAAGCGACCGAAAAGCGATTTTCCTACCAAATTTCCCACCACATTTCTTTTTAACCTGTTTTGAGACATTATAACCACGTTCCAACCAAAGACGATGGCGTAGACATTGGGGCGGAGGGAGCATTTCCGATAGCGGCAATATAGTTCATGCAGCATTTACTCTGCAGCCCTACACAATCGCGTATTTGCTTTTTGAAATGAAATACAAATTGACATTAATCAAACTTATATTTTTCTGCCTGCTATACCCTCAAAGACAACTTAAGAGTTTAAAAAACTGTGTGACCAGAAAGCAAATATCTTAAAATGAAAGTAGGGGTGTGTGAGGTCGCGTAGAACATTATTTGGATACCAGAGTGGCCACTGTTGTGGCTGTAAACCGAAACACTCTCTACTACTTGGCACAACCATACAACAGTTAGCATCCTCTTCTACTGCCATTGATGTTGGCTAGCTTTCAAGACTGGTCCCAATGCTCTTGCGTCCCAACTACTCCTGGACAAATTTTGACTTATCAGAAATCATGTAGTAGAAGCTAGTTGTAGTCAAAGCAGTCAGTATTGCTGAATTTGCTGGAAGCACAAGTAAAGGTGGTAAGAAGTAGTTAGAAAGTCTGCTGAAGTATTATCTGCAGCGGGTGTATGTATAGGGGAGAAGTAGTAGACTAGCTGCTAGTAGTGCAGTAAATGCAGATGTTGAGGTGAGTAGTAGTAGTAGTAGTAGTAGTAGTAGTAAGTAGTGGCAGTAGTAGTAGTAGTAGTAGTAATAGTACTGGGGGAGGGTGGCAGTAGATGTGTTGGAGGGCAGAAGTAAGAGTGGGGAGCAGCATGTACAACGATGATGGAATACTCTGTTGTCACAGTCACGGTCATGTATTCCTCTAATGCCGGACAAATACTTGCTAAAGAAGGGCGATTATGATTCGATAAAAATTAAATATATCGTAAAACTCATTAAAAATACCATGGTATTGTCCTAGAACACCATGATGAACCAAAGCAAACCATTATTTTAGCATGCTGTTTTAAGACAATGTCATTGTTATCGTGGTGTAGTACTTTTTTATAAGGGAAATTCTACAGTTTTCAGTATTACAGTATAATAAAACAAATAAGTGATCGCAAGAGACCAAAGACTGTAACACACATGGTGTGCTATACTGAGCATTACTTGCTGCCCAGATAAGTAATAGCTGAATAATATTGCCCGCTTTCGTGGTGCACCAGATGTTGGCATGCTACGTTCCAACATTCTCCGAAAAGTTTTAACATAACACGGTTGTTTTCTTTATTCTCCGGTGGTGGAGGGATTCCCCGCCCGGACCCACCAGCGAATAGTACAAGTTTAGGTCTACTATAAGATAGGACAGAGAGATTTGTAGTTGTAATAGTTTTGATTGGGATGGCATCATGGGTGGATGTAAAGGGCGATGCCTTCGAGTGCGAAGCAATAAAGAATCGTATCTTTTGATAGCACGCATTATGGTAGAACAGCGTGGGGAATAGAAAAAAAAAAAAACGATGTTAGCAAAAGTAAAGGCAAGGATACGATGTTGGTGATACGAATAATCCGACATACGGGACTGTGTGCTTTACAGAAAATGGGACATAATCTGAACAACGTAATGTTGGATTACACAGTGGACATCGGCAGCGATCGACGTCTCTATGACGCCGCGATCGCGATATGACGTCGCAACGTCATTAATTTAAAAACGCCAACCGCCCCGCAAGAAAAGTTTGAAAACTCACCTTTCCCTGTTTATCTCCTTATAAAATAGGGCCTAGGCCTAAGTACTACTGTTTACACAGTCCCTGTTATGGGTAGCTGTATGCAGCTGCATTGATATACATGTATTATAGTATTCTAGGTTAGGCCTATACGCATAGGCTATGTATGCCACACAAGAGCCGGATTAAGTCGGAACCTTGGAGCTGAAGGAACGGCTCATTTCGATTTCAGCAAAGCTATTCCAAAGCAAACTCGTTCTGAAGGCATTTTTCTACAATTCTACTATTGTATATTGTTTATTTTAAAACAAGACGGGAATTACAGACACTTTATTGTGTCTCAATCGCAAGCTGAAAAAGAATGTTTATTAGCCCCATGGTCTGTATCTTCATCACATAGCTTGTACACTATAAGTATAACGCGGGGTTCAGGTCTAGCCTCTCATCCATGAATGTTCAAAACTTCAAATGTAAGCTGAAGCCTAGTCTTCTGGTCACTTTTTTCTCAGGGAACTCATCAAGTAGCCTCTTTGGGACCTCAATTAAAATACTTTTTTTCGCACTGTACAAGACTACTCGGTTGTCATATAAAGGCCTAGTATACTTAGGTCTAGAATAACGAACGCTTTCATACAAAGAATAGGCCGGTTTTGCATGATGAAAATTTCACGATTCGTCAAATGGTCATGTAGCTTGCATTATAGTCTTGGGCAAAAATTGAATTCAAATTTTAATTCATTAACAAAATATTATGTACTGGTAGTAAACATGAATTAAAGACAGCTGAAGAATCATTTTTTTATCTGATTTTAGACTATTCTTTTAGGCTGTCTGCTGCTGAATTGCATTTTCTCACTCTCATAGCCATAACCAGGGAGGTAGATTCTCTGTGCCATAAGTTAACATAAGGTTTTTCTTATCTTCTCACTCTCAGCACCACTGACTCCCTCGACTCCACCCCAATGGTAATCAATAATGCACGCCCATTTGCGGGAGAGTGAGAAAGATTCGGAAGTACATAGTCACGAATTTGCACGCGAATCATCAGAATGGGAAAACAGACTGATGTGCAAATTGTGGGGACACACTAAAAAGTGTAGCCCGAGCCCGAGCCCGAGCTGAGAATATGGTGTAGCTGAGAAATAAAGTTTCGTTTTCTTTCTTATTTATCGTTAGATTTCAGTTATTTTTGGTATATAAATCACTGGGAGCCAAATGAATCTAGACAAAGTGAAATGGGTATTTTTAAACGTCTATTTCGTGAAATATACGAAAAAATTACTCCGAGAGACACTAAAAAGTGTAGCCGAGAATATGGTGAAGCCGAGTTATAAAGTGTCGTTTTCTCGTTTGTTTGTCAATTAATTTCAATAATTTTTGGTGTATGTATTAGTGATAGATAAGCGAATCCAGACAAAGTGAAATGGATATTTTAAACAGTATATTTTGAGAGAAATACGAAAAAATAACTCCGAGAGACACTGACAAGTGTAGCTGAACTTCCGAATGTAGGACACTAAGAAACAGGACACTAAGAAACACATTTTTTTTTTAAAAGTTACAATATTTATATAATTAACACTTTCCAAGCAAATGTTTTTCAACTGTTAAGTTAATTAAACTTGTTAACTTATATTTTGGGTGTATTTATTTATTTTTCATTCGAATTTGTCTTGTTTTTTTACTATTATTACTAAATGTAGAAGGATATACATGTAAAACTTTCCACATAATTATTTATTAATTATCGTGTATTTGACTCTATTACAAGATATAAATTGTAATATCTCTTTACACACAAATTATTCTCTCATACAAATGTCACATCTCAAGGATATTGCCCCTGAAGAAGCTGATGAGTTAATAGATTATTTTGATAAAACATATGTTAGTGGAAGCTACCGTATGATGAGAAATGAGGACAATACTGACACTGCGTCTTCGTCGTGTTCCGCCACTTTATCCACCTGCTGTGTGGAACTGTCATGCAGCTACACTCGCAGATGAACACAGAACAAATAACATATGCGAGGGGTGGAATAACATGTTTCTAAACTTAGTTGGACATTACCATCCATCTGTGTAGAAAGTGATACAGTGGTACAGCGGGTTATTGACCTGGTTCCAATGACATCCATATCAGTATGGTTTTATCCATTCCACTTTGCAGAGTTACAGGGCGGGGAAAGGCTTAAATATTTGATACAGGAATTTTGTGCTACATGTACTTGTTGTGCTAAAGGGTCAATGACTCATCAAATTCAATTTCCTGCATATTGCATATGACATCCATATCATTATGGTTCTATCCGCTTTGCACAGTTACAGGTCAGGGAGAAGTGTTAAAGGTTTTAAGTTTATAGGATTGTACCCTATGTTATGCCATATTGTGATATATCATGTTATGTACATGTCTTTTTATGCAGAAAAAAATAAAGACAGCTTTGTATCAACTTATCGTCTTTTTTTAAGTTCTACACACCAACTGTCACCAGAAGCATTTTTAATTGTTCTGTTCCTTAGTATCGACCAGACCACACCCTCAAAGAACTGCCACCAGCGAGGCGAATTATTATAAAAACACATATTTTAGGATTTTTTATTGGTTAATATATATTGGTTTCCATTACTTTGTTTTAAAAATTGACTTTCAGACAATTTTAATTCAAATTTTTGAAACTAAAGTATTAGGTAAAAAAACGGGAAAAGTGTTTCTTAGTGTCCGTTTCTTAGTGTCCTGTTTCTTAGTGTCCTACCCAAAAGTGTTTCTTAGTGTCCTGTTTCTTAGTGTCCTGTTTCTTAGTGTCCGATAACCGAATTTCCGAGCCAGTTAATTAACTGGACCGGCTCCGGTATACACTTGAAAGTGTATCTGGATTGCTAAGCTAATTAATTAACAGAGGCGAAATGTAATTTAACATATGATAATAGAACATTTTATAAATATTTTTACAATTTTTTACAAATGTATCCGGCATTCTTGGTAAAAGGTAATACATAATAATAAAACATTTCATAAATGCCATTTTTACAAATGTAATCATCATTAGCACAAGTGATATTTGCACACTCATAATGCGCCTAAGATTCACAGTTTTCCTCACTACATTCAACCATATTATCAAATAAATTTGGCATTCTTCACAATCCAAGTCCAATTCATATGTCATTTTATGCTACCACCGCCACCCCTCGTCCCCTTCGCAGTGAACATTTTTACCCACATATACTGATCACAAAGAGCGTCTTTTGTATAATATCTTCGAACTAAAAACAAAAAACAGAATAGCCATGAAGAATAATCACCAAGACTATTGTTATGATGCTATTGTTAGGATTACTGTTAATCGCCTTTATTGTGAAAATAATGTCAACATACTAGTTAATTAACCCGGTCGAAGGGACGAACACAAACGAACATAAACGAACATAAACGAACATAAACGAACAGAAGAGAAAATAATAGAAAATACAAGTTAAAAATGGTTGAGGGTGCATATGCAGGTATATGTGGATATATATTATTCGTTTGTAAAATTTTATTCACTTCTGATGAGTATTTTGATGATTAATAAGGTTTATAAAATGTACGACGGCGCGAAATTCTTGTATTCGTTAAGTAGTTGCCTGCTTGAAGCTGTCGACAAGATGCGACAAAGGTGTGAAATCAATTAGCTGTCTATCTGAGGATGAATGTCGCTGAGGAAAACAGCGAAATTTAGGTTTAAGAGGATGGCAAGCGCCTATTTTAATCATGTGTAAAATTGTATCCACGTCTGATGAGTATTTTAGTGATAAATAAAGATTATAGCCATTATTTGGATTGACAAACATGCATCAAACTCTCGCTTTGGATTCCGAGGACGCATCACGGCGAGTCGGGGACAAACCGTGATCTACCCTTAGAAAGCGGAGCAGGACTCGGATACATGTAGCATATTGTACACCCACATAATGATAATAATCTAAAGATCTTACAATATCTTGGGGATAAGTCATTAAAGCCCACTTTAAGCTTTCCTGAAAAACTTTCCCCGAACAAGCTCACCCTCCACCAACGCGGGCTCCCACTAACGAGAGAGGACAACCAGGCGCGTAGCCAGGAAAAAGTTTCCGGGGGGGGGGGGGGGGAGATAACTGGCGGGGGTGGGTCTGGGGGTCCTTCCCCAGGATTTTTTTTTTTTTGGAGGGGGGGGGGGGGGGGTATGGGGAAAATTTCCCACGAAAATTTTAAAATCTAAGTCTAACTACTGGCGGGAAACATTTGGAAGGGGGTACAGCTACATTTTGGGGAGGGGGCACCTGCCCCCTGTGGCAACGACAAATCCTGGGACACCTCCACCCACAGACTCTCACCAACGAGCCCCATCCACCCCCGGTTCTTTCCAGGAAACGAGTTCCGTGATACAGTAGGCCTAGCCGCTTCGCGATAAATGTTAGCCCAATAATATTAGCCTTCGCCTGTGCTCCGAATTTATTATTATTATTTTTTTTTAATATGTCGCACCGGTGCGACATATTAAAAAATAAAAAAATAATAAATTCGGAGCACAGGCGAAGGCTAATAGTATTGGACTAGATAAATGTTAAACTCCCCTCATCCTTTGCCCGGGCTTGGGACCGGCAGACTTAACAGAGTCAAGTCAGGCGGATTTAGAGGGTTTTTTCCCCCTTTTTTTTTCAGTAATAAATTTTAACACCCGCCCCCCCCCCCCCTCCCCGCAGACTTAACAGAGTCAACTTAGTCGGATTCAGAGTTGTTGTTTTTCCAAAATGTTTTTTTAGCAATAAATTTTAAACTCCTCTCATCCTTTGCCCGGGCTTGGGACCGGCATACTTAACAGAGTCAAGTGAGGCGGATTTAGAGTTGTTTTTTTTTTTTTCAAAAAGTTATTCTATTACTTCTTTGGCAGATATATTCTGATTTTCTTTTCAATTCACTGCCTTACTATAATTATATTTAATGTGAAAAAATGAGTTATCCAAAATAAATTTAAGAATTCTTTTTTCTTTTTGACAAACAGTACAAGCCGCGGAAATAAGTTGTATGATACCCACTAAAACGAAAGTGACCATTTTAGTGGGTAACATACAACTTATTTTCGCTAGTACTGTAGCAGTGCCTTTTTGGCTACTGTAAGCAGTGCATCTCCTGCTGTGCGGTGCATATTTCTGCCACCGCAGCCGTACAACATTTGGCTTTTTTGGTCATTTTTGACATAGCAGTAGTGCCTTTGGCTACTGACAGTACAAGCCGCGGAAAATAAGTTGTATGATACCCACTAAAATGAAAGTGACCATTTTAGTGGTAACATACAACTTATTTTCGCTAGTACTGCAGCAGTGCCTTTTGGCTACTGTAAGCAGTGTGTTTCGAACATCTCCTGCTGTGCGGTGCCCGGGATTTTTTTCTCGGGTCGCGTTTCTAGGAGAGTATGGGTAGGGTTGTCCCCAATGTTGTAGCCACACGGGGCTGGGGGGAGGGGGACACTTACCCCCTCCCCAAAATCTAGCTGTGTCCCCTTCCAAATGTTTTCCGCCAGTAGACTTAGATTTTAAAATTTTCCTGGGGAAGAACCCCCCCCCCCCCCCCCCCGAAAAAAAATTCCTGGAGAAGGACCCCCAGCACCCCCGCCTTTCGCGCATCTGATGGCTATACCCCCCCCCCCCCCCTGTTATCGCCCCCCCCCCCCCCCCTGGAAACTTTTTCCTGGTTGTCCTCTCTCGTTAGTGGGAGCCCGCGTTGGTGGAGGGTGAGCTTGTTCGGGGAAAGTGTTCAGGAAAGCTTAAACTGGACTTTAATGACTTATCCCCAAGATATTTTAAGATCTTTAGATTATTTTCATTATGTGGGTGTACAATATGCTACATGTATCCGAGTCTTGCTCCGATTTCTAAGGGTAGATCACGGTTTGTCCCCGACCTCGCCGTGATGCGTCCTCGGAATCCAAGCGAGAGTTTGATGCATGTTTGTCAATCCAAATAATGGCTATAATCTTTATTTATCACTAAAATCCTCATCAGACGTGGATACAGTTTTACACACGATTGAAAATAGGCGCTTGCCATCCTCTTAAACCTAAATTTCGCTGTTTTCCTCAGCGACATTCTTCCTCAGATAGACAGCTAATTCATTTCAGTTTCACACCTTTGTCGCATCTTGTCGACAGCTTCAAGCAGGCTACTACTTAACGAACACAAGAATTTCGCGCCGTCGTATATTTTATAAACCTTATTAATCATCAAAATACTCATCAGAAGTAGAATAAAATTTTACAAACGAATAATATATACCCACAAATAGCCTACCTGCATATGCACCCTCAATCATTTTTTACCTTGTATTTCCTGTTATTTTCTCTTCTGTTCGTTTATGTTCGTTTGTGTTCGTTAAATAGTAGGACCCAATTAACCGGCTCGGTCTTTCAGCTACACTTGTTTGTGTCTCTCGGAGTTATTTGTTTCGTATTTCTCATAAAATATACTGTTTAAAATATCCCTTTCTTTTTATCTGGATTCGCCTGGCTATCACTAATATATATATACCAAAAATTATTAAAATTGAGCGATAAACAAACGAGAAAACGACACTTTATTGCTCGGCTACACCAGATTCTCGGCTACACTTTTTAGTGTCTCTCGGAGCAATTTTATTGTATATTTCACTAAATATGCGTTTAAAAACACCCATTCACTTTGTCTAGATTCATTTGTCTACAAATGATTTATATACCACAAATAACTGAAATCTAACAATAAATAAGAAAGAAAACGGAACTTTATTTCTCAGCTACACCATATTCTCAGCTCGGGCTACACTTTTTAGTGTGTCCCAAATTGTGGCTCATACCTATAGTTCCCCGAAGAGCGAAAACGTTCTGCCAGAAAGACTGGGTAGATTCTCCGCGGTTCTGCTTACGTCAAACGTGGAGATAATGCATCATGATGATGTCATATCGCTACGGTTTCAAAATGGCGCTGTCCATAAATTTGCAAAGTTTGTTGCTTTGTTTGATGATTTTCAGTTCAGGTAATGATAGTTATCCATACGATATTGATTGAGCATCCCACATAGGCAGGCAAAGCTTAATGAAATGTTTGATTGTGGGAGGGCTGGCGGGGGGTGGGGGGGGGGGGGGGGGGGCGCACTTCAAGTTTAGTCACAGGGGCTCGTTACAAACAATGACTGAGGAATTAAATAATATTATAAAATAAGCATAAACTGGATACCCCCCTAGTATATAATATTATTTAATTCCTCAGTCATTGTTTGTAAGGAGCCCCTGTGGTTCAGTGTGTGACTCAGTGATACTGTCTAGAGACATTTTCGATTGAATTTTCCTGCTTGAACTTCGAAGTTGACACTAAGTCAAACATCTTACGAGTTACATGGCGTCGCCATGTAACTTGTAAGATGTTTAAAAGTATGATGGCGTTGGCTCTGATTTTGGAGTGGACGATGGTTGTAGGGACACATAGAATTGGAAGAAGTAGACGAGGAGGTGGAATAGGCTAGCCAAATACAGTCAAGGTGCCAATAGCGGATCAACCCCATTAGCGGATCACTCAGTCATGAATGATCACGTTGAATTAAAAAATGATTGTTTGATTTATGAACCGAGTCCACAGTCATGTAGGTATGGGCAATGTTTAGCAACCGGGAGAATATCACCTGTGAAGTCTGCCGTTTAATACTGAAAATAAAAATAGGAAGTACAAACCCCTTCCGATTTGGGGAAGTTTTTCCAAGAACTGAAACGGAAACAAAAACCAAACACGAAGTTCATCCGCTGAACAAAAGTTAAAGTTTATGGTGTCATTTTGAAGGTTAGAATATAGGCAATCTAATTATAAAAAAATCCAGACCAATCAGACACGAAAAGATGAAATAAACTTTGATCCGCGTGCCTCGGTCAACTACCCATTAGCGGATCACGCACTGCAAAAACGAGGAAACGCGGCAAACTCAATTTTGTTTACTGTGATTACATATGAAATGAATTATTTGCATGGGTTGTTTCGGATAGTGCAAATATGCCAACCACATGATCATTTCCACATTCTCATCGAAATTTGGTAATAATTTTTTTTTTCAAATATAGTGTTCCGAGCTATAAGAAAGTTAAGAAAAAAACCCAAATAAAATACATGTAAGTAATCGAATTCACTCGGCGACCATACGAATTCTTGAGCAACTTGCAGTGAAAGTCTAAGCCTACCACTCGGTATTTTGTGTTTTAAAAGTAGTTAGTGTTCCAAATGCTAGCTGACAAACTTCGAGTGCTGTGTTCCGATTTCAGTTTGTGCAGAAAAACTAAAATATATCCCCCACGACTCACTAGCAGTTACAATAATATAAGGGCTCGCCGCTGATTCCCCGCGATTATCGGAAGAGAACGCACATGGATGCTTTATCCAACAAAGCGGCAGAAAACGCCCAGAAAGTTCACACAAATTGTGCTCCGAAAATCTGAAATATATTGAATGTTGCATATTACACCCATGGAAATATGGATATCATTGGAGCTCACCAAGCCGGTCCAATGATATCCACATTTGCATGATTTCATTGAGAGATACCCATCAAATCTCCAAAGATCAGTAGGGGAATTAGAGAGAAGGGGGGGGGGGGGGGGCAGGGTGGGGACACCCAACGCAGACCTGAACTATTTTCTGAGATACACTGGAACAAACTGATTATAAGCATAAAACACCGAACCTCTTCACCAAAATCAACTTTTCCAAACGGAATTCGACATTTTGTGAATATTGTCTTTTCAGTAAAAGGGCGATTCTCTGAAATGGTGACATAAATTGAAAAAAATAAATTTGAAATAAAACAGGTTACTTATTGAATTTTTTTAAGGTGAGATATCAGGGTTCATGATTTCTGTGTCCGAAAAAGTTGATATTAGACCGAATCTCAGAAATTTTTTGAGTTATGGCTGGCTATGTATTTTTTCTCAAAAACACAACTTTTTTATGTTTACCATCAATACTTCAAAACAAAGGGAATGTGACACAAATACTTGTTTTTTTCTATTAGTTTCTATCCATGTAGTTAGACAGGTCATTAAAAGCTGAAACACCTATAATTCAATTCAGCATTTTGTCATTTCGTGGAAATTTCTACCCCACCATATCCCCAATGTCCTGTACAACACTTTTTTTTAATAAAAGTTTTGTGGCGAAAAGAAAAAAGATTTTTATAAATGGCATTTAATATTTTCTTACTACATACTAAAGCAAAAGTAAAAGTGACATTGATTTATCCAGTAAGTGTTTTAATGTTACTTAGACAGGGCTCGCCTTGAGTAAAATGGTCGGGACCTAAAAAAAGTCCCCCACATATTGAGGTCGGGGCCTTTTCGGGGCTGATTTTCCATTTTGTCCATTATTGTTAGTGAAAATGTCGGGGCTTGAAAAAAAGCCCCCAGCAAGTGCTCCTCGGGGCTGATCTCGGGGCCTGGGCTGATCAGCCCCGACTCAAGGCAAGCCCTGCTTAGATATGGCCACTTTTTAAAATGTCGCGTACAACACTTTTTTTCCAAATTGAAGCAGTTGGCTTGTGTACTACTATACAGACATGCACAAGTCACTTTCTCAAGCAGCTAGAAGATGGCAATAGCCTAAAAAGCTATAAAAATCTGTATAGCAATATGTATAAAGGACATAGACACACACATACAAACGCTACCAAAACATATACAAGATTGGACGGAAGAACAGACATACAGGACGAACAGACAGATGGAAGAATACATTCATTGTATACCCTAAATGCTTCCTTTGGAGGCAAGGAAAATAATAACTCTTGAAATTCTTCTAATTTAGAAGTAACTAGCTGGGGTACCCGACTTCGTTCGGGTTGAAGGGGGAAAAACTTTGGGTTCAAGGTCAAGGTCACGCTGAACCCACCGACACACTTGGCCCCACCCTTCGGGCAGGGCCTTTGATCGCGTTGATTTAAATAAAAGAAAAAAAATAATTTGGAACTGTTGGTGCCCCTCCACACCCCCACCCTGGCACTTTTTTAAACCACACCATTAGATTCCTGATAAAAATCTACCCCTAGTAGACCCCTTTGAAGACCTATATTGTTGAAAAAAAAATTGGTCATAACTTTCGGTGCCCCTCCACGCCCCCACCCCCGGTAGTTTTTTTAAACCTGACGAGGACCTCCACCATAAAAAAGTACCCCTAGTAGATCCATTTTGGGCACTCTGGATGGCCCCATATTCATTTCTATAGCGGACAGACAGACAGGCAGACATCCTAAAATGTAATATAGATAGTATTTTTGTCCTGGCAGTGAAATGGTTAAAATAAACTTTGATTTGGCAGTTAAAATGTTAACTGACACTTCATGGCATTTCTACACTGTAACAAGCAATGCAAGTGCTGACTGAATAATGTGCTGTGTGCTTCTGTTGCGACTTCTACAAATTTTCTAGAACCACCTCAGTTAAATGGTTAAGACAAATTTTGATTTGGCAGTGAATTGTTAACTGAGACTTCATGAAACATTTTGAAGTTAGAACTAGCAGGAGTTAGTTAGATAAATTTGTTTGAATGAATACACTTCAACTTGACTTCCTGAATCCTCTTTTGATTTCAAATAGATGTTCAATGAATTATTTTAATGAAAGTTAATTTTTGAAGGTTGCTTTGTTCCACATAAAATTTGTATTGAAATTATATTTATCACATGACTCGTCTGTTTTGTCCACTTTAATACGTTTGATATTTTGATTTCATATATAAATAATCAGTGATCAATAAAGCCTTCCGTCGATTTCATTGGTCAATTTCAAAACTAGACAATTTGATTGGCTGAACAAAATAAAACTAGGCCATATTTGCATAATTTGAGTTGGGAGAATTTGCGTTATCTGTCCTATTTAGGGTGGGTTATATTGTATAACCCTTTACCTGACGTTACGGCCAAAACCGGCCAGCGCTATGAACGAAAATCGCCCATTCAATTTTTATTATATTTTCATTTTTTGCTTCCAAAACATAGGTTATGACCCACTTATTGGAACGTGCGCGTCACGCTCGTTCCAATGAGGGGTCATAACCTATGTTTTGGAAGCAAAAAATGAAAATTTATAGTTATACAAGGATGTTTTTTGCAAGTGTCGTCTGCAACTCACGTTAGTTAAAGGGTTCAAAAGTCATACTAAGTCTCTAATTTGTGCATGTGTATTTGTGTGTCATATGATAAATAGAATATGAAATGAGTGTCTTTCCCATATGATATTTATGAAACTCGTCCAAATTTTCCATTTGGTCTCGTCAGAGGCTCGCCCAAACGGAAAATTCTTGGACTCGTTTCATAAACATCATATGGCAAAAACCCTCATTTCATATTCTTTATATATGAGTTTTGTTACTTGATTTTCCAAACAACACATACCATTGTCCCGTACAACACATTTTCAGTTTTTCCCTATAATTATAAAAGAAACATGAAGGTGAGTATTAACTTTGTGCCATGTTTTCCTAAATTTAATCCACATTTTATTTCACAGATGTTATTCAAATAATTATTATAATTTTCACATGATACAGCTTAAGGTACAATTAGTGACAAATTTGTCCCGTACAACACATTTTTCCATGTCCCGTACAACACACAATATTTTCTGCTAGTACGCAGATTAGAGCCTTCATATACATCCATCACTATTCTTTTTGCAAAGTGTGTTACATCAGTCATTTCATGGTATAAGTAATGTAGGTTGTAACTAACACATAGAACAGACTTTCACTGATGTATCCGAGTACCGTAAATTTCATGTTGCAAAAATGTCCCGTACAACACATTAGTTTTATTGTTTTTAGAACAAAATGATAAACTTTTGGGTAAATCATTATATATACAGGGGTTAGTATGGCCAATGTATAATTGTTGAAGGAAGAAAGAGAACTCTGACATTGATAACTTAGTTTGCAGGAGGGAAAATATTGTAAAAATGTCCCGTACAACACACAAAGAATCGCCCAAAACTATGTAAATTTAGATATCATTGGAACCTGTTCGATCATTAGGTTCCAATCATCTTCGTGATTGCATGGCTTTCACTGAGAAACTTCAGAAATTGTCCAGGCTGTGGTGTCTTGTACAAGTAACTTCCCCGGCGAATTAGGCTGTTGTATTTGACAATGGGTTTTCCTCACTGGCATAGAAGTTTTCTTCAGCTCCCCGTATTTAAAAAAAATCCTCAGAGATATCATGTTCTCCAACCATCATTAACGGGGGCGCGGTGGCGCGGTGGCTCAGTAGGTGGAGGTGCAGCTGCAAGCCGAGAGGTCCTCGGTTCGAATCCCACCTGCGGCAACCGTGTTGTGTCCTTGGGCAAGACACTTCACCCCCATTGCCCACGTGGGGGTGCGGTGTACTAAGGCGTACTGCACGTCGATGGTGCACCTGTCTTCAACCAATGCTAACCCTGCTTGTGTGGAGTTGGTATGTTGGGGAGCTGACAGTTGCTCGCCGTTGCTCGGTGGTTCTCTCCAGGTACTCCGGCTTCCTCCACCCGTAAAACTGTCATGGTCATGATTAGCCATTGTGCAGAAATATGTGACCTTAAACACCAATAAATAAATAATAATAAATAACCATCATTAACGGAGAAAACTGGTCTCGAGCTGACGAGCTCATCCTATACACCTTACCACTTTGTAGCGCAGGATCTAACCACGATGCGCCTCCTCTTGTAAGAAACATTGGATCAGCCCCTATCTCTTCCAACACCCATCTTGTTCACGAAATGACTAACACGTGTCTACAGAATGGCCTCTCTACAAAAGTTTTCTGTTTACGAAAAACGTTTTAGCAACTAAATGTTTTTCTCTGAAACATCCATACAAATTTTCCTAGCGACTTGTCTCTTGCTGTCTATGTGCTTTACACATTGTAATAAAACTGACACTAATAAGTAAAGGCGGGAATTGAGCGTTTCAATGCCTTACTTTTGGGTGCCTATTACTAGTCTCGGCATGGTTTGGCAGGCATCGGAACTGGTCCGGACCTGAGTTCTCTAAACCTGGGTCCGCAAATGATCGATTCATAATAACAAACTGCAACCCCTAATTGGCCTTAAATCTCTGAGCGCTAACCCTGCGCAATTCGCTGACTTAATAAGACACCAGATTGCCCCCAAATAGTGCTTAAAGGTTAGCAATTTCTCAAATTTCCCAGACGAAAAACCTGTAAACCCGAAAGTAGTGACCCTATTTCAGGACGATCCCATCCGTTAGCACCACCAGTCAATACTGTAATTTTTTTTTACTACCAGCCTGTCTGAAAACAATCTGAAATATGTTTTGCGATTCAAAACCAGTAAATAATAGGGAGAAAGTGTCCATCCTAATAGGTAGAATCAAACTGAATCACGTGATCCGCTATTGGCGGAAGTGATCCGCTATTGGCACCCGATGGTGGTACACAAGACTAATCAATTAAGTCTTCCATCCATTATAGTTTTAAAAACGGTTGGTGCCAGTCATGTAGAGGAAGAATTGTTGTTACCACAGAACACGCTTGAAATTTAAAAAAAAATAACAGAAGCAAAATAACACGAAAAAGGAAAAAAGTGATCTGCTATTGGCACCTTGACTGTAACACTAAAAGTACAACTTAAAAAATTAAAATTTTGTTCTTTCCAAATTCCAGACTTTGGCACTTTGCAGATAAGTTTTCAAGGATTGCCTGTAAATTGACACATTTGGGGTGTGGTTACGGTCAGGTTACCCCTTTACAACTGGCACCACCTGTCACCACCTCTGGCATTATAATGTATGGCTTGAGATAAGGGTTGCTATGGCTAACAGTGACACTGACATTGTCAAAATGTGAAATAATCGTTAACCTTCTTTATATTGATCTCATCAATATTTCAAGCTGGCTGCTGCAGATTTTTCCCCTTGACACTCGAACAGCTTGATATGCTAATTGGCATTCTGTGAATTTAACTATTTGAGCTCTGCCAAACAAATTGACTGAATTAGTTAAATTCCTAGTTGCTGCTTGTAATATTTGTATGTCATCCGTACTTCAGGGGGTAAATGCTCTAGATGTTTGATATCTAAAGGCTTGTATCCATAAGTTCGAATTATTAGCGAGAGCTCAAAAGGGAGTGTCATGTCAATGTGTTTTAACAGAATTCAACCATTTCGAACCTGACAAAAATGGCAGAACAGTAACTTAGTGCCTATGCACAACATATACAACACCGTCTTTGACCAGATATTACATCAGTGGCGTAGCCAGCCCAAAGCAAGTGGGATGGACAAACTAGCACAGCCTGGCTTAGAGCCGTTTTAATAGGGAGGGAGGGGGTGAGCCCCCTTTGAATTTGTAATTAATTGGTGGGGGGGGGGGGGCGGTGTGTGTGGTAAAAGCTTTCCAGGCTTCCACATTTCATAATTTTGCGTTTCCACCAGAGGTAAATAAATCGTCCCCTGAGTTCCAATGTGTTCTATGTGCCAGTAGGCACATAGAACACATTGGAACTCAGGGGACGAAATGTGTCTGATATGGGGCGGCGAAGGGTCGTTGGTACCACGGACCGACCATAGTTCGGCCCGTGGTTGAAACAGTTTGAATTCCAGTGTTCCAAAACCTCCATCTCCTTGTATCTGAGTGGATATTTTAAGGTTTTTCATGTATTGATGACTGTCTTCTTTTTCACCGCATCAGATATTAGGACAAGCAATCTACAAATCTACAACCTTACCCCCATGGACCTAACCCCCTACGATTTTTATGCCAGTTTTGGACATGGTTCAAGGGCCAACTTTGAGGGAAAGTGAGGGGGACGCGTCCCCCCCAATCCACCCCGTGGCCACGCCACTGTATTACATGTTGCTAATATATTATCTATTCATACAATTTATACTATCTACTCATCAAAATGAGCTAATGTACCATACTCTGAGTCATGCACAGTGAAACCCTGTTAATTGAACAGACATTTTACAGGGGGAAATATTCATTTAACAGGAACTTGATAAATGTTCTATATTTTAGAGATAAACTGAACATTTAATCTATTATATCTTGATTGACAGAGCTCAAAGAGCTCTGTCACACAAGATATAAGATTAAATGCCTGCATTGGACGTGCTGAGGCCAAACAGGTCTACAAACAAGGTGATTTGGTGATTGTCATGGTACTCTTATGTTCCAAATAAAAGTACAAGGGTGAATAAAAGTATGGGGTGGAACGTTTATCAAAATTAAATAAAAGTATAGACCCAAATAATAGTACAGGGTGGAAATCCATTGATGGGGTGGGGAGTAATGCTATTTAATTTTATCTAAAAGCCAACTTATTTTCCAGTATTGCAGTTACTTTTACTGAAGAAAACTAATAGGTGCTTAGGCATCATGATTACAACAATGAATAGTTGAATACACTGTGCTAAACAAAAGACTATCACACAATCTAATTAAAATTTATTTATTTGAAGATGTCCTCCCTGTTGGAAGGGCAATTTTATTAAACATACAGGCCCAAATAAGATGCATGCAGGGTGGAAAAATTCCCCAAAATTAATAAACATACATGTATGTTTATAAGCAACACAGGAGTAGTTTAACGACTTATCACAAGACGTTTTATTAAATTCACAGGAGTTTTCTCTGTAAACTATATGGAATTAACAAGTCAACTTTATACTGGACCTCAGTGTATCATGTTAGATAGTTGCTAGATACAAGTGGGAATACAAGTATAGGGTGGAAAATTTATCAAAATTAAATAAAAGTATAGGCCCAAAATAATGGTACTGGGTGGGGATGCTAGTTAATTTTACCTAAAGGCCAACTTATTTTCCAGTATTGCTGTTAGTTTTATTATTGAAAACTAATAGGTGTTTATGCATTATGATTACAACAATAAATACATTTATGATTACAACAATTAAACAAAAGAATATCACACAAAAGTACATCAGAATTGGTTCAATATTTTGTCCAGTGCTAAGTAAGCAACCTACTTAGTACTTTAGGTATCCAAATGTTACTAATGTTTAAGGTGCAGGAATATTGCTGTTTATTATGAGAAAGTTTCCAAATCCCAACCCTTTGAGAATGTTATTAATTTGTTTCCTTAAAATATTTTAATTTTTTAGTGGACATCCAGGTGTGGTACACATGAGTGGATTTATGTTTGAAAAAATAAATATTTGTTTGTGGTTTACAGGTACCAGCATTCTATTTCAACAGTCCAGCAGAAATTCCAAGATCTGTAGTGAAAATCCTCATTGGTCAAATACTGACTGCATTTCTTTTGGACAAAGGTATAGAGCAGCCTTCCAAACTGGATAGTTCTTAATAGAATGACCCTGTCAGGCCTGGCATTTTCAGGAGGGCGATTTATTTGTTTGCCTACTGTTTGCCTTAAAAAAATTAAGGAGAGCGAAAACTAGCCCTCCTGGCCTTAGAAAATAATGATTACCAATTTACCATTACAGCCTATTCCTAAAACCTACATCTTTTCAGATCTCTGCTATGTTAGTGGTCCCTCTAAAATGGCCACACTTCCCCTCCCACACCTCCTGATCTTGCCGGAGCCCAGAGGTGAGAGGAGAAGGGAGCTGTAGTTGTCTAACTGAGACTACCTTGTTAGTAGCACTAAATAAAATGTACAAAGCCCACTAGGCAGAATTCATTAATAGTAAAACTTCACTTTGCCACTTTTAGCTTTTGTAAGCTTGAGGAGAGCTAAGCGATCCACTAGGCCATGCAAGGGGAGCGATTTTTAGCCCTCCCTGTCAATTGGCTATTCGGGATACTGACACCTGCCCCCGGCCGTCTGCCTCCTGTCAAAATTGATAGAAGAGGACACCTGCCCCCCCCCCCCCCCCCCCCCCCACCCCCTCATGATTTTCCAGGGTTGGACACCTGCCCCCCTACCAGATTTTATTAACAGGACACCTGCCCCCAGCTAATTGTTATACCGTGAACAAACGCCCCCCCCCCCCCTCCCGCTGGTTTATACACCTATAGGACACATCTAATAATAGAAACTAAAACTGTCAAAAAAGTGTCAATGTGATATATTTCCATAACACAATTGTCTCAAATAACAACAATAACATACAGGTACATAATCTTTAGCAATAAAGCAGATACATATAATACATTAAGTGTGAATTAACTGAATTAGACTCTAAAATTTAACACCATACTTCTTATATTATTACTCTGTTCTGTTTGCCAAATTGATTTATTGCTAAGAAATGTTTTATTTGAGTAATAAATAGAATAAATAGAAACATCAATACAATACACACCATTCATTCCCACCTTGGACTCTGAGGTGCTAACAACTTGACAATGGAGCTCCCACTTGTAATCCAAGAGACACTCGTCAGAGTGAAGGCTACCCTTGCAACCACCTGGAGTATCCAGGTGCTTAAGGGTAAAATTCACCTGACAGTGGATTTTGACAGAGAATCTGAACCGTCGTCCTGGGAGAGGTGTAGCACCTTTCGTGAGGGGGATTTTCCCTCACACTGGTCACCCTCCTAGTGACACGGAAAAGCAGGATGAAGGCCGCCGGAGTAGCACAGCCACCAAGAAGAAGAGGACGAGAAAGAAGGGACCCTCTGCCAGATGACGAGATGTCCGCCGAATGACAGAGTTCTTGGAGAAGAAGAAGAAGGAAAAGGAAGAGAAGGAGGCAAGTGAGGGCGTCAAAAGGGCAACCCCTGTCACCCCTGAACAACCCTTGTCCAGCCCGGTACCCCCCCTTCCAGAAAAGCAGGGTCCGGAGGACTGTGGGTCATCAGGCGACAGTTCATTCTCCAGCTCATCAGACTCTTCATCTGAAGAGGAGATGGAGGAGGATGCTCTGTCAACGGTGCAGGAAGCTGTCTCAGATGACGCACCTTCCACCCCTCCAGCTCTTGCTTCTCCAGCTTCTTTGGACCAGGAGTCCGACCAGGAGGAGAGCTTCCCGGAGTCCGCGGAGGCGTCCCTTGGAGAGGAGATCGAGGACGACAACATCCGAGCCAAAGCCCAAGAGGAATATGCTTCTATGTATCCAGAAAGTACCCAGCACACTCAGTCAGGACAATCCTCACAATATATTTAAAAATCTCCAGGGAATCTCAAGAAGAAACAGCTGATAGAACCAGGCCATTCACTACTAGTACCAAGGAACCTACTAATCCTCCAGATCCAACAACGCCACCAACATCTATCTCTCCAACACATCCTCCTCCCACCAAGAAAAACCGCAGGAGACACAGATGCCGCTGAACACCTTTACTCTTTCCCTCCTCTACCACGCTCTGACATGACAAAATTATACAGCCAATGAGGGTCGAAAGGGGCTTGTTCCCCATACCGTCCCTGCACGCCTTCGGCGCGTTAAACCATTCCATTCCGCATACAAACCCATTTAATCTCATTTTAATACCACTCAAGTTTATCCCCACCATTGCACATAGTTTTGTTTTCTAGAAGATTCATATGAATTTGTTTTGGAATAAGTAGAAAATCTATTTTTCCCACTTTATAAAGGCCAAGCAGTCGAAAATGTGTCGACAATTTCAATGATAAATGTTGTTCATTATATTCTATTCCCCACTGGATAAAACCTAAAAATATATTGCATGTTCCACAGTAAAAAGCCTACTCATATCAATAAGTTACTATAACATTTTTTGTTAGAAAATAGGCCATATGTCCTATAGGTGTATAAACCAGCAGGGGGGCAGGTGTCCACGGTATACAAATTAGCTGGGGCAGGTGTCCTGTTAATAAAATTTAGTAGTGGGGGCAGGTGTCCAGCTCTGGAAAATCATGAGCAGGGCAGGTGTCCTCTTCTATCAATTTTGAGAGGGGGGGGGGGGGGGGGGGGGGCAGACAGCCGGGGGGCAGATGTCAGGGATTTGGCTATTCTTTGTCAGCTGGTAAGGAGCAGTTCTTATGACTATAGTCTGTTCCTAACTAGTTAAGAATCAGTTATCACCTTCACTGGAATTGCTGGAAAATATTGTTTTAGTTTTTGACACTCACTTTCTCAGTGACTCAACTTCTACCTTGATTTCCAATCAATAACATAAAAATGTAATTTATGCTGATCACTGATAAGTTCATTGAAAATACAAGTAAGATTACTATTCGTTAAATGTTTTAAAAGAATTATATTGCAGAAATATTATTACAGAGATGAGCTTATTCAGAGTTTTCTCTGATTTTACTTTGAGAGATTTCTTTCCTCCTGAATTTAAATAATTTTTTCTTGTTGTGTGTTTTCCATCTGATTGAAGTGCAAGATAAATGTGTCTACGTTTTTGGAAATGCTTCATGGCACCAATACTGAACCTTTTAGTTTTGTATAATATATGTTTAAGAACTTTATAATGACTCTTATTTTTCAAGAGCTTTGACTTCAGAGAATTTTTTTCTGGCCTGGTCTCATGCCTGAATGTATTATCGCAGGGTTGTGGTGGGTTTGTCAGGGCATTCCACAGTAAATTTGTGAACTCTCTGTAAGTTTCTATACACAGTGTCAGGCTTGGCATTTTAAGGAGAGTGATTTATTCACTCCCCTACTGCTTGCCTTAAAAAAAAATTAAGGAGGGTGAAAACCAGCCCTCATGGCCTTAGAAAGTAATGATTATCATAACAGCCTATTCCTAAAACCCACATATTTTCAGATCACTGCTTTGTTAGCAGTCTCTGTAAGATGGCCACACTGCCCATTCCACGCCTCTGGGCCTTGCCAAGGCCTGGAGGTGTGGGAGGGGCAGTGTAGTCATCTAACAATGGCTACCTTGTTAGCAGTACCAAATAAAATGTACAATGCCCTCTAGGCAGAATTCAATAATAGTAAAACTGTGTTTTGCCACTTTTAACTTTTGTAAGCTTGAGGAGAGCTAATCGCTCCCTTAGGCCATGTGAGGGGAGCAATTTTTAGTCCTCCTGCATTTTTAGGAATTCCAGGCCTGTAGTGTATTTACATGATTGTCATAGATCTTTTATTATTTACACTTCCACCATCACAGTATATACAAATTATCATCACAATAGTCAATTTAACCCTTTACCTAACGTAACGGCCAAAACCGGCCAGCGCTATTCTCAAAAGTCACCAATTAATTTTCATGTTTTGTCTCAAAAACATAGGTTATGACCCCTCATTGGAATGAGCTTGTTGAGCACGTTCCAATGAGGGGGTCATAACCTATGTTTTTGAGAGAAAAAATTAGTTATTCAAGAATTTGTTTGGCAAGCGTCGTCTGCTTTTCATGTTAGGTAAAGTGTTAATACATTCCTTTAATTCATTAAATCATGACCCTGAAAAATAAAGAGTAATAAACATCAGTACATACATGTAATTTATCAATGGGGGGGGGGGGGGGGTGGGGGGGAGTGCGGTGGCTCAGTAGTAGACTGTTGGACTTCTATGCTAGAGGTCCCGAGTTCGATATCCATCCAGGACGAACTGTGTTGTGTCCTTGGGCAAGGCACTTTATCCTGGTTGCCCACATGGGGGCACGATGATGCCGTGTACTAATGTGTACTGCACGTTGATGGTGCCCATGTCTTCAACCGCTGTAACCCTGCTTGAGCAGAGCTGGAACAGAGAATGTTGTGGAGCTGACAGTTGCTTGGTGGTTCTCACCGGGTACTCCGGCTTCCTCCACCCATAAAACTGTCACAGTCACGATTAGCCATTGTGCATAAGTGTGTGACCTTAAACACCAATAAATAAATCAATCAATCGGCTCCTAGTTTGGTCACGCAATGGCTGAGTGAATATATAATTTGATGTTTGGGCGTACTAGTAATTTCCATGCACATCATGAAGGCGACTGATTAATTGCTCCCCGAGTGAAACATTTAGGAGAGAGATGGTGAGTGAGAGTGATTACTCTCCTTTCCCTTCAGTCCCTGCCATTTCATGTTTCTTCCTCATCCATTGAAATGCCAGATTATTGCCTCATTTTTGCCAGATTGCTGTAGCAATCTGGCAATAATGAGGCAATAGTCTAGTGTTATTAAGGATAAAATGTTGACTAATGGTATAATTTGTTGTATGCTGTTCTGTTTATAACCCTGACCATTGAAAGTTCTACTATCTGAGACAACCGACATACACAAGGAAGCAGAGCATATAAATGCAAAATGATAAAATATGCATCTTGTGGAAAGGGATATATTACGCCAAAACCCCACAAGGATATAATTAATAGTATCCACATTCTGCATTTTGTTCTGATAACCTGGAATAATGCTGAACTGAAAATTAACTAACCATGGCCTTATCTGTGGTTTTATCTAACAACTTAATTTGCACCAAAAAAACTCGGAAAAAACATTTGTATCAGCCCCCCTGTTCCGATTCCGTATCAGACAGATTCAACTTCTGGTAAACTCTGCACTATCACATATGTGCATTGTTATTAAGGATTAAAAATATGAAATTCAAAATTTTGACCAATTCCAACCCAATTTAAACTGAAAAACAGGCAAGCCACTTTTATGTAACAGAATTGTTAGATAAATGTATTATCATCAGGGTCCAACATAAGCACTAACCTATAGGATAGGTTATGGGGCAGGTTACAGGCTTCTATAAACTCAAGACCTATTATTAGGTTCTGAGAGGAAACTGATTACCTTAATAATTTACCTTATATCTACACTACGGAAACCTACAGGTTACGGTATGCTAGGCACACCGTAACCTATTTTAAGGTTACGGTGTATGAAGCTTATATCGGTCCCTGATCATGACCAAATGCATGTCCTGTAATTTGTATCAGATTCTCGATCGTGTTTACAATCAGGCTCATTGCGGTCCAGTTGTAAACACAACTTCAAATCTGATACAAATTACAGGACATGCACATGGCCATGATAATGTATATTGATCAGGACTTGAAATGCCAATCACACCACAATCTTTTAAACGTATATTAAAACATGATGACTGGACTGTCCCACGGTACTACCTATCGGGCTTGAGAGTAGGCCAGGCACGTTATGCGAAATTACGTTTGGTTAACTTGTAGCAATCTAAATGCTCTCAATTTGATAGATTTCTTATCGATGACCGGAAATGTGAATGTGGCTTTGGATATGAAAGCACGGAACATTTTGTTTTAATTGTCAACTTTACATAATCCAATGAAATACCCGTGAACAATTTGAATAATTGTTTTTTTATATTCCCTCTTATTTAGTGACCCATTGGCATTGGATGGGGCTATCAACAATATGTTTCTGACCTTCCAACAATTTATAATCGACACCGAGAGATTCAGTAGTCGGTGGTGATGCATGAGAAAGGTTGAAGATGATAAATCACAAACATCACCAGCAGATACTGAAGCTCTCGGTGCCATTTCTTTCTCGGTGTCTGCTAGATCCCCCTTCCACAAAATGGGTAGCCCTAAACGGTGTTACTTTTTACATGTTGGAAAACCTTGCCTAATACAACAATACAGTGTTAATCTGTAATAACAGGAAATATGTTCAGTAGATATCCACCTAGACGTACAACTTTATCAAGGAGTTAAGTTTAACACATTTATTAACCCTTTACCCAATGCAGAGAATATCAAAATTTATTATTTTAATTATATTTTTTAATTTTTTTTTAATTTTTCAAAAAACTTTCAACAAAACCATATCATTTGACCCCTCATTGGAACGAGCTCGATGAGCTCGTTCCAATGAGGGGTCATATGATATGGTTTTGTTGAAATATTTTGAAAAATTAATTTTTTTCAATGGCTCATTTTGCAAATTACGCGGGCGGATGCCGGCGATTCGTTAGGTAAAGGGTTAAACAACAATTTGCAGTAAAGCTCTTTACTATACCTTAACTTTACTCCTTATAGCACTTGCACTCATTTCATTGTTTCTATACTGTACATTAGAATTGATTGTCTTTGTAGGGGTAGGCATTTATTTTGGCTCAGCCTGTTCGCCAAACCCAATTTCTACTTTGAAGGAAATAAAATTACTGTTTAAAAAAAACCCCTGCCAATCACACTTATCAATGTATGTTAATCTTGGGTTGATCAGGACTTAAAATGCCAATCACACTGCAAATGTACATAGCATTGATATATAAATTATAAATGAATAAATAAATCAATTTACCAAATCAAGATAAAGATCCTTTTCCAAAATTTGTACTCTTGAGTGCCTAATAATAGTACAGGGCAAAATAATAGTACATGGTGGAAAATTTCTGAAAATTAATAATAGTGTAGGGTCGAATAATGGTATAGGGTGGAAAATACCAAGATGTGACCCAGCCGCTATGCTCAAAGCCATTTTCATAACACACAAGTCTGATGCTCTTGAAGTGGTGAAGGGCTAAATTACTTTCGGTTATCATAATTTTCACATGGATTTGACTTGTTGCAAGTTATGGGAGAGTACAGGCACTCTCCCATAAATTGCACCAAGGCAAAACCTAATAGACTAATTAATTCTGTTTCAGCGACCGTATGAAGCTAAGTCTTAAAGTTATGGTAACAGTACTTCAGAATAAAGCCCAGATATATGCTTCCAGGTCTCTACCCATCAACATTTCCATTGCCTCCTGTGTTTGCTTGCACATGTACCTTACTGGTTTGTTTTGGTGAACTTCTTGAGATAAACAGCTGCCCTGCACATTCGATTGCTGAAAATTAATAATCATACAGGGTCAAATAAGGATCATACAGGCAGGAATTTTGTTCGAAAAAGAATAATCATATATGTATGATTATTAGGCACTCAGGAGTATACTGACAACAAAGTCTCCACATAAACCATGTGCAGTACTGATACTTATATGACCAAGGTCAGAGTGATCAGTTACAGAACAGTTTCCCGCCAAACTGAGTCTAAACAGCATGGATAAGAGGAACTCGCTAAACCGTAGAGTATCCAAGTAGCAAAGCCTGAAAGTTAATCTGTAACAATAAATATTTAAAGATCTTCAACATCCCAGGTCAATCTGAAAGTAAAATAGAAAATTGATAATTCAAATTAGTGTTTTAATAATATTAGCACACTGCCATAATATTATTATTATTATTATTATTATTATTATTATTATTATTATTATTATTATTATTATTATTATTACTTTGAGTCTTCCCAGTTCTGGCTTTCTTTTCAGTATCAGAGCACTAGGAACAACCAACCTCATCCCCCAGCTTGTGTTTTGTTTAATCTATCAGAGAGGGAAATTTCTGGAGGAGGAAAATTGTACCAAGGTGGAATATATGAATAGACATTTCAACTAATCATATTAAAAGATTGTTTAGGGTTGAAAATATAGGATTTCTGGTGCAGTTGGATTTGGTTTCACATATAACAGGCTTTTACGAGTTGCAGATTGTAATGTAACTGATTGAACATTGTACATATGCATATATAAAATATTTCTTAACGGACAGGTATATTAGAAGAATGATAAGCATTATTTGTTTATTTGGAAAGTATTAACAAAAGATAGGGTTAATTTCTTGTTTATCCAACATATGTCTTAAGTATTATATTAGGTACTATCAATCAGAAACAGACTGCAATTGGTAAGTGTTTGATGTGGGAGGTTATCACAATACAGAACAATAGTGGCCAGGTGAACAGGAAGCCCCCCTGCCAATGGCATATAACTTCCAAACACCAAACCAATTATCAATGAATTCAGAGTGCGAGCATCCCAATTACAATCTTAATTATGGAAACACTGGAACTACCAGCGCGATTGAAGAGAACAATAACAGCTCTGGGCGTCTCTTGCCCAGGAGATAGGCAAGAGCATTCATCTGAACCTTGAATTCAAGGTTGAAGAAGAGAAAGAATTACCACCCTCCTCGGGGAGAGGTAGTACCTTTGATGGGAGGATCCCCTCTCACACTGGTCCTCACCCGAGTAGGTCAGGAGGCCCTGAAAAGAGAAAGAAAAGAAAGAAGAGCCCGTCCACCAAGCGGAGGGATTCCCGACGCTTGGAGGCATTCTTGGAGATGAAGAAAGAGAACGGTGAGGAAAAGACAGAGCCAGAGACGGCCACCACTTCCCCTCCCACTCCCACAGACAGCCCCATCCAAATGCTGGCTTCCCAGCCGGTATTGTCGGATGTGGAAGAGTCTGTGGAGACTGAGGTGGAAATGGAAGCTGCCTTCTCGCCTCTTCCTGATCCCCACTCGCCACTTCCTTCTAAACCAGAATGCCAGGACGCGGACGACAGGCTGGAGAACATCTTACGGAAAAACAAAATACAAGGGGACCTTCACAGGCAAGAGATGGACAGGAAGTACCAACTATTCCTCCAACAAATCGAAGAAGCCAAAAAACTAATAAACGCCAGAAACCTACAACAACAAAAGACTCAGCAATCACCCACAACCACTCCAGACTCGGCTAGGACCAGACCCTACAAAACTCAGCAACCACCATCAGGCAGCCCACCAACAACACCAACTACCACTGTCTCTCCTTCCAAACCTCCACCTCTGAAAAAGAAGCAGAAAAGACACAAGCGCCGCTAACAACCCACAACTTCTCCTCCTTTACCACGGTCTGACACTTCAAAATTCTACAGCTAATGAGGGTCGAAAAGGGCTTGCTCCTCATATCGTCCCTGCGCGCCTTTGGCGTGCAAAACCATTTGATTCGATTATCATGCACTCCGAACAATTTTAACCTGTTAATTGAAAATAAGTGATACAGTAAACCCCTGTCAGTTGAATAAAAAACCTTGAGATCCTGCAAAAAATTATTCTTGATAACCACTGAATTTTATTTATTTATTTATTTATTTATTTATTTATTTATTTATTTGGGTTTTTTACGACAGTTTTATGGGTGGAGGAAGCCGGAGTACCCAGAGAGAACTACCAAGCAATGGCTACCAACTGTCAGGTTCCCCAACACACTAACTCCACACAAACAGGGTTAGCATTGGTTGGAGACAAGTGCACCATTGACGTGCAGTACGCCTTAGTACACAATACCACCGTGCCCCTACTTGGGCAGTGGGGGTGAAGTGTCAAGACCAAGGACACAATGCATTTGCCGCATGTGGGATTCAAACAGAGGTCCTCTTGGCTTGTAGTCTGCACCTCTACCTACTGAGTCACCGCGCCCCCTTCTCTATGTTTACAGACTGCTATGGCTCAGATCATCCAATATATGATGGACCGGAGAATAAAATGGTGAGGACACTATTAACTCCTTGCATGCTGTTGGTGAATATTCCTTCCAGGGTTGGAATTCCTTTGCCATTGAAATAAGTATAATTCAAGTACATCTAATCAACTTTCACTTTGTAAACTGAATAGATTTTTCACCAATGATTTCTTGAATTAAATCTTGATGAATTTTTCTTTAAATCTAGTCATGGCTGTTTCACAACAACCATGACTAGATTTGATAAAAAATATCTTGAAAATGCTCTGCAGGTCAAGAGTTAATGAAAATGTTGACCATTTGTATATTATTTAGAGGAAATAAAACATAAAGTGAAAATGCCATCACAATTATTAATTTCAGAAGAAAATGTAGGCTAGCACTATAATATTATACAGCCATCACTGACTCATTATTATTTGGCAGGTGAGATAATCTATTATATCTTGTTTGAAAAATTAACAGCGTGCTGTGGGTTTATTCCCAACAAGACGAATCCAAATAAGACGAATGTCGAAAATGGTCATCCCAATAAGATGAATCCCAACAAGACAAATTTATTTAAAATGACTATATAATCCATTTATTTTGAGGTTTTGGACAAAAATGTATATGAGAAGGGTATTTTGAAATGAAATTTGAAATAATGTGAAAAAAACAGATGTATCGGAGATATTTCATTTATTATAAACCAACTATAAAAAGCTCAATAAAATCATAATCTCGTAACAAAAAATAAAGGAGTTTATATCTTATACCATCTTTTATCATATTTTTGAAAAATATATTTTTTTTCTTTTGGCTTTTGCACGTTATTTATACTGTATAAAATTGTGAGGGAAATTTGCATTTCGTCAACAATAGTTTTGTCGGAAGGCTTGTTGATGAACAGCAAACAATCCTCTCAATTCTAGAAAACATAAATAACCGGGCAAATGGAAATTACGACAATGAATATACAAAAAGACTACGACATGCACAACTTTTAACTTTAACCTGTTTCCTTATATTTTATCTTTGCAAATGAATATTTACATTGAAAATAACATCCTTTGTGTGTTGCACTTGGAAAATGGCTTTTGTAGTAGAATCCCGCCAAATGACTTGGCAGTCGGACATTATGTCAGTTTTACCAGAAATGATTTGAAAGTCTTGTGTGTTCTTTGTTAGTTATTATTGCACCGTAAACTGCTAACACAGCTTACTTTTGGACAAAGAGATTTCAATTAACAAAGGTGCCACACTTTGTTACAAGACACTATTTGCTACAGTATTTTTTTTCTTTTTTATCAACAAAACTTCCAAACACATGCACAAAATAAAACCCTAAAATACTTAAGATAGCATACATTGTAATTCTTTTTAAAGTAAATTTCCCCATATTAATGAGAAATTTTTTTTTGTCTTGCTGGGATCTTCTTGTTGGGATATTTTACCGATTCGTCTTGTTGGGATTTATCTTGTTGAGATGACACCGTGCTATGGGATCTGTCAAACAAGATATAATAGAATAAATGCTCGGTTTATCACTAGAAAATAGGAAAATGAAGAAATTCCGGTTAAATGTATACTCCTGTTAATCAAATATTTTTCACTGGCAAAGTGGTTATTCAGTTAACAGATTTTCACTGCAATGTCTTTGGATTGTTGATGCAGAAGCTGTTCACATTACTTTAAAAATTTCTTGGTAAAGTTGTGTGTAAAAACAGGTTACAAACCAAAATATGACCGTGTTTGTATATTGGGGCTGTCACGATTAATCGATTGTCGATTGG
Organism: Pictodentalium vernedei; assembly: GCA_031216915.1. Classification (NCBI taxonomy): domain Eukaryota; kingdom Metazoa; phylum Mollusca; class Scaphopoda; order Dentaliida; family Dentaliidae; genus Pictodentalium; species Pictodentalium vernedei. The sequence continues at coordinate 247,290,958 of CM062291.1, forward strand.
TCATGCTGAAATCAATTTGTATTTTCATTGTCGAAAAATCGGTAAATTTTGCCCCGTTTTAGACGTATAATAATTTTTAAAAATTTGATGAAAAAACTATTGTTTCTAAAGGTAAAAGGTCAAGAACATCGATGTTAAACCCCAAGAAACCGTTAGAAGCATCTGTCTTTTAGGTACATTCAAAGCTTTGATATTCTGAACTTTGGAACTATCAGTGTAATAATCAAGACCAGTCGGCAGTTGCGAACTTGCAAAGTTCGCAACTGAAGACCGGTCTTGATTATTACACAGATTGTTCAAAAGTTCAGAACATCAAAGCTTTGAATGTACCTGAAAGAGGATCGAGTTCGTTGTTTACCTGAGATAGGTCAACTAATTTGAACTTCATTTTTAACGACTTCAAAGAGAGGGAGAGGATGGGTCATCTAGATATGATTAATCAATTATTATCGATTATTTGCGACGATTAATCGATTCCTAAATTCAAAAATCGTTACAACCCTATTGTATATCAAAGAATGAACATTTTTTAAACAGATTGTTTATATCTATTTATTTCAGTTTTGAAGAACAATATGACCATATATTGCAGCCAAATATATAGTCTAAAATCTCTTGAGGAACATATAAAGAAAACATACCCAAATTTCAAACATTTGACAGATGCGCAGATCAGAAATATTCTGAAACGTATACAAGAAAGACGGCATCATAAGTTTAGTCAAATCTATTCCCAAAATGTATTTTTAACCACAGTTTCAACTACACTGGAACCTAGTCGTAAGAATGAATATTGGAAAAAGGTTGTTCCTGGAAATGGTATTGATAGGGACATGAAATTAACTTCAGATCCAGCAATTGCCAGTTCAACGTTAGCACCGCGCTATCATCCATCATCTGTTTTCAAATCAAGCCATTATAATGCAACTCTGTATAACAATCCAGTAGCTGGAGCCCATAAAATTATAAAAATTGAAGAGTCTTCATATGAAATGGACAGTAATAGGAAAACAAAGCTTCAGTTCTGGAGACAATTTAATAATTCCATACAGAGAAATGATCTCTCTGCAGGTAAAATATAAATCAAGGTATTTATTGATGTTTTTAAGGTCACATATTTATGCACAATGGCTAATCATGACCATGACAGTTTTACGGGTGGAGGAAGCCGGAGTACCCGGAGAGAACCACCGAGCAACGACGAGCAGCTGCCAGCTCCCCAACATCATAACTCCGCACTGCAGCACAGGCAGGGTTAGATTGGTTGAAGACATGCGTACCATCGATGTGCAGTATGCCTTAGTACACGGCATCATTGTGCCCCCACACAGGCAATGAAGATAAAGTGTCTTGCCCAAGGACACAACACGGTTGCCGCAGGTGGGAAATCAAGGTAAAATTATGAAATTTAACTTCTTAACCAATGCACACGATGGCAAAACATGTTATGTTAATTTTCTTCAGATTTTTCCAAAAAAATTTCAAGAAAACCATCATTGGAACGAGCTTGATGAGCCCGTCCATTGAGAGGTAACTTGATATGGTTTGAAATTAAAAAAAAACATTTTTTTCACATGCTTGATTTTTATACGCCCGTTTATAAAAAAGGTTGTATTATGTTATCAGTCTTTCTGTCTGTCTGTCCGCCTGTCTGTCCATAAACAGTTTGGTTTCCGTTCATTTAAAGTCGAACGCCTTGACGGATCGACATCGAACTTTTAGAAGTTGTTTTTAGCATTAAAATACAGGTCAAGTTCGATATTGGTGTTTCTCAGTCCATCTGCTGCAGAGATATGGCCCTTTGAAAACACAATTTTTCTAAAAAAATTGGTTTCCGTTCATTTAAAGCTGAACACCTTGACGGATTGACACCAAATTTTTCAGATGTTGTTTTTAGCAATGAAATACAGGTCAAGTTCGCAATTGGTGTTTCTCAGTCCATCCTCTGCAGAGTTATGGCACTTTGAAAACACAATCTTTCGAAAAAAATTGGTTTTCCTTCATTTAAAGTCGAACGCCTTGACGGATCGACATCAAACTTTCAGATGTTGTTTGTAGCAATAAAATACAGGTCAAGTTCGCTATTGGTGTTTCTCAGTCCATCCGCTGCAGAGTTATGGCCCTTTGAAAACACAATTTTTGAAAAAAAAATGGTTTCCGTTCATTTAAAGCCGAATGCCTTAACGGATTGACACCAAATTTTTCAGATGTTGATTTTATACACCCATTTGTTTATTATGTGAATGGTCTTTCCACCCGTCTGTCTTGCCGTCCATGGACACATTTCGTTTCCGGACGACAACTTTAGTTGTAATGGTTTGAGCTGAGTTAAATTTGGCATGTGGATTTAGTATGACAAAATACAGGATGGGTTCGATTTCCGTATCTAGCGACCATTTGCAGTAGAGTTATGGCCCTTTATTTATGGGAATTTAACCCAACTTTTCGTTTCTGGACGATAACATTAGTTTGCCTTGACCGCTTTATTTCAAATTTTCAGTTTTTTGTTTTTGACCACAAAATACAGCTCAAGTTCACTTTTTACCACAATCGCATATACCTTTCCAGAGTTATTCCCCTTGAATGATTGCAAATTTGTGGATTTTGTGGTTTCTGGATGATAACTTTAGTTTGCCTTGACCGATTTTTTTCAAATTTTTCAGATATTGTTTTTGACCACAAAGCACAGCTCAAGTTCACCTTTGGCCATAATCGCATGTACCGTTCCATAGTTATTCCCCTTGAATGATTGCAAATTTGTGAATTATGTGGTTTCAGGATGATAACTTTAGTTTGCCATGACTAATTTGTTTCAAATTCTCAGATTTTGTTTATGACCACAAAGCACAGCTCAAGTTCACTTTCGGCCAAAATCACATGTACCTTTCCAGAGTTATTCCTCTTGAATTTGTGCATTTCGTGTTTTCCGGATTATAACTTTAGTATGGACTGACTGATTTTTTATACGCCTGTTGAAAAACCGTCGAATTATGGAATAAATCTGTCTGTCTGTCCATTTGTCCCTCCATTTGTCCATCCGTCGGTCTGTCCGTTCGTCAACATTTGGTTTCCAGATGATAACTTTAGTATTTTTTTTCGATTGACTCCTATACTTGGTATGTGGTTTAATCAAAACAAAAGACAGGTGAAGTTTGAATATGGGGTCAGTTCGAACTTCGAAGTTCCCCTGAATTATGGACCTTGTTGGACATAGAATGCATCAAATATTTGGTTTCCAGATGATAACTTTTATTATTTGTTTTCCGATTGGTTCCAAACTTGGTATGTTGATTAATCACAACAAAATACAGGTCAAGTTCGAATATGGGTTGGTCCAAACAATTTTCACCCTCACCCCCATCCTTACCCCAACCCTTCACAAATACAAAACGGGGGTATATTGTCCCGCTATACGGTGCTCTTGTTATATTATGTAGTCAGATATGGCCGATCTGGTAGATAAAAAAGGATTAAATACCATTTTAAGGACTGTCATTTTTGAGGTGAGCAATCACCCTTGCCTTCTGTAGCCCACCGGGTTTGAAAATAATGAGAGTGACAAATTTCCTCCTGGACAATATTCATAAAGAGATTCCGAAATCTGTATTTGCACAATACCAGGTAAATCTAATGGAAACATACAGAGTGGAACTCTCTTTTAACTTAACCCCGATTGTCCACATGGGGGCACGATGACGCTGTGTACTAAGGCGTATTGCACGTCGATGATGAGCATGTCTTTAACCAATCTAACCCTGCCTGTGCTGCAGTGCGGAGTTACGGTGTTGGGGATCTGGCAGTTGCTCGGTGGTTCTCTCTGGGTACTCCGGCTTCCTCCACCTGTAAAACTGTCACCGACACGATATGATGTTGGCTGTTAAGTGTCATTAAACCTTAATTAATAAATAAATAAATAACTCTCTTCTAACCCTTGAGGGTCTTGATGGGTAATTTTCCAGACTTTCTATAACACCACACATTGTAAGTCTAGGAGCTTAGCAGTGATTTCTAACTAAATCTTGACTGTCTCAAGAAGCAGACAAGATTTGCCTAGAAACCACTGCCAAGGAAATTTGGCAGTTGTCCACTGCACCTGTCCTCTTGTATATACATGTAGTTGATATAAGTACCTGCTCTCAGATTGCGAAGTTTATCAAAGTCATATAAATACTTATTTATTGGAGTCTAATGACACTTTCAGCAGCCAGGGTCAACTCGTGTTGGACAGTTTTATGGGTGGAGATAAAATAAGGACCTAAGGAGAACCACTGAGCAATGGCAAGCAAAGGCCAGACTTCCCAACATACTAACTCCACACAAGCAGGGTTAGCATTGGTTGAAGACAAGTGCACCATCGACATGCTGTATGCCTTAGTACACAGTACCACTGTGAGCCCATGTGGGCAATCAGGATTAAGTGCATTGCCCAGGGACACCATGCAGTTATCCTTAGCAGAGATTGAACCATGGATCTTATGGTTTAAAGTCCAATGCTGTAACCACTGAGCCACTTTGCTCTAAGTCAGATAAATAACTTTGATGATTAACACTCCAAAAGTATTGTATTAAAAAAAAAACTATGATACAGGGTTTTCCATCATAATGAAATGGTTGTTATACTATGTGGCAGTCACCGTCCCAAATAATTTTCCAGGAGGGTATTAGTCACTCTCCTGAAGTTTTCATTTCAAAATAACAGGCATGCATTTTTTTTTAATACATTACCTAACCCATTGCACATTGATGTCAAAATACTGAAATATCTTTTAGCATATTTTTATACGGCCCCTCATATGAGCGGGCCGTATTATGGTATGTCATTGTCTGTCCGTCCGTTAGCTTTTGTTTATCCACGCATAACTTGAAAACAATACATCCAACAGATACTGTTTTTTATGGTTGATTAGTCATGACTAGAGGATGGTTCCTTTCGATAACTAGCATTCTGGCATATCCAATATGGCCACCACGGCAGCCATCTTGGATTTTCAGGGACTTTTGATTGTCCACGCGATAACTTGAAAACTATAAATCCAAGAGATGCTACTTTTTTATGGTTGATTAATCATGACTAGAGGATGGTTCCTTTCAATATCCAGCATTCTGGCATGTCCAGTATGGATGCCATGCTGCCATCTTGGATTTTCAGGGACTTTTGATTGTCCATTTGATAATCCAACAGATACTGTTTTTTTGTTGTTGATTTGTCATGACCAGAGGATGGTACCTTTCCATAACCAGCATCAATGTCCATCCGTTCATCCATCTGTCGGTCTGTCTGTCTCTGTCTGTCCATCCGTCCGTTAACTTTTATTTGCCCATGTGACAACTTGAAAACAATACATCCAACAGATACTGTTTTTTTATGGTTGATTAGTCATGACTAGCGGATGGTTCCTTTCAATAACCAGTATCAATGTCCATCCGTCTGTCTGTCCATCCGTGTCAGTCCATCCGTGTCTGTGCATTAATTTTTATTTGTCCATGCTATAACTTGAAAACAATACATCCAACAGATACTGTTTTTTTATGGTTGATAAGTCGTGACTAGAGATTGGTTCCTTTCGATAACCAGCATTCTGGCATATCCAATATGGCCACCATCTGGGAGTTTTGATTACTTTTGATTCTCCACCCAATAACTTGAAAACAATATATTCAAGTTTAATGGGTCGTAAGCCAGGAATGTACAATTATTTTTGAAGGAATTATGATCTTTTGTTCAACTAAAAGTTTCTTCACAAGCGCAATTTCTCCATAGGTGGCTGTATATTGATCCACTGCTGGTGGTGCACTTGTTCCCATAATGGAACTAGGAATTTAACAAATTTACTCTTGTTTGACATTGCTCATTCAGCTTTGTAAAACAAGATTGAATTGGTAGCTGGACATTTTAATATTTTGACTTCAGTGTACAGAGGGTTAACCAAACATGCAGATGACCATAACAATATTTTTTTCTAAATAACTAAACATTTAGATTTTTTGCTTTGAAAACATAGCTTATAAATGACTCCTTATTGGAATGAGCTCAACAAGTTCAATCCAGTTTTTTGGACACAAAAACAGGAAAAAGAACAAAATTGGAATTGCAGAATTTGTGAACAGCACTGGGTGGGTTTGTCAAATACTTTTTGGTAAAGGGTTTTAGAATTCTCTCATACTAAAAATGCGTTGAATTTGAAAAGTAGTACAGAAATATTGTACAATGTAAAAAGTGTTTACATTTGCTTTCTGGCTGGTTTTTGTATTTTTGTGCATTTTCCTCACTTTTTATGGCATGTTTTGAGTGATATTTATTGTTATGGTAAAAAATGGGCTAATACTGTCAATTATGAACTTGCTATATAGGTTAGGGTGTTATATCCCCTCCCCCCCACCCCCAAAGGCTCACAGAATGAAAACCCTTTACATATCCATACCCACTCAGTGCTGCACCATAATTTTAGAAATGTGTATTTTGTGGTTGTCTTTACTCATCATTCATACTTGGTCTTTTGCTTGGCAGCTGAAGAGCTAAATCAGGTAAGTTTGACATGCATTACTGGTAGTGTTATTTGGTGCAAAAATTTTATTCTTATGGAGTTTCATCCACATGATCAAATAAATTCTAAGGAAAATCATTAGGAAACAAAAGCACCATTTCAGTGAATGCCATGAATGGAGCTCCAGACAGTTGGATTTTTTTAAAACTTAGATTTATTCCTTTAGACAGATTTTGGGTCTGCCAACCAGACATAGTCTGTATAATTGTTTCCCAAAATTGTTTATTGTGGTTCAAGATTGCATGTTTTGACATCAGTGTGCAAAGCATTAGGTAGTGTGTTAAAGATGAAATGAGTGTATCAGAGGTGAAGGTCACAGTGGCACTTAATATGATGAAGGCAGATTTATTTTATGCCAACTAAATGATTAATCGCACAGTGTCTCTGTGGCATATATTTAACTGATAATTTCAACTAGTTTAGACATCACACTTAGTATCATTCGATCAAATCAGAATTCAAAGGGTTGTTTTTCTGCCAAATGCAAACCATGCTACTTTGCGTGTTCTTAAATCAAATTTGGAAGTATTAGTCCACATTCTCAGCAGAGATGCACAATTTTTTTTCTTGCTGAAACCCAAAATTCATTCCATAAATCTTTTTCTATGAGCCATTCATGTTTGTGTGACCAATTTCACTTCTGCATTGATTCTGATTTATACTAGTATGTACATTAACCCCCTCACCACATAGGAAAATGTAAAAATCTCAATCTGTAAAGTTTTCCCACAATGCAACTAGGAATTTAACCAATTCAATCTTGTTTGACAGATCTTATTGATCGATATGAATCCATTGTTGTGACTTGTTCTGTAACCAGTCATCTTACATTGACTCAGGAGGTAAAGTTCTGTTTTTTGTTATAGGAATGGATAAGAGTACCATTTAAAAAAAAATTGTGAGAACGTCGTGTGAATGAAACAACCATTCTCGCAACTTGTGCATCCCTGTTCTGATTCCAGGTACATGTAGGAACTTTCAGCCATTACCCAAACCTTTCACCTCCCTGTGTATTGGGATGTGAGAGATGATGATCTTGGCAGAGATCTTAAGTTTAACTCTTAACCCACTAAGTATTCAGGCTTGCTGTTTTCAAAATTTTGCGTTACCCATTTATCGCTCACCAGGTCTGAGCTTTGGTAACTTATCGTTCATTCCCCTGTACTTGATTCAGGTAACCCATTAGGTAACCTAAATATATATGTATCGCAACTATGCAGATATATGAACTATTGTATCATAACCAAGTTCATGCTGCTGTGGGCAATATCCTGATGAATAAAGACGAATCCTCAGGAACAATAATGAGGCTGTGTTGCAGAAATTCAGATACAAATTACTTGCAATTATAGCCTAATTTGACATGGACTAACATGCTACAGAAGAGTATGGCATCCATAAGCAATATTTGTGGCAGAGACATGAATTATCGCCATTTCCTGATTTTGTATCTTTGCTACATCCTAAGATGATCAACAATTTAAAACGGTGCTTAGCATCAACCAGTCATCATCATAGTTGTTGGCATCTGCCTGAAGTATACCTGCTCTGTTGGCCCAATAATTGGCCATTAATGCCCAACAGAGAAGCTATACTTCAGGCAGATGCAAGCACTTGTGCAGCTGATGATTGGTTGATGTTCAACATCATTCCACTGTTCATTCATACTAGATCATTCAACTTGGCAAAAAATGACCTGGCGACAATTTGGCACAACTCGATTTTCATTCATGTGATTTTCATTTTAGGTAACATTCATGTGACCCAATCAGACATTCGCCTCAAATTGACGGGCCTGGTATTTATAAAATATTTTTCAATAAATCTAGTCATGGCTGCCATGACTAGATTTTCTGAAAAATTGATGAAAATTTGAATCAAGCTAGAAGAAAATTTAGTTAAGCGTGCTAAAGTATTGCTTTTGCTTATCTAGTGGTAAGAGATTTCCTGTCCTGGGCAGGAATAACTGCCGTCAGCATTCAAAGAGTGAAATTTGGAGGTCGAACTTAGTGTAATAGAGAGATATGCTTTATTTAGATAGTATTTGAACTCTGAGTGGAGCACAGTGACCACCAAGAACTATGTTTCATGTAGACCCCACAAAGTAGATCTTCTGTTTCTCAGGCCATTTTTTGGTAAAATTGCATGTGGGTGTTTTTTTTTTTATCTTTTGCAATTATTTCTTCACCATCAAAACTTCATGTTCTTGGTTTGTTGTATGTTTTAGGCCTCATAATCTACAGAATAGCATGGGTGTATTTCGTCCCTTGAGTGTAAGAAGGTTTTGCAATGCTTTAGAATTGGAAAGCCTTGTTGTACACAAGGAACAAATTTTCCACTTTTATTAACTTCGGTAAAATATCAGACATAAACCACTTAATTTTTATTTTTTTAAGTGTGCATTCTGACATGAAGTGACCCTGGCTGTCGAAAATGTCGTTAAATCCCAATAAATAAATAAATAAGTGTGCATTGGTTATAAAAAGGGAGCATGCGGCAACCAAAAGGACCATGCAGAAATACCTGGGCATTTTTTTTTTTAACTCTTTTAGTTCATGTATATATTTTTTCCTTATGTTTTAAATCTATGATAAAGAACAATTAAAGTTTCTCAAAGTGAACTGTGTGTGTGTTAAATATTTTATTTTACAATATAGGACTACCATTATGGATTGGAGTGTGCCTTGGAGCCGCTGTAACAACTATAACTTTGCTGCTTATTCTCGGTGTTCGGATGGTTATAATTAAGCAAAGGTAATTTTTATTATACATTTCCCTTCTACTGAGAATGAAAGTGAATTACATATATTGTTTCATTCATGCATTGCAGTGTGTCTCAATGTTTAAACACCAAGTAATAGAGAATATTTTTACCGGGCTGCATTTTGTATTGTGGGGTGGAAGTGTGTGTGGTTGGGGCCCTACGCTATATTGATAAACTGATATGTACTGGTATTCAAACTAGTATCAATTGAATACCGGTGTAATTAAAATATTATTGGTTTATTGTCATTATTTATTTACCCACAATTTAATTTTCAAGATATCTTGAGTTTATTTACGTGTAGTCCCAAATGAATAATAGCCCTTTACCAAATAAATTGACCACATCCGCCTACGTATATACAAATTTAGCAGTTGAGAAAAATATTTAAAAACAAAAGTTCAACAAAACCATATCATGTGACCCCTCATTGGAATGTGTTCATCAAGCTCATTCCAGTGCGAGGGTCACATTATATTGTTTTGCCAGAACAAATCAATATCAGTAATAATAAATTTTGATATCATCTGCGATGGGTAAAGATTATTTGAATGACATCATCAAGGCATACTGATTCATTCCACTGATGGCTCAAGTCCCAATTGTGATACGTATGTTCAGATATCTGAACAGTCTTTTGATATACCAGTATACCACGGTATTTGTTTGATCACCGATACCTGTATTTGGTTTCGAATACCATGCAGCCCTAAGTGTAGTGGCTGATTGGTTAGAGCATTGGACTTTGGATAGAAAGGTTGTAGGTTCTATCCTGATATGTGTCATCTGCATTGTTTCCTTGAGTGAAACACTTAATCCCTGTTGCCCAAGTTGAAGCATGCTGAGTTTGGTGACAGAGTGCTAAGGCTTACTACATTTCTAATCCTGTTTATATGGGGTTATTAAGTTGGAGACAAGCCAGAAAATAAGCAGACTGTCATCTGCAAAATGAGGTCTGCAGAGGGTGAATTTGGTGATGAAACCCTGCGCATCTGGATAGTATCACTAAATTTACCCTCAGTCTGAATCAGGGTTTCAAACCGAAATGGAAAGAGGTACTCAGAGGATAAATTGGCCCACTGTTTGGGATAGCATCAGCAAATTCACCCTCTGGGGACCTCATTCTGCAAATGACAGATGACTTATTTTCAGGCTTGGTTGGAGAGTCTGACATTTACTCACTGCTGCTTGGCAGGTACTTTGGCTTGCCCCACCCTTAAAACAGGCCTGGAAATAAGCTGTGAATGATCGTTTAGGTTGTGGGTTACGTCAATTGTAAAATACACGAATGGACTACAGGTTATGACAAAGTAATGCAACATAACTTTATTAAATTAATAATCTTGCATGTTTTACTGGAAAGACATGACACTCTTTGTCGGAACTATCTCGTCTCCAAAGTTCAGTATTGCAAGCACATATGAATAGAATGACCTGCTGTTTCCATCTTAAAAAAGAATTTCCTCCAAAATAAATAGCAACAACTAATATGCGATCTCGCTTTGACGATCTTCAGATTTCCAGCACATTTCATTCAATAGTTGTTACCTTTGATTGTGCAAAAACTTTTTGGAGGGGAGGGGGGGGGGGGGGGGGGGCAGTTCCATGTAGTTACTTTATTTTCTTTTGGTGGATTGTTTTGAAATGTGACAAGCCTTTTTAGGATCACAAAATTGAATCAAGTTTGAATTTTGGATTAACAGTATTTTTCTTTTGAGACTTTGTTGTTTTGCACTCTTTTTTAGTGATGAACCTATTATCGGCCATCGGCATCGGCCGATAATGGGGTAATCGGTGAATCATCAGCATCGGCAAAAAGGGCATCATTTGCCGATAGGGGTGCGCCGATTGTTACAAGGTAAAACGGTCGTTTTTTTTTATACTCACGGCCATATCGTCGAAATCAGTGTTTACACCTGAAACGTCCGGGGAACATGTCAACACTACTGATTCTAAAATTCTGTGGATTTTAATATTCTATGAATAATTTAAAGCTAAGCCACAATTTCAATTTCTCACACGGTCATGTATGAGTCTTATTACATGGAAATCTCGGCCCTGTTTCTTAAGTTGTAACATCATTGTTTAAAATTTAGCCTTCCTTTTTTACTCCATTTTGGAAATCGCACAATTCGTGTTAAAACAAATAGTGTCAGACTGTCGGTGCCGGTTTCATTTTTCATTTATTCATAAGTACTGTATTACGAAAAAAAATCTGGTGGGAGACAAGTGAAGTAAATTATACAAGGCAGCTTCTTTGAAAACAATACACTGTGCGCATTCCATGGAGGATTAGTGTCATTTCGTTCACAGGCATTTCGAAGGGAATGGGACAACCCACCCGAAACCAGCTGGGACAACCCGCCCTGGGCCAACTCGCCCCAAGTTTTTCATGCGCCACAGTTATCAGCTATTTGACTATGGTATTGGATTATAAGTAATAACAAATGAACTATTCAGCTGTTATTACTTATAATACGATCATTGTTAATTAGTGGACAATAGATTTGTTTATTGGACTTAATTATGATGATATTAAAAGTAATATCAGGAATAATTCCGAATGAATTATTATTATCAGAAGCATCTGTGGTAATGGTATCTGTGGGAGTCTCATTGATGGATGTTTCAGTGGCTTGACTGTTTGTTGTCTCGGACGTGTCCATGGCTTCATCTAAGTTAATGATTGTTGACAGCTTAAAAAGCACATTTATTGTCTTATTAGTTTTAGATAAAGGAAAAGCGATCAATGCTGTGATGAATCCATATCATGCTGAAACAACATGTCTGTTCATTTGATTTTTTCTCATCAAACAAATATCATTCCCCTTAGAGGGTACCCGACTGAAACAACATGACTAAAACAACACATCACTTCTGACTCGTCTCTACATGCAACAAATTCAGTATAGAACTACTATTAGTTTAATTCAGTCATTCTGGGATGTTTTAATAGGATCACTGTGGATAATGTTCGATACAATTGGATAATTTTTCGATAAAACAGTGAGTAAAAATTTGTTTTATATAGTACTACATGTATCCCCAAAAACTTTTTCTTCAAAAATCAGAAAAAAACAGGGACAACCCGCACCAAAAAGTGGGGCAACCCGCCCCAAAAATAGGCCTCAGGCAGTTTGTCCCTGGGGCGGGTTGTCCCTGATCCGATTTCATATACTGATTTTCGTATACAAAAGAAGACATTTCACACATATATTGTCACTAGTACACAGGCAAATTTTGTGGGTTTTTAAGTATTTTTTATATGAAATAATAGACTGTAAGGTATTATAATCCAGTATAAATTATTTTTACATACGGGGTTGTTATCTTTAGTTTACTTGGCTCAAGGCAGTCATAACCCCATGTACGAAACGTCGTAGCTTGTGCACGAAATGTCCTACAAGTGTACGAAACATCCAGCCCCATTCCATGGTTGGGCAGAATCACGTGATTTTCAAAATGGAGAGATCTATTCTGAACGTACATATTGAATATTGGGCTTATGACTGGCATGAGAAGAAAGGAATAAGTCGGATTTATCCAGAGTCAGGACAGTGTCTGTCAGTCTGTGTACGAGTTCCCACAGGATTGCTATGAGTTTTAAATACATGTATATAGGATTTAATCTTATTGGGAGAATATGTAGTATTCCATGCAGGGAGAGTCAATCTGACACGGGTGATTCCGTTCTTCCCACTGAGGAATGGACTGCACAAAACTATCGGATAAATTGTCTGGAGAGTTGATTTGGTGGCGAGTTGACCAAGAACCAAGAAACACAACCCCGCATTGACATTCTAATTGCAACTTTGCAGGGTTCGATAACACATTTTCATGGAATTTAAAACATCGGAATCGGCATCGGTATCGGCCGATTATTAAATTTTTAACATCGGTATCGGCCGATGGTTTGTTTACCATATCGGTTCATCACTACTCTTTTTACACAATATTTTTTAAGATTTATCTATGAAAGTAATACAGTAGGTTTGGCCTAGGGTTGGGCAAAACTTTTAATTATTTTGGGGTTCAGACAAGTGCAGGTTGGGTGGGTCAGGGAACTTCATTACATTAGTGTCCCATTCTAGTTTTCTGCTTTTACTTTCAAATTCAGTATGATACCACATGTATATCCAAGAAACAGATAGGTGTTATTTGCTAAATAATAATTGGACTAATGTTTTAACTTTTGTCAGTGCAGTTGTAAGAATGCACATAAACAACGTGAGGGTATGACCATATTTCTTTGCCCAGACTCAAATTTTTGGATTAGTTGAACTGCAGTAAGGCCCCACAAAGTACATCTTCTGTTTCTCAGGCCAGTTTTTTGTAAAATTTCATGTGGGCGGTCGTTTTTTAATTTTCTTTTTTATTTTTGTAATTATTTCTTTGCCATCAAAAGTTCATGTTCTTGGTTTGATTTATGTTTTATGCCTCATAATAGCATGGGTGGTGGTGTATTTCATCCCTTGAGTGAAGAAGTCTTTGCATTGCTAAAGCCTTGTTGCACTCAAGGGGCAAATTTATCAATTTTATTAACTTGGGTAAAATACAAGTGAGATAAGCGATGAATTGCGAGCTGACAGATTGGCACTCTCAAATGCCAAGGCAGAAATAAATTCAGTTAGTTGTAGATTGGACAAGCTTGAGCAGTACACTAGGAAGAGTAGTATACGAGTATATGGAGTGACAGACAGTGAAAAAGATGAAACATCAGAGCAAAGTGTGAAAAAGGTACATGACATCCTTCAAGAAAAACTGAAAATGAATATTAGAAACAGTGACATAAGTATAGCACATCACCTTGGAAAATATTCTCCAACCACCACCAGACCAATAATTGTGAAATTTGTTTTGCGTAGACACAAAATTGATTGTATTCGCACAAGAAGGCTGTTGAAAGGAACAAAAATCATTATAATGAAGATCTAACAAGAAAAAGACAAACTCTACTCCCCGAAACTGCACAATGTGCTACAGTCAAATCTGCGTGGTCCATGGATGGAGATATTCTTGCCAAGATAAAGTGAAAATACATGGCAAAGAAGACCTAAATAGACTTGAGGGTAAATAAACCATAAACCATGCAAACAAACTATATATTTTTAACCAAACTTTCCAAATAAATAAGAATAGACATTAATAGACAGTACGAAAGATTAGGAAAAAAATAGGTAGTGGGGTGCAGTACCCATAAGTTATAATTGTATGTAGAAATTCATTCATTAATTCATTCATTCATTCATTCATTCGTTCGTTCGTTCGTTCGTTCGTTCGTTCGTTCGTTCGTTCGTTCGTTCGTTCGTTCGTTCGTTTGTTCGTTCGTTCGTTCATTCATTCATTCATTCATTCATCATTCATTCATTCATTCATTCATTCTGTGCACTTTCTCATTCAAACCTTCATCCATTGCATTTATGTTTATCCTACTCAGTATAAGATGGTGCACAAATAGTCAAATGATACCAATGTGAGCAGTCCACATGCTTTTTGTTGATGGACCATAAGGTTTGCTAGGTTACCCTGATGGCCCTTTGATAGGTTGTCCTCTGGCTCCTCTCAAAGAGTTGCATGTCGAGATTGTAAGCTGTATTAACTTCTCAAAGGAATTGCTCTACTATTGACAGGGTTGTCCCCTGTCATCCATACATTATACCTGATATCTCATGTCACATATTTATAATTAATACCAATAATTTTGTAAAACAAGCTGTATGCACTTAAGATTTTTTTTCAAATAATTATAAATCTTATGCCGGTATCAGCTTAATACACGACACACATTGCTTCCACCCACTCAATTTATGCATGGAATGAAGGAATTAGGAATTCAGTTTCTTGCAAATTCATTCATTCATTCATTCATTCATTCATTCATTCATTCATTCATTCATTCATTCATTCATTCATTCATTCATTCATTCATTCATTCATTCATTCACATTCAACCCTTTATCCATTGAATTTATGTATTCTCTTTATCCGCTCATTCTTGTGGCCAATATAAGATAGTGGACAAATAGTAAAATGATATCAATGTGAGCAGTCCACAGACTTTTTGTTGATGGGCCACTAGGTTAGTCTGATGGTTCTCCAATAGGTTGTCTTTTAGCTGCTCTCAAACAATTACCCATCGAGATTGTAAGATGTATTAAATTCTCGAAGGAATCGCTCTACAGTTGACAGGGTCGTCCCCTCACTCCCCTGTCACCCACACATTGTACTTGATATCTCATATCACGTATTTATAATTAATAACAATAATTATGTAAAACAAGCTGTATGTACATAAAATTACAAAACAATGTTAAGGCAAATGAAAAGATCAGATACTGCATGCAAACACTTGACTTACATGACACGTGGAGATGGGAAAATCCAGATTTAACACAGTATACATGAAGGGGCCCTGGAAATAAGATGGGGAGATTGGACTATATTTTAATGTCGTTTGACCTGCAAGTCTTTGCAAAGGACGGACATCCAAATCAGATACATATCTGATCACAAGCCTATAAGTGTTGATTTATACTGTATTAATCAGCCTCGTGGTAAAGATTTTTTGATATTTTATAACTGTCTTCTCAGTGACCCTGATTATATTTTGGGAGTAAAAGAAACCATTGCTGAAACAATTGATCAGTTTTGTAGAGAAGTAGTGATAGAAAACACTGTAATAGTAGTGGGGGTGGTGGAGATAATAGTACTGGTAGTGTTAGTGACTAACAACTATCAATCAACGATCAGCTTTTCTGGGAGACTTTAAAACTTGTAATATGTGGGAAGACTATTTCGTAGTCTGCAAATCGTAAAAGAAAGCAAAATAAAAGAGAATCAGAGATAGAGAATACTCTCAACCAACTTAATCAAAATTTAGATCTGGGAGACTTTTCAAAGTCAAGTGAAACTGAAGCCCTAGAGGAAGAATTAAAGTCAATACAGGAAAAGAAAATAAGGGGAATGATACTCAGAAGCAGTGCAGGAAATGAACAAAATTGACAGGTACAATTAACGCGAAATCAGAGTAAATTGCACCCGTAAAATGTTTGTATATGAATTTTTGAGGGAATACTGTCACCAAACACCAGAGACCTTAACCCTTTGAACTCGAGCGGCTGCTTTTCCAGACAGGAACATGATACGTCATAACATCATTAAATAGGATGGCTGTTCAGTAAATGTGTGGGGTTGACCAATCAGTATTTTCAACGTGCAGCCCTGAGGCTGCACGTTGAAAAAATATTGATTGGTCCACCCCAAATAATGAATCTTCTAATTGCTGCCATTGAACTGGCTGTCAGATACCACTAGTGTTCAAAGGGTTAAATGTATAAGGAATTGCTGAATTATGACTGTAACTTGCCACTGGCCACAGAGTTCTGCTTTCTCAAAATGACAGACATTTATATGCCCTCACAGTATATTAGTGCACCACAAATTTTTCAAATTTTTTAGCTTCCGAAAAATAGAAATCACGAGTGCTGACGGGAGCAATTGCACTCACGCCCGTCTCATTTCCAGGACTGCTCAGAAGTAAAGCTAATTGGAGGAAGGTGGCGGTGGAGAAACCAACTAAGTACTTCTTCAATCTCAAAAAAGGCATTTTACCGAAAAAAATGTTCCTAAAATAGTTATGTCAGATTGTACAGAAACAAATAACTTGAGTGAAATACTTTAAGAGCAAAGGGACTTTTATACAAATCTGTATGCCTCAAGAATCAATCTGACAGAGGGTTCTTTTGAGGCGGAAAATTTGTTTTTCGATCCCGAAAATCCCTTTTTAAATTTTTTACTCGAGGGCAAAAGAGATTCCATTGAAGGCTCCCTTACAGAGTCTGAAGGTTTAGCATCTTTAAAACGTATGAAAAATAATAAATCACCAGGTTCGGACAATTTCACAGCAGATTTTTACAATTTTTTTGGAAAGACATTGATACAGTAGAACCTGTCTTGAGAGACCACCCCTTTTGCAATGCAAAAGTGGTCTCTCGAGACAGGTGGTCTCTCATTAGAGGTTTGGGGTTTTCCCTAGTCGGTGAATGACCAACCAGAGAATATTTGTTGCAGAAATGGAGAAGAATTGGTTTTTCAACTTTTTTTATTGTTTTATTTTAATTTAGTTTTAATACAAGTACAGAGGCATTGTTTGAGAAATTACAGTTAAAAGTACATAAATTGAAAAACTCTTTGAGATTATGATGTGACTGGGCTGGTCCATCCAAAATAGTAATTTCTTACTTTATGCAAATAAAGTGTTCTCCTCTTTCTATCACTATCGGAAAGAAAGGTTTCGTGTGCCGAAGACGTGCAGGGACGCTGTGGGGCAAGCCTCTTTTGACCCTCTTTAACAGTATAAGATCTAGTCGCTACATGTCCAGGCGTGGTGAAGGAGGAAAAGGATCGGGTACTCGGCAGATGTCCCAGGTTAGATGATCAAGGCGAGTGTTGGCTTGTCTTTGTGATGGTCGTTGACTGAGCCCTTGGGTGAGGACCAGAGCGAGAGAGGGTCCTCTCACAAAGGTGCTACCTCTCTCCAGGGGTGCTTGTGATGATAATATTCGGGCAAGTAGAGTCTGCCACTTAGAAGAGTCGTCAAGATGAGGTGGAGGGCCATCATTGGCAAGTATAGTCTGCCTCAGGCGGTTGGTGGAAATTGTAGTTGGATTGTTGTCCTGGATAGCAGTTGAGAGTATTGTTGGATCCTGAAAGAAAAACAACAGCCCCTTTCGGGGACCACCGTAGAAAGACCCGAACTTACCTGGTTCGGGGGCAGGCCTGCATTTGTACCTAGTTGGTCGGGTCAGAATGCGCACCAGGTGCTAACAAAACAGTAGAAGTGGGGTGCAGGACCAACGCTCGCCTCCCTGGAGGTGGATTGCCACTTTTGGGGATGGAGCAAAGGATGTTCAGAGCCCATAGCGGTTACAGTGTTCCATATCCGTTATAAATTTCTATAGCGGTTACTGAGGTGCTGCAGATCGAAAAGGAAAACATCTCTGTACCTGCTAAAAGAAAAAGGCAGAGTTAGTTGATTTTAAGATAGACAAAAGTATGTAGTTACATTTTTGATGGTTGTCGATTGCTTGGGAGCAGTTTGTACAAATCCTATGTCTTGTTTTAGTTTTCACAGATTTTTGTTTTTCAGGTAAAGATTGGAGGGGGAGGCAGGCCTTTACAAAAGAGCCACACCCGGGGGGTGTCCTGCCCGTACCTCCTCCTGATTTTGCTGAGTTGGTGAAGACAGCCCTTCCTGGTAGAAGGTCACAGCTGAGCCGTTTTTACTGCCTGTTATTCACTTTCTCTTTCCCTGTTTTTGTTTATTTTTAGGCATTAAATTTTAGTGATTTCACTGAGTTGGTGAAGACAGCCCTTCCTGGTAGAAGGTCACAGCTGAGCCGTTTTTACTGCCTGGTTATTCACCTTCTCTTTCGCAGTTTTTGTTTATTAAATTTTTAGTGATTTTGCTGGTTCGACGAAGACAGCCCATCCTGGAAGATGGTCACAGCTGAGCCGTTTTTACTGCCTGTTTATTCGCCTTCTTTTATCCGGTCAAAATAGGAGGGAGGGGGGCAGGCCTTCACAAAGAGCCACACCCGAGGATGTTTCCTGCCCTTACCTCCGTGGTTTGGTTCCTACTTAAACGGTGGTTAGATTAAATTTGGGCGTTTTGTGGTTTTTGTCGGCTTTCGCAAATGTCCAGTAGTTCGGAGATTAGTTGGCTGTCGCGAGCCGGTCATGATTTTTCGCAGTTAGGGAGGCGAGGCAGTCCTTAATGGTTGGGATGTCAGCTCTGTCGTGGAGTGTTTTGATAGGTGTATCCCAGGGAGCACGGAGGACGAGCCTGAGCGCATGATTTTGGGCCTTTTGGAGTTTCCCCATATTTGTTTGATTTAGGTCTGTTATGATGATAGTCCCATACTCGAGTACAGGGCGCACAAAGGCTTTGTATAATTTAAGTAAAATAGTCTGGTTGGCTCCCCAGGATGTACCTCGTATCATTTTTAGTAAATTGATACGTTTGGTCGCTTTGCTGGCAATATCGTTGGGGTGTTCATTGAAGGATAGGTTTTGGTCAATGGTAATGCCAAGGAATTTCGCCTCTGTGCATTCAGGGAGGACTTTGTCCAGGAGTTTTAGGTCAAAGACATGGTTGTTTTTCTTATGGGTGAACGTGATTCTTTGGGTTTTACTGGTGTTCAGCTTGATTTTTCCATTTGGCACACCATTGCTCTAGGTCGTCGAGAGAGCGTTGAAGGAGTTTTTGAACTAGATTGGCAGTATTATTAGACTCCCAGAGGCCCTTATCGTCTGCAAATTGTGAGATTTGAGTGATCTGAGGTCGAATCCTTGGGGTGCCTGCTTCCAGGGAGACGCTGTCGGACATTTCGTTGTTTACTCTGATTTTTATTTCGTGATCATTAAGGAAGGAAGAGAGTAATCTAAGCAGTTTCATGGGGAGTTTCATTTTAGATAGTTTGAGGCGCATTCCGTTGTGCCAGACTGAATCAAATGCTTTTTCTACGTCTAGTAAGATTGCCATGCCTATTTGCTGGTTGTTGAAAGTGGTTTTCATTTGACTGACAAGGCGGTAGATATGCTCAATGCCTTCTTTACGATTCCTATAAGCTCTTTGTCATTTATTGAAGAAGTCTGTATTTTCAAGGCGCCCCCTCAGTTGATTGGTAAGGATTCTTTCGAATATCTTGCCAATGCAACTGAGAAGACTGATTGGGCGGTAGCTGGCCGGGTTGGAGAGGTCTTTGTCTGGTTTGGGTATCATGGCCCCAGTGGCTGATTTCCAACATTTTGGAAAGTAGCCATGGGTGAGGCATGCATTGAATAGGAAGTTGAGTTTATCAATTAAGGAGTTTGGGCTTTGTTTTAGAATTTTGTAGCTAACCTGATCCTCGCCGAGGCGAGGATGAATTTTTGCATTTTTTTATGACATTGGTTATTTTGTCATTAGTGATGGGAATAACGAGGTCGTCGTCCTCCCCTTCTTCTGGATCGGTATCAAATTTAGGGTCATGGAAGATATCTGGGTGTTCATTGATGAAGTCGTCGATAGCGTTTATGATGGCGTCACTGTTGTCTGGGCCTTATTATGGGCGATGGGTTTTTCTGAGGATGTTGTCGAAAGTGTCTGCTTTGTCTTTGTTGGTACGCATGAAGGAACCATCTTCCTTTTTAAGGGCCTTGGCTGCTGATTTATTGCCTTTGTTTTTTTGACCAGTAAGGGTTTTGAAAGAGTTCCAGGAATTTCTTGGCTTCCCTGACCAGGTTTAGGTTTGCTGTTGCTTTTTCCCAGTTGGCTTGTTTTTAGCTCACCAAAGGGAGCTTAATTTATCACTTGCCATCCATTGTCATTGCCCATCGTGAACTTTACATTATCGACTTCTCCTTCCAAACTACTGGACCAAATTGGACAAAATTTGGTGTGCGTGTTCCTTATCATATGCTAATTCAAGTTTGTTCAAAGAAACATGCCCTGCCCACAGGGGCCATCACAAGGGGCATTACTCTGATAGCACCCATAAATTTTTGGTAAAAATTTAAAAAATCTTCTTTTCCAGAACCACCATTTAGAATCTTTTGATATTTGGTATATAACATCTCTAGGGGGGGAGGCAGATTAAAGTTTGTTCAAATCGAGTCCCTGGGTTAATAATTGGGCTTCCTGTAGGAGCCCAAATCTTAACTTAGTGAAATATGATGAAATTTCTTTAAAAATTTTCTTCAGATCCACCAGCCTAAATGCTTTCATATTTGGTATACAACATCTCTAGTGGGGGCAGATTCAAGTTTGTACAAATCGGGTCCCTGAGTTAGTATTTGGGCTTTCTATTGGAGCCCAAAGTTTAACTTTGTGCAATTTGAGGAAATTTCTTTAAAAATCTTCTTCTTCAGATCCACCAGTCAGAATCCTTTCATATTTGGTATACAACATATATAGGGGGGTCAGATTCACGTTTGTTCAAATCTAGTCTTTGGGTTTATATTTGGGCTCCCTATGGGAGCCTGAATTTTAACTTGGTGAAATATGAGGAAATTTCTTTAAAAATCTTCTTCTTCAGATCCACCAGTCAGAATGCTTTCATATTTGGTATACAACATCTCTAGGGGATGGGGGGGAGGGGGGGGGGGGCATCAGATTCAAGTTTGTACAAATAGATAGATAGATAGATAGATAGATAGATAGATAGATAGATAGATAGATAGATAGATAGATAGATATTTTTCAAAACAAAGAAGCACGGGCGCAGGTCGGGAAATCGATTTCTGTTGTAAATTATTTCTATGGAATTCAATGTTGTTTTAATATTTTTGAAGTTATATGACTTTATGACAAAATGAACTCATCTCAGAAGTACTTTCACAAGAATGTTTCGAAGACTGGGATTTTTTTTTATAAGCTATGATGCATCGTTTGTTAATGGCTTCTGGCAGTTTTGTATTTAATTCTGTGAAGTTGTTTTTGAAAATTTTTGCAATTTCGACATTGCGTCGATTATAAACCAAAGGAAAACAAATAATTTCATTTGGCAATCCAGAGTACTCTCTATTGAGTCCGTATGGGAGATAGGTCTTGAGCTTACCAATCCAATAGTTTTCACGCTCAAATCGTTTGTCTGTTGTGGTTTCCTCATCATCCAAAAACGGAATTTGCTCAATGGGTTGAAAACTGAAATGTGACTTAATGTCATGACCCGGGAGGTTAAAGTGGTCTGAGACTGCCTTTCCTGAATCTAAACGGATATTTGATAAATGGTTTTGCATTCTGACGCGCAGAGGGTTTTTCGTCTGGCCGACATATTGGATATGGCATAATTTACATGTGATTAAATAAATAATGTTTTCAGAATCACAGTTGAAGCTGTTTCTAACTTGGTAAAACATACGAGTTTGTTCGCTAAAAAATGTTTTACCGGTATTCATGTAGTTCATACGATGTATGTAACAAATTTTGCGCTGACATAGATTTACTGATCCATTTCCCAGAACTGGGCGGTTATGCTGAATTTTCGTGGGATGCGTTGGTTCAGAGTCCCGAATGGGTGTCTCGATTTCTCGGATTGTATCAGATTTAATTTTTCGCAAAAGACGTTTTGAGTAACCGCGTTTAACAAGTGTTTTGAAAAGAATTGAACATGCGTGATTGAGGTCGCTTCTGTTCGTACAGTTTCTATGGAATCGAATAATTTGAGATTTTACCAACCCATTGAATAGTTTGGGTGGGTGGTAAGAAGCTCTATGGAGAAGTTGGTGAGAATCGGTCGGTTTAAAAAATACTTTTGTGTCTAGTACGTTGCTATGCCGGAACTGAAGGCCCTTGAATACAGTCACATCCAGAAAATCAATGGTATTTTCTGAAATGCTGGGCTGTAATTTAATGGATTCATCGTGGTTGTTCAGGATTTCCAAGAATTCGTTGAAGTCATCGCGGCCATGGGGCCATATGATGAAAATGTCGTCTTGGAACCTGTGATAACATAATGGCTGTTTTTTTGCTTTAGCAAAAGCACCTCTCTCCCATTCTGCAACAAAAATATTAGCAAAATTTGGACTGAATTTTTTACCCATACTACATCCACTTATTTGGAGGTAAAATTTATTGTTAAATTCAAAGTCGTTACCTTTCAATGATAATTCTAACAATTGCAGGATTTCTTCCGATGGCCTGTTTGGGTCATCGTACCTTTTGAATGATTTTTTTATTGCCTCTAGACCAGCGTCAATACCAATGTTAGTATACATACTTTCAATGTCTAGGGTAATGAGGAGACTGTCGGAAGGAACCTGCAATTTGTTAATTTTCATTAAAAAGTCCTCTGTGTCTTTGAGGAAGCTCGGATGGCGGCAAGCAATTGGTTTTAAATAAAAATCAATATACTGTGAAATGTGGTAAGATTCCGAGCCACAGTCGCTGACAATAGGCCGACCAGGAGGGGTAAATTCGTCACTCCAACTGCTGAGTGGTTTATGTATTTTAGGCAAGAGGTAAAACTTACGATTGTTTGAATCCCTCTCTGCAATTAAATACTCGACATGTTTTTTCTCAATGAAGTCGTGGTCCAGCAAGCTTTTTAGAATTCCATTAAATTTTGAACAATTTTCTTGCCAAATTGGTGCTTCTAAAGGTTTGTAATATTTTGGGTTATTTAATTGGCGTTCAGCTTCTTTAATATAATTATCTTTTGACATCAGAACTGTAGCAGATCCTTTGTCACAAGGCTTGATGATAATTTGTTTGTTGTTTTTCAGCATCTTCAGGGCGTTTCTTTCGATTTGGTTCAAATTTTGTTTGTCTTTCAAAAATGATTCCGGGATTTGGCTTACTTGTTCTTTAACTTTTTGAGAAATCTCATTAATTTCAGTTGAGAGTATTGTTGGATCGTGAAAGAAAAACAACAGCCCCTTTCGGGGACCACCGTAGAAAGACCCGAACTTACCTGGTTCGGGGGCAGGCCTGCATTTGTACCTAGTTGGTCAGGTCAGAATGCGCACCAGGTGCTAACAAAACAGTAGAAGTGGGGTGCAGGACCAACGCTCGCCTCCCTGCAGGTGGATTGCCACTTTTGGGGATGGAGCAAAGGATGTTCAGAGCCCATAGCGGTTACAGTGTTCCATATCCGTTATAAATTTCCATAGCGGTTGCTGAGGTGCTGCAGATCGAAAAGGAAAACATCTCTGTACCTGCTAAAAGAAAAAGGCAGAGTTAGTTGATTTTACGATAGACAAAAGTATGTAGTTACATTTTTGATGGTTGTCGATCGCTTGGGAGCAGTTTGTACAAATCCTATGTCTTGTTTTAGTTTTCACAGATTTTTGTTTTTCAGGTAAAGATTGGAGGGGGAGGCAGGCCTTTACAAAAGAGCCACACCCGGGGGTGTGTCCTGCCCTTACCTCCTCCTGATTTTGCTGAGTTGGTGAAGACAGCCCTTCCTGGTAGAAGGTCACAGCTGAGCCGTTTTTACTGCCTGTTATTCACTTTCTCTTTCCCTGTTTTTGTTTATTTTTAGGCATTAAATTTTAGTGATTTCACTGAGTTGGTGAAGACAGCCCTTCCTGGTAGAAGGTCACAGCTGAGCCGTTTTTACTGCCTGGTTATTCACCTTCTCTTTCGCAGTTTTTGTTTATTAAATTTTTAGTGATTTTGCTGGTTCGGCGAAGACAGCCCATCCTGGAAGATGGTCACAGCTGAGCCGTTTTTACTGCCTGTTTATTCGCCTTCTTTTATCCGGTCAAAATAGGAGGGAGGGGGGCAGGCCTTCACAAAGAGCCACACCCGAGGATGTTTCCTGCCCTTACCTCCGTGGTTTGGTTCCTACTTAAACGGTGGTTAGATTAAATTTGGGCGTTTTGTGGTTTTTGTCGGCTTTCGCAAATGTCCAGTAGTTCGGAGATTAGTTGGCTGTCGCGAGCCGGTCATGATTTTTCGCAGTTAGGGAGGCGAGGCAGTCCTTAATGGTTGGGATGTCAGCTCTGTCGTGGAGTGTTTTGATAGGTGTATCCCAGGGAGCACGGAGGACGAGCCTGAGCGCATGATTTTGGGCCTTTTGGAGTTTCCCCATATTTGTTTGATTTAGGTCTGTTATGATGATAGTCCCATACTCGAGTACAGGGCGCACAAAGGCTTTGTATAATTTAAGTAAAATAGTCTGGTTGGCTCCCCAGGATGTACCTCGTATCATTTTTAGTAAATTGATACGTTTGGTCGCTTTGCTGGCAATATCGTTGGGGTGTTCATTGAAGGATAGGTTTTGGTCAATGGTAATGCCAAGGAATTTCGCCTCTGTGCATTCAGGGAGGACTTTGTCCAGGAGTTTTAGGTCAAAGACATGGTTGTTTTTCTTATGGGTGAACGTGATTCTTTGGGTTTTACTGGTGTTCAGCTTGATTTTTCCATTTGGCACACCATTGCTCTAGGTCGTCGAGAGAGCGTTGAAGGGGTTTTTGAACTAGATTGGCAGTATTATTAGACTCCCAGAGGCCCTTATCGTCTGCAAATTGTGAGATTTGAACGCGATCTTCAGAGATTTGAGTGATCTGAGGTCGAATCCTTGGGGGTGCCTGCTTCCAGGGAGACGCTGTCGGACATTTCGTTGTTTACTCTGATTTTTATTTCGCGATCATTAAGGAAGGAAGATAGTAATCTAAGCAGTTTCATGGGGAGTTTCATTTTAGATAGTTTGAGGCGCATTCCGTTGTGCCAGACTGAATCAAATGCTTTTTCTACGTCTAGTAAGATTGCCATGCCTATTTGCTGGTTGTTGAAAGTGGTTTTCATTTGACTGACAAGGCGGTAGATATGCTCAATGCCTTCTTTACGATTCCTATAAGCTCTTTGTCATTTATTGAAGAAGTCTGTATTTTCAAGGCGCCCCCTCAGTTGATTGGTAAGGATTTTTTCGAATATCTTGCCAATGCAACTGAGAAGACTGATTGGGCGGTAGCTGGCCGGGTTGGAGAGGTCTTTGTCTGGTTTGGGTATCATGGCCCCAGTGGCTGATTTCCAACATTTTGGAAAGTAGCCATGGGTGAGGCATGCATTGAATAGGAAGTTGAGTTTATCAATTAAGGAGTTTGGGCTTTGTTTTAGAATTTTGTAGCTAACCTGATCCTCGCCGAGGCGAGGATGAATTTTTGCATTTTTTTATGACATTGGTTATTTTGTCATTAGTGATGGGAATAACGAGGTCGTCGTCCTCCCCTTCTTCTGGATCGGTATCAAATTTAGGGTCATGGAAGATATCTGGGTGTTCATTGATGAAGTCGTTGATAGCGTTTATGATGGCGTCATTGTTGTCTGGGCCTTATTATGGGCGATGGGTTTTTCTGAGGATGTTGTCGAAAGTGTCTGCTTTGTCTTTGTTGGTACGCATGAAGGAACCATCTTCCTTTTTAAGGGCCTTGGCTGCTGATTTATTGCCTTTGTTTTTTTGACCAGTAAGGGTTTTGAAAGAGTTCCAGGAATTTCTTGGCTTCCCTGACCAGGTTTAGGTTTGCTGTTGCTTTTTCCCAGTTGGCTTGTTTTTAGCTCACCAAAGGGAGCTTAATTTATCACTTGCCATCCATTGTCATTGCCCATCGTGAACTTTACATTATCGACTTCTTCTCCCAAACTACTGGACCAAATTGGACAAAATTTGGTGTGCATGTTCCTTATCATATGCTAATTCAAGTTTGTTCAAAGAAACATGCCCTGCCCACAGGGGCCATCACAAGGGGCATTACTCTGATAGCACCCATAAATTTTTGGTAAAAATTTAAAAAATCTTCTTTTCCAGAACCACCATTTAGAATCTTTTGATATTTGGTATATAACATCTCTAGGGGGGGGGGGAGGCAGATTAAAGTTTGTTCAAATCGAGTCCCTGGGTTAATAATTGGGCTTCCTGTAGGAGCCCAAATCTTAACTTAGTGAAATATGATGAAATTTCTTTAAAAATCTTCTTCAGATCCACCAGCCTAAATGCTTTCATATTTGGTATACAACATCTCTAGTGGGGGCAGATTCAAGTTTGTACAAATCGGGTCCCTGAGTTAGTATTTGGGCTTTCTATTGGAGCCCAAAGTTTAACTTCGTGCAATTTGAGGAAATTTCTTTAAAAATCTTCTTCTTCAGATCCACCAGTCAGAATGCTTTCATATTTGGTATACAACATCTCTAGGGGAGGGGGGGGGGCGGGGGGGGGGCATCAGATTCAAGTTTGTACAGATAGATAGATAGATAGATAGATAGATAGATAGATAGATAGATAGATAGATAGATAGATATAGATAGATAGATAGATAGATAGATAGATAGATAGATAGATAGATAGATAGATAGATAGATAGATAGATATTTTTCAAAACAAAGAAGCACGGGCGCAGGTCGGTAAATCGATTTCTGTTGTAAAATATTTCTATGGAATTCAATGTTGTTTTAATATTTTTGAAGTTATATGACTTTATGACAAAATGAACTCATATCAGAAGTGCTTTCACAAGAATGTTTCGAAGACTGGGATTTTTCTTATAAGCTATGATGCATCGTTTGTTAATGGCTTCTGGCAGTTTTGTGTTTAATTCCGTAAAGTTGTTTTTGAAAATTTTTGCAATTTCGACATTGCGTCGATTATAAACCAAAGGAAAACAAATAATTTTATTTGGCAACCCAGAGTACTCTCTATTGAGTCCGTATGGGAGATAGGTCCTGAGCTTACCAATCCAATAGTTTTCACGCTCAAGTCATTTGTCTGTTGTGGTTTCATCATCGTCCAAAAGCGGAATTTGCTCAATGGGTTGGAAACTAAAATGTGACTTAATGTCATGACCCGGGAGGTTAAAGTGGTCTGAGACTGCCTTTCCTGAATCTAAACGGATATTTGATAAATGGTTTTGCATTCTGACGCGCAGCGGGTTTTTCGTCTGGCCGACATATTGGATATGGCATAATTTACATGTGATTAAATAAATGATGTTTTCAGAATCACAGTTGAAGCTGTTTCTAACTTGGTAAAACATAAGGGTTTGTTCGCTAAAGAATGTTTTACCGGTATTCATGTAGTTCATACGATGTATGTAACAAATTTTGCGTTGACATAGATTTACTGATCCATTTCCCAGAACTGGGCGATTATGCCGAATTTTCGTGGGGTGCGTTGGCTCAGAGTCCCGAATGGGTGTCTCTATCTCACGGATTGTATCAGATTTAATTTTTCGCAAAAGTCGTTTTGAGTAACCGCGTTTAACAAGTGTTTTGAAAAGAATTGAACATGCGTGATTGAGGTCGCTTCTGTTCGTACAATTTCTATGGAATCGAATGATTTGAGATTTTACCAACCCACTGAATAGTTTGGGTGGGTGGTAAGAAGCTCTATGGAGAAGTTGGTGAGAATCGGTCGGTTTAAAAAAGACTTTTGTGTCTAGTACGTTGCTATGCCGGAACTGAGGGCCCTTGAATACAGTCACATCCAGAAAATCAATGGTATTTTCTGAAATGCTGGGCTGTAATTTAATGGATTCATCGTGGTTGTTCAGGATTTCCAAGAATTCGTTGAAGTCATCGCGGCCATGGGGCCATATGATGAAAATGTCGTCTTGGAACCTGTGATAACATAATGGCTGTTTTTTTGCTTTAGCAAAAGCACCTCTCTCCCATTCTGCAACAAAAATATTAGCAAAATTTGGACTGAATTTTTTACCCATACTACATCCACTTATTTGGAGGTAAAATTTATTGTTAAATTCAAAGTCGTTACCTTTCAATGATAATTCTAACAATTGCAGGATTTCTTCCGATGGCCTGTTTGGGTCATCGTACCTTTTGAATGATTTTTTTATTGCCTCTAGACCAGCGTCAATACCAATGTTAGTATACATACTTTCAATGTCTAGGGTAATGAGAAGACTGTCGGAAGGAACCTGCAATTTGTTAATTTTCATTAAAAAGTCCTCAGTGTCTTTGAGGAAGCTCGGATGGCGGCAAGCAATTGGTTTTAAATAAAAATCAATATACTGTGAAATGTGGTAAGATTCCGAGCCACAGTCGCTGACAATAGGCCGACCAGGAGGGGTAAATTCGTCACTCCAACTGCTGAGTGGTTTATGTATTTTAGGCAAGAGGTAAAACTTACGATTGTTTGAATCCCTCTCTGCAATTAAATACTCGACATGTTTTTTCTCAATGAAGTCGTGGTCCAGCAAGCTTTTTAGAATTCCATTAAATTTTGAACAATTTTCTTGCCAAATTGGTGCTTCTAAAGGTTTGTAATATTTTGGGTTATTTAATTGGCGTTCAGCTTCTTTAATATAATTATCTTTTGACATCAGAACTGTAGCAGATCCTTTGTCACAAGGCTTGATGATAATTTGTTTGTTGTTTTTCAGCGTCTTCAGGGCGTTTCTTTTGATTTGGTTCAAATTTTGTTTGTCTTTCAAAACTGATTCCGGGATTTGGCTTACTTGTTCTTTAACTTTTTGAGAAATCTCATTAATTTCAGGTTTAACTTTCCGAGGTGATGGGCACCACCCGGTTGGATTGGCAAAGAGGTCTTTTGAGCCTGTTGAATTTCGAAATTTATCTGCCAATGCTGTTGCCCTAAAAAATTGTTGGCTTGCTGGACCACCGTTCATTTCGTTAATGTAACTGTAATCATCCATGACAACTGCACCTATCCCAAAATCTACGGTTTTGGGCTTAGGTTTTAATGGGGCTGGGGCGGGAACGAAAGTTAAACCATACCTGAGTAGATCTTTCTCACCTTCAGTTAATTTTAGATCAGGAACCAAGTTAACTATTTCGGTTCCGAGTCCTACTTTCTCTCCATGGCTGATGCCTTCTTCTGTAATTAGTTTAAAGGCTGCTCTTTGATGTATGGTTCTATGCGTGGCAGCCATCCTTGGTAGATTTTATTCGCTGTTTCCGTCGACCAGTGGATGGGATCACCTGGGCAACATTTAAACTGGCTTGCTGGAATTGCCGGGATTATCTCCAAATTCTTTGTTGACTTCGCAGCCTCGTTGATAACAGTCAAATTTTGTTGGTCCCTAGAACATAAACTAGAAGAAAAATTATGTTCCTGAAAAAGAAGTTTTGTATTAGGGTAACATTTGCGGAAATTGCTTACCATATTACCTAGTCTACCTGTTGATGTGTGACCAATCTTTTTTCTGTTCTGCACGTCTATGCGCCAGTCTTCTCTATTGTTGACACCAACGTTAAATAAAATTGCTTTGGGATGTTGTCGATCTTTTTCCTTTTCCATGTTCTTAGCCATCTGCCGAATGTGGTTTAAGGTTCCACCAGAGTATGATGCGATGAACGTGTTGGGTGGAGGGTTGGCATCAATCCTCGAGATGTTCGATGATCCGATGATCCAAACAGATTTGTTTGGCTTGACTGGCAGGGTCCAGCTGTTCTTGTTTTCACCAGATTTCCAGAATCGGTAGAATGACGACTTCCCGTTTGTAGATGATTTCTTTTGGGGTGGTGTTTTGACTATGCTGGCGTACGATGGCGATTCCGGTGTTGTGGAGCAACGTGCTGTAAATGATGGTTTTTTGGTCGCTGGTGCTGTTGGAGTGATGGTTTCTCGTCTTTTTCTTTTCGATGGAGTTGCTCTGGAAGTAGAAAATGAAATTTGCTGGCGGGCCACCGGCGATTTAGAACGAGCACGTTGATTGAAAGAGGTCTGGCTAATGACCGCTGGTTTTTTGAACTGGGACAGAAGTTGATCCGAAAGAGAATAAAATTTGTCAATAGTACTTTCTTGTAGTCGATTACCAAAATTCTTCTGTCCCCATTTAACTGCCGTATTCTGTGCTCGTGGAAAGTCCTGGGGTTTTAGAAAAGGAGCCGAAAGAACCAGGTCTTGTTTTTCTTTTAGAGTTTTTTTGTAATAATCTACCAAAGTTTGTATAACTTCAAAAGCCTATTTTTTTGTAAGATTATTGAGCGCGTCCGAAATCTGAATGGTTGGCAAAGCCGGCCGAAAGGTTTTGTTGCGCTCGTCCACTGTTTTTTGGAATGTTTTTGGGAGGACTTTCTGTGCCAAACAGTCCTCGAGAAAAGCCAAATGGTGAAAAAGTTGAAGAAATTGGTAAAGGGATTTTACCAATTTTGCATGTGCTGAATATGCCGGGTCTTTTTGCCGCTCTTGGCGGTTAACAAATTTGGATTTTGTGGAATTATTATTAGCCATTTTTCCCGGTCTTAATTTAGGCTGAAATAAATTATTATTAATACAAGCAAAAATGATGAAAAAGTAATGAAAAAATGATGCAAAAATGAAAATGAACGAATAAATAAAATGTGAATACCTAATGAAAATGTTGATGAAATAAATAGAGCGCACTGTCGTTGCCTCGACGTTTCGGGTTAAATGCCCTTCTTCAGGAAGCAGGTGAATTCGATTTTCCAATTATCCCAAAGCATTTAAATACCTTTACTTCATCTGTTGATGAGGCCAAACTGGCCAATCACTGTGACTGAGATGGATTCACTCAGTGATTAGTGGAAAACAACCATTCAAATGTCATCAAACTTTAGCGGTATTTCTACTGTTAATGTTTGATGGCATTTGAATGACTTGTGTTCACTGGCTGAAGACTGTTGGAAATCAAACTCATGACAATGCGCAAAACTAGTCGACAGATAATTAATGTTTTTATAATAGAAATAATTCAAAGGTCTGGCACTGGCGGATAGATATTTTTCAAAACAAAGAAGCACGGGCGCAGGTCGGGAAATCGATTTCTGTTGTAAATTATTTCTATGGAATTCAATGTTGTTTTAATATTTTTGAAGTTATATGACTTTATGACAAAATGAACTCATCTCAGAAGTGCTTTCACAAGAATGTTTCGAAGACTGGGATTTTTCTTATAAGCTATGATGCATCGTTTGTTAATGGCTTCTGGCAGTTTTGTGTTTAATTCCGTAAAGTTGTTTTTGAAAATTTTTGCAATTTCGACATTGCGTCGATTATAAACCAAAGGAAAACAAATAATTTTATTTGGCAACCCAGAGTACTCTCTATTCAGTCCGTATGGGAGATAGGTCCTGAGCTTACAAATCCAATAGTTTTCACGCTCAAGTCGTTTGTCTGTTGTGGTTTCATCATCGTCCAAAAACGGAATTTGCTCAATGGGTTGGAAACTAAAATGTGACTTAATGTCATGACCCGGGAGGTTAAAGTGGTCTGAGACTGCCTTTCCTGAATCTAAACGGATATTTGATAAATGGTTTTGCATTCTGACGCGCAGAGGGTTTTTAGTCTGGCCGACATATTGGATATGGCATAATTTACATGTGATTAAATAAATGATGTTTTCAGAATCACAGTTGAAGCTGTTTCTAACTTGGTAAAACATACGGGTTTGTTCGCTAAAGAATATTTTACCGGTATTCATGTAGTTCATACGATGTATGTAACAAATTTTGCGTTGACATAGATTTACTGATCCATTTCCCAGAACTGGGCGGTTATGTCGAATTTTCGTGGGGTGCGTTGGCTCAGAGTCCCGAATGGGTGTCTCTATCTCACGGATTGTATCAGATTTAATTTTTCGCAAAAGTCGTTTTGAGTAACCGCGTTTAACAAGTGTTTTGAAAAGAATTGAACATGCGTGATTGAGGTCGCTTCTCTTCGTACAATTTCTATGGAATCGAATGATTTGAGATTTTACCAACCCATTGAATAGTTTGGGTGGGTGGTAAGAAGCTCTATGGAGAAGTTGGTGAGAATCGGTCAGTTTAAAAAAGACTTTTGTGTCTAGTATGTTGCTATGCCGGAACTGAGGGCCCTTGAATACAGTCACATCCAGAAAATCAATGGTATTTTCTGAAATGCAGGGCTGTAATTTAATGGATTCATCGTGGTTGTTCAGGATTTCCAAGAATTCGTTGAAGTCATCACGGCCATGGGGCCATATGATGAAAATGTCGTCTTGGAACCTGTGATAACATAATGGCTGTTTTCTTGCTTTAGCAAGAGCACCTCTCTCCCATTCTGCAACAAAAATATTAGCAAAATTTGGACTGAATTTTTTACCCATACTACATCCACTTATTTGGAGGTGAAATTTATTGTTAAATTCAAAGTCGTTACCTTTCAATGATAATTCTAACAATTGCAGGATTTCTTCCGATGGCCTGTTTGGGTCATCGTACCTTTTGAATGATTTTTTTATTGCCTCTAGACCAGCGTCAATACCAATGTTAGTATACATACTTTCAATGTCTAGGGTAATGAGGAGACTGTCGGAAGGAACCTGCAGTTTGTTAATTTTCATTAAAAAGTCCTCAGTGTCTTTGAGGAAGCTCGGATGGCGGCAAGCAATTGGTTTTAAATGAAAATCAATATACTGTGAAATGTGGTAAGATTCCGAGCCACAGTCGCTGACAATAGGCCGACCAGGAGGGGTACATTCGTCACTCCAACTGCTGAGTGGTTTATGTATTTTAGGCAAGAGGTAAAACTTACGATTGTTTGAATCCCTCTCTGCAATTAAATACTCGACATGTTTTTTCTCAATGAAGTCGTGGTCCAGCAAGCATTTTAGAATTCCATTAAATTTTGAACAATTTTCTTGCCAAATTGGTGCTTCTAAAGGTTTGTAATATTTGGGGTTATTTAACTGGCGTTCAGCTTCTTTAATATAATTATCTTTTGACATCAGAACTGTAGCAGATCCTTTGTCACAAGGCTTGATGATAATTTGTTTGTTGTTTTTCAGCGTCTTCAGGGCGTTTCTTTCGATTTGGTTCAAATTTTGTTTGTCTTTCAAAAATGATTCCGGGATTTGGCTTACTTGTTCTTTAACTTTTTGAGAAATCTCATTAATTTCAGGTTTAACTTTCCGTGGTGATGGGCACCACCCGGTTGGATTGGCAAAGAGGTCTTTTGAGCCTGTTGAATTTCGAAATTTATCTGCCAATGCTGTTGCCCTAAAAAATTGTTGGCTTGCTGGACCACCGTTCATTTCGTTAATGTAACTGTAATCATCCATGACAACTGCACCTGTCCCAAAATCTACGGTTTTGGGCTTAGGTTTTAATGGGGCTGGGGCGGGAACGAAAGTTAAACCATACCTGAGTAGATCTTTCTCACCTTCAGTTAATTTTAGATCAGGAACCAAGTTAACTATTTCGGTTCCTAGTCCTACTTTCTCTCCATGGCTGATGCCTTCTTCTGTAATTAGTTTAAAGGCTGCTCTTTGATGTATGGTTCTATGCTTGGCAGCCATCCTTGGTAGATTTTATTCGCTGTTTCCGTCGACCAGTGGATGGGATCACCTGGGCAACATTTAAACTGGCTTGCTGGAATTGCCGGGATAATCTCCAAATTCTTTGTTGACTTCGCAGCCTCGTTGATAACAGTCAAATTTTGTTGGTCCCTAGAACATAAACTAGAAGAAAAATTATGTTCCTGAAAAAGAAGTTGTGTGACCAATCTTTTTTCTGTTCTGCACGTCTATGCGCCAGTCTTCTCTATTGTTGACCCCAACGTTGAATAGAATTGCTTTGGGATGTTGTCGATCTTTCTCCTTTTCCATGTTCTTAGCCATCTGCCGAATGTGGTTTAATGTTCCACCAGAGTATGATGCGATGAACGTGTTGGGTGGAGGGTTGGCATCAATCCTCGAGATGTTCGATGATCCGATGATCCAAACAGGTTTGTTTGGCTTGACTGGCAGGGTCCAGCTGTTCTTGTTTTCACCAGATTTCCAGAATCGGTAGAATGACGACTTGCCGTTTGTAGATGGTTTCTTTTGAGGTGGTGTTTTGACTATGCTGGCGTACGATGGCGATTCCGGTGTTGTGGAGCAACGTGCTGTAAATGATGGTTTTTTGGTCGCTGGTGGTGTTGGAGAGATGGTTTCTCGTCTTTTTCTTTTCGATGGAGTTTCTCTGGAAGTAGAAAATGAAATTTGCTGGCGGGCCACCAGCGATTTAGAACGAGCACGTTGATTGAAAGAGGTCTGACTAATGACCGCTGGTTTTTTGAACTGAGACAGAAGTTGATCCGAAAGAGAATAAAATTTGTCAATAGTACTTTCTTGTAGTCGATTACCGAAATTCTTCTGTCCCCATTTAACTGCCGTATTCCGTGCTCGTGGAAAGTCCTGGGGTTTTAGAAAAGGAGCCGAAAGAACCAGGTCTTGTTTTTCTTTTAGAGTTTTTTTGTAATAATCTACCAAAGTTTGTATAACTTCAAAAGCCCATTTTTTTGTAAGATTATTGAGCGCGTCCGAAATCTGAATGGTTGGCAAAGCCGGCCGAAAGGTTTTGTTGCGCTCGTCCACTGTTTTTTGGAATGTTTTTGGGAGGACTTTCTGTGCCAAACAGTCCTCGAGAAATGCCAAATGATGAAAAAGTTGAAGAATTTGGTAAAGGGATTTTACCAATTTTGCATGTGCCGAATATGCCGGGTCTTTTTGCCGCTCTTGGCGGTTAACAAATTTGGATTTTGTGGAATTATTATTAGCCATTTTTCCCGGTCTTAATTTAGGCTGAAATAAATTATTATTAATACAAGCAAAAATGATGAAAAAGTAATGAAAAAATGATGCAAAAATGAAAATGAACGAATAAATGAAATGTGAATACCTAATAAAAATGTTGATAGATAGATAGATAGATAGATAGATTAGATAGATTAGATAGATAGATAGATATTTTTCAAAACAAAGAAGCACGGGCGCAGGTCGGTAAATCGATTTCTGTTGTAAATTATTTCTATGGAATTCAATGTTGTTTTAATATTTTTGAAGTTATATGACTTTATGACAAAATGAACTCATCTCAGAAGTACTTTCACAAGAATGTTTCGAAGACTGGGATTTTTCTTATAAGCTATGATGCATCGTTTGTTAATGGCTTCTGGCAGTTTTGTGTTTAATTCCGTAAAGTTGTTTTTGAAAATTTTTGAAATTTCGACATTGCGTCGATTATAAACCAAAGGAAAACAAATAATTTTATTTGGCAACCCAGAGTACTCTCTATTGAGTCCGTATGGGAGATAGGTCCTGAGCTTACCAATCCAATAGTTTTCACGCTCAAGTCGTTTGTCTGTTGTGGTTTCATCATCGTCCAAAAACGGAATTTGCTCAATGGGTTGGAAACTAAAATGTGACTTAATGTCATGACCCGGGAGGTTAAAGTGGTCTGAGACTGCCTTTCCTGAATCTAAACGGATATTTGATAAATGGTTTTGCATTCTGACGCGCAGAGGGTTTTTCGTCTGGCCGACATATTGGATATGGCATAATTTACATGTGATTAAATAAATGATGTTTTCAGAATCACAGTTGAAGCTGTTTCTAACTTGGTAAAACATACGGGTTTGTTCGCTAAAGAATGTTTTACTGGTATTCATGTAGTTCATACGATGTATGTAACAAATTTTGCGTTGACATAGATTTACTGATCCATTTCCCAGAACTGGGCGGTTATGCCGAATTTTCGTGGGGTGCGTTGGCTCAGAGTCCCGAATGGGTGTCTCTATCTCACGGATTGTATCAAATTTAATTTTTCGCAAAAGTCGTTTTGAGTAACCGCGTTTAACAAGTGTTTTGAAAAGAATTGAACATGCGTGATTGAGGTCGCTTCTCTTCGTACAATTTCTATGGAATCGAATGATTTGAGATTTTACCAACCCATTGAATAGTTTGGGTGGGTGGTAAGAAGCTCTATGGAGAAGTTGGTGAGAATCGGTCGGTTTAAAAAAGACTTTTGTGTCTAGTACGTTGCTATGCCGGAACTGAGGGCCCTTGAATACAGTCACATCCAGAAAATCAATGGTATTTTCTGAAATGCAGGGCTGTAATTTAATGGATTCATCGTGGTTGTTCAGGATTTCCAAGAATTCGTTGAAGTCATCACGGCCATGGGGCCATATGATGAAAATGTCAAGCTGAGCTATTGCCATCACTTCTCGTCCGTCGGTGTACGTACGTACGTACGTACGTTAGTACGTTAGTACGTACGTCCACAATTTCCTTTGGCACACCTCACAGGTCACATTTATGATCAGATTACTTTGAAACTTGGTATGCTTGTTTGGGGTGACCTCTAGATGGGAGCTATCGATTTTCTTCAATTTTCGTCAAAAAATGTTGCCGCGGCCAACGTTCTTAGAACTTAGTTTAGTCAAACCACAATATTTCCCTTTGGCACACCCTACAGGGCACATTTATGATTTGATTGCTTTGAAATGTGGTATTCTTATTTAGGGTGACCTCTAGATGGGAGCTATCGATTTCCTTCAATTTCCGGCAATAAATGTTGCCACGGCCAACGTTCGTAGAACTTAGTTTAGTCAGACTTCAATATTTCCCATTGGCACACCCGACAGGGCCCATTTATGATCAGATTGCTTTGAAACCTGGTATGCTTGTTTGGGGATACCTCTAGATGGGAGCTATCGATTTTCTTCAATTTCCGTCAAAAAATGTTGCCGCGGCCAACATTCTTAGAACTTAGTTTAGTCAGAAGACTCAATATTTCCCATTGGCACACCCTACAGGGTACATTTATGATCGGATTGCTTTGAAACCTGGCATGCTTGTTTGGGGTGACCTCCAGATGGGAGCTATCGATTTTCTTCAATTTCTGTCAAAAAATGTTGCCGTGGCCAACGTTTTTAGAACTCAGTTTAGTCAGACCACAATATTTCCCTTTGGCACACCCTACAGGGCACATTTATGATTTGATTGCTTTGAAACCTGGTATGCTTGTTTGGGGAGACCTCTAGATGGGAGCTATCGATTTTCTTCAATTTCCATCAAAAAATGTTGCCACGGCCAACGTTCTTAGAATTTAGTCGAGTCAGACCACAATATTTCCCTTTTGTACACCCTACAGGGCACATTTATGATCGGATTGCTTTGAAACCTGGCATGCTTGTTTGGGAAGGCCTCTAGATGGGAGCTATCGATTTTCTTCGGTTTCTGTCAAAAAATGTTGCCACTGGCCAAAAAAAATGACACTGGTACCAATGATCTTCAATTTTGCCATTTCATTTATAACTTACCAAGTTCAAGTTTGTCAAGTTGAGCTACAGTGTCATTGACACTTTCATTTTATTGCCTCTAGACCAGCGTCAATACCAATGTTAGTATACATACTTTCAATGTCTAGGGTAATGAGGAGACTGTCGGAAGGAACCTGCAATTTGTTAATTTTCATTAAAAAGTCCTCAGTGTCTTTGAGGAAGCTCGGATGGCGGCAAGCAATTGGTTTTAAATAAAAATCAATATACTGTGAAATGTGGTAAGATTCCGAGCCACAGTCGCTGACAATAGGCCGACCAGGAGGGGTAAATTCGTCACTCCAACTGCTGAGTGGTTTATGTATTTTAGGCAAGAGGTAAAACTTACGATTGTTTGAATCCCTCTCTGCAATTAAATACTCGACATGTTTTTTCTCAATGAAGTCGTGGTCCAGCAAGCTTTTTAGAATTCCATTAAATTTTGAACAATTTTCTTGCCAAATTGGTGCTTCTAAAGGTTTGTAATATTTTGGGTTATTTAATTGGCGTTCAGCTTCTTTAATATAATTATCTTTTGACATCAGAACTGTAGCAGATCCTTTGTCACAAGGCTTGATGATAATTTGTTTGTTGTTTTTCAGCGTCTTCAGGGCGTTTCTTTCGATTTGGTTCAAATTTTGTTTGTCTTTCAAAAATGATTCCGGGATTTGGCTTACTTGTTCTTTAACTTTTTGAGTAATCTCATTAATTTCAGGTTTAACTTTCCGAGGTGATGGGCACCACCCGGTTGGATTGGCAAAGAGGTCTTTTGAGCCTGTTGAATTTCGAAATTTATCTGCCAATGCTGTTGCCCTAAAAAATTGTTGGCTTGCCGGACCACCGTTCATTTCGTTAATGTAACTGTAATCATCCATGACAACTGCACCTGTCCCAAAATCTACGATTTTGGGCTTAGGTTTTAATGGGGATGGGGCGGGAACGAAAGTTAAACCATACCTGAGTAGATCTTTCTCACCTTCAGTTAATTTTAGATCAGGAACCAAGTTTACTATTTCGGTTCCTAGTCCTACTTTTTCTCCATGGCTGATGCCTTCTTCTGTAATTAGTTTAAAGGCTGCTCTTTGATGTATGGTTCTATGCGTGGCAGCCATCCTTGGTAGATTTTATTCGCTGTTTCCGTCGACCAGTGGATGGGATCACCTGGGCAACATTTAAACTGGCTTGCTGGAATTGCCGGGATTATCTCCAAATTCTTTGTTGACTTCGCAGCTTCGTTGATAACAGTCAAATTTTGTTGGTCCCTGGAACATAAACTAGAAGAAAAATTATGTTCCTGAAAAAGAAGTTTTGTATTAGGGTAACATTTGCGGAAATTGCTTACCATATTACCTAGTCTACCTGTTGATGTGTGACCAATCTTTTTTCTGTTCTGCACGTCTATGCGCCAGTCTTCTCTATTGTTGACACCAACGTTAAATAAAATTGCTTTGGGATGTTGTCGATCTTTCTCTTTTTCCATGTTCTTAGCCATCTGCCGAATGTGGTTTAAAGTTCCACCAGAGTATGATGCGATGAAGGTGTTGGGTGGAGGGTTGGCATCAATCCTCGAGATGTTCGATGATCCGATGATCCAAACAGATTTGTTTGGCTTGACTGGCAGGGTCCAGCTGTTCTTGTTTTCACCAGATTTCCAGAATCGGTAGAATGACGACTTGCCGTTTGTAGATGGTTTCTTTTGAGGTGGTGTCTTGACTATGCTGGCGTACGATGGCGATTCCGGTGTTGTGGAGCAACGTGCTGCAAATGATGGTTTTTTGGTCGCTGGTGCTGTTGGAGAGATGGTTTCCCGTCTTTTTCTTTTCGATGGAGTTTCTCTGGAAGTAGAAAATGGAATTTGCTGGCGGGCCACCGGCGATTTAGAACGAGCACGTTGATTGAAAGAGGTCTGGCTAATGACCGCTGGTTTTTTGAACTGGGACAGAAGTTGATCCGAAAGAGAATAAAATTTGTCAATAGTACTTTCTTGTAGTCGATTACCAAAATTCTTCTGTCCCCATTTAACTGCCGTATTCTGTGCTCGTGGAAAGTCCTGGGGTTTTAGAAAAGGAGCCGAAAGAACCAGGTCTTGTTTTTCTTTTAGAGTTTTTTTGTAATAATCTACCAAAGTCTGTATAACTTCAAAAGCCCATTTTTTGGTTAAATTGTTGAGCGCGTCCGAAATATAAATGGTTGGCAGAGCCGGCCGAAAGGTTTTATTGCGCTCGTCCACTGTTTTTTGGAATGTTTTTGGGAGGACTTTCTGTGCCAAACAGTCCTCGAGAAAAGCCAAATGGTGAAAAAGTTGAAGAATTTGGTAAAGGGATTTTACCAATTTTGCATGTGCTGAATATGCCGGGTCTTTTTGCCGCTCTTGGCGGTTAACAAATTTGGATTTTGTGGAATTATTATTAGCCATTTTTCCCGGTCTTAATTTAGGCTGAAATAAATTATTATTAATACAAGCAAAAATGATGAAAAAGTAATGAAAAAATGATGCAAAAATGAAAATGAACGAATAAATAAAATGTGAATACCTAATGAAAATGTTGATGAAATAAATAGAGCGCACTGTCGTTGCCTCGACGTTTCGGGTTAAATGCCCTTCTTCAGGAAGCAGGTGAATTCGATTTTCCAATTATCCCAAAGCGTTTAAATACCTTTACTTCATCTGTTGATGAGGCCAAACTGGCCAATCACTGTGACTGAGATGGATTCACTCAGTGATTAGTGGAAAACAACCATTCAAATGTCATCAAACTTTAGCGGTATTTCTACTGTTAATGTTTGATGGCATTTCAATGACTTGTGTTCACTGGCTGAAGACTGTTGGAAATCAAACTCATGACAATGCGCAAAACTAGTCGACAGATAATTAATGTTTTTATAATAGAAATAATTCAAAGGTCTGGCACTGGCGGATAAATATTTTTCAAAACAAAGAAGCACGGGCGCAGGTCGGGAAATCGATTTCTGTTGTAAATTATTTCTATGGAATTCAATGTTTTAATATTTTTGAAGTTATATGACTTTATGACAAAATGAACTCATCTCAGAAGTGCTTTCACAAGAATGTTTCGAAGACTGGGATTTTTCTTATAAGCTGTGATGCATCGTTTGTTAATGGCTTCTGGCAGTTTTGTGTTTAATTCCGTAAAGTTGTTTTTGAAAATTTTTGCAATTTCGACATTGCGTCGATTATAAACCAAAGGAAAACAAATAATTTTATTTGGCAACCCAGAGTACTCTCTATTCAGTCCGTATGGGAGATAGGTCCTGAGCTTACAAATCCAATAGTTTTCACGCTCAAGTCGTTTGTCTGTTGTGGTTTCATCATCGTCCAAAAACGGAATTTGCTCAATGGGTTGGAAACTAAAATGTGACTTAATGTCATGACCCGGGAGGTTAAAGTGGTCTGAGACTGCCTTTCCTGAATCTAAACGGATATTTGATAAATGGTTTTGCATTCTGACGCGCAGAGGGTTTTTCGTCTGGCCGACATATTGGATATGGCATAATTTACATGTGATTAAATAAATGATGTTTTCAGAATCACAGTTGAAGCTGTTTCTAACTTGGTAAAACATACGGGTTTGTTCGCTAAAGAATGTTTTACCGGTATTCATGTAGTTCATACGATGTATGTAACAAATTTTGCGTTGACATAGATTTACTGATCCATTTCCCAGAACTGGGCGGTTATGTCGAATTTTCGTGGGGTGCGTTGGCTCAGAGTCCCGAATGGGTGTCTCTATCTCACGGATTGTATCAGATTTAATTTTTCGCAAAAGTCGTTTTGAGTAACCGCGTTTAACAAGTGTTTTGAAAAGAATTGAACATGCGTGATTGAGGTCGCTTCTCTTCGTACAATTTCTATGGAATCGAATGATTTGAGATTTTACCAACCCATTGAATAGTTTGGGTGGGTGGTAAGAAGCTCTATGGAGAAGTTGGTGAGAATCGGTCGGTTTAAAAAAGACTTTTGTGTCTAGTACGTTGCTATGCCGGAACTGAGGGCCCTTGAATACAGTCACATCCAGAAAATCAATGGTATTTTCTGAAATGCAGGGCTGTAATTTAATGGATTCATCGTGGTTGTTCAGGATTTCCAAGAATTTGTTGAAGTCATCACGGCCATGGGGCCATATGATGAAAATGTCGTCTTGGAACCTGTGATAACATAATGGCTGTTTTCTTGCTTTAGCAAGAGCACCTCTCTCCCATTCTGCAACAAAAATATTAGCAAAATTTGGACTGAATTTTTTACCCATACTACATCCACTTATTTGGAGGTAAAATTTATTGTTAAATTCAAAGTCGTTACCTTTCAATGATAATTCTAACAATTGCAGGATTTCTTCCGATGGCCTGTTTGGGTCATCGTACCTTTTGAATGATTTTTTTATTGCCTCTAGACCAGCGTCAATACCAATGTTAGTATACATACTTTCAATGTCTAGGGTAATGAGGAGACTGTCGGAAGGAACCTGCAATTTGTTAATTTTCATTAAAAAGTCCTCAGTGTCTTTGAGGAAGCTCGGATGGCGGCAAGCAATTGGTTTTAAATAAAAATCAATATACTGTGAAATGTGGTAAGATTCCGAGCCACAGTCGCTGACAATAGGTCGACCAAGGGGGAAATTCGTCACTCCAACTGCTGAGTGGTTTATGTATTTTAGGCAAGAGGTAAAACTTACGATTGTTTGAATCCCTCTCTGCAATTAAATACTCGACATGTTTTTTCTCAATGAAGTCGTGGTCCAGCAAGCTTTTTAGAATTCCATTAAATTTTGAACAATTTTCTTGCCAAATTGGTGCTTCTAAAGGTTTGTAATATTTTGGGTTATTTAATTGGCGTTCAGCTTCTTTAATATAATTATCTTTTGACATCAGAACTGTAGCAGATCCTTTGTCACAAGGCTTGATGATAATTTGTTTGTTGTTTTTCAGCGTCTTCAGGGCGTTTCTTTCGATTTGGTTCAAATTTTGTTTGTCTTTCAAAAATGATTCCGGGATTTGGCTTACTTGTTCTTTAACTTTTTGAGTAATCTCATTAATTTCAGGTTTAACTTTCCGAGGTGATGGGCACCACCCGGTTGGATTGGCAAAGAGGTCTTTTGAGCCTGTTGAATTTCGAAATTTATCTGCCAATGCTGTTGCCCTAAAAAATTGTTGGCTTGCCGGACCACCGTTCATTTCGTTAATGTAACTGTAATCATCCATGACAACTGCACCTGTCCCAAAATCTATGATTTTGGGCTTAGGTTTTAATGGGGATGGGGCGGGAACGAAAGTTAAACCATACCTGAGTAGATCTTTCTCACCTTCAGTTAATTTTAGATCAGGAACCAAGTTTACTATTTCGGTTCCTAGTCCTACTTTTTCTCCATGGCTGATGCCTTCTTCTGTAATTAGTTTAAAGGCTGCTCTTTGATGTATGGTTCTATGCGTGGCAGCCATCCTTGGTAGATTTTATTCGCTGTTTCCGTCGACCAGTGGATGGGATCACCTGGGCAACATTTAAACTGGCTTGCTGGAATTGCCGGGATTATCTCCAAATTCTTTGTTGACTTCGCAGCTTCGTTGATAACAGTCAAATTTTGTTGGTCCCTGGAACATAAACTAGAAGAAAAATTATGTTCCTGAAAAAGAAGTTTTGTATTAGGGTAACATTTGCGGAAATTGCTTACCATATTACCTAGTCTACCTGTTGATGTGTGACCAATCTTTTTTCTGTTCTGCACGTCTATGCGCCAGTCTTCTCTATTGTTGACACCAACGTTAAATAAAATTGCTTTGGGATGTTGTCGATCTTTCTCTTTTTCCATGTTCTTAGCCATCTGCCGAATGTGGTTTAAAGTTCCACCAGAGTATGATGCGATAAAGGTGTTGGGTGGAGGGTTGGCATCAATCCTCGAGATGTTCGATGATCCGATGA
The DNA here is from genome assembly GCA_031216915.1 of Pictodentalium vernedei. NCBI lineage: Eukaryota > Metazoa > Mollusca > Scaphopoda > Dentaliida > Dentaliidae > Pictodentalium > Pictodentalium vernedei. Next base: position 247,334,725 of record CM062291.1, read on the forward strand.
TCCAAACAGATTTGTTTGGCTTGACTGGCAGGGTCCAGCTGTTCTTGTTTTCACCAGATTTCCAGAATCGGTAGAATGACGACTTGCCGTTTGTAGATGGTTTCTTTTGAGGTGGTGTCTTGACTATGCTGGCGTACGATGGCGATTCCGGTGTTGTGGAGCAACGTGCTGCAAATGATGGTTTTTTGGTCGCTGGTGCTGTTGGAGAGATGGTTTCCCGTCTTTTTCTTTTCGATGGAGTTTCTCTGGAAGTAGAAAATGGAATTTGCTGGCGGGCCACCGGCGATTTAGAACGAGCACGTTGATTGAAAGAGGTCTGGCTAATGACCGCTGGTTTTTTGAACTGGGACAGAAGTTGATCCGAAAGAGAATAAAATTTGTCAATAGTACTTTCTTGTAGTCGATTACCAAAATTCTTCTGTCCCCATTTAACTGCCGTATTCTGTGCTCGTGGAAAGTCCTGGGGTTTTAGAAAAGGAGCCGAAAGAACCAGGTCTTGTTTTTCTTTTAGAGTTTTTTTGTAATAATCTACCAAAGTCTGTATAACTTCAAAAGCCCATTTTTTGGTTAAATTGTTGAGCGCGTCCGAAATATAAATGGTTGGCAGAGCCGGCCGAAAGGTTTTATTGCGCTCGTCCACTGTTTTTTGGAATGTTTTTGGGAGGACTTTCTGTGCCAAACAGTCCTCGAGAAAAGCCAAATGGTGAAAAAGTTGAAGAATTTGGTAAAGGGATTTTACCAATTTTGCATGTGCTGAATATGCCGGGTCTTTTTGCCGCTCTTGGCGGTTAACAAATTTGGATTTTGTGGAATTATTATTAGCCATTTTTCCCGGTCTTAATTTAGGCTGAAATAAATTATTATTAATACAAGCAAAAATGATGAAAAAGTAATGAAAAAATGATGCAAAAATGAAAATGAACGAATAAATAAAATGTGAATACCTAATGAAAATGTTGATGAAATAAATAGAGCGCACTGTCGTTGCCTCGACGTTTCGGGTTAAATGCCCTTCTTCAGGAAGCAGGTGAATTCGATTTTCCAATTATCCCAAAGCGTTTAAATACCTTTACTTCATCTGTTGATGAGGCCAAACTGGCCAATCACTGTGACTGAGATGGATTCACTCAGTGATTAGTGGAAAACAACCATTCAAATGTCATCAAACTTTAGCGGTATTTCTACTGTTAATGTTTGATGGCATTTGAATGACTTGTGTTCACTGGCTGAAGACTGTTGGAAATCAAACTCATGACAATGCGCAAAACTAGTCGACAGATAATTAATGTTTTTATAATAGAAATAATTCAAAGGTCTGGCACTGGCGGATAGATATTTTTCAAAACAAAGAAGCACGGGCGCAGGTCGGGAAATCGATTTCTGTTGTAAATTATTTCTATGGAATTCAATGTTGTTTTAATATTTTTGAAGTTATATGACTTTATGACAAAATGAACTCATCTCAGAAGTGCTTTCACAAGAATGTTTCGAAGACTGGGATTTTTCTTATAAGCTATGATGCATCGTTTGTTAATGGCTTCTGGCAGTTTTGTGTTTAATTCCGTAAAGTTGTTTTTGAAAATTTTTGCAATTTCGACATTGCGTCGATTATAAACCAAAGGAAAACAAATAATTTTATTTGGCAACCCAGAGTACTCTCTATTCAGTCCGTATGGGAGATAGGTCCTGAGCTTACAAATCCAATAGTTTTCACGCTCAAGTCGTTTGTCTGTTGTGGTTTCATCATCATCCAAAAACGGAATTTGCTCAATGGGTTGGAAACTAAAATGTGACTTAATGTCATGACCCGGGAGGTTAAAGTGGTCTGAGACTGCCTTTCCTGAATCTAAACGGATATTTGATAAATGGTTTTGCATTCTGACGCGCAGAGGGTTTTTCGTCTGGCCGACATATTGGATATGGCATAATTTACATGTGATTAAATAAATGATGTTTTCAGAATCACAGTTGAAGCTGTTTCTAACTTGGTAAAACATACGGGTTTGTTCGCTAAAGAATGTTTTACCGGTATTCATGTAGTTCATACGATGTATGTAACAAATTTTGCGTTGACATAGATTTACTGATCCATTTCCCAGAACTGGGCGGTTATGTCGAAGTTTCGTGGGGTGCGTTGGCTCAGAGTCCCGAATGGGTGTCTCTATCTCACGGATTGTATCAGATTTAATTTTTCGCAAAAGTCGTTTTGAGTAACCGCGTTTAACAAGTGTTTTGAAAAGAATTGAACATGCGTGATTGAGGTCGCTTCTCTTCGTACAATTTCTATGGAATCGAATGATTTGAGATTTTACCAACCCATTGAATAGTTTGGGTGGGTGGTAAGAAGCTCTATGGAGAAGTTGGTGAGAATCGGTCGGTTTAAAAAAGACTTTTGTGTCTAGTACGTTGCTATGCCGGAACTGAGGGCCCTTGAATACAGTCACATCCAGAAAATCAATGGTATTTTCTGAAATGCAGGGCTGTAATTTAATGGATTCATCGTGGTTGTTCAGGATTTCCAAGAATTTGTTGAAGTCATCACGGCCATGGGGCCATATGATGAAAATGTCGTCTTGGAACCTGTGATAACATAATGGCTGTTTTCTTGCTTTAGCAAGAGCACCTCTCTCCCATTCTGCAACAAAAATATTAGCAAAATTTGGACTGAATTTTTTACCCATACTACATCCACTTATTTGGAGGTAAAATTTATTGTTAAATTCAAAGTCGTTACCTTTCAATGATAATTCTAACAATTGCAGGATTTCTTCCGATGGCCTGTTTGGGTCATCGTACCTTTTGAATGATTTTTTTATTGCCTCTAGACCAGCGTCAATACCAATGTTAGTATACATACTTTCAATGTCTAGGGTAATGAGGAGACTGTCGGAAGGAACCTGCAATTTGTTAATTTTCATTAAAAAGTCCTCAGTGTCTTTGAGGAAGCTCGGATGGCGGCAAGCAATTGGTTTTAAATAAAAATCAATATACTGTGAAATGTGGTAAGATTCCGAGCCACAGTCTCTGACAATAGGTCGACCAAGGGGGAAATTCGTCACTCCAACTGCTGAGTGGTTTATGTATTTTAGGCAAGAGGTAAAACTTACGATTGTTTGAATCCCTCTCTGCAATTAAATACTCGACATGTTTTTTCTCAATGAAGTCGTGGTCCAGCAAGCTTTTTAGAATTCCATTAAATTTTGAACAATTTTCTTGCCAAATTGGTGCTTCTAAAGGTTTGTAATATTTTGGGTTATTTAATTGGCGTTCAGCTTCTTTAATATAATTATCTTTTGACATCAGAACTGTAGCAGATCCTTTGTCACAAGGCTTGATGATAATTTGTTTGTTGTTTTTCAGCGTCTTCAGGGCGTTTCTTTCGATTTGGTTCAAATTTTGTTTGTCTTTCAAAAATGATTCCGGGATTTGGCTTACTTGTTCTTTAACTTTTTGAGTAATCTCATTAATTTCAGGTTTAACTTTCCGAGGTGATGGGCACCACCCGGTTGGATTGGCAAAGAGGTCTTTTGAGCCTGTTGAATTTCGAAATTTATCTGCCAATGCTGTTGCCCTAAAAAATTGTTGGCTTGCCGGACCACCGTTCATTTCGTTAATGTAACTGTAATCATCCATGACAACTGCACCTGTCCCAAAATCTATGATTTTGGGCTTAGGTTTTAATGGGGATGGGGCGGGAACGAAAGTTAAACCATACCTGAGTAGATCTTTCTCACCTTCAGTTAATTTTAGATCAGGAACCAAGTTTACTATTTCGGTTCCTAGTCCTACTTTTTCTCCATGGCTGATGCCTTCTTCTGTAATTAGTTTAAAGGCTGCTCTTTGATGTATGGTTCTATGCGTGGCAGCCATCCTTGGTAGATTTTATTCGCTGTTTCCGTCGACCAGTGGATGGGATCACCTGGGCAACATTTAAACTGGCTTGCTGGAATTGCCGGGATTATCTCCAAATTCTTTGTTGACTTCGCAGCTTCGTTGATAACAGTCAAATTTTGTTGGTCCCTGGAACATAAACTAGAAGAAAAATTATGTTCCTGAAAAAGAAGTTTTGTATTAGGGTAACATTTGCGGAAATTGCTTACCATATTACCTAGTCTACCTGTTGATGTGTGACCAATCTTTTTTCTGTTCTGCACGTCTATGCGCCAGTCTTCTCTATTGTTGACACCAACGTTAAATAAAATTGCTTTGGGATGTTGTCGATCTTTCTCTTTTTCCATGTTCTTAGCCATCTGCCGAATGTGGTTTAAAGTTCCACCAGAGTATGATGCGATGAAGGTGTTGGGTGGAGGGTTGGCATCAATCCTCGAGATGTTCGATGATCCGATGATCCAAACAGATTTGTTTGGCTTGACTGGCAGGGTCCAGCTGTTCTTGTTTTCACCAGATTTCCAGAATCGGTAGAATGACGACTTGCCGTTTGTAGATGGTTTCTTTTGAGGTGGTGTCTTGACTATGCTGGCGTACGATGGCGATTCCGGTGTTGTGGAGCAACGTGCTGCAAATGATGGTTTTTTGGTCGCTGGTGCTGTTGGAGAGATGGTTTCCCGTCTTTTTCTTTTCGATGGAGTTTCTCTGGAAGTAGAAAATGGAATTTGCTGGCGGGCCACCGGCGATTTAGAACGAGCACGTTGATTGAAAGAGGTCTGGCTAATGACCGCTGGTTTTTTGAACTGGGACAGAAGTTGATCCGAAAGAGAATAAAATTTGTCAATAGTACTTTCTTGTAGTCGATTACCAAAATTCTTCTGTCCCCATTTAACTGCCGTATTCTGTGCTCGTGGAAAGTCCTGGGGTTTTAGAAAAGGAGCCGAAAGAACCAGGTCTTGTTTTTCTTTTAGAGTTTTTTTGTAATAATCTACCAAAGTCTGTATAACTTCAAAAGCCCATTTTTTGGTTAAATTGTTGAGCGCGTCCGAAATATAAATGGTTGGCAGAGCCGGCCGAAAGGTTTTATTGCGCTCGTCCACTGTTTTTTGGAATGTTTTTGGGAGGACTTTCTGTGCCAAACAGTCCTCGAGAAAAGCCAAATGGTGAAAAAGTTGAAGAATTTGGTAAAGGGATTTTACCAATTTTGCATGTGCTGAATATGCCGGGTCTTTTTGCCGCTCTTGGCGGTTAACAAATTTGGATTTTGTGGAATTATTATTAGCCATTTTTCCCGGTCTTAATTTAGGCTGAAATAAATTATTATTAATACAAGCAAAAATGATGAAAAAGTAATGAAAAAATGATGCAAAAATGAAAATGAACGAATAAATAAAATGTGAATACCTAATGAAAATGTTGATGAAATAAATAGAGCGCACTGTCGTTGCCTCGACGTTTCGGGTTAAATGCCCTTCTTCAGGAAGCAGGTGAATTCGATTTTCCAATTATCCCAAAGCGTTTAAATACCTTTACTTCATCTGTTGATGAGGCCAAACTGGCCAATCACTGTGACTGAGATGGATTCACTCAGTGATTAGTGGAAAACAACCATTCAAATGTCATCAAACTTTAGCGGTATTTCTACTGTTAATGTTTGATGGCATTTGAATGACTTGTGTTCACTGGCTGAAGACTGTTGGAAATCAAACTCATGACAATGCGCAAAACTAGTCGACAGATAATTAATGTTTTTATAATAGAAATAATTCAAAGGTCTGGCACTGGCGGATAGATATTTTTCAAAACAAAGAAGCATGGGCGCAGGTCGGGAAATCGATTTCTGTTGTAAATTATTTCTATGGAATTCAATGTTGTTTTAATATTTTTGAAGTTATATGACTTTATGACAAAATGAACTCATCTCAGAAGTGCTTTCACAAGAATGTTTCGAAGACTGGGATTTTTCTTATAAGCTATGATGCATCGTTTGTTAATGGCTTCTGGCAGTTTTGTGTTTAATTCCGTAAAGTTGTTTTTGAAAATTTTTGCAATTTCGACATTGCGTCGATTATAAACCAAAGGAAAACAAATAATTTTATTTGGCAACCCAGAGTACTCTCTATTCAGTCCGTATGGGAGATAGGTCCTGAGCTTACAAATCCAATAGTTTTCACGCTCAAGTCGTTTGTCTGTTGTGGTTTCATCATCATCCAAAAACGGAATTTGCTCAATGGGTTGGAAACTAAAATGTGACTTAATGTCATGACCCGGGAGGTTAAAGTGGTCTGAGACTGCCTTTCCTGAATCTAAACGGATATTTGATAAATGGTTTTGCATTCTGACGCGCAGAGGGTTTTTCGTCTGGCCGACATATTGGATATGGCATAATTTACATGTGATTAAATAAATGATGTTTTCAGAATCACAGTTGAAGCTGTTTCTAACTTGGTAAAACATACGGGTTTGTTCGCTAAAGAATGTTTTACCGGTATTCATGTAGTTCATACGATGTATGTAACAAATTTTGCGTTGACATAGATTTACTGATCCATTTCCCAGAACTGGGCGGTTATGTCGAATTTTCGTGGGGTGCGTTGGCTCAGAGTCCCGAATGGGTGTCTCTATCTCACGGATTGTATCAGATTTAATTTTTCGCAAAAGTCGTTTTGAGTAACCGCGTTTAACAAGTGTTTTGAAAAGAATTGAACATGCGTGATTGAGGTCGCTTCTCTTCGTACAATTTCTATGGAATCGAATGATTTGAGATTTTACCAACCCATTGAATAGTTTGGGTGGGTGGTAAGAAGCTCTATGGAGAAGTTGGTGAGAATCGGTCGGTTTAAAAAAGACTTTTGTGTCTAGTACGTTGCTATGCCGGAACTGAGGGCCCTTGAATACAGTCACATCCAGAAAATCAATGGTATTTTCTGAAATGCAGGGCTGTAATTTAATGGATTCATCGTGGTTGTTCAGGATTTCCAAGAATTTGTTGAAGTCATCACGGCCATGGGGCCATATGATGAAAATGTCATCTTGGAACCTGTGATAACATAATGGCTGTTTTCTTGCTTTAGCAAGAGCACCTCTCTCCCATTCTGCAACAAGAATATTAGCAAAATTTGGACTGAATTTTTTACCCATACTACATCCACTTATTTGGAGGTAAAATTTATTGTTAAATTCAAAGTCGTTACCTTTCAATGATAATTCTAACAATTGCAGGATTTCTTCCGATGGCCTGTTTGGGTCATCGTACCTTTTGAATGATTTTTTTATTGCCTCTAGACCAGCGTCAATACCAATGTTAGTATACATACTTTCAATGTCTAGGGTAATGAGGAGACTGTCGGAAGGAACCTGCAGTTTGTTAATTTTCATTAAAAAGTCCTCAGTGTCTTTGAGGAAGCTCGGATGGCGGCAAGCAATTGGTTTTAAATAAAAATCAATATACTGTGAAATGTGGTAAGATTCCGAGCCACAGTCGCTGACAATAGGCCGACCAGGAGGGGTAAATTCGTCACTCCAACTGCTGAGTGGTTTATGTATTTTAGGCAAGAGGTAAAACTTACGATTGTTTGAATCCCTCTCTGCAATTAAATACTCGACATGTTTTTTCTCAATGAAGTCGTGGTCCAGCAAGCTTTTTAGAATTCCATTAAATTTTGAACAATTTTCTTGCCAAATTGGTGCTTCTAAAGGTTTGTAATATTTGGGGTTATTTAACTGGCGTTCAGCTTCTTTAATATAATTATCTTTTGACATCAGAACTGTAGCAGATCCTTTGTCACAAGGCTTGATGATAATTTGTTTGTTGTTTTTCAGCGTCTTCAGGGCGTTTCTTTCGATTTGGTTCAAATTTTGTTTGTCTTTCAAAAATGATTCCGGGATTTGGCTTACTTGTTCTTTAACTTTTTGAGAAATCTCATTAATTTCAGGTTTAACTTTCCGAGGTGATGGGCACCACCCGGTTGGATTGGCAAAGAGGTCTTTTGAGCCTGTTGAATTTCGAAATTTATCTGCCAATGCTGTTGCCCTAAAAAATTGTTGGCTTGCTGGACCACCGTTCATTTCGTTAATGTAACTGTAATCATCCATGACAACTGCACCTGTCCCAAAATCTACGGTTTTGGGCTTAGGTTTTAATGGGGCTGGGGCGGGAACGAAAGTTAAACCATACCTGAGTAGATCTTTCTCACCTTCAGTTAATTTTAGATCAGGAACCAAGTTAACTATTTCGGTTCCTAGTCCTACTTTCTCTCCATGGCTGATGCCTTCTTCTGTAATTAGTTTAAAGGCTGCTCTTTGATGTATGGTTCTATGCGTGGCAGCCATCCTTGGTAGATTTTATTCGCTGTTTCCGTCGACCAGTGGATGGGATCACCTGGGCAACATTTAAACTGGCTTGCTGGAATTGCCGGGATAATCTCCAAATTCTTTGTTGACTTTGCAGCCTCGTTGATAACAGTCAAATTTTGTTGGTCCCTAGAACATAAACTAGAAGAAAAATTATGTTCCTGAAAAAGAAGTTTTGTATTAGGGTAACATTTGCGGAAATTGCTTACCATATTACCTAGTCTACCTGTTAATGTGTGACCAATCTTTTTTCTGTTCTGCACGTCTATGCGCCAGTCTTCTCTATTGTTGACACCAACGTTAAATAAAATTGCTTTGGGATGTTGTCGATCTTTCTCTTTTTCCATGTTCTTAGCCATCTGCCGAATGTGGTTTAAAGTTCCACCAGAGTATGATGCGATGAAGGTGTTGGGTGGAGGGTTGGCATCAATCCTCGAGATGTTCGATGATCCGATGATCCAAACAGATTTGTTTGGCTTGACTGGCAGGGTCCAGCTGTTCTTGTTTTCACCAGATTTCCAGAATCGGTAGAATGACGACTTGCCGTTTGTAGATGGTTTCTTTTGAGGTGGTGTCTTGACTATGCTGGCGTACGATGGCGATTCCGGTGTTGTGGAGCAATGTGCTGCAAATGATGGTTTTTTGGTCGCTGGTGCTGTTGGAGAGATGGTTTCCCGTCTTTTTCTTTTCGATGGAGTTTCTCTGGAAGTAGAAAATGGAATTTGCTGGCGGGCCACCGGCGATTTAGAACGAGCACGTTGATTGAAAGAGGTCTGGCTAATGACCGCTGGTTTTTTGAACTGGGACAGAAGTTGATCCGAAAGAGAATAAAATTTGTCAATAGTACTTTCTTGTAGTCGATTACCAAAATTCTTCTGTCCCCATTTAACTGCCGTATTCTGTGCTCGTGGAAAGTCCTGGGGTTTTAGAAAAGGAGCCGAAAGAACCAGGTCTTGTTTTTCTTTTAGAGTTTTTTTGTAATAATCTACCAAAGTCTGTATAACTTCAAAAGCCCATTTTTTGGTTAAATTGTTGAGCGCGTCCGAAATATAAATGGTTGGCAGAGCCGGCCGAAAGGTTTTATTGCGCTCGTCCACTGTTTTTTGGAATGTTTTTGGGAGGACTTTCTGTGCCAAACAGTCCTCGAGAAAAGCCAAATGGTGAAAAAGTTGAAGAATTTGGTAAAGGGATTTTACCAATTTTGCATGTGCTGAATATGCCGGGTCTTTTTGCCGCTCTTGGCGGTTAACAAATTTGGATTTTGTGGAATTATTATTAGCCATTTTTCCCGGTCTTAATTTAGGCTGAAATAAATTATTATTAATACAAGCAAAAATGATGAAAAAGTAATGAAAAAATGATGCAAAAATGAAAATGAACGAATAAATAAAATGTGAATACCTAATGAAAATGTTGATGAAATAAATAGAGCGCACTGTCGTTGCCTCGACGTTTCGGGTTAAATGTAGTCGATTACCGAAATTCTTCTGTCCCCATTTAACTGCCGTATTCCGTGCTCGTGGAAAGTCCTGGGGTTTTAGAAAAGGAGCCGAAAGAACCAGGTCTTGATTTTCTTTTAGAGTTTTTTGGTAATAATCTACCAAAGTTTGTATAACTTCAAAAGCCCATTTTTTTGTAAGATTATTGAGCGCGTCCGAAATCTGAATGGTTGGCAAAGCCGGCCGAAAGGTTTTGTTGCGCTCGTCCACTGTTTTTTGGAATGTTTTTGGGAGGACTTTCTGTGCCAAACAGTCCTCGAGAAATGCCAAATGATGAAAAAGTTGAAGAATTTGGTAAAGGGATTTTACCAATTTTGCATGTGCCGAATATGCCGGGTCTTTTTGCCGCTCTTGGCGGTTAACAAATTTGGATTTTGTGGAATTATTATTAGCCATTTTTCCCGGTCTTAAGTTAGGCTGAAATAAATTATTATTAATACAAGCAAAAATGATGAAAAAGTAATGAAAAAATGATGCAAAAATGAAAATGAACGAATAAATGAAATGTGAATACCTAATAAAAATGTTGATAGATAGATAGATAGATAGATAGATAGATAGTAGATAGATAGATAGATAGATAGATAGATAGATAGATAGATAGATAGATAGATAGATAGATAGATAGATAGATAGATAGATAGATATTTTATTTGACGATATAAACAATTAATACAAATACAGAGAGCACAGTCTTCAAATAATGTTCAAGCAATTTTTTTTTGCTTATATCGTCGGGAGACTACATAGCCAGATTGGCTGTCTTCCTGAAGTCCCCCGTAATGCAAACCAGCACAAAGTCTACGCCACCGAAGACGTCTCCCACCGAAGTTTTTTGTGAGTGAGATTGAGATGATATTATCGGAGCTTTCCGACGTGGTGGTATTTGGAATGGTGACTTGACGAGGGGACCAGATGTTATCCGTAATGTCCTGCTTCAGACACAGACTGGTTTAGGAGTAAGCACACACATTGTTACATGAGAGCGAGCTCTGAGATTGAATACCCACGATTATGTAAATAAAAAAAAAAAAATATTTGCGTATGACCTTGAGTCCATGTGATTATACTAGCACTGAGTGGAACCCGGCCTCGGGTTCCTTGAAACAATCATTAGAATCGAGAAGTCTGGATCCGCTCAGCATCAGTGGCCCTTATTTTCATATAAGTAATTTATTAGCTTTGGCAATCGGAGCAGTAAGGATTATCACATTGGTAGTCTGTTTGATATGTTGTCAGAAGTTGATTACTTAGCCTTTTTTTAAATTCAGTTCTATTGCCCAAGTTTCTTAGTGTTGGACCTAACTTGTTCCAAATTTTTGGAAAAGCGAAATTGGGTAACCTGTCAAAGGCTTTAGTCCTAGTAATGCTTTCACGAAGTAAGTCCGACTGCCTAGTGGTCGTGTGAGTGGAATTAGTCCTTATGTTAAAATAATCATGCAGTGATTCAGGTAGTGTACCATTCTTCCAATCAAATACGAAAAGACAAGTCTGAAGAGTAAAAATGTCAGTAACCTTGAGTATTTTATCCATTGCAAATAAGGGGTCCATGTGGGAGTTGAATTTTTTATTATTTATAATCTGTATGGAGCGTTTTTGTATTTTCAAGAGCCTCTTAATCCCTCTAGAATTGCCCCATATATGAATGCCATGCAGAAGATGCGAATGCACCAAGTGCATAATAAAGTGTTAGCATGGCCGACGTGGTAAGATTTTCTTGGCTCCGTTTAGTGCGTAGTTTGCCCATCCGATTTTAGAGCAGATATTTTTGATATGTGGAATTCGTAGGATAGCTTTTCATCAATATTTATACCAAGGAATTTTAATGATTTTTCTTCTTCGATTCCCTGAGTTAGTATTTGGGCTCTAGTGGAGCCCAAAGTTTACCTTCATGCAATTTGAGGAAATTTCTTTAAAAATCCCCTTCTTCAGATCCACCAGTCAGAATCCTTTCATGTGTGGTATACACCATCTATAGGGGGGTCAGATTCAAGTTCGTTCAATCGAGCCCCTGGGTTTATATTTGGGCTCCCTATGGGAGCCTGAATTTTACCTTAGTGCAATTTGAAAAAATTTCTTTAAAAATCTTCTTCTGATTCACCAGTCAGAATCCTTTCATATTTGGTATACAACATCTTGAGGTGGGTCAGTTTCAGGTTTCTTCAAATTGGTTACCTGGGTAAATATTTGGGCTCCCTATGGGTGCCCAAATATCAACTTAGTGCAATATAAGGATTTTTTTTTTACAAATCTCCTTCTTTAGACCCTGTAGTCAGAATGTTTTCATATTTTGTATACAACATCTCTAGGAGGGTCAGATTAAAGTTTGTCCATATCTGGTCCCTTGGTTGATGTTTAGGGCTCCTATGGGAGCCCAAATTTTGACTTAGTGCAATATGAGGAAATTTCTTTTAAAATCTTCTTCAGATCCACCAATCAGAATACTTTCATATTTGGTATACAACATCTCTAGGTGCGTCAGATTCAAATTTGTTCAAATCGGGTCCCTGGGTTAATATTTTGGCTCCCTATTTGAGCCCAAAGTTTAACTTAATGCAATGTGAGGACATTTCTTTAAAAACCATCTTCAGATCCACCAGTCAGAATTCTTTCATATTTGGTATATAACATCTCAAGGGGGATCAGATTCAAGTTTTTTCAGTTTGAGTCCCTGGCTTATTATTTGGGCCTTCTATGGGCAAGGGTGGGGGTGGGTGGTGGCAGGGGGAGCATGTTAGGTTCAGGTTTGTTCAAATCCATTCCTTAGTGTTTTTCCATAAAATTTGCCTTTCATGACTTCATTCCTTTGTAGTGTTGATGAACCATGTCTAGCTGAATGTGACCCCCAAATACTTTTTTGAACCACTTTGGCAGGTGAGCGATTAAGGCCCCTTGGGGCCTCTTGTTTAGTTTGGAGGGCTTTTTTAACCTTGCCATGAAGACAGTTGTATGTTGTTTTAAGGTCAGTTTTTGGGAGGGGGTCATTTTCTGCTTTAAGAGCTCGAATGGCTTTCCGTTTGGTTTTGATTAATGAAAGTGGTTCGCCAGAGATAGTGCACCTCCAGGGGCACACTTCTTCTTTTGGGCATATTTCATTTATGGTTGAGTTGCTAATTTTTTCTAAGCCCTCGCACTGGTAGTAAAAGAAACCAATCGAGTTCAGTGGTGTTAGTTGGGGGGTTGTCGGTGAGTTTGAGATCGATGATGTCGCGGTAGAGGTTCGAGGTTATTTTTCCAAAATTCCTGCAGAGGGTGGGGGGGGGGGGGGGTACCTGAGGAGGGCATTGCCTATTTTGATTGAGGCATGGACCGGGAGGTGGTCGCTGCCTAGATCATCTTCGCCGACCCAGTGGTTGTCGATGTGATTTATGAGAGAATAGCTGGTGATTATTAGATCAAGGATTTCGGATGGGAAAAGTGGGTTGCTACTGGTGTAGGTCGCGGAGTTGTCATTCATAACCACAAGTAGGTTATGTTTTTTGGTGATTTCGAGAAGGGCTTCACCGTTGGGGCTAGTTTTTTTGCAGCCAAAGTATAGATTTTGGCATTGAAGTTGCCGAGGAAGATACACTGTTTATATTTCCTCATGAAAAACTCAAAAGACTTTGTCAGATACGATTTTGCATGGGTCGTAATAACAAACAATCGCGATGTTTTTATCGATTGTGATTTCGGTTGCAATCACCTCGGCATCAGGTGATCAGTTTTAATAGTTTTGTTTTTGATGTTCTGCTTTATTAGAAGGGCAACGCTGCCACATTTGGTGAGCTGTCAGTCTCTTCTAATAACGTTGAGTCCACTGAGTGAGAAGTTTAGCCAACGTTCACAAATACAGACTATGTCTGTATTTTTGAAATATCAGCTCATTTGGACTTTTTTATTATTATCTATCAATATTTTCAAATGAGTTATTTTTATAATAATTTACAGTTGTACCTTGAAAAGTCTGTTTTTGTGTCTGTCAGGTTTTGTTTTAATAGAAAATAATTTCAGTCACACTTTAAGTAAAAATAAGCTTACCAGGGTGTTTTAGTTTGCTTAATCCTCTTTGATTTTGTCACACTTGAGCAAATAATGGACATAAACTTAAGTTTGTTTTTTTAACAATAATTTTTATATTTTCAAAGGGATCTTGATAAAAATTTCTCAGACTTGAAGAGTTTATACAAGTAAATAACAATGTAATTGAAAGCCAATTAATATAGTTTGCAGACCATCCACAGTGAAAGATATTTGTCATACATGTGTATGATTTCAGATATTAAAGTTCAGGGTACAGTTTTCCTGACAATTTTACTTTTGGACAGATGTCCTGTTTAAATTTTTGAACTATTGATTTCTGTACACATTGCATTGATCTTAATTGATTTTAATACTCTGAAACTGCAAAAATTGATTTTCCGGTCTCTCAAAACAGGTGAAAAACTGAGTTTTTGCCACAGTTTGCAGTCTCTCAAGACAGGTGGTCTCCCATGACAGGTGGACCCTCATGACAGGTTCATTATAGAGTGAAACCAATTGGTGCCTGGCCATAGTGGTCTCTCAAGACAGGTGGTCTCTCAAGACAGGTTTTACTGTACCTTTTTAATTAAGTCCCTTAATTGGCTACAATGTCAAAGAACTCTCAGTTGTACAGAGAGCCGGGATTATTACCTGCATTCCTAAGCAAAACAAACCACAGATATTTCTTAAAAATTGGAGGTCCATATCTCTGATAAGAGTAGACGTAAAAATTGGATCTGCTTATTGCCAATCAGCTTAAAACAATCTTACCAAAACTAATCTCGGATATCCAACTTGGTTTTATGAAGGGAAGATATTTTGGGGAATCAACTATACTGACTTTCAATCTAATTAAGAAATGTGTGGAACAAAATATCCCGAGAATGGTCGCTTTACTTAATTTGAGAAAGCTTTCGACTCTCTGGAATGGCCATTCATTGAAAGGACACTCAGATTTTTTTAAATTTGGTTCTTCCACCATAAATTGGTTTCACACCTTTTTTTCTAATATTTATAGCTGCATCCTAAATAATGGACACTGTTCAGACAAATTTAGCCTGCAGCATGGGGTAAGGCAAGGGGATCCCCTCTCGGCTTAACTTTTTATACTCTGTGCTGAAATATTAAGTGTTGCATTGAAATTTAACCCAAATATTAACGGCATAAAAATAAACAACTCTGAGTTTTTGAAAGGTCAGTATGCTGATGGCACTGTTTCTGAGTGACGATGGACACTCTCTAGATGTTGCTCTACAAACAGTAAATAAGTTCTCAAAGTTCTCTGGACAGAAAACAAATTTTGATAAAACTGAAATCATATAGATTGGGGCCAAAAGGGGTTGTGGTGACGAATTACGCACAAAACAAAAGGTAAATTGGAATCACAGTAATTCATTCAGAATATTAGGTATCCAGTATATTAAATCCGTTCAGCGAAAATTATATTTTAAAAAACTATGAAGACCAGATACAAAAGATTGAGAGATTGTTATGTAATTAGTCTTTCAGAAATTTAACCCTCATTGGAAAGACAACAGTGATTAATTCACTTGCAATCCCGATGCTAATACACTATTTGACTGTCCTCCCAGCTCCACCAGAAAGTATTTTCCGGAAGATACAAACTTTGTTTTATAACTTTCTTTGGTCAGGCAAAAATGAGCGAACGACAGTTATCAATTCAATAAAAGATGGCGGTGTAAAATGTCCTGATATTAAAACATACTGCTATTCCATAAATCTTTCTTGGATCAAAAAACTTATTGACCCATACCTGCCAGCCCCCTGGAAAACACTAGTTTTAGATGATTTTGAATACCATGGATACAACAAAATTTGGCACTTACACAAAGAAGAACTTTTGAAGGTTGGGGAACATACAAATATATTTTTTAAAAAAATACTGTTGGCATGGTCCATGGTCCTTACTAGATTCAAAAGTCACCACAACCCCAGAACAAATATTTAGTGAGCCTTTAATTTACAACGCACAAATAAAAGTTAATAACAAGATGTTTATTAATAAAAGATAGTGTGAATCTCAGGACACCCTTCACAACCGACCAAGGGGTGCTCAATGCAATTCACCAGTAATGGAAAGACATAATAAAAGAACCCCCCAACCCCAAATAATCAAACATGATTATCTTGAAAAACTAAAATCCGCAAATAAATCCTGTAACACATTTTGCCCAATATTTTGAAATTTAACGGCTGTTACCCCATCCAAATCACAGAAAAAATGGGAAGAATATTTGGATATCAGCTTACAGTTCAAAGACTGGGTGTTCATATACAAACATTCTTTCACAGTAAGAGACGATTCATACTTACAGAGTCTTCAATACAAAATTTTACACAGAACAGTCTGCACTAACTCAAAGCTGTATAAAAGTGGATTATCAGAAACGGAGTTATACACTTTCAGTAGTAATAGTAAAGAGACGTCACATCTATTTTATGAATGTTCTTACTGAAAAACAATTCTGCTCAATCTTTGCATTAATTTGAATCATTCATCTGCTGTATCCTTTCCTCTGACACCTCAGATCAGTACCCCGATACAGAAAGGGCAAGCAGGGATAACAGAATTATTAATACACCTATACAAGAAATTCATATACTCCTGCAAAGTTAGAGGAATTCAGAAGTTTTATTGAGCAACTAAAGCTGTATAGAGCACTTGAACTTACGTCCACTTACATGTATTAAGTCAAAAAAGCAACTGCTATAAAAAACAGATGGGACAGGGTCCAAGATCTACTAAACCCAGGGACAGGTCATAGTAATGTATAAATACAAAGTTCTCCCGGCCCCATATACTCCTTCAAACAGGCCAACGTCAACATTTAGCACTCCCATAAGATATATTATTTAATCATTTATAAAGCATAACAGCAACACCAACTACACCTCATTGTTATCATGTAATATTTTATAATGAAACAAAACTGATTGTGGTGTGTAAATTTTTTCTGAACTATGTATATATATACACACACTTATCTGAATAAAAAATTTTTAAAAATACAAAAAAAAAACTTGGGTAAAATATAAGACATAAACCATTTAATTTTTATTTTATTCTTTAAGTTTGCATTGGTTATAAAAAGAAAGCATGTGGCAAGCAAAAGGACCAGGGACTGATTTTTTACTTTTTTAGGCCAGAACTTCAAATTATATGTTTGATAACCAAAATAGTGTGTTACTGTCAATGTCATAGTGAGGGGGTGACTAGAATAGAAAGGTTAGACTACACCATTTGCTGGTCCAGATGACAGTTTGTTTCCCACTGAACATTTTGTTATAAAAGTTAACAGATACTTGCATTCAAGCCTGGAAATAAGCAATCAGTCATTTGCAGAAAGAGGACCACAGAGGGTGAATATGTTGATGCTATCCCATATAGTGGGCTAATTTATCCTTTGGGTACCTCTTTCTGTTTAGGCTTGAGACCGTGATTCAGATTGAGGCTCACATACGGTAAATTTAGTGATGCTACTCTGCTGTTTTTTTTTTTAAAACAATATTTTATTTCTTGAAACAGAAATGGGTTTGGCGAACAGGCTATGTCTATGAATAGCCTCACCCTACTTCAATAAACAACACATTAATAGAATGGTGCAAGGGTAGCATCACCAAATTCACCCTCTGCTGAGCTCATTCTGCAGATGACAGTCTGCTTGTTTCTTGGCTTGCTTGCATTATGATAAGGAGATGCTTATCACATATAGTTCAATTCCGTCAAGGTTGCTATCCGCTTCTTTTGTTTTCTTTCATACCCACTTACCCAGCTATGGCCCTTGGGGAGAGCTCTGTAGTCGGAGGCATCTCTCATTGTGCAAAAACTGACTTTGAGAAACAAAGAAGAAAAACAAAATGTTCAATGTTCAATGTTTATCATTACAGAGGAAGACAAAATAGTCTGAAAGAAATTAGTTTTGACAGCATTGCTAAGAAGCAACCTGTTCTTTTACGCTTGTCTCAGATGCATGGTGCCCCACCTGGATCACATTATGTTGTGTCTGTGTAAGTATATTCATCATCATTAGTATAGTTCACTGGTATGTATATTTTCTTTTTAAAAATATAGCCTAATTTTGACTTAAATGGAAACTGCAAGTTAATAAAAATTGTGATATATGCCTGTCAAAGGTTTGACATATTCAGATAGTGAGGTGGGGTGAAAAAGAATATTGCTGATTGATTGTGTATTCTGGGCTTGAGCTTAATAAAAAAGAAAATCCATCAGCCCAAGCTGTCTGGAATTATTTTCTGATTTTTCTCTGAATCTGTTCCTTTTTATACCCCCGCTTCGAAGAAGTGGGGGCTATATAGGAATCGCCCTGTACGTCCGTACGTCCGTCCGTCCGTACGTCCGTCCGTACGTCTTTCCGGAGATGAAATTCTTGTGCGTTTAACTCCTCCTACATTTATCAATCAATTTGGACAAAACTTTTCAGACATCATCACTACTAAGTGAACATGCGCATATTCCAAGATTTTTGATCTGCGACAATTTTAACCAGGTTTTCTCCCTTTGACTTAGATTTATTGTGTCTTTCCATCCGAACAAATTCTTGTGTGCGCAACTCCTCCTACATTAATGAACCGATTTTGATGAAACCTTTCAAACATCATCTCCACTAAGTGAACATGTGCATATTCCAAACTTTTTAATCTACTACTAAGTGAACATGCGCATATTCTAAGATTTTTGATCTGCGACAATTTTAACCAGGTTTTCTCCCTTTGACTTAGATTTATTGTGTCTTTCCATCCGAACAAATTCTTGTGTGCGCAACTCCTCCTACATTAATGAACCGATTTTGATGAAACCTTTCAAACATCATCTCTACTAAGTGAACATGTGCATATTCCCACCTTTTTATCTGCGACAATTTTAACCAGGTTATCTCTCTTGAACTTTGATTTAATATGGGTTTCTACATGAAATTCTTGTGTGCGCAACTCCTCCTACATTTATCAATCAATTTGGACAAAACTTTTCAGACATCATCACTACTAAGTGAACATGCGCATATTCCAAGATTTTTGATCTGTGACAATTTTAACCAGGTTATCTCCCTTTGACTTAGATTTATTATGTCTTTCCGTTCGAACAAATTCTTGTGTGCGCAACTCCTCCTACATTAATGAACCGATTTTGATGAAACCTTTCAAACATCATCTCTACTAAGTGAACATGTGCATATTCCAAACTTTTTGATCTGCGTCAATTTTAACCAGGTTATCTCTCTTGAACTTTGATTTAATATGGGTTTCGGCATGAAATTCTTGTGTGCGCAACTCCTCCTACATTTATCAATCAATTTGGACGAAAGTTTACAGACATCATCACTACTAAGTGAACATGCGCATATTCCAAAATTTTTGAGCTGTGGCAATTTTAACTAGGTTATCTCCCTTTAACTTAGATTTATTATGGGTTTCTACATGAAATTCTTGTGCGTGCAACTCCTCCTACATTTATCAATCAGTTTGGACAAAACTTTTCAGACATCATCACTACTAAGTGAACATGCGCATATTCCAAGATTTTTGATCTGCGACAATTTTAACCAGGTTTTCTCCCTTTGACTTAGATTTATTGTGTCATTCCATCCGAACAAATTCTTGTGTGCACAACTCCTCCTACATTAATGAACCGATTTTGATGAAACCTTTCAAACATCATCTCTACTAAGTGAACATGTGCATATTCCAAACTTTTTAATTTGCGACAATTTTAACCAGGTTATCTCTCTTGAACTTTGATTTAATATGGGTTTCTACATGAAATTCTTGTGTGCGCAACTCCTCCTACATTTATCAATCAATTTGGACAAAACTTTTCAGACATCATCACTACTAAGTGAACATGCGCATATTCCAAGATTTTTGATCTGCGACAATTTTAACCAGGTTATCTCCCTTTGACTTAGATTTATTATGTCTTTCCGTTCGAACAAATTCTTGTGTGCGCAACTCCTCCTACATTAATGAACCGATTTTGATGAAACCTTTCAAACATCATCTCTACTAAGTGAACATGTGCATATTCCAAACTTTTTGATCTGCGACAATTTTAACCAGGTTATCTCTCTTGAACTTTGATTTAATATGGGTTTCTGCATGAAATTCTTGTGTGCGCAACTCCTCCTACATTTATCAATCAATTTGGACGAAAGTTTACAGACATCATCACTACTAAGTGAACATGCGCATATTCCAAAATTTTTGAGCTGTGGCAATTTTAACTAGGTTATCTCCCTTTAACTTAGATTTATTATGGGTTTCTACATGAAATTCTTGTGCGTGCAACTCCTCCTACATTTATCAATCAATTTTGACGAAACCTTTCAAACATTATCACAACTAAGTGAACATACGCATATTCCCAAATTTTTGATCTGCGACAATTTTAACCAGGTTATCTCCCTTTAACTTGGATTTATTATGGGTTTTCAAATGGGATTCTTGTGTGTGCAACTCCTCCTACATTAATGAATCGATTTTGAATACATGTTGCACATTGTAAATGTGTTTTTCCAAATGTAAACCATATATGTGTGGGCTCTTTAAGTATTCAGTGCTGTTCTGTGGAAGGCCACATGCAAATACAAATTTCAACAACAAAAAATGATCTTTATGTATACATTTCCTTATGGCCTTCGCCTACATGATCAGAAGTGCATTCCTCTAAAAACCCAAAGCGGGGGTATTAATCACCTTCAGTGATAGTTCTAGTTAATTTTAATTTTAATGCTCAGTGAATTCAGTGCCTATCTTACATTCACTCTCTCTAGGCCACTCAGTTGACACACAAAGCTAAAAAAGTGAGAAATATTTCAACTGGAATGAATGGTAGCAACATAATTTCTTTCAGGTTTTTTTATGAGGTCTGGCACAGATATGATATTCCATAATTGACTTTTGAATAAGAATAGTTGATTAAAGTCTGCTTGAATCGTACTCTGTGGCCTCCAGAAACAACTATACCGAAAACTTGAATCATACTCTGTGACGTCTAGAATCATCTATACAGAAAACAATATTTTTGGTCATTAGTTCCTGGCGTCAGACACTCTTTATCCATACATGCATGCTTCACACCTACTGCTCTCTGAGGGAAATTCAGACTCCTGATCATCTCAGGCCCAAACTTGAATCTATGGTCCTGTTTGGATTAGAGGTGGTCAAGAGTCCAATAAAATCTGCATTGATATTTAAGAAGGCAATTGCACTCCTTGCCAAACTGGGAAGGGCAATTATTTGTACTCTCATACTTTCTAGAATTCCAGACCTGGTATCATGTGTTTTATCTATTGACTAAAGTGGATTTTTTGATTTGATTGGTTGATAGATACGTGGTATGAGACCATATTCATTGAAACCCACGATACGTCCGCCCAGCCACTGACAAATTTCCCATACCCAGTGGAAGCCTCGTTCCGAAATCTACAAATTGTCCATACCCCGTCGAAGACGCGTCATTCCAGTTTTACAGTGTACATGTATTATATTTTAATTTTTTATCTCCAAAATATAGCTCATGACCCCGTATTGGAATGAGCTTGTCGAGTACCCTCCAATGTGGGGTTCATAAGCTATGTTTTTGAGACAAAAAAGAAAAAAAAGAAATTCAATTATTTTTTTATACTAGTCATATCAGCATATTTTCACAAAAACTCTTTTGCACAAAAATTCCACAGAAACCTGTATAGTCAACAATGGAAGATAAAAGATGCTCAATTTAGGTTGCTTCATTTGTAGCACACATCCAGAAGGCCCCAAGCTGAAATACATCCACAAGAAAACACTTTAACTGCCAAGTCTAGCACAACTCTTACATAGTAAATTTTCTGTAACCGATGAGATGATTCTTATAAGAACGTCGACAGTCTGGGCCCGTAAACAGTATTGCAAAATATTCCTTAGGGAGATGACTGGAAGACAGCCAATCTGGCTATGTCATCTCCCAGTAGTATACAAAATGTTATATATTAATTGAACTATGTGATTGTAACCATTGTATTTCCTGTATGCTACTGAACGAATAAATATCTGTCTGATAAAGATCTCATGCTGTGTGTGTTCACACATGAAATAGATTGTACTTCTAAAACGGAAAGTCAATAGATAAATTCGTTACCCCGTGTCTGATCACGTGGTACAGGTTTTTACCTACCCAAAGCCAGCCGATACGGCTGGTTTCGGGTAGGTAAAAACCCGTACCACGTGATCAGACACAGGGTAACTAATAGTATCTTTATACTTCTTTCTCATACCAGTTACAATGTATTTTGATATTCTACAGCCTCTGACACTTCTTGTGAGAATGGTGATGAGGAGAGTAATAACTACTAATTCATCAGTAAAGGAGTTATGAAAACTGATGAAAACCATAATTGTCGACTTTTAAATTGTAGTTGATTATGGGTGTTTATGACAGTTAGCTGATGTCTCGACTAATCGTGACAGGCATAGTTTTTTTTTTAACTTTCTTTTCTGTTTTTTTGTGTGCATTGTTTTCAAAATGCAAGTGCAAGATAAACTGCCATGTACATTTCCACATATGAAAAGTAGTTATCAAGTATGATGTTTCATGAACTGCTAAATATCTCTGATAATTATTACTCTGATTTCAAAACTCAATACCATTTTTCTATTGAACATTCAAGGAAAATGGGCATTTTCTATTGTGTCAGTTACAGGTACTCTCATTCATGTTTCCAGCCACTCAAATTACATAGGGCATACCCCTCACCTTTAAAAACTACCTTCTGATCAATATTATTATTCACACATTTTTTCTGGTCGAGGGGCTTCAACAACCATAGCATTGTGATATTATTAACACTGGCTTTTTATTTTGTGAGAGAAGGAAACTTACTCAAAGAAACAATTCTCTAACAAAAAACACCAAGAATTGAGTGCTACTTTTGTCCCTATTGGTGTTATGGAAACGGGTTGAGATCAATGTTTTCATTCCAAGGCAACTCAGTATACCTATTTGACTCCTCTTCTACTTTTGGAGGATTGAGTACTATTTGACTCCTCTCCTACTTTTGGGGGATTGAGTACTTTTATTGAATGATTCTGCATCTCAGCCAGGTTGTTTTGGCATCGCCCTCAAAATAAAAAGCAGGTGTAGTTATTGTTTAGAAAGGTGACCCACACTGTATGGCTACACAGTACACTTTGGATCATGCTAACTTTGTGTTTCTCAACTTTTGTTCAGACATTATCATTTATGCCCATATTGTGAGGATAAAACTAATATGTTTGGCTTTGAAACCCCTATCAGTTACATTTATCTCAATATTGAAACTCATGTTGATTCATTAAGTTTTTTCAAGCATTTATATGTAACCGATAGCAATTTAAATACAGGTATTAGCCATATATTGAGATACTGTGCAGCCCTAATTCCAGAAAAAGGAATCAATATTGTTTCTGAAATGTAACCTGTACATGTTAATAGAAGAGGATTACAAGGGGAAATACCCTATCAACTTCAATGTGTTTTGTAGGGAATGTTTAATTTGCCAAAATAATCCTTTCAAAAACCTGTTAATGACACCGACACAAATGTTTTCTTTTAAAATGTCATGGCACCTGTTCGAAAAGCAATTTACCGGTACTTCTACAATGCAAACTGAACAAGACCCAAATCATTGCAAAGCAAATTGCCTCTGCCTCTCATGAACCCTAGGTATAACCCTTTACCTAACACGAAAAGCAGACAAGACTTACAAACAAAATTGTTGAATAACTCATTTTTAGCTGCGACTAGCAGCTCTATAAGTGGCAATGTATGTCTGTCGGTCTGTCTGTCGGTCGGTCGGTCGGTCTGTCTGTGACCAACGAGTTTGTCTGTGACCAACGAGTTTCAAAACTCAATAACTTTTGAAATACTTGATGGAATGACTTTATATTTGGCATGTAAGTGTATCTTATTGATGTCTAGCCACTGTTCAATGCATGTGTTGTTCCAATTATTTTTCTTGGAGTTATGGCCCTTGATGAACTTAGAATTTTGTGAGATTGCATCACCCGTCGCAGCTACGGCGTCCATGTCGCGATTTTTTCATTTTTTTTTTCTCGAAGCTTATGTCCCCTCATTGGGATGGGCTCTTCGAGCTCGTTCCAATGAGAGGTCATAAGCTATGTTTTTGAGGCAAAAAATGAAAAAATACTGAAAATTGAATGGCAATTTTTGTGAATAGCGCTGGCTGGTTTTGATTGTTACGTTAGGTAAAGGGATAAGCCATAGTGTGAAGAACCACTGAAAAGTAATGAAATCTAATAATTATTAATGCTTCAAGTATCACATAATCATTACAATATTTAAAAAACATTAAAACAAAAGGCATCGACTATCTCAAGTTTCAACAAATCACCATGGGTAACTAACTTGTACAAGACAAAGTTGATATAAAACAGGTCACCAAATGTTATTGATGTCTGATGATTTCTTTTAAATTCTTCACATAAACATTAAAATCCAATGAGAGATTGCAGATCCACAAGTCATGTGATATTTCTGGGAAACCAGTTTTTAAGAATGCTTTATTCATTGTAACAGTCCCATGATCTTCAACCTTATGGCTACTAACTCCAGCATTAATAAGTTTTTTTTTCTTGCCATATACATTTAATTTCTGACAGTTTGGTTGAGCTGTGATATTTAGTAGAACTAATGTTATCATCTGGAAAATAAAGTGTGCTATTTAGTTCCACTTGACAAGTGTCAGTGGAGCTTTTCTGGTAATGATCTGTCTGTCCATTGTCCATCGTCCCTCTGTTGTCAACATTTTGTTTGTCAGGTCATAATTTCTTTACCACTGAATATTTTTTTTTTACAAAACTTTATAACTTTATAAGAATATGTATTATCAAAAGACAGTGTGGCACAAATTATAATATAGTATGTGCCCCTCAAGGTCAAGATGTTATGTTAAGGTAACAGTAACAAAAACTTTGACATTTCACTGTCACTTTTGTCTGGTCCATACAACTTGGTATGATTGACAAATCTTATACCTGGTACAATTATTGCTCATGACTCAAAGGTGTGTTAAGATTTTGTTCCAAGGTTATATCATCAAGGTCAAGGTCACAAACAACAAAAATTTGATTTTGTACTTTGACATTTTACTGTCACTTTTATTTACAGAATGTTTCAAGGTGCTATATTAGTAATGGAAAATTTAGCTTGAAAACTAGTGACATGTTATTTTTGATGGCATCAAATATCTAAAAATACCACAATTTTTCATTTTTGGTGTTCAGAACTACAAAGCATTGTTCATAAATACAGATGCACAGCAAAAAAGGTCATATTCTTATTTTGTTTAGATTTTTTATGACATCGAAAATAACCTATCACCTCTTTTCAAGCTAACTTTCCATTACTTATATAGCACCTTAAGGTTCTAAAAAAGTAAGAGAAATTTGTTTACTTTGAAATTCTCACCTCTGATATTCCTTAAATTTAAATTAAATATACACAAATTATACATCAAAATGAAGGTTGGGAGATATAGAGCACGAAAGATATATGCACTCAACTCACAGAGTGGACAGCAGGCACCGGTGGTTCCTGGAAGTCTGCTACCATATTCATACCAGAACTGATAATAAAATAATATTTCCAGTTAACAACTTATGGCCAAACGTTCTTCAGATATCCAATAACAAAGCTAGGCATTCAAAACACTTTAGAATGTAGCAATAGGCCTGCATTTGGTAAAAGGACAACACTGTATGCATTTTTTATTGAAGATGGATTCCATGTTCGATGGAAATGCACAAATCACTCGATACCACAAATTTCCATTGAAAAACAAATTTGTAATTCCAGGAAATTTTAAGAGGTGTCATTATACCTTGCATTGAATATGGCAAGTATGCAGTCTCTGTATAATATTTGTATGTTGTATTAAGGCGATCCTTCTCATTATTTGATTTTAGACGGCATTGCATATCGATGCATTTTCCGTCCGATGACCTTGACTGGAAATCAAAATTCAACCTATGATGTAATCAAAGCCTACAGTTTTGGAATTTAACCCCATGCAGCTCTGTCCCTGCATTTTGAAGAATTTTTATGTCCTAGCTTTGATCTTGAATATCTGAAGCACACTTGGCCTTGAGTTGTTTGCATGAAACATTATTTTATTATCATTTGTGGTACGAATATGGAAAAAGGAACCATTGATGCCTGCTGTCATCTCTGTGAGTTGATAGAATACGTTTTACGTGTTCTATACATCACACCCTTCATTTTGGTGTATAATTTATGTATATTTAAAATGAATTCAAGGAATATGAGAGGTGGGAATTTCAAAGTAAACAAATTTCTCTTACTTGTATAGTACCTTAATGTACTTCCCCTTTGTTGAAACTAAAAACAGGAGCATCCTGTTTGAACAAGGTATATAATTTTTAAAGTAATCAGCAAATGAAGATTAAATTTTGTTTGGCATTTTCACAGAAGATAGATTCTGAACCACTAATTTTTTATTTCATCTGCCATGAAAGTAGTGGCGGCCTAAGTGGAACTATAGGCTGAGAGGCCTCTTGTTTTTAGTAACAGTGACCTTGGCCTTTGGTTGCAAATCCATTGGGTTCTTTTCCTTCCGTAACGGTAGTGACACTGTAAGTTTTGGTACACCTTGTGATATGTTGGACAATTTCTGATAAGTTCTATAAAAAGAAACAGTCCCATGACATTCCACTTATTGTTGCAGCCAGCAAAATCAAAATCTAATAGAGGGTTTAGTCTCGTTATGCCGATGTGCTTAAATAAACATACCGAGATCGAGATTAGTGAGAGGTGCTAATTACTTGGTAGTGACACTGTAAGTTTTGGTACACCTTGTGATATGTTGGACAATTTCTGATAAGTTCTATAAAAAGAAACAGTCCCATGACATTCCACTTATTGTTGCAGCCAGCAAAATCAAAATCTAATAGAGGGTTTAGTCTCGTTATGCCGATGTGCTTAAATAAACATACCGAGATCGAGATTAGTGAGAGGTGCTAATTACTTTTTACTGGTCACTTTTACCCAGAATTTTAGTCGTTTTTTTTTTCTTAGTGAATACGGGTTGTGAATACATGTCAGGGTGAACAGGGGTCATGGAGGCGGTTTAAAAAAGAACATCTCCATATTGTTGAATACGGGACGTTAATACCCGTCAGGGTGAACAGGGATCATGGAAAAGGTTTAAAAAGGAACATCTCCATAGTCCCTCTCATACATAGTTCTCGCAGTCATAGCAAGTCAACAAGTTTCAGTTATGTTCATTCCTAATAACAGAGGAGGTTTACAATGACTTTAAGTTCCGAATAAAGTCACAGAAGCCACCAAATATCCACTGGGTGTGTAGTGAACGCAGTTGCGGAGCCACAATAAACACAAGAGATGACATTATTAGTTCGCCTATGGGCACACATAATCATCTTCCGGACTTACCAAAAATCTGTGCAGATGCCGTGTTAGCAGATCTGAAGAAAACAGTTTGTCGTGATTCTAAATCTGTATCATCTATCTACCAGGACTTAGTTGGATCTTTAAGAGGAGATGAAACTGACCCAGTGATCATTGCTAAAATTCCAAGTTTCTACAGTGTACGATCAGCTCTTTACCGATCCCGAGCAAAAACAAGGCCAGCTCTTCCAAAATCTCATTCTGATATACTTCTACCAGAAATGTTCCAGAAAACAACAGCAGGGGACAACTTTCTTCTTGCTTCTGATGGCGAAGAAAAGAAAATAATGATCTTTGCGACCACAGCAAATCTTCAACTACTCAGTGAAGCGGCAGCATTATATTGTGATGGAACATTTGAGAAGTCGCCTAAACTCTTCTTCCAGTTATATTCAGTGCATGCTTTTGTTGACAATAAAATGTTCCCACTTGTGTATGGATTTCTACCAGACAAGCAGCAGTCAACTTACGTTAGATTCTTTGAACTTATCTCAAATAAATGTCAAGATGCAGGTGTGACCCTCCAGCCTTCTCAGATTTTTATGGATTTTGAAATTGCTGCTCAGAATGCTGCGCAGCTCATCTTTCCAACAACAACGGTGAAGGGATGTTACTTCCACTGCAGTCAAGCGGTTTATCGCTTTGCATCAGACAAGTGCAGCCTTAGAAATGAATACAAAGACGACACAGCAGTCAGAACATTAGTTCGATGAGCCATAGCTCTTCCATTTGTGGCAGTGCCAGAAGTCAGCGATGCTTGGTTTGAAGTACTGAGAGCATGGGAAGAAGAATTAAATACTAGGGATGTTGACCAGCGAGTGGTAAAGTTCACAGACTATGTAACTTCATTCTGGGTTGAAGGAATTAATCAAAATATATGGAATCATTCTGAGACAAATGGCCCAAGAACAACAAACCACGTGGAGGGATGGCATTCTAAATTGAAGAATATAATCAACGGAAGTAATCCAAATTTGTACTCTGTTGTGAGTTTTATTCAACAGGAACAGGCTTACACAGAAGCAACAATACTTCAACTCCATGCCGGTGGTAAAGTTTGCCCACGACGAAAAAAGTACCGAAAAATTGAACATTTCATCTGGCATTACCAAATTGAACATTTCATCCGGCATTACCAAAGAGAAAGTAGAATGAACATTTTACAATTTTTAGATGCCGTGGCCAAGGCCAGTCCTTTTTGAGAGTATTTAATTAATGCCCATGTTTCATGCAATGTTTTATGTTTCTCATCTAAAATCTGGGTAAAAGTGACCAGTAAAAGTAATTAGCACCTTTCACTAATCCCGATCTCGGTATGTTTATTTAAGCACATCGGCATAACTAGACGACACCTAATAGAGATGCCTAATCTGTAAATTTGGTCATCTTGACATATAAAAGCAAAAATCAGTGGCCCGAAACCAACATTCCTTTTATAGTAACAGCTCTACAACCTTCAACCTTGTGGCAACCAACAACTTGATATAAGTCTTCTCTTTCTATATGCGATACCTTTCTGCAAGTTTGATTGAGCTGTGATAAATAGAACTAATGTTATTGCCCGGAAACTATTAATTAATAACAGTAACCTTGACCTTTGTGCAACAGACACAAAATTCAAAAAGGTTTCTTCTTCTGTGAGGGTATAAACCATATAAGTTTGGAGGATCTGATTTAAACAGACCTGAAGTTATTGCCTGGAAACCATCTGTTTACAACCCCCCTGAATTCCCAAGTGCTGGCTTTCATCAAACTGTTAGTCAAGTTTGACTTCATCACAACTTTACTAATAAAAATTGTAGCAATATTTTTAAACTTTTTACTATTTTATTTGCTTTCCTATGTATTTTTCGTATTTTGTACCATCAGTGTTCATTAAATAATCTTGACAGGTGATAAAGTTTTATTCTTCTTCAGAATGGATGACAGTAAATTCGCAATAGATCACATGTCTTCTGATTCAGAAGAGGAGTTATTTGACATGTCAGATATAAAACCTTACCACAGCCCAATAAAACCATGCAGCAGTCCACTGAAATCAAAAGGGTTGGTATAATTGCAGTAAGCTAAAACAGTTTGTATCATATGTGTATTTTAACCCTTTACCTCACAGAACTGGGAATATCACACTTGAAATTAAATTTCTGGAATGACCAATCACTTTCCTTTTTGGCTTCAAAAACAAGCTCTTCCAATGAGAAGTCATAAGCATTATACCATAATTGCAAGCCAGAAAATAAGCAGACTATCATCTGCAACATGAGGTCCCCAGAGGGTGAATTTAGTGATGCTACCCAGCACAGCAGGGTAGCATCACTAAATTTATCCTCTGTGAACCTCAATCTGAATCAGAGTCTCAAAACTAAACAGAAACAGGTACCCAGAGCATAAATTGGCCCACCATATGGGATAGCATTATCAAATTCACCCTCTGGGAACCTCATTCTGCAAATGTCAGACTGCTTATTTTCAGGCCTGCATAATTGGTGTGTGTATTCAGCATTACCCATTACAATACAGACACTGAGAAATGTGTGAGATGCACTATTGTGTGTTAAGTGTTGTTAAACCCCAATAAACAAATAAATCATGATATAAATACAGAACACAACTCGGTTAGAGCATGGCAGACAGGAATCAACAACTCTTGTTGGCATTTTTCTTGCATTTCACATATGCCTTTGGCACACATGATATACATGAAGAACTCCCAACTCAGTTTATTGATTCCTATCCCCACACTCCACCCACTTTGTGTTCTGTCTTAATGTTTTGGCGGCAAAAAGTGGAGAAAAAAAATAATAAAACTTTAAGGCTAAATTTTGTGAATATCAGTTGCCTGATAAGGCCATTATGATAGGTAAAGGGTTAAGGCTATTACATTGGGAAGTGATGCGAGAGATACCATAAAGTTACAGAAAACAATTTTTCTTTTGTGTTTGCAAATTTCACGAAATCTGACATACACCTGAAATTTAATTAAGACCCCCTGTTTTTTTCACGGTGGTGTTAGAAACTGTCATTACTTTCATGACAGCTTTGAGATGGCCAAAAGTGATTATTTTCGGAAAGAATGGTCTATTGACAAATATAAGACAACACAATAATGAAAATATGCAGTATTTTAACTGGTTGAGGGCAAGATTATTTTTGGTGGTCTCAATTTGTTGTTAAAAATTTGTTTTATTGCAAATTACTGAAGAGTGCCCACAGGCAGTCTCCAGTAATTTGTAATAGAACAACTTTATATAAACAAAATATCATTTGGATTTGATTGAATATGAAACATGAGCAAGGAAAACGTTGGCCTTTGCTCTGGTACCCTCATTTTTAGCTCAACTTTGGCGAAGCCAAAGTTGAGCTTATGCCATTGCTAGTCCTCCGTCTGTCTGTCCATCAACAATTCAATACGGCTCGGGCTAGAGGCCATATTTATGAACCAATCTTTACAAAACTTATTGGGTAGCTTTGTTATGACCGTGGGACGAGAACGAGTGTTTTTGGGTCCGATCCGAAATTCAAGTTGGCCGCTGGCAGCCATTTTGTACAAAATTAGGTGCAATCAAATTTTTGCGCTGAACTTCCATATGAAAGCGCTGATTTGAATAATTTTTTGTATGAATGTTTAGTACCATGGGATACATCACATATAATACGGGTTTTTTTGCTCGTGCGTAAATTATGCAAATTAGACTTACTTTGATGTATTTAGTGTTACTTTCAGCACTGTAAGTGCAAATGCCAATTTGGCTTGGGTTAGAGGCCGTATTTATGAACCGATTTTTACGAAACTTCTTGGGTACCTTTGGTATCACCGTGGGACGAGAACGAGTGTTTTGGGGTCCAGTCCGAAATTCAAGATGGCCAATGGCAGGCATTTTGTACAAAATTAGGTGCAATCAGATTTTTGCACAGAACTTCCATATGAAAGCGCTGATTTGAATAATTTTTTGTGTGAATGTTTAGTATCATGGGATACATAACGTATAATACAGGTTTTTTCTCGTGCAGGAATTATGCAAATTAGATGAACTTTGATTTTTTTCAGTGCTACTTACACACAGTAAGTACACATGTCAATACGGCTCAGGCTAGAGTCTGTATTTATGAACCGATCTTCACGAAACGTCTTGAGTACCTTTGTTATCACCTTGGGATTTAACGAGTGTTTCTGGGTGCAGTCCAAAATTCAAGATGGCGGCCAGTGGCCATTCTGTACCTAAATTAGGTCTAATCAGTTTTTTGTACACAACTTCTATACGGCTCAGGCTAGAGGCCGTATTTATGAACCAATCTTTACGAAACTTCTTGGGTACCTTTGTTATCACCGTGGGATGAGAACGAGTGTTTTTGGGTGTGGTCTGAAATTCAAGATGGCCACCAGCAGCCATTTTGTACCAAAATTAGTGCAATAGTCTTTTGTACAGAACTTCTGTATGAAAGTTCTGATTTGAATAAATTTTTGTATGAATGTTTAGTAACATGGAATACATCACATATAATTCAGGTTTTTATCTCATGCAGACAATATGCAAATTAGATGAACTTTGATTTATTCAGTGCTACTTATACACTGTAAGTGCACATGTCAATACAGCTCGGGCTGGAGGCTGTATTTATCAACCGATCTTCACAAAACTTCTTGGGTACCTTTGTTATCACCTTGGGATGAGAACGAGTGTTTCTGGGTGCGGTCCAAAATTCAAGATGGCTGCCAGTGGCCATTTTGTACCGAAATTAGGTCTAATCAGTTTTTTGTCACAACTTCTATACAGCTCGTATTTATGAACTGATCTTCACAAAACTTCTTGGGTACCTTTGTTTTCACCTTAGGACAGGAACGAGTGTGTTTTGGGGTGCCTTTGTTATCACTGTGCTATGAGAACAAATATTTTGGGGTTCAGTCAGACCCACTCTGGGACTCAAAGATTCCTTTTCTAGTTTAGCATCTGACTGTCACCCACCTTTACAATACTTTACCTTTCCATTTGTTACAGGCTACCGTCAGTATTTATGTACAGGCCGTTACAATACTTTATATGTACCTTTGTTATCAGGTCATTACCTAGATGTTTGTCATTGCTGTGTCACATACTATACATGTACATGTCTTAACAAGTTGAGCTATAGTGTCATTGACACTTTCATTCTAAAAAGTCCTGATAATGGTTTCTAGCATTCAACCATTTAATGGCGTTAATTACTTATATCTGTCACTAATGTTTTTGATGGAAAAATGTTCTCTCGACAAGTATGGTGCTGGAACAGTCCATGATGAAACAATGCCGGTACTTACTGACAAAAAATGGTGATCTCCTGAATACAATTGGAGTGTCTGACATCAGTAGCTAGTGTATCCACCACATGCCCCGATGACAGCCTGAACCATCCTCCTAATGCTACCAGTGAGCCTTCTGATATGCTCCACAGCAACTGCTGCCACTCCTCATGCAATGCAGCTTTCAAATCGGCCAAATTCTGTACAGGCAGATCCCTTGCTTGCACACGACGTCCAAGAAAGTCCCAGATGTGTTCTAAGGGATTCAAATCAGGGCTCATTGCAGGCCAAGGTTGTGTTGTAATAGCATTGTTCTGAAGGAATGCTCTCACTGCATGGGAACGATGTGGTCTTGCATTGTCGACCATGAATTTGGGGCGAGTAGCCAACGGGTGGTTGTCAAAATGAGGCATGACAACCGGACTGAGAATGTCCCAGATGTACTGATTACCATTGAGATTACCACATACATTACACAGTTACCACATCAAGTTTACAATCATGAGAGAGGCATCCCCAGATCATTACTGATCCTCCACCATAAGGAACAGTAGGTCTGATGTTCCTGTGGACATAAGCAGTATTTCTGTGCCTCCACACTCTCATGCAACCATGTGTGACGTGAAGCAGGAACCTACTCTTGTCTGACCAATAGACTTTCCTCCATGTTCTGAGATTCCATGTTGTCGTGCCATACACCACTCCAAACGTCGTCCTCGATGCTTATCGGACAGAGCTGGACACTTGAGGACCCTTCTGGACCTCATACCCAGTGCATTGAGACGGTTCTATTGCACAAACGCCTAGTGAGGTGCCAAAGGCTTTTGAAAACCCCACTTGAAGCAAAGAGTTCATGCCTAACGAGGCGTGCCAGACTCCGATCTTCCCGAGGTTGGTCCTTAACATCGTTGGCTTGATTTTTGGGGAAAAGTCTGCTGATGACAGAATCACTATAGCCAAGTGGCCTTCCAATAGCTTTGAATAACATTCCTGTTGCGTGCATGCCAACAATTTCCCATCTTAGTGTCTCTGACAGTCTCCTTCTTGCCATGTCAGCATTTACTGATAAAAGAGGTGACAAATTTTCTTGTTTTATACCCAGATATTGCATGTGGATGATAGTGTTTTTTGTAACATTTGTGGGTACCATGCTTCACATGGATGAGGGAATGTGCTTGGGGTACGCTATCAACCAGAAACATCATGTTTCACGAGATGAAATGTACTGGACGACATAGCAATCATTGAAACATAATAATCAATAACAGCAACTTCACTGTCATGAAACATTTCAGGGGGTGCTTAATTAAGTTCAAGGTGTACATATAATTTGAGCTTGATTATTATAAATTTAACAGGACCCAATGTCTAAGTTGAAACAGTGCAATTGATGATTATAATTTTGATGCAGTATGTCAAATAAATTTTGAATAAGTATGTTGAAAGTATAATTGATAATTTCAGGCCTGCACAAATTGTAAACAACTGTAAAAGGGTTCTCATATTTTTTCAGGCACTCCTTTTTTAGGTGATCCATTTTCTAATTATCCCCGCATTTTAAAAAATGCGGGGATGTTGTCATGATCTCCGTCCGTACGTCCATACGTCCGGTTTTGTAATTCGAAACGCTGTAACTTTCTACAGTTGTTCGATAGGGTCTGTGCAACCCAAAAATACAACTTTTAAATTTTTGTGCCACCAGGTGGCTTCTGTGGAGCCACTTAAAAAATGCATTATTTTTTCACTTTTTTGCTGAATAGTCCCAACCTATGTAATTCGGAGTTCTAAAATTACACTAGGGTGTTGCTAAATGATCTGTAGATATGTAGGAAGGTTTCGGATTTTTCGGGTGCCACGTGGCTGTGCCACCGTAGCCACTTTTCTGTTTTCTTAGACCGTTTCCGGCAAAAGGCTCGTAGGATATGTAATTCGAAACGCTAAATCCATGCTCAGAAGTTGCAGTAGGGGCTATAGATGCGCAGGAAGGTTTCAGATTTTTCGGGTGCCACGTGGCTGTGCCACCGTAGCCACTTTTGTGTTTTCTTGAACCGTTTCCGGCAAAAGGCTCCTAGGGTATGTAATTCGAAACACTAAAACCATGCTCAAATGTTGCAATGGGGTCTGTAGATGCGCACGAAGGTTTCGGATTTTTTAGCTGCCACGTGGCTGTGCCACCATTGCCACTTTCGTGTTTTCTTAGACCGTTTCCGGTGAAAGGCTCCTAGGGTATGTAATTTGAAACACTAAAACCATGCTCAAATGTTGCAGTAGGGTCTGTAGATGTGCACGAAGGTTTCAGATTTTTCAGGTGCCACGTGGCTGTGCCACCATTGCCACTTTTGTGTTTTCTTAGACCGTTTGTGGCGAAAGGCTCCTAGGGTATGTAATTCGAAATGCTAAAACCATGCTCAAATGTTGCAGTAGGGTCTGTAGATGCGCACGAATGTTTCGGATTTTTCAGGTGCCACGTGGCTGTACCACCGTTGCCACTTTTATGTTTTCTTAGATCGTTTCCGGCGAAAGGCTCCTAGGGTATGTAATTCGAAATGCTAAAACCATGCTCAAATGTTGCAGTGGCATCTGTAGAAGCACACAAAGGTTTCGGATTTTTCAGGTGCCACGTGGCTGTGCCACCGTTGCCACTTTTGTGTTTTCTGAGACCGTTTCCGCTGAAAGGCTCTTAGGGTATGTAATTCGAATCGCTAAAACCATGCTCAAATGTTGCAGTGGGGTCTGTAGATGCGCACGAAGGTTTTGGATTTTTCAGCTGCCACGTGGCTGTGCCACCGTTGCCACTTTCGTGTTTTCTTAGACCGTTTCCGGTGAAAGGCTCCTAGGGTATGTAATTCGAAACACTAAAACCATGCTCAAATGTTGCAGTAGGGTCTGTAGATGTGCACGAAGGTTTCGGATTTTTCAGGTGCCACGTGGCTGTGCCACCGTTGCCACTTTTGTGTTTTCTTAGACCATTTGTGGCGAAAGGCACCTAGGGTATGTAATTCGAAATGCTAAAACCATGCTCAAATGTTGCAGTAGGGTCTGTAGATGCGCACGAATGTTTCGGATTTTTCAGGTGCCACGTGGCTATGCCACCGTTGCCACTTTTATGTTTTCTTAGATCGTTTCCGGTGAAAGGCTCCTAGGGTATGTAATTCTAAACGCTAAACCCATGCTCAAATGTTGCAGTGGGGTCTGTAGAAGCACACGAAGGTTTCAGATTTTTCAGGTGCCACGTGGCTGTGCCACCGTTGCCACTTTTGTGTTTTCTGAGACCGTTTCCGCTGAAAGGCTCCTAGGGTATGTAATTCGAAATGCTAAAACCATGCTCAAATGTTGCAGTGGGGTCTGTAGATGCGCACGAAGGTTTTGGATTTTTCAGCTGCCACGTGGCTGTGCCACCGTTGCCACTTTCGTGTTTTCTTAGACCGTTTCCAGGGAAATGCTCCTAGGGTATGTAATTTGAAATGCTAAATCCATGCTCAAATGTTGCAGTAGGGTCTGTAGATGCGCACGAAGGTTTCGGATTTTTCAGGTGCCACATGGCTGTGCCACCGTTGCCACTTTCGTGTTTTCTTAGACCGTTTCCAGGGAAAGGCTCCTAGGGTATGTAATTTGAAATGCTAAATCCATGCTCAAATGTTGCAGTAGGGTCTGTAGATGCGCACGAAGGTTTTGGATTTTTCAGCTGCCACGTGGCTGTGCCACCGTTGCCACTTCCGTGTTTTCTTAGACCGTTTCCAGGGAAAGGCTCCTAGGGTATGTAATTTGAAATGCTAAATCCATGCTCAAATGTTGCAGTAGGGTCTGTAGATGTGCACGAAGGTTTCGGATTTTTCAGGTGCCACATGGCTGTGCCACCGTTGCCACTTTTGTGTTTTCTGAGACCGTTTCCGCTGAAAGGCTCCTAGGGTATGTAATTCGAAATGCTAAAACCATGCTCAAATGTTGCAGTAGGGTCTGTAGATGCGCACGAATGTTTCGGATTTTTCAGGTGCCACGTGGCTATGCCACCGTTGCCACTTTTATGTTTTCTTAGATCGTTTCCGGTGAAAGGCTCCTAGGGTATGTAATTCTAAACGCTAAACCCATGCTCAAATGTCGCAGTGGGGTCTGTAGAAGCACACGAAGGTTTCAGATTTTTCAGGTGCCACGTGGCTGTGCCACCGTTGCCACTTTTGTGTTTTCTGAGACCGTTTCCGCTGAAAGGCTCCTAGGGTATGTAATTCGAAATGCTAAAACCATGCTCAAATGTTGCAGTGGGGTCTGTAGATGCGCACGAAGGTTTTGGATTTTTCAGCTGCCACGTGGCTGTGCCACCGTTGCCACTTTCGTGTTTTCTTAGACCGTTTCCAGGGAAATGCTCCTAGGGTATGTAATTTGAAATGCTAAATCCATGCTCAAATGTTGCAGTAGGGTCTGTAGATGTGCACGAAGGTTTCGGATTTTTCAGGTGCCACATGGCTGTGCCACCGTTGCCACTTTCGTGTTTTCTTAGACCGTTTCCAGGGAAAGGCTCCTAGGGTATGTAATTTGAAATGCTAAATCCATGCTCAAATGTTGCAGTAGGGTCTGTAGATGCGCACAAAGGTTTTGGATTTTTCAGGTGCCACGTGGCTGTGCCACCGTTGCCACTTCCGTGTTTTCTTAGACCGTTTCCAGGGAAAGGCTCCTAGGGTATGTAATTTGAAATGCTAAATCCATGCTCAAATGTTGCAGTAGGGTCTGTAGATGTGCACGAAGGTTTCGGATTTTTCAGGTGCCACATGGCTATGCCACTGTTGCCACTTTCATGTTTTCTTAGACCGTTTCTGACAAAAGACTCCTAGAGTATGTAATTCGAAATGCTAAAAGCATGCTCAGATGTTGTAGTAGGATCTGTGGATTGCAGGAAGGTTCGGATTTTTTGGGTGCCATGTGGCTGTACCACTGTTGCCACTTTCGTGTTTTCTTAGACCGTTTCCAGCGAAAGGCTCCTGGTGTATGTAATTCGAAATGCTAAAACCATGCTCAAATGTTGCAGTGGGGTCTGTAGATGCGCACGAAGGTTTAAGATTTTTCAGCTGTGCCACCGTTGCCACTTTCGTGTTTTCTGAGACCCTTTCCGGTGAAAGGCTCCTAGGGTATGTAATTCGAAACGCTAAAACCATGCTCAAATGTTTCAGTGGGGTCTGTAGATGCGCACGAAGGTTTCAGATTTTTCAGCTGCCTAGTGGCTGTGCTGTTGCCACTTTCACGTTTTCTTAGACCGTTTCCGGCGAAAGGCTCCTAGGGTATGTAATTCGAAATTCTAAAACCATGCTCAAATGTTGCAGTAGGGTCTGTAGATGCACACGAAGGTTTGGGATTTTTGGGGTGCCACGTGGTTGTGCCACCGTTGCCTCTTTCATGTTCTCTTAGACCATTTCCGGCGAAAGGCTCCTACAGTATGCATTTCGAAATGGTAAAACCATGCTCAAATGTTGCAGTAGGGTCTGTAGATGTGCACAAAGATTTCGGATTTTTCAGGTGCCACGTGGCTGTGCCACCATTGCCACTTTCGTGTTTTCTTAGACCGTTTCCGGCGAAAGGCTCCTAGAGTATGTAATTCGAAACGCTAAAACCATGCTTAGATGTTGCAGTAGAGTCTGTAAATGCACAGGAAGGTTTTGGGTTGTTTGGGTGCTACGTGGCTGTGTCACCGTTGCCACTTTTGTGTTTTCTTAGACCATTTCCGGCGAAAGGCTCCTAGGGTATGTAATTGGAAATGCTAAACGCATGCTCAAATGTTGCAGTAAGGTCTGTAGATGCGTACAAAGGTTTCAGATTTTTCAGATGCCACGTGGCGGTGCCACCGTTTTTCTTTCATGTTTTCTTAGATCATTTCTGGCGAAAAGCTCCCAAAGAATGTAATTTGAAATGCTAAAACCATGCTCAAATGTTGCAGTGGGGTCTGTAGATGCGCACGAAGGTTTAAGATTTTTCAGCTGTGCCACCGTTGCCACTTTCGTGTTTTCTGAGACCCTTTCCGGTGAAAGGCTCCTAGGGTATGTAATTCGAAACGCTAAAACCATGCTCAAATGTTGCAGTAGGGTCTGTAGATGTGCACGAAGGTTTCAGATTTTTGGGGTGCCACGTGGCTGTGCCACCGTTGCCACTTTCTTGTTTTCTTAGACCGTTTCTGGCGAAAGGCTCCCAGTGTACATGTATGTAATTCGTAACGCTAAAACCATGCTCAAATGTTGCAGTGGAGTCTGTAGGTGCTCACGAAGCTGTGTCACCTGTGCCACTCAATATGATTTTAGTGTGTCATATAATACATTTCATCTTTGTATCAAGCATTCATACAAAGTCAAGGATGCAAATGCTTTGCACACAAGTGACACCATCTAGTTTTATTAGCAAGAAAAATGTATGCCAAACCCACATTAACCAATTCTAACAACCAACATTAATCTAGCAATCGATCAGATAAAAAAGGCAACAGTTAATTTCCATTCTAGAGTACTTCAACACCACCCCAAGCATTGGTGACTGGGTCCTATTTTACCGGGAAAACCTTGTTTTCAAACAAAAAGCATTCTTTTTAATCTGTTGTTTTGCTTGGGTCACTTGCATTGGATCTGGGGTGCTTGCACCTTTAGAAACAGCTTCCCCCAATTCCGTTGGGAAATGCTTTTGTATTAACCCTTTGGGTCTGAAACTGGGGACTATAAGCAAAGCCGAACACCTTTCAAAAGTAACTAGTGTCATATACTTTTTGTGTGGATTTCATGCAGTGAATATTTCAATTTCACTTCATATTTTTAATTTAAAAATCCTCATTTCAGTTATTTGAACCTGTTGTATTCTCCACCAAAATTGTTTCTGTACATGAAGTTGGTTTCTCATGTGATGTATACTTAAATAAAACAATAAATAACAAATTCGAAAATAAAAAAAAACAAAGCTTGTTTATCACAGTAAACAAGCACTGCTTCACTCCCCAGGGTTCCTGCATGTTTTGGCTTAACTTCTTCATTGCTTACATGTGGCTTTTGAAGCATAAGTAAACTGGCAGAATTTTTTTTAAAGTAGGCTGTATGCTCCACATAGTACTATCTGGGGATATTTTGCCTTTTTGAGATGCAAAAGAATGTTAATTTGCACAAAATGGGGTAAGTTATCTGTGATTATGCTAGTTGCTCCTCCACACAGAACTAACACTTTGACAAGATGTGCAAAACTATGGGGTAGGCCACTGTGGTATTTAATAGAAATAATACAGGGGCATGAGAAACCCCCACCACCACCCCCAAGTTGTTTCTCCACGTTAGATCATAGAATTTGAAATTCTTGGGCCGCACTCTCATGCTATGTCACTCCATTATTTAATACTTGGGCACCCCCATTTTTTTTCCCAAGCAATTTTGGTTGCCCCTCCATGCAGATCAGATCATAAAATTTGAAGTTTTTGGGATGTCCGTCATCATGGTATTTGACAAGCGGCAATAAGTGGGAGATAGTAGTGAAAATCGAGAAATAAAATATTTATATTTGGACCTGCATTATTAAAAATATTACATCAAATGCAAATTCTTTTCAAAACTTTCTTATCAAGTCATAAATTAGAATTTTTCCCCCCATTTCTTCCAATTTACCTCAACTCATTTGATTCAGTACTCCAACAATACATAATAGCCTCTTTTTATCATGTTGGAGAAAAAAAAACACTCAGCTCATTTTTGATTGAATTTGAAACCTGAAGATTGCAGGATTTGTTTGAATGTTGATATTTTTGTCGATTCTCTAAAAGACGATTACATAACCAAAATGGCGGATGGAATCAGACACACACGGCGTTCAGCAACACAGAGACATGATGAAGATACAGTTACTGGATGGTTGTATGATGAAGTCCTCAGGGAATTAGACGATGAAAGCAGCCATCTGGATATCATTAATACCAAGAAACTTAACAAGCTTTGTAGTAAGAGACTCAAACCAACACAGCAGGAACTCCCTGTTGTCCATCATCAAAGAGTTCAGCATAATGGCAAGTGGACTGAAAAGCCCTGCGATGTGGAATTTTTAGTGGCAAGAAACTATCTGGGAAAATGGGCATCTGGGATTAAAGATATCTGCTCTGCTCAATTTACTGTTGAAGAGAAACCCTTTGACAAAATGCTAACTCAAATCTCACTTTACCCAAAAGAGCGGGGTCATGATAGATTTGTGTCAATAAACTTATACAACACCGGAACTATTTTGATACAGGGCATAGGATCGTGCATTGAGTGGCAAGACAAGTATTTTGAGACCATAAAGCAAAAGGTACATTCATTGGGAAGTGACAATGAACAAGTAAATGACAATATAGACGTTGAAACACAGCCGAAGCAATTATCGCCATCACATTAAATGTCACCTGAGAATTTGAATACCCCTAAATTGGCAGCGAAAACCAGGAAAAAGTTGCTGGCAAAAGCCGAAAAAACGTTAGAAAGGAAAGCAGCCAGTGTCGATAAATTGGAACACTCAGTAAATTTACTGGAGGAACTGGCTTGCACGCTACATCTGGATATTACTGAGCTTAAAGGAAACTGTAGCAAACAAACAAATAATGCCAAACAAGTTGACAAAATAATATCGGATGTCAAAGTGTTAAAGACAAGCATCGGAACAACTGAAGAAAACCTGACAGAACTTCGTACTGATGTGAAAAATCTTCAACAAAATTTGAAGGAATTAACCGCGAGTCGGCAAAATAGCTCAGATATTCAATGCTCATCAAGTTATGTTTCACGGAGAGAGTTTGATGAGTTTCGTGGTATTGTTGATGGATTGTTATCTAAGAATTCTGTCAACTTAGTCGAAAACAAACAACAGAGTGAAACAAGCAGTCTTGCTACAATTCCGCCTTGGGACATAATTCGTTCTAATAAGGATTACGGAGCCCTTGCACTACCAGCACGTGTCATTTCTTCTGATGTTCGGGAACTTGACATTTCTAAAACAAATAACATTAATGATCGTGATTCTGTCAGAGACTCTCAGGTGGATAATGTAGTTTCTCCCATTGTTCGAGAACTTGACATTTCCAAAACAACTAGCATCAATGGTTGTGATTCTGTCAGAGACTCTCAGGTTGGTGGTATAACATCCACACAGTCAAACAACAGGAAAATGGGACTCCATAAAAAAAACTTAATATTCACCAACTCAATAGCCAGAAGACTTTTGGGAAATCGACTCGACCCCAGTCACAATACATGGGTCCATTATGAGAGAAATGGGGTGCGTGGTTTAACAAATTTCGTGAAAAATTGTGACATAAATGTAATTTGTGAATCATTGGTTCTTTTCACGGGGACAAGCTTGATCGATAGCAGAGAAAATGTTGGAAACATCGTTAAATTTCTTAAAACACTTATTATGGAGTGCAAGTTAAAATTTCCCAACGCCGTTGTTACCTTGGCCAGCATTCTACCACGCTACGACTCTAGCACAAAAAATGAGAAAGTGAGACTAGTGAATTGTGAAATGCAAAACTTGTGTCAGTCAGAAGAAAAGTTCGTATTCTCTGACATTTCCAAAATAGTCCTAGATAACCATGGTAATGTAAGTGAATCAAATTTTTACGACAACATACATTTAAATAATAACGGTATTGGAAGATTAGCCATTCACATTAAAAGTATACTTCAGTTA
This sequence comes from Pictodentalium vernedei, assembly GCA_031216915.1. NCBI lineage: Eukaryota > Metazoa > Mollusca > Scaphopoda > Dentaliida > Dentaliidae > Pictodentalium > Pictodentalium vernedei. The sequence continues at coordinate 247,376,912 of CM062291.1, forward strand.
CCACGTGTCGAGAACAGAAGGTTTAACTCTACACGGTCACATAATTTACTGCCTGAGGGAAGAACAAGGAATTATAGACAAAGGCACAACGTTAAGCGTGTTAATACAAACAATGTGAGTAAAGCAAACAGCTTGTGTTACACTTCACAGCACGGAGAGAACTTCATGAATAATTTTCGCCCTCTCTTTGAAATGTTTCAAAAGTTCCAGGATCAGCAACGCCTGTCCTTTAATCCATAATTATAGTTCTGTTTGATTATGAACACCAATACCTGTATGTTCCATGACCTTAAAATTTGTTCCTGGAATATACAGGGATTCAAGACTTAAAGTGGTGAAAACAAATTGAAAAACTGCGAATTTCTTAAGCATATACATAAATTTGATATTGTGGGTTTAGTAGAGACGTGGACTGTTAGCGACAGCCCAATCTCGGTCACTGGATACACATGTTTCTCTAGTCACCGGGTTAAGAATCGAAGGGGAGGTGTTGTTGTTTATGTACGCAACCGACTGGCACCGGGAATATCACATATTAAATCGGCGAGCGAAAATGCCTTTTGGTTGAAACTCAGCAAGTCGTTCTTCAACATGCAAAAAGACACCTTTCTTTGCCAAGCCTACTGCATTCCCGTATCGTCATCTCTTTATCAACCTGGTTCTAAATTTGACACCCTGGAGATAATTGGTAAGGAGATACTAGAGTACAGCTCTCTTGGCCACATTATCCTCCAGGGAGATCTCAACTGCAGAACTGGGAATGAACTAGATTTTTACATGTGATGATAGCAACTGCGATTTGTTACCACTGTATCCAAATTACCGTGTCGACAGCTGTAGAACGCGACAAAGTAAGGATGCAGGGAGAGTTGATTCTCAAGGTCGAAAATTATTAGACCTATGTGTTCAGGCAGGAGTTAGAATTTTAAATGGACGAAAGGCAGGTGACGCATCAGGCAAGTATACCTCATATCAATACAATTGTAAATCAGTGGTTGATTATGCGATTGTCATTGAGCCACTTGTTGATCAGATACCAATCTTTAAGGTTAATGAGCTCAATATTTTTTCTGACCACTGCCAACTTTGGTTCATATTAAATAGTTCTTATAAAATTGAAAAGAAGGTGGAAACTGAAATACCTTTTCCACCGCGTTTTATATGGAATGATCAGGCGAAAGAAACTTACGTAAGCAGGTTTAGTTTACCTGAAACAAAGGCCCAATTAGAAAATTTTATGCAAACAAAATTTCCAGATTTTGAAGTAGAACTAGCAGAGTTTGGACGCATTATCCAAAATATTTTGAATAAATGTTTGAAAACAAAACACAAAAAGAGCAGAAAAAGAAAACCCCCCAAGCCGTGGTATGACAGTACCTGTCATGATATGAAAAAGCACATTGTTCATCAAAGGTACTTATTTCAGAAATATCATAGTGACACCATTGTATGGGGGAGATACTACGTTTGTAAGCGTAAGTATGAGAAAATGCTAAAGCTTCGCAAAAGGCAGTACAAAGAAGAAATTATAAAGAAATTAGACACCTTGCATCACGCCAATCCGAAACAGTTTTGGGAAACGATAGGCAAATTACAGGATGACCTACACGAGAAGGACAATCTCGCAAGCAATTTTCCCACTAGCGCCTGGCGAAAACATTATGCCGCATTAGGTAACCCAACCCCTGACAATGAATTTCAAAATACTGTTCAGCAAAGGCTTACTATTTCTGAATCGTCAGCCTTTCTGAAAAAAACATTGGATTTCCCTATTACAGCTCAGGAAACGCACCAGGCTATTTCGAAGCTGAAATCTGGGAAATCTGAAGGTGTCGTTGGGGTTAAAAATGAAATGATTAAGTCTGTACACTTGATAATAACCCCAGTCTTGACAAAGTTTTTCAATACGATCTTAAATTCCGGTGGATTCCCAGATGAATGGTCACAAGGCTATGTAGTGTCAATTCCCAAAACTGCCAATGCCCAGCACCCCGATGAGTTTCGGGGTATCACCATTACGAGCAGCGTCGGGAAGCTGTACATAAGTATTCTGACGAAACGACTCACATCTTTTCTCGCACAGACAGGAACTCCGAATCAGTTTCAGGCTGGCTTTCGAGAAGGCTTCAAAACATCAGACCACATACTTGTCATAAAAGCTCTCCTTAATAAGGCATCACGCAGCAATAAAAAAATCTACGCATGCTTTGTTGACTTTAACAAAGCATTTGACAGGGTGTGGAGGGAGGGGCTATTCCTTAAACTTATAGGGAAAGGAGTAGGAGGAAATTTTTATCATTCCATAAAACGGATGTTTACTTCCAGTACTTTACAAGTGAAGACCGGCGAAAACTTGTCTACTAAGTTTACCAATACGGTCGGCGTGATGCAGGGTAATAATTTAAGCCCGTTACTCTTTAATTTATTTATAGACGAGCTCCCAGAGTTTATTAAAAATGGTAACGAAGATTTCCCTGAACTTCAAGATGTTGATATACCGTGTCTCCTTTATGCTGATGACCTTGTGCTGTTATCTACAACCGAACAAGGCCTTCAGACATCTATCAACACTTTATTTGATTTTTGCAACAAGTGGAGGCTCACTGTCAATAAGCAAAAGACCAAAGTACTGATATTCAATAAGTCTGGAAGGAAAATTTCAGGGAATTTTATGTATGGAGATGAGGAAATACAAACGGTCACATCTTATACATACCTAGGGATTATACTATCAGCATCAGGAAGTTTTGCAGGGGCCATTCAAAATCTTAGGTCGAGGGCACTAAAAGCTTACTTTAAACTTCAAAGGATATTTTTATCAGTTTCGAAAGCAAATATTAGGATACGCGAAAAATTATTTGACACACTTGTCACCCCGATTCTACTTTATGGCTGTGAAGCATGTGGTGATCAATTAACACGTACAACTAGCAAAAAACTTGAATCTGTTCATCTTAAATTTTGTAAAAATATCTTACAGTTGCACTCCAAAGCTAGCAACGTTGCTGTATTGGCAGAACTGGGTAGATATCCGTTATCAATCAATGTCAAATGTAAACTTGTAAGTAACTGGTTAAATGTGGTGGAAAAAGATGTGAATCCTCTCCTAAAATTTGCATATAAAGAACTGGAGGGACACAAACCCAGAGGCACATGCGACATCCAGTCAATCTTATCAGATTGCGGTTTTTCACATGTGTGGCTGGATCCCAAGAGTGCGCCCCCTAACTTTGAAGGGAGCTTGAAAGAAAGGCTCACTGATATTCATGCTCAAACCTGGAAATATTTAGATTCAAAAGATGGAGTACAGCCTTCCAGCGGTAAATTACAGTTCTTTTATCTTATTAAAGAGAACTATGTCAGGGAGAACTACATTGATGCACTGCCACAAGACGAAAGGAAGGCTGTCACCAAACTTCGCATCAGTGCCCACGATCTAGAAATAGAACGTGGGCGTTACCACAAACCTCTTCCAATACCACGCGACCAGCGTTTTTGCAAACAGTGCAGGTCGGGGTTGGTTGAAGATGAATTGCATGTACTCTTTATTTGCTCACATTACTCCGAGCAACGTAAAGATGTTACAGACATAGTCTGCAAAAAATATCCCAGCTTTATACATCTTCAGCTGAAAGAAAAAGCAAAATTCCTGTTCAATTGTCCAGATCAACAAATATTGTTAGCTACTGGAAAAATGATACACTGTATGTTTATGAACAGAACCCTATAGTTTTTCTACCCGGTGGTAATTAGGCTTCTCTTCTATAACCTTCTCTTCTAAAAGGCATTACTACAATGGCGTGTAACCGTAAACATACTCCTGTGTCAACCGCTAGAACGCCTTGCGACAGTGTGAGTATATACTAGGCTTGTAACGACAAAAAAGGGCTTAGCAACAGACCACGTCTCAGGCAAACCACGGTGTATATGAAGGTGTATACTGGGAAGCAATTGTGTGTGTGTGGGTGAGCGAAAAGGTGTGTGTGTGTGAGGGTTTAAGCATGCGTAAGGGGCATCTGGTGCATGGGTGTGACAGGGTGTATGTGTGGACGTGTGCTTTCTCTATCTCGTGGGTTCAGTTCACCACTTACAAGCTCAGACGTTTTTAATTCTTTTATTCTTTCAATATGTGTTTTTACTTTATACTAGTTTTTCAAGCCATACCATTTTGTATCACATTTGGTTGTGCAATAAAGTATTATTATAATAATCTGCTATCTCATCCCCTGAGTTCCAATGTGTTCTACGTGCCTACTGGCACATAGAACATATTGGAACTCAGGGGATGTATTTGTCAACAAATAATACTTTTACTTTTAAATAAACTAAAGCTGTATAGACCTACTTGAAGTATGATTGCTTCCAAATTGAAGTCTTGAGTTGGTGAAAGGTATGGAGGTGGGGTCGCTCTCCTCTTGCATTGTTGTGGTCAAGGCGTCTGTTTTGCCAACATTTCTCTGTGGAGTGCCACCCCACCCCACCCCCTCACCCCCAGAAAAAAAAAAATTTTTTTTTAAAAATTTGACCCATATGGGACTACTTGGCATTAAAGAATGTCAATTATCACCAAGTGTGGTATTTCATCTGTAATTTCATTAGTTGACGCCCCATGCTGATGGAAGAATTTAGGATTTATAGGGCATGGAGATTGGGGACAAGGCTCCCCCAGACCCTGCATGGCTACACCACAGCTACAGTGATGGACCCATTTTGATGAAACTTCTCAAACATTATCATTTAGCAGGTAGACGTGCAAATTCCTCCATTTTTAAGTTGCAGACATTTTTAAACCCTTTACCCAACATAACGGTCAAAACCGGCCAGCGCTATTTACAAAATTCATCATTCAATTTGTATTACTTTTTCATTTTTTATCACAAAAACATAGCTTATGATCCCTCATTGGAACGAACTCATCAAGCCGATTCCAATGAGGGGTCATATGCTATGTTTTTGTCAAAAAAAATAAAAAAAATTAGTGCTTCAAGACTTTTATTTGCAAGTGTTGTCTGCTTTTCGTGTTAGGTAAAGGGTTAAATGAAATTATCTCGTGAACTTTAGATTTATTATATGAAATTCGGTGTGCACAACTATTCCCAAATTTATGAATCAATCTTGATGAAGCTCACTGTACATAAGCACTAGCAAATAGACATTTACATTCTTCCCAATTTTCAAACTGCAACAGTTTTTAACAGGGTTATCTCTCCTTGAACATTGTAAACTAAATATTGGATTTTTATTTTGTTTTCCAGATCTTTTTGTGGTGCCAATAAAACATCTACTCCTATCAAATCAAAACCACCCGCAATGTAGATTCAAAATGCAAGAAGGAGATCATTGTCAGAACATCAAAAAACATTGAGCACTGTTTTTATAAGTTGAGGAATGATAAAACTTCATGCTCTCACCCTGCTGTCACTAAGTATTATATGTCTGCATTATTCTATGGTTATAATGGAAACCAAGATGTATTTAATACAATGAGACATCGACATTAAGAAAATGTTGATCACATAATACACGCACATCAACAATGATCCTAAAATGTCAGTCATTCAGTCCAGATTTTTTCTTTGCTTTCACTGATCACGAGTGCTCTATTCATGAAAGGTTTTCAAACAAATATTGAATAACTTTAGAAGTCAAGTCAGCACTGCTACTATAGGTAAGCAAAGTTTAACTTTGTACCACTACTGAGTAGTGTTGGGAGGTTATGAAATTTTTCCTCGGTTTTGGTTTCTGTTTGTTTTTTAAAAAAAGAGTTGACTCCGGTTTTGTTTTTTTTTAATGAAAATGTTTCAAGTATTAAACACAAAAAACAGTTGGTTACTTTCCCAAATATTAGTTTCAATGAATGTTCAATGTGCAAGTATCTTTCCCTCTCTCTAAATTAAGAGAATTATACATATCAAAGTACAGTGAGCCATTAACCTAGAAGATAATGAAGATTGTACTCCGAGTTCTGGATATACAGTTGAATAGTATTGGTACCCCCCCCCCCCCCCCCCATCCCCCACCAAGAGGAAAATGCTGTGGTAGCAATGCACACCACAGGTAAACAAAATGCTCAGGGTGTAATGTTGTAAAATGTCTTCCCCCCCCCCTCCCCCAACCCAAACGGAAAAAAAAATAAAATAAAATAAAATAAATGCCTGTGTTTGGAATAACCCAACTGATCCTAAAATATTATGCCGACATCTAAAAATTTTATCAAGTAAAAGTAGCTCATTTAGGTCATTGTAACCCTATTTTTCATCCGACTTCAATTGTGAATTTGAAACCTATTTTGAAGTTCAAGCTTTCAAAATTCCATGTAGAAATTAAATATATTGGACTGTAAAAGTGCGGAGCAAGTGGCAGGTTACAGTTCAGCTAAAGAAAAAGCATTTGATAGACTGACCATTTTACAAATACTAGGGCTGCATGGTATACCGGTAAACCGGTAATTACCGGTATTGAGAATGATACCGGATGAATACCGATATTGTTTGAAAAGTACCGGTATATCGTAAGAAACGGTATTGGATCAAATCATCGAAGTTGAAGTCGATATATTATTAGGGAAAAAACTGACAACACCTGTGATAAAGTACATGTCAATCAATCTTCATTCGACCAGTAAAAACACAGTTTGCAGCGCACTTGAGCTGCGTAGGTTACAAGTAAGTATACACGTACCAGCAATTTGAAACTGAAAGTTGAATATTTTGGGAATGCATTGAATTCAGGGAATGAATACTTTGACACATTTGTGTATTCTGACTTTTCCCCATGTGGATAAAAAATTACTCACCAAATCATTATAGGGAGTGTTTGTTTTATTTATTCTATTCCTCTCAAAAACAGATAAAACTTGAAGCCATGTTGATCAACATTTCCATCAACACTCTCATTGTGAACATTGAACTTATGAATATTAATTTGGATGGGTGACCATTTCAGCAACTGATTCGTGCTCCCGCGTTGTGTCCTTGGGCAAGGAACTTAACCCCGATTGCCCACATGGGGGCACGATGACGCTGTGTACTAAGGTGTACTGCACGTCGATGGTGCACATGTCTTCAACCAATCTAACCCTGCCTGTGCCAAGGTGCAGAGTTACGATGTTGGAGAGCTGACAGCTGCTCGTCGCTGCTCGGTGGTTCTCTCCGGGTACTCCGGCTTCCTCCACCCATAAAACTGTCACCGACATGATATGACCCTGGCTGTTAATGTGTCGTTAAAACCCTAATAAAAAAAAAAATAAATTAAAAAAAAATGAATATTAATAAGCTGTTCAATGGCAATGAAGGTGGTGGTTGGACGTCCCTGTCACTTTTCATCCCAGTTTTAAAACGACAACCAGCAATCTAAAACTTAACTATTTTTTTTGTAGCTTCAAATATTTTTTTACAGATGTTATCCCAGAAATTAATAATGAATTCAAATAACAGTATTTATATCTTAACCCTTCAAGAACTGTGCTAACCACGCATCACATCAGGTGAAGTTTTGGGATTATGAACATACACGGCACAGAAACAAAGGGAAAGGGAAGCCTGCGTAATAATAATCCATTCAGACATTAATAATTGCCGCTCACATGGACATTAATTACTAACACAAACACACCACTGAACATATCTATCAACACTTAAAATACAATTGTTCACAAGAAGAAACAAACAATGGAGAGGAAAATGCAGGGTGCGAAATGCTCACACTCCATAAAACAGCTGTATTAACTAATATTCATGGACAAAGGAAAAATAAACAGTGGCGAATTGTGGGATACCTATTTTCAAAGAGAAAAGTCATGATACTTTATTGTTTTCCCTCATATATGAGCTGTCTCTGTGATGTGATTTTAAATCAAAATAAAATAATGCTGTGCACGTTTGTAAAAAAGTGCTTTCTTAAAGATATTGGGTTCAGCTGAACATAAGGAACCGAGTACAGTAAATTGTATTCAGTTGTTAACAGCCCAAAATATAACTGTGTTGTCAACTGTTCACAAAGTCAATTCCCCCACAAAGTCAATTCTCTGAACTGGTCTACGATATACCGGTATATCATGGTATTTTTTTCAATACCGATACCGGTATTGAAATTTGAATCCCGTGCAGCACTAACAAATACAGTGTTTCACTGTTGGTGTTGAAGTAAAGATCATAAATATAAATAAATATCGTGTTGATTTTCGTGTATTGATGCTGAAAGTCCCATATCTCGGCCTACTGTCTTGAAAATGTTATTGGTGCAAGTATAGTTTACAACAGTTTGTTTTTTTCATTTCCATTCAAACATATACGTAGAAATTATTGGCAGAGGCCAGCAGATGTGTGGATATTGCATTTAAGTGAAGTGTCAGTCATTTTGGTAATTCGATATTTGTTTTATTTTTATCCCAAAACATGTGGCGCTTTCAAGCGCGTGCTGAATGGGATGATTTTTATCATTGGGTATGTCATGGAAAGTTTATTTAATATGCAAATATAATTATACTATGGGGCCAAAAAAGTTAGAAGAATAATTACCGGGCTCTGATGTTTTTCTGTGATTTCTACCATTTCTATTTAACACATTACACGAAGCATTCGAGATTGTGCAGTTGAATAACCGTGCGTGTCCCAACTGTCAGTTGTCCCACGTTCAGCTCGGTCGGTGTTTTTAAATAACCGACACTGAGTTGTATTTTTGGTTAACCTCCCAATAGTACTACTGAGCCATAGGCGTATGAGCCGGAGGGGGGTGGGGGGGCAGTTGCCCCCCCCTGGATTCGGGCAAACCAGCTTTAGAAATCTGGGCAAGGAACGACAGAGAGAGAGGGTTGGGGTGCGGGACGAAACGAAAGAAAACAACATTAAAATAAAAGATAATCATCCGCAGTGACAGCAGATTCCTGTTTCCTGAATGTTATTCCGTCAGAAATCTTTGAATAGCACCCTAATTAGCTCATCTATAGCGGCCCTCCTTAATAACTATTTTGCGTTTAGTTTTATGCTTTCATCATTGGGACAAGGTCATGACCTCGTCTCATTGAAAGCCCGAAACGAAACAAGCCCATGATTTCTGCGAAATCTGCAAAAGAAAAATAGCAGTGAATCTCTCACATATCCTCACATACCGACCCTTTAATATCTTAGGTGCCAGGAAAGTGCAAAACGGTATTTCTTTTAACTCCCAGCACACCGATGTCAAAACATCAACTTTTATGTTTAGAATTATCCCCCTTGCTTTGCATATAAATATTTGCATGACAGAGCTCTGTTAACACTGTGTAAGGGAAAATAACCATGGACTGAAATACAGGGTACATTGACATCAGAGTGCAGGGAGTTAAGGTCATTACTTGGTAATGCATACCACATTTTAATTAAACATCTTGGACACCATCATGTATATTTGTATTCCATCCATGCAGGACTTTGGGCAAATCAAAAGGTTTGCCCCCCCCCCCCCCCCCCTATGTCACAAAAGCCCCGCACACCCATATACTGAGCTATGCTTGTAACAATATTGCATAGAATTATGCCATAAATTGGTTATGTATTTTAATTCTAATGAGAACAGACACTGCTGTATGTAAAACTGAAATAATATTATGCCTGTGACCTCCTTAGGAAGTTCGGTGAGTATATAGTTGAAGTCTCTATTTGTACGTTCACCCATCAGTACAAACATTTTGTATTATAACTCTGGCATCGATTGTCAGATTTTGATGTCCTTTGGTATGCTGATAGACCAGTATGGAGAAAATGATATCCACAAACCTCGCTCGGGTTTTGTCCATACATTCATCCCAGAGTTATGGCCCTTGTAGGACATTTTACATTATAACTCGTGCATCAAGTGTAAGATTTTCATGTCTTGTGGTATCCTAATAGACAGTATGGGGTACATGATATCCACATATTGTGGGTCCCAACTGTACATTTCTACCAGATTTATGGCCCTTGTACCACTTAGGAAACTCTCTGCATGAACATTTTGCATTATATAATCTGAATTGAATAATCTTTGTATTTTCATATTGACACAGCAGGAGGTGGCATAAGCAATGCTTTGTGGCACACTATTTTCTTGTTATGGATAATATAATAATTAATAACATGATTTGGGAGGGAATTGTGGTTTATTGATGACCCAACAGGAATGATTAACAGCCTGGCTTACCCTGGACTGATAAGACATAGTAATTTACCTTTTTGAAGGTTCAAGATCAAACTTAGGCTTACTGCCACTTCTGTTTTTCCCTTTGCAAGGAGAGCTATCACTGTGTCCGCGATACCAGCCATGTTGGAAATGGCTGAAAATAGGCATGCAAAAAACACTTACATGGGATTAAAATTGCATGAGCTGTAGATGCACAAAAAATAGCCTAGGCCATCACTGATGAGCTTGGATTTGAAATGTCATTTGAAGGCTGTTGTACGTCAGATGCAATATTATGATACAGTGATAACTAACGATTTTTCTTCTCAGTTTCCAGTTTCGACATAGTTTCATGCCTACAAAGTGAGATCTACTGTATAACAAAACACAAATATTAAGTACATTGAGACCACAGTTACTGGAAGTTGTGGCCGCAACCATTTTTTTCACTGATAACAATGAAAGCACCACGTCAGTCCTGACCCCGTGTTACACATACAGTAGTCTATATAATAATAGACAAGTAATGAAAGCCTATTTTGCCCTGACCGATACCCCCTTCCCAGTTCATTTATGAATTCGTTCATTGAACAAAGATTCATCAACACAGTTTTCTTGTACAGCTATCCACAAGGAATTTAACTTTATGTTTATCATAAATTAATAATCAAATCAACATACTACGGCTTCTTTATTTGATAAAAAAAACTCTCCGTTCGACTTTTTTGCCTGCGACTCGACGCCATTGGTACAACAATGATGGCGTGACATTTCGTTGATAGGCTGTACAAAAGTTAAACCGGAAAGTGAAACTACGCACTGCATTGTTCTTGTGCTGCAGACGTCAGAACAGAAGAATAATGGATGTGGGCTATAAGGTAAGAGTCTTCCCTGCAAAACAATTGTTGCACCCCTGTCCTCGAGTTCTATTTATTGTCAAGGCACAACCAACTTGTCCGAACTTTAATAAAAAAAACTGGTGGTTAATTGAAGACAGCGCTACCTTGTTGTCAGAAGTTGAAAATGCAGGAAGCTTTGAAAGGAATATGTATTGGCGGGCGGAAAGGGTATTAGATCTAGGCTATGGGCCTATATGACAGACAGGGAGGGGTGAGAGTGATCTCATGGCCTGTATAAAAATGGAAATTCTATTGTATCTCTTTTTTACAATGCCAGCTAGGAATCATGACATTGACAACATTTAAATTTAATGCTGAACAACATTAATCCTAATAGTGTATTAGACCCACTAGCCTACATGCAGGTTGAAACGTGGAGCGGGGTGGGGGGGAGGGATGGGTTGGTAGCGGCAAGGCTCGTTGTAGGCACATATTATTCAGACGAAGCACTTGGCCATTTAAGATATCTTGGGGTCGCGACAAACAATTTTTCCCTGAGACATTTTTTTTTTAAAAAAGAAAAAACTTTCTAGAAAACCCACTGTGAGCGTTTGTGCGTGCGTTTGGGAGTTGGTGGGGAGGCAAGGGCAGTGATTCTTTTGGGGGAATGCCGTTCCCCTTGGCCCCTTCAACTTGCTGCTGCAAACGTTCTTCCTCCTCAATTGCCAAACTTGAACTGGCTACTAATTACCTGTTACTTGCATGATGAGTGAAACGTAAAATTAGAAGCTGGTGAATGGGAGGGGGGGGGGAGCTTGTAGGTGCAGACTTTCAGATGCGGCGCTTGGTGGATGAAGATCAACAGCCTCTGCCTTATTAACGGCCCTCGGGCTGGTAATAAACCCTCAGGCTTTTATTCATTTCTCTTGGGCTGATAATAAGCCGCAAGGCCCTCCAAACTCATGGTATTGTTATATTATTGGAAGATATCTTCAGAATCTGTAGTTTATGTTAACTTGGCAGCTCGCAGTTACTGGCTAGATTCATGGATAAGCCTATTGTGACTTTTTCCCAATTAAAACAAAAATTATACACATCTGGCCAAACCATGGTCGGCCCGGGGATTTCCAGACCCCTGCCCGTGGGAACCCCGGGAAGTAAAGCCGTGCCTATTCACTGCGGTAAACAGGCTCCGTTTTACTGGTAAAATAGGACCAGTCACAAATTCTTGGGCGGTGTAAACCCTCTCTAAAATGGGCAACATGGCTTATTAACGCTCACCCCTGGTGTTGAGTTGATACTCATGTTATGGGCATGATTAGCCATTGTGCAAAAATATGTGACCTTAAACACCAATAAATAAATAAATTGTCTAGACTCCCCCCCCCCCCCCCCCCCCTTACATTGGGGGAATGTTGGGCGCCACCCCTAGATTGCAGCGCATTTCCAAAGTCAAATAACCTGAGAGAACGAAATAAGCAACACTAATGAGGTATATAAATGGGGGTAGGCCTAGACTTTATTTATTTATTTAATTTTTTCCTTTGAACTAACCGTAACATTAGCTGCACATTTTCCACACATGCATCAAAATTAGCAGCAGAAGTTTTGAATAATGACCTGAGAAAAATTGCCCAGTGGTCTAAAACATGGCAGGTTATATTTAATCCACTAAATACCGAATCGCTGTATATTTCAAATAGAGTAAATCCCACGCTTCGCCCCAATCTTTACCTCCTAGGGCAGCAAATAGAAGAGACAGACACTCATAAACATCTTGGGTTGATCTTTTCGAAAACAGGACATTCTGAGGACAATGGGATTCACACATAGAGATTATTATAAGTAAAGTCAGCCCTATGATAAACTGTCTTAGAAGCCTAAAATACAGATTGTCCAGACAAGCATTGGAAACTCTATATCAGTACTTCATTCTCCCGCTGTTTGATTATGCCGATGTTATATGGGATGGTTGCACGGAGACTAAATCAACACTTCTAGAAAATTTACACTTGTATGCTCTACGAACCATAATAGGGGTCACTAGGGGGACAAGTCATCAACTTATCTATAGAGAATCTGGTTTCATACCACTCAAAGAGCATAGACGACGCCACAAATTAGTAGCGTTGTATAAGATTATGTTCACAAGCGTCCCAAATTACATTAGGCTGCTCATTCCGCAACCTGTATCAGAATTGACTTATTACTCGCTAAGATCTTCAAACTTGTTAAGGGAAATTAAATGTAACACAAACAGGTTTTCTAACTCGTTTCTGCCATCAGTGGTAAAACTTTGGAACGGCTTAAGCGCAGATCTGCAGAAATGTACTTCCGTAGATCATTTTAAGAAGAAACTTGCAATTAACGACAGTGTCATCCCTGGGTTTTATTATGTGGGTAGCAGAAAGGAACAAATTGTTCACACGAAGCTGCGGTTAAATTGTAGTGATTTAATTGGACATAAATTTGATAGATTTATAAGTGATAATGCATCTTGTGGCTGCGGTCATGTATATGAAGACACTGAACACTATTTATTAATGTGTCCTCTATATGCAGAACAAAGAAATTCGCTTCTAATAAAATTGGGCCACACCACTAATATCACTCTTATGCTACATGGGGACACGGAGAAAACTGCCTTGGAAAACGCCAGTATATTTAGTGCGGTTCAAGAATATATTATGGAAACAATGAGATTCCAGTGAATGGTTTATTTCCAGTGGAAAAGAACCCTGACAATGACCTTTGCTGTATTGGGTGAGAGAGATTTTAGTGGGCCTATCATATAAATGAAAGTAGAATGCCTCCACACCCAGTAGATAGGTAAATTATTTAAAGGAGATGGTGGGATATAGTATGGTACTTTCTCTTTCTTTCCAATTCATTGGATCAGTTTCTGTTTTATGTACAGTTGCACCTGCACCATTGTAGTGTATTGTATTTCTCTGTAGGGTACGGCGTTAATACAGGCATTGCCTGTTCGCCAAAACCCATTTCATCGAGGAAATAAAAATATTGTTTAAATAAAAAAAAAATACTGCTGTAGACATGTCCAACTTCTAAGTACTTCCTTTTTCTTATCATAAATATCATAAAACATACGACTGCAGTCTAAAAATTCACCGACTATCACTGTAAAGCAGATGACAAGAACGTGATCCGTTTCAGTATTCCGCAATCATTTTTAGACGGTATTTTTTGACATTAGAAACGTTACGTCATCATTGTTGTTCCAATGGCATCGAGTCGCGGGCAAAAAAGTCAAACGGAGATTTTTTTTATCAAATAAAGAAGCCGTAGTATGATGATTTGATTATTAATGTATGATAAACATGAAGTTAAATACCTTGTGGATAGCTGTACAAGAAAACTGTGTTGATGAATCTTTGTTCAATGAACGAATTCACAAATGAACTGGGAAGGGCGTATCGGTCAGGGCAAAATAGGCTTTCATTACTTGTCTATTATTATATAGACTACTGTATGTGTAACACGGGGTCAGGACTGATGTGGTGCTTTCATTGTTATCAGTGAAAAAAGTGGTTGCGGCCACAACTCCCAGTAACTGTGATTGAGACCAACATGCTTAGGCCTAAAAAAGTTGAAAATCTGTTTCTCTGGCCCTCCCACATAGTCCTTTTGGCTGCTGCATGTTCTCTTATTATAACCAATGGAAACCTTAAAAAATAAAAATTAAATGGTTTTTGTCAGATATGTTACCCAAGTTAATAAAATAGATAAATTTGTCCCTTGAGTGCAACAAGGCTTTGCAATGCTTGAGCATTGCAGTGCCTTCTTGCAAGCAAGGGGCTAAATACTCAAAAACAAAAAAACCTAAAACAAACCAAGAACATGAGCTTTTGATGGCAAAGTACTAATTAAAAAAATAAAAAATAAAATAAAAAGCATCCCGCCCACATGCAATTTACAAAAAAATGGCCAGAGAAACAGAAGATGAACTTTGTAGGGCTTTACATATACTGACATATGAAGTCACTGATTATCACTCATTTTGGCACAATGAATTGTTGTATCAAAATTATATTCAGTGATTTATGTTTTACTCTGGACTGAGTTTAGTTGTTGTCTTGGTTCTAAATAACCCTCAAATTATGGGCATCACTCTATGTTGAAATTGCATCCAGAGAAGAAAAATCATTGTTACTTTATCACAATGCTCACAACGTATCTAGTGTGTGGAGATTTTAACTCTTCACCTAAAATATCTTATTTCAGAACTAACAATACTTTTTCCCCAAAAAGGCTAAAGAAAATTGTTTTTACTTCCATTTTGTAGCTTATGACCATGAGACAAGCAAGATTGCTCCATTGAGTGGGTATAAACTGTGTTTTGGAAGGCAAAATAAAAATGAAAGTGTCAATGACACTGTAGCTCAACTTGTCAAGACATGTACATGTATAGTATGTGACACAGCAATGACAAACATCTAGGTAATGACCTGATAACAAAGGTACATATAAAGTATTGTAACGGTCTGTACATAAATACTGACCACAGCCCGTAACAAATGTATAGGTAAAGTATTGTAAAGGTGGGTGACAGTCAGATGCTAAACTAGAAAAGAAATCTTTGAGTCCCAGAGTGGGTCTGACTGAACCCCAAAATATTTGTTCTCATAGCACAGTGATAACAAAGGCACCCCAAAACACACTCATTCCTGTCCCAAGGTGAAAACAAAGGTACCCATGAAGTTTCGTGAAGATCAGTTCATAAATACGAGCTGTATAGAAGTTGTGACAAAAAACTGATTGGACCTAATTTCGGTACAAAATGGCCACTGGCAGCCATCTTGAATTTTGGACCGCACTCAGAAACACTCGTTCTCGTCCCAAGGTGATAACAAAGGTACCCAAGAAGTTTCGTGAAGATCGGTTGATAAATACAGCCTCTAGCCCGAGCCGTATTGACATGTGCACTTACAGTGTATAAGTAGCACTAAATAAATCAAAATTCATCTAATTGGCATAATTTCTGCACAAGAAAAAAACCCGTACTGTATGTGATGTATTCCATTTTACTAAACATTCATCCAAAAATTTATTCAGATCAGAACTTTCATACAGAAGTTCTGTACAAAAGACTGATTGCACTAATTTGGTACAAAATGGCTGCTGGTGGCCATCTTGAATTTCGGACCACACCCAAAAATACTCCTTCTCATCCCACGGTGATAACAAAGGTACCCAAGAAGTTTCGTAAAGATCGGTTCATAAATACAGCCTCTAGTCTGAGCCGTATAGAAGTTGTGCACAAAAAACTGATTAGACCTAATTTGGGTACAAAATGGCCACTGGCAGCCATCTTGAATTTTAGACCGCACCCAGAAACATCTTGTTCTCGTCCCAAGGTGATAACAAAGGTACCCAAGATGTTTCGTGAAGATCGGTTTATAAATACAGACTCTAGCCCGAGCCCTATTGACATGTATACTTACTGTGTGTAAGTAGCGCTGAAAAAATCAAAGTTCATCTAATTTGCATAATTTCTGCACGAGAAAAAAACCTGTATTATATGTGATGTATCCCATGGTACTAAACATTCACACAAAAAATTATTCAAATCAGCGCTTTCATATGGAAGTTCTGCGCAAAAATCTGATTGCACCTAATTTTGTACAAAATGGCTGCCATCGGCCATCTTGAATTTCGGACCAGACCCCAAAACACTCGTTCTCGTCCCACGGTGATACCAAAGGTACCCAAAAAGTTTCATAAAGATCGGTTCATAAATACGGCCTCTAGCCCGAGACGTATTGGCATTTGCACTTATAGTGCTGAAAGTAACACCAAAAAACATCAAAGTTAGTCTAATTTGCATAATTTATGCACGAGAAAAAAACTTGTATTATATGTGATTTATCCCATGGTACTAAACATTCATACAAAAAATTATTCAAATCAGAACTTTCATATCGAAGTTCTGTACAAAAAAACAGATTTCTGCATCGTCGGTACAAAATGGTGGCTGGCAGCCATCTTGAATGTCAGACAGCACCCAAAAACACTCGTTCTCGTCCCACAGCCATAACAAAGGTACCCAATAAGTTTCGTAAAGATCGGTTCATAAATACTGCCTCTAGCCCGAGCCGTATCCAATTGTTGATGTACGGACAGACGGACGACGGGCCATGACAAAAGCTCAAATTTGGCTTCGCCAAAGTTGAGCTAATAAGAAAATTTGATTTGACTTTTATTGGTGTCTGTGTGTGTAAAGTGCTGGACACATTTTGACAACTTATTAAGTAAAGTATTTTGAACCAGTGCACAAACATACAATTCCACTTTCAAACATGGCTCATGGTGCTTAAAATGGACCTAGGGAATGAAAGATTCATAAAAATGTACTTGCCCAGTTGGGCAACTATTTTAGTTTTGGACTTTGAGTCTCGCAGAAAAATATAACTTGCCCAACATATTTAGCACATATATTTTGTGTTGAAAAGCAGTACAGTTTAAGAACATGTACTTCCTGTATTTATGCCCCTGATAAGTTGGCATCTTTAATCCATCTGTCAGTCCATCCATCAATCTGTCCGACTTTATTTGTCCATCCGAGCCACAAATCTTTAATGCTTTGGTGGAGTTCCATGAAACTTTCCAAAAGGGTAAAGACCAATAGATGGTCTTTTGCACTGCAACACCATACTTGAGTGACAAAGGCCAAGGTCACAGGAATGGAAAAACTTGACTCTCTCACAGACTGTATTTGTCCGTCTGGAGCCATAATTCTATAATGCCTGTTTGACAAAATAGTTGTGTGCTTTCACTCTTCCATCATTTACAATCCCTGTGTGCAGGGTTTCATTGTTTATAAGGTTAATCTATATCAGTTAACCCTTTATCCAATAAAGTTTTGTTTTTTTTTAAATAAACTAAATTCCACTCATAGGGGAAAAATTTATCTATTTTCCAATAAAACCATTCAGATATGGTTGTCAAAAGAACTTGTACATTACAGTACAAGTCAAAATAAGTTGTAACGTAACTGCAGTAATCTAAGTATACTGCTGCTTGTGCACTGATAAGATGAGAATCTGAAATCAGATATAGTTGTCAAAAGCACTTGCACATTACAGTCCAAGTCAAAGTAGATTGTAACTGTGAGTATGGTTCTGTTATTTATTATTTATTTATTTATTTATTTGTGTTTAGGGTCACATATTTCTGCACAATGACTAATCATGACCGCGACAGTTTTACAGGTGGAGGAGGAAGCCGGAGTACCTGGAGAGAACCACTGAGCAACGGCGAGCAACTGTCAGCTCCCCAACATACTAACTCCACACAAGCTGGGTTAGCATTGGTTGAAGGCAAGTGCGCCATCGACGTGCAGTACGCCTTAGTACACAATGCCACCGTGCCCCCACGTGGGCAATGGGGGTGAAGTGTCTTGCCCAAGGACACAAGGCGGTTGCCGCAGGTATGGTTCTGTTGACAAAGTTCCAACATATTAGTGGCTGTATTGACCTTATGGAAATAAGGTCAGTATAGCTTTTGGCCGCTATGTTCAGATGTATTTTATTAAATTCAAAACCTTATGGACTATAGTGAGCACCAAATACAACACAAAACTTTTCATTCCAGTATTAAAAGCCATTTGGCAGTAGTTCGGGTGCATCCATGGCTGGGCAGTCACCATTAGTCTTTTTCTGTTAATATTCACCAGAACTTGGTTGTGGATATTTCAGCACCTTGGTGTGAACATTTTGGCACCAGGTACCAAAATGCCCAAACCCAGGTACTGAACTGTCCAAACCCACTGTCAAAATATCAAAAATGTTGATGCCAATGTCCAGTTTCTGATGCATCTGGATACTACTCGATGACAAAACTTTTCCTATGATGACAGTGCAGGCCAAATTCCAACCATCAAGTTGTAGATAAGCCTGTATTCCATGGTGTCTTGTGTAGTATTCCGCAGTAGAGCTGGGCGGTTTTCTGATTTGGTCCCAATTTTTTGTGGCAAACCCGAAAATAGAACCGAAGACTCACCAAAAACCAACAAAGAGTTTTACTGTGTTTGTGCCCAAACTGATGAAACTACCTTACTGGGAGCGGATTGGACTAGTCGTCCATATGGACTCTTGTCACTTAGTCTATCCCACAAAGGGATAAATACGTCGTGTTCTCGTCACATTTTCTCTCTTATTGACTCGTCCATAGGACGAGTCAATAAGGGAGAAAATTTGACAATGAGAACATGATATCGATTAGATAAACTTTATTCATTTGTTGTCCTAATTTGTGTGTGTTTTCTGTGTCAATGTCTTGGTAGCTAATCCTCTAGAACTCCTAAGAATGAAAGTTGGGCTGAACCCAATGGCAGTATTTACAGACAGTGTCTTTTGTGGTGCCGCACAAACTATTGCAGTATATTTTCCAAGTTGAGGAGCCTGAAGTGTTGTTTCCTATATGTTCATGTTCTTAATACACAGAAAATCTGAACCAAAACCGATGGTTTTTCCTGAAATCAAACCAAATCTGAAAAAAGTAAAACCGCCCAGCTCAGTTTCGCAGACACCCACTCTTGTTGCATTATCTATCATTTCTAGGAAATTTGAAGATTCATTGATGTTTTGGGTTTTCTGTTAAAATGACAAATTTTTGTTGAAAACGTTTGCTTTACCAAAGTATATATGCCTGCCACATCTGTTTCCACTATTTTTCCACACTCAGACTGGACCACCTGATAAGTCATGATATCCTGTATGGTCAGTATCAAACCTCTTGAGTCCATGATTCATGAAAACAATATATGTCTATTGTTTTCTCCATTTTCAGCACTGCTAACCCTTTATCTAACATGAATGGCAGTCAACACTTGCAAATAAAATTCCTGAATAACTAAATTTTTTCATTTTTTGCTTCAAAATCATAGCTCATGACTCCTCATTGGAACAAACTCGTTGAGCTTATTTCATTAGGAGTCATAGGCTACGTTTTAGAGACAAAAAATGCCAAAAATAATGAAAATTGAATGGTATTTTTTGTGAATAGTGCTGGCCAGTTTTGGCCATTATGTTCGGTAAAAGGTTAAAATATGTTGTCTTGTGGCATTACAAACACTCAATATGAATAAGTCTGCATGTCATTAGCACAAAGATGTGCTATGCCAAATAGAATATTTGTGATTATTTTGTATTTTTGACTTTATGCTTGTAATTATTTCTGTGTATGACAGTGTGTGAATGTGGTCAGTTCATTAGTTGACTTATTACTGTTAAATTGTATTGTAAAATGTCAAAAAAATTGTAATGTTATTGGAAAAAGTTTTCTTGAAGTATTTACTATTAGAATGCTGTAAGCCCATATTTGGGCTTTATACTGGGGATGCATATGAGGCAACCTAAAGGCTTTGTATTCTGTTGAAGTTCTTTGTGTTATCTTTGAAGTTAAATTATTTGGTCTGCATGGATTTGATTTGCTAAAATTTATGGGAGAGTGCCTAGGTGCACGCTCCCATAAATTATAACAAGGTAAAAACATGTGAACAAATTTTGACCACCCCAAAAAATTCAACATGCAACCAGTTAAACTTCTGAGACAAAGGATTCAAAGACAGAAAAGTTTTGAAAGAATATTGAGAGTTATGTAACAGTATGTGGAGAGTTGATTTCCAGAATTCCACTAAAACACCCACCAAGTGGAGTTTTCACCCAGACAATAACTCATTTTCTTTTAACTCTTTGCCTAACATAAAAGCAATATCTGACTAACACTATTTATTTATTTATTTATTTATTGGTGTTTAACCCTTTACCCAACATAACGGCCAAAACCGGCCAGTGCTATTCTCAAAAATCGCCTATGAATTTTCATTATTTTTTCATTTTTTGTCTCAAAAACATAGGTTATGACCCCTCTTTGGAACGAGCTCGTTCCAATGAGGGGTCATAACCTATGCTTTTGAGACAAAAAATGAAAAAAAAATTTAGTTATTCAAGAATTTTGTTTGCAAGTGTCGTCTGCTCTTCATGTTAGGTAAAGGGTTAAAGTCACGTTCAACATCTTTGGCTATCTCATGACTGCAACATAGGTATGAAGTCAAGTTTAGCTAATTGTTTATACCTATGCTACCCACTTTAGCATAGCATTGGACTTCCATCCTAGGCATTGGTTCTGGTGTCCAGTAGACTTCTTCAACTAAAGTTTCATCTAATGAATCACCAAATTGAACACACTGGTCAATAAGCTTGAACTTTGTTCACAGAATATGAGTTATTCTCTGAGTGAGAACTCTACTGTGTCAGTATTTAGTATTAGTACATTAAATGTTCAATTCTGGGACATTGATTGGGCTAGTAGAAACATTGTTTCTAGTATAGTATCTCTCAGACCTGACTTGATCAGACCATGGAACTATGCTAATATGATGACATTTCTAGTGGACTATACAGTGGTTCAGTCATGTTACACTCTGGCTCTTTAGTCTTTTTGGGTTAGAAACCATCTTGAAATACCTGATAGAAAAATGGACCGACTGTTTAAATGACGTTTCATGAATAACTCTTGTTTGCTGAGTATACATGAGTCTGTGCATTTTATCAATTGAACAGAAGACAGGGTGCAAGTCAGTTACCAACTTAGCTGTTGGTTTTCGTGGATTTGAACAACCTGTCAGTGTGCTGTAACACCTCGCTGCTATACAGCTCGACATTACTCTCCACACATTGTCAGGTTGTTCATATCCATGAATACCACTAGCTTGGTTGGTAACTATACTACTCAAAGTTTGCTAAGCACCAAGTATATCCAACTACCTGTTTTATGTTTTAGTTGAAATATTGTAATGAAAAGTGTATATATTTTTTATTGAATTATATCTTTAATGATTTAAGTACAGAAATTAAGATTTTATTTGTGTTTGACATTATTTTTTAGCTTTTGAATACGATAACTATGGAAAATGGATATTATTGATAAAAGAGAAAATTTTTCAATTTGCCAAAAAGTTGACGGAGCGAATTGGTATGGGTTCAATATTGAGTATGAGACCCATTACTGTTAATTACTGCTTGACAACTCCTTCTCATGCTCCCAATCAGGTTCCTGTTGGTCCTTTGTGTGATGTTGTTCCATTCTTGGACCAGCATGGCACCAAGCTCTTGGACACTTTTTGGCTGGACTGGACGTGCTGAAATTGCAAGCTGCAACTCATTCCAGACATGTTCGATTGGATTGAGGTCAGGGGATCTTGCTGGCCACTCCCCGCCAGCATGGGCAACATGAGGACGGGCTTTATCGTCCATCAGAATGAATCTATCACCCACTGCACCTGCATACAATCTGACGTGGACATCCAGGATCTCATCAATATACCTCTGTGCAGTCAATGTACCACAGTCAAGGACACAGAGCTCTGTACATCCATCCCTGCTGATGCTGCCCCAGACCATGATTGACACTCAACCATAGCAGTCATGCTCAGCAAAGTTTGCTGCATGGAATCGCTCTCCTGGTCTTCTCCATACTCTAGAATGCCTATCTGTGTGGTCTAAGCAGTACCTTGACTCATCTGTAAAAAGGACAGGTCGCCAATCTTATCTGGTCCATCCAGCGTGGTCCATTCATATCGTGCCTGGCGGCGGTTCTGGGACAGTGGAATGCGAATACATGGTCTTCTCGATCGGAGACCACCTTCGTGCAACCTTGCCTGGATAGTCTGCGTCGAAACATTTACCCCGGATGCATTATGAAGGTCACTGCGAAGCAGGGTTACTGTGGCAAAGTGGTTCCTACAGGCCTGAATGATCAAAAACCGGTCTTCAGCTGCAGATGTTACCCTGTCTCTGCCACCACCCTGTCGGCTTACTGGTGTGCCATACTGCTGAAATCTTGCCCAGGCTCTGGTGATCACCATATGGTGCATAACAACCAACCTGACGATGGGTAGCCCCTTGCTCCATCATCCCTATAGCCCATCACATTTCTGCTTCAGACAAATGTCTTCTTACGTTTGCATTTGCCATATTCAGTCATTAGATCACAAGGGTTTGTGTTGAAATAAAGATTGAATACCCTACACATGTCATGTACATGTAGACAGTACACAAAAACACCATGAAAATCAAGGGGTACATGCTTTCCTGGACTGTCACGAAAAGTCTGCCTGTCAAGAGAGCTAATGTAAACACTGGGGACCATCTCAGTACATTCCTCAATCATATCCACCAAAAATATCGCAAATATGTTACAAGCAAATTTCAGAATGATGTGTCAAATATTTGGTGCTTAGCAAACTTTGAATAGTATATTATGTAATTTCTCTTTACACAGGTAGATGATGATACTTGATAGAAATTATTCATAAGAATTTATTGGAATAAATTTATTCTCTAAAGTTTCTTACAAATAAGATTCACAATTAAAAAAACCCATGAAATTCACTAAATCTAACATCTCAATTTTTAACTGTTCTTCTATTTTGTTCAGTTCTAGGGTTTTTGATTTATGGCTTGGGCACTCTATCTTACCGTACAGCACTATAGAACAGTTCCATCTAGATAAGTTAATGATGAAATAACATAAATCTACTCTCCACATAATGCAAAAATGTTTGGAGCTTCTGGAGGATGAAATGTGATTACATTATTCAAGCATAAAACTTGCTGAATGTTAATGTAATGGTTATATTATTATGAACAAGTATGATAGCTAAATAAATTATCTAAATATAACTTGAAATATATAAAGAATGTTTTCTGAATTTGGAAACTTTTGTTCCTTTTTTTACAAGCAGGGTAATGGAAGTTGGGTGCATATACAAATTTAGGGAACACCATAAGCTTTCAAGCCACCAGTCTAATTCTGTAAGGAAATCGACATTGTTCTGGCCTGGAAAAAGTAGAACCATTAACCCTTTAGCGACTCAGCCAAACTGCCCCCCCCCCCCCCCCCAGACTTGGGATATTGGGGTTAATTTCGGGATCATATCGTCTGTTAGATAAAGGTGTACAAATTTCCGTTCATTTGGATTCCTCCAATTCCTCGACCATGCCAGCCCCCTCTGCCATGTCCCTGACCAGCACTTCTTTTTCTGCCACGTCCCCTCCCACTGGCCAGTCTCATTCCAGACGTTGAAGGACTCTCTCCGTCATCTGGATTATTACTGGCAACATCATCTGAAGGTCCAGCACTCATAGTTTTGTCATTTGTGTCAGCTTGATTTGAGCCAGACTGTACCACAGAATCCTGTTCCACGTCACTATCATTAGAGTGATATTCTGGTGCAATTTGTGCTAAGACTGTAGCCAAGCAAATGAAGGGAAATAACTCTAAATTCATTCGGGCATGAAAATTACTTCTATGAACTGATAGAGATAGCACACGTGGACTGTGGTGAGAGTAGATGCATTATTATGCCATTGGCGCGCAGCGTGCCGACGGGTTTGTAGTGTCAGTTTACCGATGGTATGGTGCGTGCCGACGAGGCACAAAAGGGTTAAATAGGCCATATTTGCTCATGTTTAGATTCACTCTTTGGGAATATTTCAGTTGGTCAGAAAAGTGAACGTGAACCTATGGTTCACTTTTCTTACCAACTGATATTTTCCAGACGATTGAATCTAAAAATACCAAAAGGATTCATTTTCTTGTAATCAATGCATGAAATGTTTGCTCAATCGAGACTTCATTTGACAGACTTTTTAGTGACATAACCATTAAAAATGAAGACTAACCACAGCCATAGTTCTATGATTATGTAGCATAGTTCCATTCATAGTGTTAATATCTTGATGATTTAAAGGTGAATTAAATACTTGTTGATTGGAATATCTATAACTGGGGCATGAAAGAATACCTGTATATTTCTCAGATTAAAGAAACATCACATTATATCAATGGTAGCCAGCCAAAATGAGAAAAGAAACTGCCCATAACAGTATTAAATTCCATACAGAATTAGACTTGTGGCCTGAAAGCCTGGGAACACCAGCGAGAATGTTTTCAGAAAATTAATGGTTATATGTTTTCATCAAAAATGATACACTGTGCATTATATAATTTGACAGATCAACTAACAAGTTTAATTTCATGTGTATACAAAGGGCAATTCAAACATCACAGTGCTGTCATCAAAGAAGCAGTCGGTAAATTTTAAATTTTTAGTCTTCAAGTTGTCTGGAAAAAAATATACACTTTTTTACTTTCTTCTTTCTTTTTAAAATTTCTTTCGAGCTAATCTGAATTGAAAAAATACTTAATGAAAGTGTCAGTGACACTGTAGCTCAACATGACAAACTTGAAATTGGTAAGTTATAAGTGAAATGTTAAAATTGAAAATGTTGCCGCTGGCAATGGCCTTTGAACTTAGTTTATTCAGACCTCAATATTTCCCTTTGGCTCACCCTACAGGGCATATTTATGATCAGATCGGTTTGAAACTTGGTATATTTGTTTGGGATTACCTCTAGATGTGAGCTATCGATTTTCTTCCATTTCCATCAAAAAATGTTTCTACTGGCAACGACCTTCAATGACCTTAGTGCAGTTATGCATCAATATTTCCCTTTGGCACACACGCAGGGCACATTTATGATATCTTTTTGAAACTTGATGTGCTTGTTTGGGGTGACTTCTATATTGGAGCTATCGATTTTCTTCCATTTCCATCAAAAAATGTTAAAATGGTGCAGCTGGCAATGACCTTTGAACTTAGTTCAGTGAGGCCTCAATATTTCCCTTTGGCACACCCTACAGGGAACATTTATAATTGGATTGCTTCGAAACCTGGTATGCTTGTTTGGGGTGACTTCTAGATGGGAGCTATCTATATCCTTCGATTTCTGTCAAAACATGTTGCTGCTGGCAATGACCTTTGAACTTAGTTTATTCAGGCATCAATATATTCCTTTTTCGCTTTGAAACTTGGTATGCTTATTTGGGGTGACCTCTAGATGGCAGCTATCAGTTTTCTTCCACTGGCAACGTTCTTTGAACTTAGTTTAGTCAGACCTCAGTATTTCCCTTTGGCACACGCTACAGAGCACATTTATGATCGGATTGCTTTGAAACCTGGTATGCTTGTTTGGGGTGACCTCTAGATGGAAGTTATCGGTTTTCTTCCATTTCTATCATAAAATGTTGCACTGGCAAAGTTATTTGAACTTAGTTTAGTCAGACCTCAACATTTCCCTTTGGCACACCCTTCAGGACACATTTATGATTGGATCACTTTGAAACTTGGTATGTGTGTTCGGGGTGACCTCCAGATGTGAGCTATTGATTTTCTTCCTTGTCTGTCAAAAAGTGTTGCTGTTCACAATGATCTTTGATTTCTGTCAAAAAATGTTCCCGCTGGCAATGGCTTTAGATGAACTTAGTGCAGTTATGTATAAAAATTTCCCTTTGGCGCTCCCTGAAGTGCACATTTTAACCGGATTACTTTGAAACTTGGTGTGCCTGTTTGGGAATGACCTCTAGATGTGAACTATCAATTTTCTTCTATTTCCGTCAAAAAATAGTGCAGCTGGCAACGACCTTTGAACCTAGTTTAGTCAGACCTCAATATTTCTCCTTGGCACACCATACAAGGAACATTTATGATTGGATTGCATTGAAACCTGTTATGCTTGTTTGGGGTTACCTCCAGATGGGAGCTGTCGATTTCCATCAACAAATGTTACCGTTGGCAATGACCTTTGAACCTAGTTTAGTGAGACCTCAATATTTCCTTTTGGCACACCCTACAGGGCACATTTATGATTGGATCACTTTTAAACTTGGTATGCTTGTTTGGGGTGACCTCTAGATAGGAGCTATTGATTTTTTTCCTTGTCTGTCAAAAAGTGTTTCTGTTCGCAACAACCTTTGATGAACTTAGTGCAGTTATGCATCAATATTTCCCTTTGACATACCCTGCAGGGCACATTTATGATTGAATTGCTTGCAAACTTGGTGTGCTTGTTTGGGGTGACCTCTAGATGGGAACTATCGATTTTCTTCCATTTTCATGTAAAATGGTTGCTGTTGGCAATAAACTTAGTAAAAACTTAGTGCAGTTGTGCATCAATATTTCCCTTTGACACACCCTGCAGGGCACATTTATGATTGGATCGCTTGGAAACTTGGGGTGCTTGTTTGGGATGACATCTATATGGAACTATCGATTTTCGTCCATTTCTGTCAACAACTGTTGCTGCTAGCAACAACCTTTGAACTTAGTTTAGCCAGACCTCAATATTTCCCTTTGGCACACCCTTCAGGACACATTTATGATCGGATCACTATAAAACTTGGTTTGTGTGTTTAGGGTGACCTCTAGATGTGAGCTATTTAATTTTTTTCATTTTCATAAAAAATTATTGTCGTTATCGCTAGTTTTTGAACTTCGTGCATTTGTGCAGCAACTTATCCCTTTTGCACTCTGCTTATATTTATGAATTTCCAAAAAAAAAGAGAAAAACCATTGCCACAAGCAATGACCTTTAACATCTTCCTGTGGCATCTTCCTTTGGCATGCCTCCGAAGGTGTATTCATTTTCAGGTTGTTTTGGAACTTTGTATGCTTATTCATGGTGACAAAGATAGGAGCTAATGATTTTCTTTTCATTTCCATCAAAAACTGTTGCTGTTAGCAACAATCTTTGAATTTATTGCGTTTGTGCATCAAGATTCTTCTTTGACATGACCTACAGGGCACATTTATTGTAGGATTGTTTTTTAACTTCGTGTGCTCATCCGGCGAGACCTCTAAATAAGAACTATTGATGAGCATTTATTTCTGTGAAAAAAGTTGCCATTTACAATAACCTCTGAACTTACTGCATTTGTGTATCAACATTCTTCCTTTAGCCAGCCTTACAGTTCACATTTAAAAATGCATGGATTGCTCTGACATTGTGCACACACAATGCTGTTATGTTGAAGGTTCACCAAATTAGATTGGTACCAATGATCTTCAATTTTGCCACTTATAACTTACCAAGTTCAAGTTTGTCAAGTTGAGCTACAGTGTCATTGACACTTTCATTATCATTCTGTTTTTCATCTTGCTAAATCCTGACATTCAGGGGCAGACCAAGGAATTGTAATTAGAAGGAGAATCAGTAGAAATTCAAACCAATTGGTATCCAAGGAAAGGTTCAGCTTCACTATGGAAAAAAAACGGATTTAACCCAAGCCAAACTATATTAAAATATCTAAATTTCAACCTGCAAATTTTTCCCATAATGCAACAAGGAATTTAAGCTTGTTTGGCAAATCTCATTGAGCTCTGTCAAACAAGACTGAATTGGTTAAATTCCTAGTCATTAAGGGAAAATTTGCTGCTTGAAATTTTGGTGTTCTGACATCAGTATGAAATGGGTTAAAAAACAAAAAAGTGTTTCTAAGTAGGTGAAAATAAATACAACTCAAAAATGTTTGGTACAAAAAAACTTTTTTCCTGGGGATGATGGGGGCAAGAATTTGTGTTTGCAACCATCCCAAGTTTTCCTGGTGATGATGGGGGCAAGAATTTGAAAGTTAGACATTATACTGAGTCATCCTACAAAATTACAATGGAATCCCTTCATAAATACGACCTGTAGTCTGTGCTAAAGGTTTTCAGTTTTTGGGCTTGGGCAGTCATCATGGTTGAACGATTGCGGACAAAAGGGGACGTTCTCATCCAGACATTATCTGGAGTCATCGTACCAAGTTACTATGAAATCCCTTTACAAATATGACCTGTAGACTGTGCTAAAGTTACAATTAAATCCCTCCATATTAAGCACGACCTGTAGACTGTGCTAAAAGTTTTTGGGTTTCGGGCTTGGGCAGCCATCACGGTTGACAGATCATGACCAAAAGGGGATGTTCTCATCTAGACATTATACAGTCATCCTACCAAGTTACAATGAAATCCCTTCATAAATGCGACCTGTAAACTGTGCTAACGGTTTTCGGGTTTTGGGCTCGGGCAGTCATCATGGTTGACTGATCATGACCAACAGGGGATGTTCTCATCTAGACATGACCTAAAACCTGCATATGAAATTTTGTGACGATCTGACAAGAACTACGTGGTGTAGCCTGTGCTAAAGGAAAATGTGAACAGACTCAGACTTCCGCACATGTGATGGCAATAGCTTATCTTGACTTTGTGAAGTTAAGCTAAAATGAAATAAATTCAGTGTCCATAAAGGGTAATAATTGTGACAAAAATACTCCAGATAACGCCTGCATTGAACATGGGGCTATGCATCAATAAGATACACTTGCATACCATATACAAGGCATCAATACATAATAAATATGATGAATGTCATTCCGCTTAGTATTTTAAAAGTTCTTGATTTTAAAAACTTGTTGGTCACAAATTGACAAAAAGACCGTCTGACCATCATTGCAATATATAGAGATGTCCATCGCAGCTAACAATACATGGTCACAACAGGTTATGAACTTGTATCTTTCATTTTGCATTTTGCTTTTATTTAAAATGATGGATACGACTGATTTGCTTGGTGGTTCAAGTGCTGATCCTGAACGCTGCTGACAATTATATTTGATGTACGGGTATGTTGAATCTTGGCATTTTTAACTTGTCTAAGCTACATGTCTGCACACCTTGAGAATGCCAGGTCTGATTGAATAGCACTTGTAGACGGATGCCACAATATTGGTTTGTTGAATGTCTAGTGGGGGCGCGGTGGCTCAGTTGGTAGAGGTGCAGGCTGCAAGCCAAGAGGTCCTCGGTTCGAATCCCACCTGCGGCAACCGCGTTGTGTCCTTGGGCAAGACACTTCACCCCGATTGCCTACATGGGGGCACGATGATGCTGTGTACTGAGGCGTACTGCACGTCGATGGTGCGCATGTCTTCAGCCAATCTAACCCTGCCTGTGCTGCGGTGCAGAGTTCAGAGTTACGATGTTGGAGAGCTGACAGCTGCTCGGTGGTTCTCTCCGGGTACTCCGGCTTCCTCCACCTGTAAAACTGTCACGGTCATGATTAGCCATTGTGCATAAGTATGTGACCTTAAACACCAATAAATAAATAAATAGAATGTCTAGTGTGTAAATAGAATGTTTCTGGAGAATTATATCATTATCAGCGTGAATCTGTTATAGTAAAATTAACATAATTATTTTTGTTTTAGGCCCCACAAAGTAGATCTTCTGTTTCTCAGGCCATTTTTAGCTCACCTGACTGAAAGTCAGGGTGAGCTATTCTGATCACTTTTCGTCTGGCGTCCATCGTGAAGGTGGTGTTTGGGCTTTTTCTCCCAAACCACTGGCCGCATATTAATGAAATTTCATGTGAGTAGGGGTTATTTTAGTGGATTTTGATTTTTTGTCAAATTAGGTTTCGGCTCACATTGAGCAGAGGGATGGGGCAAAAATGCTCCAATTCTTAAAAAATCTTCTTCTCAAGAACCAGCAATAGCAGAGACTTGATATTTGGTATGCAGCTTCCTTTTGAGGTGTAGACTCAAGTTTGTTCAAGAGAAGTTGGAGGGGCTATATTTGACGATGTTAAAGGAGGGGCAAAAATTTTGGCCCCGCCCCAAATTTCTATTTTCCAAACCGCGTGGCCGATTTGAACCAAATTTTACATGAGTGCTTATTGGGTCATAAGTACCTAATTTATGCCAAATTTTTTTTCCCCATAGCCCCGTGGGAACCACAGGAGCTAAAAATAGAAAAAAATGAAAACGCCCATATCTCCAAAACTACACAGCACTGAGAATTCTTATTTGTTGTGAAGCTTCCTTAGGACCAACAGAATGGAATGATCAAAAAAAATTACCATCGGTTTTATGATGGGGTACTTTTTGGGGACTTTGAAAAAGTGCTGAGTCAGCATTTTTTAACACTGTGGGTAATGGGAAAAACATAAGACTACTTTTCTCCGAAACCACTGCTCGAAAAGCTTTAAAATTTCACATATAACATCTTTGGAAGATTGTTTCACATGTTTATTGAAATCAATTGCCTGGGTCGATATTTGGGCTCTCTATGGGAGCCCAAATGTTTAAATTAGTGCAGTATGAGGAGTATTTTTGAAAAATCTTCTTCAGATCTAGCAATAAGAATGTTTTGATATTTGGTTTGCAGCATCCTTAGGGGGGTGTGATTCAAGTTTGTTGAAGCCAAATCCCTGGGTTCATATTTAGGCTGAAAATTTGGGGTCCCGTTGCGGACTTCGAAATTTTGGACCAAAATCCCCAAAAAAATTTTTGTTTTTTCTGCGTTTCGGTCAATTTTAAGACAAAAAAAAAAAAAATTTTTTTCCCCTGAAAATTTGGGGTGCGGGTGGGACTTACAAAATTTTGGACCAAAATCCGGAAATTTTTTTTTTTTGTTTTTTATGCATTTCTGTCAATTTTAAGACAAAAAAAAAAAAAAAAAAATTTTTTTCCCCTGAAAATTTGGGGTCCGGGTGGGACTTAGAAAATTTTGGACCAACATCCGAAAAAAAATTTATGGGTTTTTTTCTGCGTTTCGGTCAATTTTAAGACAAAACAAAAAAAAAAAATTTTTCCCCTGAAAATTTGGGGTGCAGGTGGGACTTAGAAAATTTTGGACCAAAATCCGGAAATTTTTTTTTTGGGTTTTTTATGCATTTCTGTCAATTTTTAGACAAAAAAAAAAAAAAAAAAAAAATTTTTCCCCTGAAAATTTGGGGTCCGGGTGGGACTTAGAAAATTTTGGACCAAAATCCGAAAAAAATTTTTTTTGTTTTTTATGCATTTCTGTCAATTTTAAGACAAAAAAACCTTTTTTTTTTTACACCGAAAATTTGGGGTCCGGGTGGGACTTGGAAAATTTGGGACCAAAATCCGGAAATTAGTTTTAGCGTTTTTTATGCGTTTTAAGAAGAAGAAAAAAATTTAGGCTGAAAGTATTTTGTTTGGGAAAAAAATCTGTTTTTTATGTGTTTATCTCAATTTTTGGACGTTAAAGTGCAGGAACTGAAAATAGAAGGAAAATCCTGTGTATTGTGTGGGCACAATCGCTTCATCTAGTTTTTTTTATATGTCTGTTTTAATATCAACTCCTGTATCAAATACCCCAGTTTCAAATTTCAGAAATATCATCTCCCAATAAAAACCATATCTTAAAATGTATGGCTGTCCTGGGAAATTCCCAACTGTTATGTCTGAACTCAGGTGACATTCATTTTTTACATTCACTTTACCCACCCCCCACCCCCCCCCCCCCCCCACACACCCCCATGGCTCTGTTTACTGTTGAAATAAGAGACCCAGTCTCCAGTGCATCGGGCGGAAATCCTTTAAAATGATGATTGACTAAGGTTGACTTTACCTCCATGTTGTGGCCATGATTAGCCATTGTAAAGAAATATGTGACCTTAAACACCAATAAATAACTAGAGAATTGTAATTTGTTGGACAAATTACGGGCTTTCCCAACTTTACAATGTGAAAATGCAGACTACATATAGCAAAGCAAAGTATTTGAAATTAACCATTTCTAAAATGATAGACAAAAAGCATCCAAAGTTGGCTAATTTTGGCATTCTCTCACGGTTCTCTTATTACCGCCTTCAGTTTGCTTGGGGGGTTAAATCTTGAGATTAAAAAGTGAACAGTAACTTTCTTCTACAATCATTGATGCATCTATCCATACCAAAATAATTGCTCCAACAACCTTACAATTAGAGGAAATGAATACAGATGTTTGCAAATTTCACTGAAAATCTTTTTTTTTCTGACAGTACTATTCTTTAGAATTAACCCTTTCCAAAATGACAGGAAAATGCAACCACAGTTAGCTAATTTTGGACATTTTGGATGGTACTCTTACTCTCATTTGCTTGAGGGTTAAAGATGAGATTAAAAAATAAACAGTAACATTCTTCTGCAAGCAATGTTGCATCTATGCATACAAAAATAATTGTTACAACAACCTCGCAATTATGAGAAATTTGCCCTTGAAGTTAGTAGTAAATTTTGAAGATAAAATTATATATTCATATCATTTATGGCCAATAGGGGTTAATTTTGAAATATTTGTGTGGTGATTTTAGTGTATCATATTATACTCTTAATGTATGAACATCAATCACAGATTGAGTGTCTGAAAAGAGACATGTATAAATCTTGAATCTTGGTATTTGAATGAACATGTACAAGTTGAGGGTACTCCAATTCAAGGCCTGACAACTGGGTGGGGGTTAAAACTTGGAATAAAGCATATAACGGCAAAACTGTTCTTGGATGAATGCACTATCTTCTCATGGAAAAGGTTTTGAGACAATATGGCTCCAGTACTGAGAAAGTGCATGGAAAAGTTGGCAAAAATAACAATTATTCTGACAGAACCCTTATGGGAAGTCTCAAATCATTGAGGAAAAATTGTCAGTTGAAAAAAGAATTATTTTTCCAAAAATATCCACAAAACCATATCATTTGAACCCGCATTGGAGCGAGCACAATGAGTAATCACATGATATGTTTTTTTTTATTACATAACTGTAATGTAACCGCTAAATATCACTACTGTTTGACGATCTTTTCCTGATCCCCAGAAAATACTTGGTGTGGCATCCAATTCCATTTCACTACTGTATGATTGACTACGGGTGTGTTTGAATTTGCTTAATTAGCTGTTCCGGTCGCAGAGAGTACTTTACTCTGAGCTGGAATGGGTGCACACGAACGGTGGTCTGGGTTTGTTTTTTTTTTTATCATATTCATGATATTCTTTTATCGTATTCATGTGAATGGGGGGATTCCCCAGAAGTGTGCACCTGTTACAAAAATAAGTATAAACAAAAGTAGTTCTTTTTTACTTCAATCCAATTTACCAAAAAACGCTTGAGGGAATTGTTAATGCTAGCATTGGCATGAGATGTTGAACTATAAGTCATATAATAAACCTTTTATTACTACAGTAAAGTGAGCTGGGTCGTTGCATCACATCTCATTGAAGAGGTCAGATCACTGGATTAAACGAGCTGGCTGCGGCAGCTCATTTGATCCAGTGATCTGACCTCCTCAACTTGACGTGATACTACCACCCAGATCTCTTAACCCTTTACCCAACGCAGACGATATCAAAATTTATTATTTTAAATATCATTTTTTCAAATTTTTCCCAAAATTTTAACAAAACCATATCATGTGACCCCTTGTTGGAACGAGCTTGTCGAGCTCGTTCCAACGAGGGGTCACATGATATGGTTTTATTGAAATTTTTGGAAAAATAATATTTTTTCAACTGCTGAATTTGCATATTACACAGGCAGATGAGGCCAATTCGTTGGTTAAGGGTTAACCGTAGCGATAATATGCATGTAGAAATTATGTGAAAAATTTGAAAAAGAATAATTAAAATAATAAATATTGATATTGTGTGTGTTGGGTAAAGGGTTAAATACTTGTATTAATGATTGGCTATACCTGTAGTTGACTTTGTATCCCACTGAAGTCATGATATAGCCATAGATGCTAAAAGTGACTATAAGCTCAAAAAATACTTCTCATATTATTACATAAGTTAACCCTTAGTGACAATTCATCCAGAAACTACCCATTTTATATTGCTCTGTAAATGTTGCCTCGGGTGTATTCTTCTTTGAGAATGCTGCTGGAAAGATGCGTTTACCTTGACAATGTTTCTACATTATTGTTTGCTTTCTGTACAGGCAGCCAACAAAAAAGTAGAAACACTGTGAAGTTATCTGCAGCTATGTGAATCTATTTTTGGTAGTTATCAATAAAAAATTAATTGGTGGACCTTAGGGTTAATGAAAAATATCTCTTATCAGCAAAGACAGTAATATACCATGTGTCTTTGTTCATGTAAAGGTTGTGTTGGACGGGAGCTCCCTTGTTTTTGCCCCTGAAATATCCTACAAATCCATAAATTTCTCATCTTTAGATCCATGAAAACTCTTAACCCTCTGCACTCTGATGTCACAATGGCAAAGTTTTTAGCAAATATTTCCCATAATGCAGTTTGATATTTAACCAAATATACCTTGTTTGACAGAGCTCACTAACTGGTGACAATTAGAAAAACTTTGACATTTCACTGTCACTTTTGTCTTGTCCATATAACTTGGTATGATTGACAGATCTTATTCATACTTGGTACTATTATTGCTCCTGAAAAAATTCTTTTTTCAACAACCACTGGTCAGAATCTTTTGATATATGGTATGCATTCATAGAGGGTCAGATGAAAGTGTGTTAAAATGAAACCCCTTGGTTCATATTTGGGTTCAATACAGGAGCCCGAATTTTTAACTTAAGGTAATATGGGGAATGATCTTTAAAAATCTTCAGATCCACAAGTCAGAATGCTTTCATATATGGTATGCAACATCTTTAGGAGAGGTGGAGGGGTGGGGTGTCAAATTCAAGTTTGTTCAAATCGGGTCCTTAGGTTAATATTTGGGCTCCCTATGGTAGCCCAAATTTTAACTTCGTGCAATAAGAGGAAATTTCTTTAATAATCTTCCACAGATCTACTAGTCAGAATGCTTTCATTTTTGGTATACAACATCTCTAGAGGGGTCAGATTCAAGTTTGTTCAACTCAAGTCCTTGAGTTAATATTTGGGCTTTTTATGGGAGCCTGAATTTTAACTTAGTGCAATATAAGGGAATTTCTTTAAAAGTCTTCTTATCCTGAACCATTTCTTAGAATGTTTTGATATTTGGTATACAACATCTCTAGGGGGGGTCAGATTCAAATTTGTTCAAATTGAGTCCCTGAGTTAATATTTGGGCTTTTTATGGGAGCCTGAATTTTAGCTTGGTGCAATATGAGGGAATTTCAAGTTTGTTCAAATTGGGTCCCTGTGTTACTATTTAGGCTCCTATGGTAGCTCAAATTTCAACTTAGTGCAATATGAGGAAATTTCTTCAAAAATCCTCTCATTCAGATCCCCCAGTGAGAATGCTTTCACATTTGGTATACAGTATCCTGGTGGTGGAAGGGAAGGGCTCGGACTCAAGTTTGTTCAAGTTAAGTACCTAGGTTGATATTTGGACTCCCAAGTTTTGCATTTACTGGAAATCGGGGTGTTATTTCTGTGGTAGCATTCCAGTGCAAGAATAGAATCATCTGACATGGACAACAGTGTTATAAATAATGAAATAACTTCATTCCTCTATAGTTTTAACTACCGGTAACTGTTTATGTTAATTAAATCCTTTAAACAACTGTTGTTAGATGGGCACCTCAGGCCGCATGGTGCCTCTTGTGATAATTAAAACACCTGAAAAATTCTCAATGCTAAGGGAATTTTTGTTTTTCAACTACATGTATTATTTCATGCCACAATTCAAAGATTCAGAAAATTTATAGTGTGTCGATTACCACTAAAATACTAATGAAGTGGTGTTACAGCTTGGGAAAAATCATTGTCTGAAAAAGTATAAGAACCAGCCAAGTTTCAGCCTATAGACGTCAGGGTTAAATCCGGTGGTCAATTTGCTATGTCTGCTGTTACTGAAATTGGTTGTTATTGTCCAGGTGGAAGCTTCACTCTGCAAGTGTTTTAGTGTAAATCCATTTTTCCACACCATATGTAGTATTTGGTTGAAGTTTTGAAAATGGTTCGCTTGTGCAGAATTCAGTTTATCAAGTATTGGCTAGCTTGTGGAGACGCATAAGACAAAGGCCAACTTCAGTTTGTTTTCTTTCCATCTTGCCAAAGTTAATGTTGCAAATTAGGATCACCTTTTACTTTTATAAATAAATGGGTGAGGAAAAGCACTGGATATGTTGAGTAAGTAATTAATGTGGAGGAAGAAAATGGTTTTGGAAACCAAAAAATGTCCAGGTTAACCCTTTACCTAACATGAAAAGCAGACGACACTTGCAAAAAAAATTCTTGAATAACTAATTTTTTTCATTTTTTGTCTCAAAAACATAGGTTATGACCCCTCGTTGGAACGAGCTCGACGAGCTCGTTCCAACGAGGGGTCATAACCTATGTTTTTGAGACAAAAAATGAAAATATTTTGAAAATTAATTGGCGATTTTTGAGAATAGCGCTGGCCGGTTTTGGCCGTTACGTTGGGTAAAGGGTTAATTGTGTCTGGTATTGTATATTACCTATACTACTCAAACTTTGCTGAGCACCAAATATTTGACACATCATTGTGAAATTTGCTTGTGACATATTTGCGATATTTTTGGTGGATATGATTGAGGAATGTATTGAGATGGTCTCCAGTGTTTGCACTAGCTCTCTTTACAGCCAGACTTTTCGTGACAGTCATGGAAAGCATGTACCCCTTGATTTTCATGATGTTTTTGTGTACTGTCTACATGTACTTGACATGTTTAGTATTCAGTCTTCATTTCAACACAAACCCTTGTGATTTAATGATTGAAATTGGCAAATGCAAATAGAAGAAGACATCTGTCTAAAGCAGAAATGTGGCAGGCTGTAGGGTTGGTGGAGCAAGGGGCTACCTATCGTGAGGTTGATGAAGCCCTTGGTGTGCACCAGAGCCTGGGCAAGATTTCAGCAGTATGGCACACCAGTAAGACGGCATGGTGGTGGCAGAGACAGGGCAACATCTGCAGTAAAGACCGGTTTTTGATCATTCAGGCCCATAGGAACCGCTTTTCCACAGCACCCCAGCTTCGCAGTGACCTTCAGAATGCATCCAGGGTAAATGTTCCAACGCAGACTATCTGGGCAATGCTGCACGAAGGTGGTCTCCATTCGAGAAGAACATGCATCGCATTCTGCTGTCCCAGAACCATCGACAGACACGATATGAATGGGCCATGGACCACGTTGGATAGACCAGAGAAGATTGGCGACATTTCCTTTTTACAGATGAGTCAAGGTACTGCCTAGACCACACAGATAGGCGTTCTAGGGTATGGAGAAGACCAGGAGTACGAATCCATGCAGCCAACATTGCTGAACATGACCGCTATGGTGGAGAGTCAATCATGGTATGGGGCGGCATCAGCCGGGATGGACGTATAGAGCTCTGTGTCCTTGAACGTGTTACATTAACTACACAGCGGTAAATTGATCAGATCCTGGATGTTTATGTCAGATTGTATGCAGGTGCAGTGGGTGATAGATTCATTCTGATGGATGATAATGCCAGTCCTCATGTTGACCATGCTGTCAGGGAGTACCGACAGAGGGAGGGGATTGAGCGTATGGACTGGCCAACAAGATCCCCTGACCTCAATCCAATCGAACATGTCTGGAATGAGTTGCAGCTTGCAGTTTCAGCCTGCCAGTCCAGCCAAGAAGTGTCCAGGAGCTTGGTGCCATGCTGATCCAAGAATGAAACAACATCCCACAAAGGACCACCAGGAACCTGATTGGGAGCATCAGAAGGCGTTGTCCAGCTGTAATTAACAATAATGGGTCTCATACTCGATATTGAACCCAGACCAGTTCACTCCGTCAAGTTTTTGGCAAATTGAAAAATTTCCTCTTTTACCAATAATATCCATTTTCCATGGTTATCGTATTCAAAAGCTAAACAATAATGTCAAACACAAATAAAATCTTAATTTCTGTACTTAAATCATTAAAGATATAATTCAATAAAAAATATATACACTTTTCATTACAATATTTCAACTAAAATGTAAAACAGGTAGTTGGATATATTTAGTGCTTAGGAAACTTTGAGTAGTATATTCTTTGGAATTATTTTAGTTTTTAAAAGCATCCCTTGGTGTTTTTATTCAGCTACTGATGTGATCCAGTATCATATTGATATGGCAATGGTGTCAAAAGAGGTTCCAGAGGTTGGAAAAGGTCAATTTACCGAAAGCCGAGGGTTTTACAGTCGTGACAGGTTTGGTGTATCAGTTTTGGAAAAAACACCAGTCCAAACTGAAAAAATCAGTTATTCGCCCATTTCTAACACAGTGTTGAAAAAGATAATATATGCTGAGGTTTTTTATGTTTATTCTGTTAGCAGATTAATAGACCTCTGAGAAATGGAGCACTGCATGTTTCCTGAGATAACCAAGTTTGGCTTTACTTGTAAAATAGAACCCGATAAACAATGCCTTTGGTGGATGGTCCTCTAAAGTAGTCATCATAGATATAAACAATTGGCAAAACTTAACTTACATGATAAAGCAAAAGATGTTGAAAATGAATTTAACTCTTTACCCAACATAACGACCAAAACCGGCCAGCGCTGTTCTCAAAAATCGCCAATTAATTTTCAAAATATTTTCATTTTTTGTCTCAAAAACATAGGTTGAGCTCGTTCCAACGAGGGGTCATAACCTATGTTTTTGAGACAAAAAATGAAAAAATTTAGTTATTCAAGAATTTTTTTTGCAAGTGTCATCTGCTTTTTGTAAAGGGTTAACTGGTTGAGTGCTACAAGCCACTATCGTGGCTGTATTGGAAGCCACTTTAGTGGACTTGACACTGTATACATTAGCTTGATGTTTGCTCAGCAGTCGAAGAAAAGTTTTATATAAAATTGTTTGGTTGCAATTTATTGGAGAATGAATATTAGCACTCCAATAAATTGTAACAAAACAATTAAGAACAAAATCTTGGTAAACTAAAGGTACTTTTTCTGGTAATGTGGTATCATTGAAAAAAAATACCCATTTTTCAAATCACATTTAAAAGATAATTGAGCACTCCACCAGTTGAACACCAAAAAATAAAAACAAAATATGTTATTCAGATACTGTGATTTTTTTCCAAAACACAGCTTATAATCCTGAATGTAATGAGCACATGAGTTGTTGAAAGATTGGTTGTAGACTGTTGCACTAAAAAAAAAAAAAAATAGGTTTGAAATATTCAGGGCTGAGAGTTTTCCTATTTTTCTGTGAATGTCGGAAAGCTAATTTGTTCACTCTGTTTTATTCATCATCTGCAGTACGGAGAATTATTGTCAACAGAGCTCTAAGAGCTCAGTTGAACCCAATGCGATAGGTTAAATTATTTATATTGAAGGTGATAAATAATAAACCTTAGTTACCAGAGATAACATGTATAACTGGAGTCCATG
Source organism: Pictodentalium vernedei (assembly GCA_031216915.1). NCBI lineage: Eukaryota > Metazoa > Mollusca > Scaphopoda > Dentaliida > Dentaliidae > Pictodentalium > Pictodentalium vernedei. The sequence continues at coordinate 247,416,849 of CM062291.1, forward strand.
TGTTTCAAAAAGCAACTTCAATGATATTTATAAAGTGAATATAGTTGTTGCATATTTGGACACTGGCCAGAATTTATCCTAAATCTACATAAAGTGAGGACTGCAGTGGATTATTTGTACTGTGATCATACAGAAGTTGAATTGAAGAAACAACCTGAAACAAAAGCTTGTTGATCTAGATGAATTAAGATTTAAAGTTAATTGGTAGAGTGCTAAATTATTTTCCAAAGGTGATTTGTTGCACAAGTATTTTATCAAAGATACCAGGAGCCTTAGTTTAGTAAGATTTTGTTCATAGATATTTGTCTTATTACAATTCATTGGAGAGTGTCTGTTGGCGCTCTCCAATAAATTGTAACAAAACAGTTTCATATAAATACTTTTTCTATCACTGATCCTGTGGGAACCCCGGGAAGTGAGGCAGTGCTTGTTTACTGTGGTGAACAAGCTCCATTTTACCGGTAAAATAGGACCCAGTCACTGATGCTTGGGGTGCAAGTCCTCTAAAATAGGCGACATGGGGTATAAACGATTGACTGACCTTGGCTTTATCTCCATGTTGTGGTCACGATTAGCTATTTTGCATCACGTGACCTTGCTAACCCTGCTTGTGCGGAGTTAGTATGTTGGGGAGCTGACAGTTGCTCGGTGGTTCTCTCCGGGTACTCTGGCTTCCTCCACCCGTAAAACTGTCATGGTCATGATTAGCCATTGTGCAGAAATATGTGACCTTAAACACCAGTAAATAAATAAATAAATATGTGACCTAAAATACCAATAAATAAATAACTATAAATTTCTTCCACTGAGCAAACAACAAGGTAACACATACAGTGTAAAGCCACCATAGTTGCTCTCATCACTTGGATAGTAGCTTCTAGCACTTGACCCTGGTGTTGCTAACATATCTGAATATTTCAGAAAAATATTACTGATATTGCCTGCATTTTGTTTGGTAAAAGATAAGAGGATGTTTATAGTATCTTAAAAACTGGGGCATATAAAGCATTGGAGCATTTTAAGTGCTGATTACTTGAGTTCTGTCAATTTGATGATTTGCTGTACTCTTGTTATTTTGTTAATTAATTGATCTCATTGTTATGGCTTTCATGGACTGTAAATAAACTTTCTAGAAATAAATGTTTGAATTTTTGTTATTTCCTGTAGTGGTACAATTTTTTTTCAAGCCTTGTTAAAAGGTTTCATGTTTTCTGGACTGGTTTTCCTGTTCTTGCCATTAAAATCAGGGAGAAGGGCAGTAGTGTTGCCCATGTCCATCACGTTCTCATCAATCTTATACATTTTTACAGATTTGGTTTTTGCCTGATATAATGCTTTGAACCATGATGATATGTATCTTCCATGTCAGTTCACTGGAGGCAACTGGAAGAGTCCATATTTATTATTTGGAGATAGACCAATTACTATTTTCAATGTGCAGTCTTGGGGCTGCACGTTGAAAATATTGATTGGTCTACCCCACACTTTAACTCAGCAGCCATCCTACTAAATGAAAATATGAAATATCTTGTTTCTGGACTGGAAAAGAGGCTGCTTGGGTTCAAAGGGTTAAGTTCTTCACGAAGTTGAAATAAAGTACAGTGAACTTTAGGCTTTTTTTTCTCTTTCTTTTTTCTATCAGACCAAAGTTTGAGGTACTTCCCCTTTATCTGTTCATGTTATTTGACACACTCAACAAAAACATGGAATATTTGAGGGTGGGGAGGGGCAGGATGAAATTCAGTCCCTTATGAGAGCAATGCAGATTCAAAGGGGTTTTTTTTACATGTCGGTTTTAATATCAACTCCTGTATCAAATACCCCTGTTTCAAATTTCAGAAATATCATCTCCCAATAAAAACTATATCTCAAAATGTATGGCTGTCCTGGGAAATTCTCAACTGTTATGTCTGAACTCAGAGGTGACATTCATTTTTAACACCTCCCCCCCCCCCCCCCCCCACCTCCATGGCTCTGTTTACTGTTAAAATAAGAGACCCAGTCTCCAGTGCGTCGGGCGGAAATCCTTTAAAATGGGCAACATGAGAGTATAAATGATTGACTAAGGTTGACTATACCTCCATGTTGTGGCCATAATTAGCCATTGTAAAGAAATATGTGACCTTAAACACCAATAAATAACTAGAGAATTGTAATTTGTTGGACAAATTACGGGCTTTCCCAACTTTACAATGTGAAAATGCAGACTACATATAGCAAAGCAAAGTGTTTGAAATTAACCATTTCAAAAATGATAGACAAAAAGCATCCCAAGTTGGCTAATTTTGACATTCTCTCACGGTTCTCTTATTAACACCCTCATTTTGCTTGTGAGTAATCTTGAGATTAAAAAGTAAACAGTAACTTTCTTCTACAATCATTGTTGCATCTATCCATACCAAAATAATTGCAACAACAACCTTGCAATTAGAGGATATGAGTACAGATATTTGCAAAATTCACTGAAAATCATTTTTTTTTCTGACAGTACTATTCTTTACATGGCCAAAGCTTATGTTGTGTTAATCCCCAAAGCATAATTTACAGCAGAGGATTTGTTCATTAGGCATCTCTACCTATAGCAAAACAAAGTGTTTAGAATTAATCCTTTCCAAAATGACAGGAAGATGCAACCACAGTTAGCTAATTTTGGCCATTTACTCTTACTCTCATTTACTTGAGGGTTAAAGATGAGATTAAAAACTAAACAGTAACATTCTTCTGCAAGCATTGTTGCATCTATGCACACAAAAATAATTGTTACAACAACCTCGTAATTATGAGAAATTTGCCCTTGAAGTTAGTAAATCTTGAAGATAAAATGATATATTCATATCATTTGTGGCCAACAGGGGTTAATTTTGAAATATTTGTGTGGTGATTTTAGTGTATCATATTATGCTCTTAATGTATGAACGTCAATCACAGACTGAGTGTCTGAAAAGAGGCATGGATCAATCTTGAATCTTGGTATTTGAATGAACATGTACAAGTTGAGGGTACTCCAATTCAAGACCTGACAAATGGGTGAGGATTAAAACTTGGAATAAAGCATATAACAGCAGAATTGTTCTTGGATGAATGCCCTGTTTTCTCATTGGAAAGGTTTTGAGACAATGTGGCTCCAGTGCTGAGAAAGTGCATGTAAAAGTTGGCGAAAACAACAATTATTCCGACAGTACCCTTTTGAGAAGTCCCATCTCTGCAAAGGGTTAAACTTTTAATAATAACATATAGAACAAAGTTTGTCATACTCTGACTGCTGCATGCAGCTATACAAAACATTCAGAGCTCAATCAATTGAAAATGGAGACAATCGTCACCTAAATTTACTAAATTCTGAAAAAAATGGAGTTTTTTTGGATGGTACCTACTTTTATGCAACCAGAATGGGATAGGGTTAAACTTTACAACAAAACTTACAACAGCAAATATGCTCAATAGTCCATTGTGAATACGTACATGAAAAGTGTTTGAAATTAAGCCTTTCCAAAATAATAGAAAATGCAACCAAAGTTGGCCAATTTTGGCATTTTCAAGCGGTACTCTTATTCTTGCCCTCATTGTGCTTGAGGGTTAAATCTGAGATTAAAAAGTAAACATTAACTTTCTTCCAAAATCATTGTTGCATTTATCCATACCAAAATAATTGTTACAACAACCTTATAATTAGAGAAATGTGTCCTTGAAGTTGGTCAATTTGGAAGAAAAAAGCCATATTAATGTCATTTTTGGCCAATGGGGGTTAATATTGAAAGATTTGACTGGTGATTGTGGTGCATCATATTATGCTCTAAATGTGTGGAAAATTTGAGCTAAATAACTGTTTTGAGACTTTCGAAAAATGTTAAAATTTTGAAAGTTTTGGCAGAACATTTTGAAAATACGCGTTTTCACAGACATGACGAATTTCACTAGATTTTATGACATTTCATAAGTATGCCAAATTTGGTTAAAATCGCACAGCTTGTTTTTTCACGTCAGAAAAAATAGAGAAAAGAAAAAATTTGAAAAAGAAGAATAACAAGAATTTTCCCCAAACTGGGTTTGTGAAAGCCTAAAAATTGCCAATCCCCCTATATCGAGCAGCAAACATCAGTGAACGAGATACCTGTTTTCTCCCATTCTCTGCCTTTTGAGAAAGTGAGTAATACGTACTTGTGGCCAGAGTGGGACGCGTATTTGTTGAGACTACCGTTTGTCTCGCTGGGTATAAGAGACGGCGGAAGCTCGATAAAAGTGGGTGTCCACTTTTCAAGGATTCCATAGTTTGGCCCAGTAGGAGAAAATTCACAATCCAATATCGGAAAATGTACCGTGACACACCATAGTTTCTCGTTTAAATGATCATGCTACGATGTGCTTACTTTCCGGCAGTGGTGCCACCACAGGGAGCCCGGGCCCACCACTTGTCCCTCGCCCCCTCCCCTCCCCCCCCCCCCCCCCCCCATCAAACTTCAAATTACTAACTGACTGCAGTTTTCCCACCCAATATCACACCCGCAGAGGGCACACAACAATATACATCATATAGCGGGGGAGGAATTCGCTAGAATTGTGCACTTGGTGATACCTTCCTGAAATTTGGCATGATGTAAGGGTAGGCATCAGAGATTTCAAAATCGATCGGCTACAAGTTGGCACCATCCTCTAGCCACCACTAGCAGCGAAATCCAAAATGGCCGCCAAGCGGATCGAAAAAAAGCTATTTTCGCCGATCGCACAACTGAAGCTCCAAACCTAACACCATACATGTGCTGTAATTGATGTGAATGATGGAGTGAAGCCCTTGGAACAAGTTGGGGGGAAGATTAATGGATAATGGGATCAGAATTTCCGTCGATGTGTGCGTCTGTGTGTCTGACTGTCAGTATGATCGTCCGTCCGTAGATAAATTAGTGTTGAATGTTTCTCGGGAATGCAATGGTCAAATGAACATGGTATGAGAGATTCCTGTCAACACATGAACAAGGGTACTCGATAGTATGCAGCAGTGGGGATACTTGGACATTTGATAATCCAATTAAAGTGACAGTCTATTCTCAACTTCCGGCATTTTCGATAGATTTATTTTCTAAGAAAATAAAACTATCAAATTTCTAGAGGAGTTCTGGTTCAATCTCAACACCATAGCGACACGTCTGCCAGCAAGGGCAGTGCTGGAATGAACTCGGGATGCATTAGTTCCCGTTGTTAATTATACAATGTTATCTTGCCAGTATAGAACATTGGCAAAATGGGACTAGAAGGGGTGAGTGTATGTTTGCAGTCATTCGAGGTACAGGAATATTTTTTGACTACAAGTAGTATTCTTCATTTTCGGCCAGTTAAGATGTGGTGTGTTCCAAGTCAGGATTAATGTTGCCGACACTTAATGCCCATCCCTCATGGTATGCTACTTTACCAGGGATATAGAGATATAGCCACCACTGGGAGCCAAAACATGACCTTTGATGTCGATGAGTGGTCGAAATGTTTTAGCGAATAACTTATCGAAATATGATCCGGTATGGCAATTTGATACCTTACGTTAGATTTATTAGATCAACTCAGGTATGGATTCATTGAGACATGAGTGCGCTACAAGATGAAGGATTTCCAAGTTGATTTGCTATGGAGTAGGAACTGACTAGTCACATGTGGCCTATGGCCAGAGAAAGACAAGGATACCATAGATGAACACACGGGTGAACGAAGGTATCAACTGTTGTACAGAGGCAAAATAGTTGGGGATATTGTATCATGCTATGCATGAATTAACACCGTCTTGTGCAGTAAATAACAGACTATTTTCCGAAATCTAAAACTGTATTCCTATACCCCGGACAATGTAGCAAGCCACATGGGATGAACATTTGTTAGCAAAATCAACTCAACTAGAAACATGACATGTGTTAACTGGCCGAAAATGGAAAAAAAAATACCAGAATAGGAGATGACTGGTCCTAACATGACAGTATACTACTCAATATTGTTACAACAGCCACCTTCACACTTACACAAAGGTGTGCACCTTAATCCAGCTTTCAAGCATTTGCAATTGCCCTTGCAGGCCTTGGCACAACTACAGTGGAGCATCAGTGCACATGCAGCACTTGCGTCTCCTAGGTGAGTCCAAAATGGGACCAGAATATTGAGACGTGGATTCCACTCCCATCCGTACTGTGATGGGTCTGGCACACATAAGTGTTTCTGCAGAGCACGATGCCAAATGAAAGATGACACAAGAATTACCCTTTTTACATGTTGATACAGAGCTGCTTTGGTGGGCGGGATGTTTTCCATAGACTTAAGGCCATGTGTGAACATATGCCGTCTCGCATCATTGACACGTGTACTGACACAACTGTTACTGTACATCTGTATGGTAAGTTTTTCGATATGCTGCATATGAGGGGAATCCTCTGAAAAGACTTGCGGATTCTCAGTCAATTCTATCATCATTTCAGTTGATGCGGGAAAATTCATCCATGCATTCCATCCTGTCTTCTTCCCAATGCCGAGCATGCTGGATGTTACATCACAACCTGTGAAGGCGTGGAAGAAAGTCAGGGCCTTACAGTAATCAGGTCCAAGTTGTGAAGCTATCTCATGAATTGGCATATCTTTATATGCCTTTCCAATTCCAAACCCAATCCACAGCTCACTGAGTCCAAGGTCACGGAATGTTGCGAAATGGTGCAAAGACAGAATGACGACATCAGAATCAACCGTGCGAAGAAAAGCTATTTTGTGACCTTGTGAGACTGCATGGTTGAGATGAAGCATCATGCGCGTGTCTGCTTCCTCGTGGTTCGATGGAGATATGTCACATAAGCTAACATCCTTATTGCATAGTACATATTCTCCTGATGTCGTTAACAACTGGTACTCGGATGTTGATGTTAATTTCAGCAGTTCAGCAGACAGGAACTTGAAAAATTCGTCTTTATTCTCACTAACTTTCAAGAATGCCTGCCAATTCTTCCCTTTAGGTAAAGGGACGTTCTCGGACACCCGTATCAACCTAACTGCTGTCTCACCGAGGCGTTTTGCTCGCGTCTGATTCTTCAAACTGCCTTCGGGGTAACAGTCATAGATCGCATCAACCCTTGTGGTGTTCGTGTTAATCAGAGATTCGATGTATGGCAATAATTGCAATCGAGCATATTCTCCAAACAGATCCGCTTTCTGTGGTTTGATTACATGGACTACAGCAGGCATATCCAAGATGACAACTGAAGCTTGTCTAGCTGCTGAATTCTTCCCTTGTGCAGGAATAGCTGGTAAACAATTGAGAATTTGAGATTTTGTCCCACTCCGTAGCTTACCTCTATCGGATAATGCTGGCGGATCACGTGCATTCTCGTGCATGAAAAACTCATCCATGTTTGAATCAGGCCGGGCTTGCAGTGAAACGAACATCTGGGTAACTATTGCGGCAGTTGCTTTACTTGACATGAGTTTGTCTCGGCCTTTGTCCAGGTTGGCTGGGGGTGGGTTAAGGAAGGTATATATATTTGCCTTGGGAATAACATCATTCAGGGGTACGGTGCATTCCACAAGCCTTTCCTTCAAGAAAGTGGAATATAAATGCTTGCCCCTTTCGGGTAATGACCGTAAACTCTTACTAACTTCGGGGTCCATATATTCACCAGTATCTAATGTCACCAGCTGACCACTAGTTTCATCATAAGGGTTGATAATGAGTCCCTGATTCACCAGATCGAGGAGAGATTTCAATTGATTCAGAAATTTTTTCTGCTCTGATACCGAACTTTCCGGGTGTTCCGTGTTATCTGATGATGTTGTGTGGAAACTTGCATATTCATACTCATCTATAACACGCAGAACTTCTGACCTTGAAAGCTCAATAACGACTTTCTCTTCAGCCTGGCCATAGAGACCTTTTGGACCACTGTCTTCTTTGAGTAGTTGGATACTATGTTCTTGGCTCTGATCTAAACCCATCATACTGAACTTCCTCTCACTACGCTGGACCACAAAATGGCCTTCCATGAATTTGTTGTGGATTGAAGGATGCCGCCTGGGTAGCTGAGACATGTCTCTCAGAAATACGGGGACCCACCGACAATAATTTGTATGTCCTAGGGCAAAAAAGTAACTGCACAACTCATCGATAGAACACAGTGTACCAGGCCAGTTACCGATTCGTTGGTTCCGAACGAATTGACAGCTTGTCAAGAGAAAGTTCCGAACGATTTCACCCCAATAGCGCGCAGTTGGAGATTGTGAAAGAATCCTCTGTTCCCACATTTCAAATGACTCATGGGGCCCAGTCTGCTGACAGTAAATCTCATAAGCATTCTTTCTGAGGATCTCAAGCCAAGCTAGAGTGAGAAGATATGCCTGTCGCGTCCTCTTGACATGTTTCCCACCAAGTAGGGATGATGCTACACCGGGTGTGAATATCTTTGCGAGGTGAAACATTCGCTCCCAACCAGAACCACCCATAAGCTTACCACCAGCTTCTTGGGTGCACATTTCAAGATGCAGGAATCCAATCATACACACCATTCGATCCTCACCTATCTCCTCTGGGAACAGCCATTGACATTTTTTCTGCCTGGCATACAACGGACAGTCACCTTCAATGACAGGTATCTGGCCGGGGTTTACGAAAGCAGTAGCTTCCCTGACCACATACATAGCATGCTTCTGCATACTGAGTGAGTCCGCTTTCTGCTCACTGAAAACAGGGAATACCCCAATAACTGCACGAGGTTTGACATTGTCTTGATCTTCATGTTTTGAAAAGAAGCCTGAAAAGGTCACAGGGACTTCATCAAGCTGCCAGCTGCCATCAACCTTCCCTTTATTGCTGATCTGTGACACATGAGACAACCAGTCATTCTCTCCCACGTTCAAATCTGCATATTCATTGGGCCGTACATTACATTCATCTGGAGATTCAAGCCTGATGTCCCCACCAAAGTCTTCAACGAAAGGAACAAATGCATAGTCGTCTGGGAGTTCAATTTGTGTGTCTTCTGGAACATCTAAACTCAGTGGTGGGGGATCAGTACCCACATTGTCCCTGCTCAGTTGACCAATGAGTGTGATGGACGTACCATGCATATCAGATCTACCAGATACATCAATGTTATCAGTGGTTCCTATCGAGAAAACATTACGTTTGCAGTTAGCTGGGACTACAACACCTTCATTCTTGAACCGCAGTGAAACAGCTCTCGCGAAACTCCTGCGAACATCCATTACGCGATCATAAGAGACAGAGAGTCCCATTTGATGAAAATCTCTGATAAGATTTTTCATACGATCATGGGCATGCAACTTCAAACCCACATAAAGAGGCATTGGAGTTTCTCTGTCACGTCTCTGGTGAACATTTTGTGCATGTTCGGAGCGTTTCGCTGAATTGCTGATCAACATCTGTGAAATAGTACAAGCCACTCGAGTCTTGGCATTAACAGTCTCATCATCGCCTAAGTTCTGTATACTACATGTGCCCTCAAGTAGAACTCTAAGAAGAGTCAGGAGTGAGTTGGGTACAGGCTCGCTCAAGCAATAAGATGAAAATGATCCCGTGAAAGGAGCTTGAGATATGAGTATGTGTTTACGCAGAAGAAGACCCACATCAACTATCTTTTTTGCCTCTTCCTCAGACACTATACGAGTTAAAGATTCGGACAACAAGGAGCCAACTCGAAACCTACTTGAAATAAACACATCTCTACCCTGTGTGAAGGCGTCCCAGCCATCGCCCAATTTCTGCAACAAATGTTCTTTGAATCGAGTGGAATGTATTTCTTCACTAAGCCAATCAGAACCGACTTGCTTCAACCTCCGACTGTACAGATTCTTGAGATCGACAAGCTTCATCGCGGAATCGTTGTGTTCAACAAATGTTATGAGCTCTGCCATAACGAGAGGGTCATAGGGCAGGCCTGACGCGGAATGTTCGGCGTTCTTCGACTTTTTAGATTTAGCCGCTCGTGCTTCATTGGCAAGCTTACAATAACAGGTTTTGTGATAGTAAAGATCACTAGCAGCGGAATCAAATGCTGCATTGACCCGAGAAAAAACAACCCAGTTCTCGGCTTCCTTTGCCATAATTTTGAGTTTATTGTTATCAGACATTGATCTGCAAATAGGCTCACTGCTGTCACCTTCGCGTTTGTGACAATAAACACACTGGGGCAGTTTCCTGTCACAGCCAGATTCAAAACTTGTCCGTGTTCTTTTAGGACTCAGCGTGGAGCAGGATGCCACTGCCTCATTTCGCTCTCGCTTGTGTAGCACGCGCTGTACGATGTGAGTCCGAATACTGTCACGGCATGTCTTATGATATATTGCCTTATTCGTCAACAGTGACATCGACATACACTCATCACTCTCTCTCATCAAACAATCAATGGTCAAATTATATGGAAGCTCAACGCCATTATCTAGGAAGCGCGTTATGTCTTCCTCAATAGCTTTATAGGCGTCATGAAAACGAGATTCTCTATACGGACGCATCAATTTCTTGGAACTGTCTTGCTGGCAAAAGCAACAACGTTCCCAGTCAGTACTAGTCCGTACACGAAGAGGATTCTCACTCATTCTGTGAATGATTTTTGTGAACAATCGCGTTCTCGAATTAATTTCGACAGACAAATCAGAATTGCTTGCGGAATTACGCCAAACAAGAGATTGTATGGCAAAGAGACTGCTTCATAATATAAAGAGCGTTGTTTCTCCGGGATCAGCGTCATTCAGGTTTGCCTGAATGACGCTGATCCCGGAGAAACAACGCTCTTTTCAAGTTCCAAGAAATTGATGCGTCCGTATAGAGAATCTCGTTTTATTCTACATCATCTCCCACGTCTGTTTCCAACACGTGCGTGGATCAGAGTTCACTTTCGCGCCCTTACAATCGGATGTATAGTCGGTAGACCGTCGAAAAGGAGGTTCCCTTCAGCCGCTGGCAGCCATTTTGGATTGTGCCGCTACTGGTCGCCACCGGTCGGTGTCAACTTGTAGCCGATCGTTTTTGAGAACCTCATAGCCTACACTAACAGTGTGCCAAATTTCAAGAAGGTATCACCAAGTGCACAATTCACCTGTATGTGACGAATTCCTCCCCCGCTAATATCAGGTATTGTAAAAACACTCAGGTATCGCTCCCATGGTGTCCAAATATGAAAATTTTCCCTGGGTAGATACCCCAGACCCCCCCCCCCCCCACACACACACACAAACGGGAGGGGGACACCCTTCTCCCCAGTTCAGCGATCTGAATGTAGTGGCCACTACAGGGGAGTATCCACAACGTTCAGATCGCTGAACTAACTCCTCTAGCTCAGGACTGCGGCGTTCGGGAGATGCCTTCGGCATCTCAACCTTGCCCCCCCCCCCCCCCCCTACACACACACACCCATATCTTACTTACCCCCCCCCCCCCCCCAATTGAAATCCTGGTGTCACCACTGTGGAAGAAACGGACTAAAGCGACCGAAGGTGGGATTCTTTGGCCAAATGTTGTTTGGGTTTGCAAATACATTACAGGAATTCTCGAATATTGACAGTTTGCAGACGACCATTTTAACTCATTATGTAACCGCGTAACATGCCTATGGAATAAAAGTGGAGGGGCACTTGTAATTTGCCCCCCCCCCCCCCCCAACCCGCTACCTCTGTTGGGTGTAGATGTGATACGGATGAATCTTACACACGCGCAAAATTGGGCGAGACTCGAGGTTTGCATCGTGTTGGCGCAAATCTCTCGCCACACGGGTGAGATTTTGTCCTATCCCTCAGCTAAAACCAATCGTCGATACTTTTTGACATCACTGGGGTTCAAAGATTTGTCATGTGTAACATCCGTTCTACCTCATAGCGGACAAGTCCCGTGTTTTCTGCAAATCACCCCCCACCCCCACAGGGCGGGGGGGGGGGGGGCTCATCTCACACCCAAAACTCATCGTGGGTATTTTTCCTCTCGCCCAAATGCCATCATGATATCATTTGGGTTCTGAGAATAGTCATGTTGAAAACCAGTCTACCAAATAGCCGGTCGGTTGTTTGCAACATACGCCGAAGGAGTGATGCAAACTTAAGAATATGGATATTACAAACTTAAAAATCAAACTGCATTCTGCACAAAGCCAACCTTAACCCTTTACCCAACGTAACGATCAAAGCCGGCCAACGCTATTCTCAAAAATCGCCAATTAATTTTCATTATTTTTTCATTTTTTGTCTCAAGTATATAGGTTATGACCCCTCTTTGAAACGAGCTCGTCGAGCTTGTTACAGTGAGGGGTCATAACCTATGTTTGGAGACAAAAAATGAAGAAAATTAGTTCTTCAAGAATGTTTTTGCAAGTGTGGTCTACTTTTCATGTTAGGAAAAGGGCTAACATCCCATAGAAACTGATTCCAAAATACGCCAATTTTAAGTAGGGAATTTTCATTTAATTCAACTAGAAATTTAATAAATTAATTTTAAATAAGATGAAACTGTGCAAGTCTCTTGCCAAGAATATTCGATCGAATTAAAAAACTCAAGATCACCGGCTTGAGGCTTTTGAAAAAAAATACGACAAAATGATTTCCACTTTACATTTGCAAGCCAACAAACTGAAATGGAGAGGTGGCGCATGCGTTTAGAAAGCTTAGAACGACAATCAGAAACGGGTCTAATAGTGGGAAAGCGTTGAAATCTTTTGATCATTTTTCCTTTCAAACTTTTACTCTATTTCTTACTATTAGACTCGTTTCTGATAGTCGTAAAATTATCATTTTTGTGGTCTAAGGGAGATAACTCGAATGAATTTTCGCGTTTTTAACGATGATTTTTTCAATTGGACCATAAATGGAGTTTTATCAGTTTCCTGGTAGAAAAGCCGGTTTTATCGGGCGATTTTAAGGGGATTTCTCCCCCGTTCTACTACCATCTTATCAAATAATTGTATATAGTGATTTTGCTAGATAAACTGTATCATTTTTATAGCGGATAAACATCCCTGAGATCCCTGTTTGGATGAAATAAATAAACTCGTAATTACAAACAGAACGCAAATCAAGAGGCGTTTGGTTTATTTAAGGCCTTCAATACATTATTTATATTATTATTTTCTTGTCTATCCCGAATAAAACGTTCGATTCAGCATATGTGACTGGCAGAACATCACACAATTTAAATTCGATAATGATACTTGTTGGACTCGAACAGTAAACCTTCAGACTTCATGACCAATAAGTTACCGCTGCGCCAAGTGACAACATTGAAAATAGAAGAAAACGAGTCAATAAAACTACCATCCAAACAGAAAACAGATTAAAGTTGTTCTGTTTACCGCTTACAGAGAAAATACAAAACGACGGCACGGGGAATCGAACCGTCGACCCTTAGCTTTGAAATCCAGCGAGTCACCACGGATCTACAAACACACGTAAATTCACCTTTCAAAATTTTCACATGAAGTCATTCAATCCGTATCTGAAGTCATTTACAGCTCCTATTTCCAATGACTTCATATGGGAATTTTACATCGATTGTTGATGTGTGTTTGTGGTTTAGTGGTAGATCGTTGGATTTCAAATCTGGGGGTCTGCGGTTCGATTCCCGCTCACGACAGCACACACATAATCTAAAATTTTTCTGTTGGCAACACATATAAAAACTTTTCTTGCATTCTTTTTAATTGTATTTTTATTGACTCGTTTTCTTCTTTATTTGATGTTGCTACTTGGCGCAGGGGTAACTTATTGGTCTTGTAACCTGAAGAGTAGAGATTCGAGTCCAACAACCTTCAATGTCTAATTTAAATTGTGAAATTTCACCTCTATGCTTGGCTTGTGACAGTGCTGTGGACTTTTATCACGTACATATGTTCAGTTCATTACTTTATTCAGCATAGACAAGAAAACGAGCAGAAATATATCGTCGGCTTCAATTAAACAGCGTTGTGTTTGTGACTGCGAGTTTCTTTATTTCATTGAAATAGTGATCTTAAGGATTTTTGTCCGTTATAAAATTTACAACATATTGTCCAGCATCCCCAGATAACATTTATTGACCTAACGGTGGTAAAATGAAAGAGGAATCGTCCTTAAATCGTCGGAGAAAATCAGATTTTTAACAAAGAAATTGTCAAAACTCCGTTTGTGGTGCTATTCAGAAAACCATCGTTAAAAACACGAAAATGCGTTCGAGTTATCTCCCTTAGACCACAAAAATGAAAATTTTGCGACTATCAGAAACGAGTCTAATAGTAAGAAATAGAGTAAAAGTTTGAATGAAAAATTGATCAAAAGATTTCAACGCTTTCCCACTATTAGACTCGTTTCTGATTGTCGTTCTAGGCTTTCTAAACGCATGCGCCATCTCTCCATTACAGTCTGTTGCTTCTAAATGTTAAGGGGAGATTATTTTGTCGTATCTATTTCATCTTTTGATTCATGTCCCATACAAAAATAATTGAATTGTTCTTTCATATGAAGCCTTCAGGTGGCTTTTACGGCTAAATCTTTACTCTTGTTTTTTTCTCTCCTTTTTTGGACGTCGAAATAAAGAACTGCGAATATGACCGTGCAACTTTTTCGATGATCGGACAATTGATGCTTTGGTTGAATAAAACAAATTTCTTGGATGAGTTTAAGTTTCATTTGAGTTACAAATTATAAATTCTGTAAATTGTAATAGAGGTCAATGAACAATGCCAAGGAAGACATGATTGACTAATACGCTGTGAGAAGACTTCGCTGCTGAGAATTTTGGCATTTTAACAGATTATACAGGATTAAATTGGTATAAAAATCTATACCCAATGACGTAGGATGCATTTCCCACACTTCATGGAGGGGGGGGGGGGGGGGGGGGCGAGCAAACCATGCAGGCCTGGCATTCTTTAGGAGTGCAGGAGTGCTGAACGCCTAGAAAAAAAATGAGGAGGGCAATGTTTTGCACCCCTTGATTTTCTGGAATGTCAGACCTGTTTGGGGCTGTCTTTAAAATCTATCATCATTTTGTCCCCTGAGTTTCAATGTGTTCTCTGTGCCTACTGGCACAGAGAACACATTAGAACTCAGGGGACGATTTGTCAATATTGCATTGATTCGAAATAATTAATGACCCATTCTATGTCGCATTTCGATAGATTTTGAGCGAAGAAGACAGTTACATAAGAATTGAATGCAACATTTTGAATAATGAGATGTGTGCGCCAATTTTTCCAATATGTAGCTGAATGTAGTACAATTTTCCAGTCACAATATTAATACCTTGAAGTGAATATAACCAAAATAGCATACAAGTTTTTGTATTGAAAATTTCAGGTGCAATTGCACTCCCAAGCAATCTGAGGATGGCAACTGTTTTGCACTCCTTGATTTTCTAGACTGCCAGGCCTGACCATGGGTATCAACACGGTCATCTGTCTGTCTGTCTGTCTGTCTGTCTGTCTGTCTGTCTGTCTGTCTGTCTGTCTGTCTGTCTGTCTGTCTGTCTGTCTGTCTGTCTGTCTGTCTGTCTTACGAGAGATACATTGTGGGTCTATTCTTAAGTACAATCGACCATTCCGAGGTTTTTTGACGTTGTGGGGTTAACCCCACAAATCACTTGTGTTCTATGCACATAATAAGACGTTGTGAATCGTTTAAAAATGAAGAGAAAATATGTACCCACAAGGGGGTGTCTGTGGTCTGTTGTTTTTGTGTCTGTTGTCTGTACTTAACCTGTTAAGTCACATTGTGGGTCGATTCTTAAGTACGGATAGGTCATTATGGGGTGTCTGCCAACCATTATGGGGTGGGGGCATTCACCCCACAATGAACAGACACAAAAAAATTCACAATGTAGCTGTCTGTCTGTCTGTCTGTCTGTCTGTCTGTCTGTCTGTCTGTCTGTCTGTCTGTTGTCTGTCTGTCTGTCTGTCTGTCTGTCTGTCTGTCTGTCTGTCTGTCTGTGTCTGTCTGTCTGTCTGTCTCTATTAAGTTGGGAGGGCACACGTGTCATCTGTGTCACCATCGGCTCATACGTCTCTAATTATATATGATATGTAATCTATTTACACCAGTTAAAGTTCAATACGATCACAAGAATCTGTGTGTGATGAGGAAGAAACTAAGCAATTTACTCACTTGTTCGATCGCATAGATTACCTGTCTGCTTGGGAGATGAGGTGATGTGGAATGCCCGACGGGTAATGACGACACTGAACAAAACTGAATGGATATTAAGACAGAAAACAAAGACGGTGGTGGACGGGAGATATCATTCAACTATCCTAGTAGTGTTTTTCCCCTGTATTTCAAGTGCATCGAGGACAACCAAACACCAGCTAGAGAATTGTAATTTGTTGGACAAATTACGGGCTTTCCCAACTTTCCAATGTAAAAATGCAGACTACATATAGCAAAGCAAAGTGTTTGAAATTAACCATTTCCAAAATGATAGGCAAAAAGCATCCAAAGTTGCTAATTTTGGCATTCTCTCACGGTTCTCTTATTCATGCCCTCATTTTGCTTGGGGGTTAAATCTTGAGATTAAAAAGTAAACAGTAACTTTCTTCTACAGTCATTGTTGCATCTATCCATACCAAAATAATTGCTACAACAACCTTGCAATTAGAGCAAATGAGTACAGATGTTTGCAAAATTCACTGAAAATCAATTTTTTTTCTGACAGTACTATTCTTTACATGGCCAAAGATTATGTTGCGTTAAGCCCCAAAGCATAACTTACAGCAGAGGATTTGTTCATTAGGCATCTCTACCTATAGCAAAACAATGTGTTTAGAATTAACCCTTTCCAAAATGACAGGAAGATGCAACCAGTAGCTAATTTTAGCATTTTCGGATGGCACTCTTACCCTCATTGTGCTTGAGGGTTGAAGATGAGATTAAAAACTAAATAGTAACTTTCTTCTGCACACATTGTTGCATCTATGCATACAAAAATAATAGTTACAACAACCTTGCAATTTGAGAAATTAGCCCTTGAAGTTAGTCAATCTCGAAGATAAAATGCTACATTTATTATCATTTGTGGCCAATAGGGGTTAATTTTAAAATATTTGTGTGGTGATTTTAGTGTACCATATTATGCTCTAAAGGTGTAAACATCAATCACAGACTGAGTGTCTGATAAGAGACGTGGCAGAATCTTGAATCTTGGTATTTGAATGAACATGTACAAGCTGAGGGTACTCCAAGTCAAGGCACGACAGCTGGGTGAGGGTTAACACTTGGAATAAAACATATAACAGCAAAATTGTTCTTGGATGAATGCCCTATCTTCTCATGGAAAACGTTTTGAGAAAATATGGCCCCAGTGCTGAGAAATTGCATGTAAATGTTGGCGAAAATAACAATTATTCTGACAGTACCCTTATAGGAAGTCTCAAATCTGCCAAAGGTTAAACTTTTAATAATAACATATAGAACAAAATTTGTCATACTTTGACTGCTGCATGCAGCTACAGAAAACATTCAGAGATCAATTTAAAATGGAGTAAATCGTCACCTAAACTTACCAAATTCTGAAAAAATTGAGTTTTTTTTAGAAGGTACCAACTTTTATGCAACCAGAATGGGATAGGGTTAAACTTTACAACCAAAGTTACAACAGCAAATATACTCGATAGTCAGTTGTGAAAATGTACATGAAAAGTGTTTGAAATGAACCCTTTCCAAAATGATAGAAAAAGCAACCAAAGGTGACTAATTTTGGCATTTTCAAATGGTACACTTATTCTGGCCCTCATTGTGCTTGGGGGTTAAATATGAGATTAAAAAGTAAACAGTAACTTTCTTCCACAATCATTGTTGCATCTATCCATAACAAAATAATTGTTACAACCACCTTGTAATTAGAGAAATTTGCCCTTGAAGTTGGTCAATTTTGAAGAAAAAAGCTATATTCATGTCATTTTTGGCCAATGGGGGTTAATATTGGAAGATTTGAGTGGTGATTGTGGTGTATCATATTATGCTCTAAATGTGTGGAAAATTTGAGCTAAATAACTGTAAACAGTTTTGAGACTTTTCGAAAAATGTTAAAATTTTGAAAGTTTTGGCAGAATATTTTGAAAATATTTCACAGACATGCCAAATGGGATTTTGCGAGTTCACATGGTGCTACATAAGTGTGCCAAATTTGGTTATAAGAAAATAGAGAAGAAAAATTTTGAAAAAGAAGAATAACAAGAGTCTTTCCCAAACTTTGTTTGGGAAAGCCTAACAATAAATAATTTACTTTCAATCTCATTTAGCCCTTTACCTAACATGAAAAGAAAAAAATTCTTGAATAACTAATTTTTTTCATTTTTCGTCTCAAAAACATAGGTTATGACCCTTCGTTGGAACGAGCTCGACAAGCTCGTTCCAATGCGGGGTCATAAGCTATGTTTTTGAGACAAAAATGAAAAAATAATGAAAATTAATTGGTGATTTTCGAGAATAGCGCTGGCCGGTTTTGGCCGTTACGTTGGGTAAAGGGTTAGAGCCTGAGCCTTTCAAAATTTTGGGAATATAATCTACATAAAAAACACATCTAAAAATGTGTTTTCCATCCGCAAGAGTCCTGTCAAAATGTTTGGGAATTTCCTGGTATGATCCCAGAAAATTCCCAAACATTATGGCAGGACTCTTGCATGATGTCATAGCATCAAAAATTAATGTGTCCAGAGTTTTTTAAAAATTTTATAGAGCTAAAAAACATTTGGAGATACTTGTTTAGTTTTTCGAGCTATCACCATTTTCAGCTCAACTTTGACATAGTCAAATTTGAGGTTATGTCATGGCCCGTCGTCCATCTGTCCGTCCATCAACAATTCAATACGGCTCGGGCTAGAGGCCGTATTGATGAACCAGTTTTTACGAAACTTCTTGGGTACCTTTGTTATCACCATGGAATGAGAACGAGTGTTTTTGTGTGCAGTCTGAAATTCAAGATGGCCACCGGCTGCCATTTTGTACCAAAATTAGTGCCTCAGTTTTTTGTACAGAACTTCTGTATGAAGGTTCTGATTTGAATAAATTTTTGTATGAATGTTTAGTAACGAATACATCACATATAATGCAGGGTTTTTATCTCGTGCATAAATTATGCAAATTAAATGAACTTTGATTTATTCAGTGCAACTTTTACACAGTAAGTACACAATCATGTCAATATGGCTTGGGCTAGGGGCTGTATTTATGAATCAATCTTCACAAAACTTCTTGGGTACCTTTATTATCACCTTGGGATAAGAACAAGTGTTTTTGGGTGTGGTCTGAAATTCAAGATGGCTGCCAGTGGCCATTTTGTACCAAAATTAGGTACAATCAGTTTTTTGTACAAAACTTCTATATGAAGGTTCTGATTTGAATAAATTTTTTAAATGAATGTTTAGTAACATGAAATACATCACATATAATACAGGGTTTTTTTCCCATGCAGATATTATGCAAATTAGATGAACTTTGATTTATTCAGTGCCACTTATACAAAGTAAGTGCACATGTCAATATGGCTCAGGCTGGATAGAGGCTGTATTTATGAACCGATCTTCACAAAACTTCTTGGGTACCATTGTTATCACCTGGGATGAGAACAAGTATTTTGGAGTGTGGTCTAAAATTTCAAGCTGGTCGCCGGCAGCCAATTCAACAAACTTCGATTTATTCAGTGCTACTTATACACAGTAAGTGCACATTTCAATATGGCTCTGGCCAGAGGCATCTAACTGTCACCCACCTTTACAATACTTTGCCTGTACATTTGTTACAGGCTATGGTCAGTATTTATGTACAGACCTTTACAATACTTTACATGTACCTTTTTATCAGGTCATTACCTAGATGTGTGTCATTGCTGTGTCACATACTATATATGTACATGTCTTATCCAAGTTGAGCTACATTGTTACTGACACTTTCATTTTCATTGATATTTTTATGCCACTTCAAATATTATCCCATTTTTAACAAATTCTATTAAAATGCTTATTTTGTGAGCTGCACAGCACCATGGTTATAACAGATTCGGTTTTGAAACTTCATCTTATCACTTTTTATATGCCCATTTTAAAAAAAACGGTTGTATTATGTTATAGCGTTTCTGTCCGGAATTGTTTTCCGGACTTTTTTTTGTTATGGCTGGACATATTGAGAAAATTTTTGGTATACAGCTTTGTTATGGATACTTACAGTTCAAGTTCAAATTTCGTTCCGCTCAGTTGGTTTTTTGTGGAGTTACTGCCCTTGAATTTAGTTACCGTTTTCCAGACTTTTTTTCGTTATAGATTGACGTATTGAGAAAATTTTGTATATACAGCTTTGTTATGGATACTTAGAGGTCAAGTTTGAATTTCGTTCCACTCGGTTGATTTTTGGTGGAGTTACTGCCCTTGAACATGGAATTTTTACCATTTTCCAGACGGCATAATGTTTTATAATTTCTGGAAGTATGGGCGTATTATGCACTGTCGAACAGCGTCCTCTGGTTTGAAGGATTTTCACTGTAACGGTGTTTTCTGGATTTTTATTCATTTTCTGGACTTTTTTTCATTATGGTTGGACATATTGAGAAAATTTTTGGTAGAAAGCTTTGTTGTGGATACTTACAGATCAAGTTCGAATTTCATTCAGCTTGGTTGATTTTTGGTGTAGTTACTGCCCTTGAACTTTTACCATTTTCCAGAATTTTTTATATACCCGCATAATGTTTTATAATTTCTGGAAGTACGGGCGTATTATGCACAGTTGAACAGCGTCCTCTGGTTTGAAATTCACTTCATCATGTGAGCAATGCACGTTTTATATTTTTAGCTTAACTTGACAAAGTCAGGATAAGCTATTGCCATCATGCGTGCGGAAGTCTGGGAGTCTGTGATGCCTGTTCACATTTTCTTTAGCGCAGTAGTTCTTGTTCGATCATCATGAAGATTCATATGCAGGTTCGAAGTCATGTCTAGATGAGAACATTCTCTTTTGGTCGCGACTGGTCAGCTATGATGGATGTGCGGGCCTGAAAACCTTTAGCACAATCTACAGGTCGTATTTATGATGGAGTTATATTGTAACTTGGTAGGATGACTCTATAATGTCTCGATGAGAAGATCCTATTTTGGTCGGGTTCAGTCAACTGTGATGGCCACAGGGGCTCTTTACAAAGATTTCTTTAGAACAGTGTACGGGTTGCATTTGTGAAGGGATTTCATTGTAAATTGGTAGGATGGCTCGGTATAATGTCATGTTGGCCGCACAGGCACGTGACCTAGTTTTATTTAGCACAGTCTACAGTTCATTTTTATGAAGCGATTTCATTGTAACTTGGTAGGATAACTCGGGATGATGTCTAGATGAGACTGTCCTATTTTAGTCATGATCGGTCAGGTATTATCACTGCTTGGGCATGTGACCTAAGATTCATTTAGCACTGTCTACAGGTGCTTTTTGTGAAGGGATTTCATTGTAACTTGGTAGGATAACTCAGTATATCTAGACAAGACCGTACTATTTTGGTTGCGATTGGTCAACTGTGATGCCGGACCGAGAGGTGCCCTAGATTCCTTTAGCAAAGTCCACGAGTCATATTTATGAAGGGATTTCATTGTAACTTGGTAGGATGACTCATTTTGGAATGAATTTACAGTAACTTCGTAACTTTGGTTGACATACATTGACACCCACATCAACCCAGGCCTCAATTCTTTAGTACAGTCTACACCTCAAGTTATTCTTGTTGAAAACATGGCATTTAGGGTTCAAAAGTTAACATATTCTCATTTATCACAATATTTATACACCTGTCATTTTTTGATGGACGTATATTGAAAACATGGCATTTAGGGTTCAAAAGTTAACGTATTCTCATTTATCACAATATTTATACGCCCGTCATTTTTTGATGGACGTATATTGAAAACATGGCATTTAGGGTTCGAAAGTTAACATATTCTCATTTATCACAATATTTATACGCCCGTCATTTTTTGATGGACGTATTATGTTATGGCATTGTCTGTCCGTCTGTGAACAATTTTTGTGTCGCCTACTCCTCCAAAGGTTGATCAGTAATTGCCACTGTGTGTGTGACAAGTGCAGGTAACTCCATTTTGTATTTCCGGAGTTATGCTCCCTTTTAGTACTTAAAACATTACAGTATTGTGTCGCCTTCTGCTTCAACATTTTACATGCTAAATTGTTCAAACTTTGCACACATGGTGATCACCAATTGCCATTGTGCATGTGACAAGAGCAGGTAACTCCATTTTGTATTTCCAGAGTTATGCCCCTTTTAGTACTTAAAACATTACAGTATTGTGTCGCCTTCTCCTTCAACATTTAACATGCTATATTGTTCAAACTTTGCACAAATGTTGATCACCAATTGGCGTTCTGCATGTGACAAGAGCAGGTAACTCTGTTTTGTATTTCCAGAGTTATGCCCCCTTTTAGTACTTGAAACATTACACTATTGTGTCACCTACTCCAACATTTTACATGCTATATTGTTCAAACTTTGCACACATGTTGATCACCAATTGCCGTTGTGCATGTGACAAGAGCAGGTAACTCTGTTTTGTATTTCCAGAGTTATGCCCCTTTTTAGTACTTAAAACATTACAGTATTGTGTTGCCTACTCCGTCAACACTTTACATGCTTTATTGTTCAAACTTTGCACCCATGTTGATCATCAATTGTTGTTGTGCATGTGACAGGTGCAGATAACACCATTTTATTTTTAAACGACAAGAATCCCTGCCGTTTATAGCTGTTATGATCCTCAAAATGTCCTTTTCCTTGGTGCCACCTATCGTCATTTGTTATAAATGAAGTTAACCTGTTAATGAATGGACACTTCCATTGCAAACGGTGAGGAGAATTTTATACAGCAGCCCTTTAGAAGCTAACTTATGAATAAAATGGATGCTACCATTTTTTAGTTCACCTGACTGAAAGTCAGGGTGAGCTATTCTGATCACTTTTTGTCCGTCGTATGTCGTGAAGGTGGTGTTTGGGTCATTTTCTCCCAAGCCACTGGCTGCAGTTCAATGAAAATTCACATGAGTAGCGGTTATATAGGGGCATTTGGGTTTTTCTTCAAATTGGGTTTCTGCTCATATTGAGGAGAGGGGAGGGGACAAAATGCACAAATTTTTTTAAAATCTTCTTCTCATGAACCAGCCGTAGCAGAGACTTGATATTTGGTATGCAGGTTCCATTTGAGGTGTAGACTCAAGTTTGT
Source organism: Pictodentalium vernedei (assembly GCA_031216915.1). NCBI lineage: Eukaryota > Metazoa > Mollusca > Scaphopoda > Dentaliida > Dentaliidae > Pictodentalium > Pictodentalium vernedei. The sequence continues at coordinate 247,440,035 of CM062291.1, forward strand.
TCAAGAGAAGTTTGACGGGTAATATTTGCCTTTGTTCTGGGAGGGGCAAGAATTTTCGCCAAGCCCAGAATTTCTATTTTCCAAATCGAGAGGCAGATTTGAACCAAATTTGATATGAGGGCTTGTTGGGTCATAAGTACTAAATTTATGCCCCAATTTTTTTTCCCGTCACTCGATGGGAACCGCAGGAGCTAAAAATAGAAAAAAATTAAATAGAATTGTTTTTTAAAATGCCCATATCTCCAAAACAACATGGCACTGACAATTCTTATTTGGTGAGAAGCTTCCTTAGGACCAATAGAATGAAATGGTAAAAAAAAAATTGCTGTCGGTTTTATCATGGGGTACTTTGAAAAGGTGCTGGCTCAGCATTTTTTAACACTGTGGGTAATGGGAAAAACTTTTAAAACTACTTTTCTGCCAAACCACTGCTCCAAAAGCTTTCAAATTTCACATATAACATCTTTGGAAGATTGTTTCACACGTTTATTGAAATCAATTCCCTGGGTCCATATTTGGGCTCTCTATGGGAGCCCAAATGTTTAAATTAGTGCAGTATGAGGAATATTCTTTAAAAATCTTCTTCAGACCTACCAATTGGAATCTTTTGATATTTGGTATGCAGCATGCTTTGGGAAGTGAGATTCAAGTTTGTTCAATCCAAATCCCTGGGTTCATGTTTAGGCTGAAAATTTGGGATCTTGGTCCGGACTTAGAAATTTTGGACCAAAATCCAGAAATTAGTTTTTTGGTTTTTTATGTGTTTTGGTCAATTTTAAGAAGAAGAAAAAAAAATTTTAGTCTGAAAATATTTTGTTTGGGACTTTCCAAACAAAAATAAAAAAAATCTGTTTTTTATGCATTTATCTCAATTTTGGGACGTAAAAATCTTGTGTATTGTGTGGGTACAATCGCATCATCTAGTTGGTATATGCTTTTCTTAGGAGGGGCGTATGCAGCTTATTCAAGTCAAGTCCCTGGTTTGATATTTAGACTACCATGTCAGGTGAGTGCCCTAAGGCCCCCTGGGGCCTCTTGTTTGTAAAATTTCTTGCAGGTGGGTGGTTTTTTATTTTTGTAATTATTTCTTTGCCATCAAAACTTTGTGTTCTTGGTTTGTTTTATGTTTTAGGTCTCATAATCTACAGAATAGCATGGGTGGTGGTGTATTTCGTCCCTTGAATGCAAGAAGGCTTTGCAGTGTTCAAGCATTGCAAAGCCTTGTTGCACTCAAGGGACAAATTTATCAATTTAATTCACTTGGGTAAAATATCAGACTTAAACCATTTAATTTCTATTTTTAGCTCAACTTGACAAAGTCAAGATAACCTATTGCCAGCACGTGTGCAGAAGTCTGTGAATCTGTTAGTCTGTTCACATTTTATTTAGCACAGGCTACAGCCCGTAGTTTTTATCTAATCATCACAAAATTTCATATGCAGGTTCAGGGTCATGTCTAGATGAGAATGTCCCATTTTGGTTGCAATTGGTCAACCGTTATGATGTGCGGGCCAGAAACCCAAAAACCTTTAGCACAGTCTACAGGCCGTATTTATGAAGGGATTTCATTGTAACTTGGTAAGATGACTCCATATAATGTCCACATGAGAATGTGATATTTTGGTTGGGTTCAGACAACCATGATGGCCGTAGGGCCACATTACCTAGATTCCTTTAGCACAGTCTACAAGTTGCATTTATGAAGGGATTCCATTGTAAATTGGTAGGATGACTCAGTATACTATCTGGATGAGAACATCCTATTTTGGCCATAATCGACCAACTGTGACATCCAAAAAGGCAAGTGACCTAGATTTTTTAGCACAGTCTACAGTTCATATTTATAAAGCGATTTCATTGTAACTTAGTAGGATAATGTGGTATGATGTCTAAATGAGACCGTCCTATTTTGGTCACGACTGATCAATCGTTACCACCGCTTGGGCACATGACCTAGATTCCTTCAGCACTGTTTACAGATTGTTTTTATGAAGGGATTTCATTGTAACTTGATTGAATAACTCAGTATGATATATAGCTGAGACTGTCCTATTTTGGTCGCGATTGGTCAACTGTGACCGCTGGATCGGCACATGCCCTAGACTCCTTTAGCAAAGTCTACAAGTCATATTTATGAAGGGATTTCATTGTAACTTGGTAGGATGTCTCGTTTTGATATGATTTTACTGTAACTTGGTAATTTTGGTTGACATACATAACTGTGAGGGCCACATTAACCCAGGCCTCAACTCTTTAGTACATTCTACACCTCAAATTATTCTTGTTGAAAACATAGCATGTATGGTACAGAACTTAACATATTCTCAATTATCACATTTCTTGTCTTACTTCAAAATCCTTTCATAAACATTGAACATTATCCTTTTCATCAAACACTCCACACAGTCAAGTTAAGCTGCAGTGTCAACACTTTCATTTTAAGTTCACATTGGTCACAAAATGAGAGCACACGGCAGCCAGAAGGGCCATGCAGAGGGCCTGAGAAACAGATTTTTAACTTTTTTAGGCCTTATTGAAAGAGTTTTTAGAATTTTTTAGAAATAACCAGTCTCTTAGTATTTACCAGATATAAGATGTCAAGTTATTCGGGTTGGGAAGAAAAACAAGAGGCTCTAAAGAGCCTGTAATCGCTCACCTGGCTGAACTACATATCCCTCAGTTATTCTAGTCAAAATCAAAGAATGCAGCTGGCTGCCATGCTCCTTCATCTGAGTGAAACAAAATGATGATTGTTTTCAGAGGACTTTACATACATTATTTGTGCCAAGTTTGATTCACACTGGCCAAGTAGTTTCAGATAAGAAGATAAAAATGTGATTTCCCATATTGTTTTCATGGTAACTATAAGCCCCATTTGTGGTCATGTTTGCAACCTGATCAACATTAACCCTTTTCACTCTGAGGTTAGAATCTCAAATTTCCAAATCTTGACTTTTCTCCTTATGTTGTCAAAGGTTCAACAATTTATATTTTGATTGACAGAGCTCAAAGAGCTCAGTCAATCAAAATATAAATTATTGAACCTTTGACAACTGCAGGAGAGATAACCATGGATAACCACAGATGAAAAAGAGAGTAAATCCGACATCAGAGTGCAGGGGGTTAAATGAGGATCATTGGTAGAGGGTGTCCCAGTCATCAGTCATGAGAAGTTTCAAAACATTTGGCCCTGTGGTTTCAGATTTTTCAAAATCCACCAATCAGAATCAAAGAATGCCTCTGGCAGCCATGTTTTTCATCCAACAGGAACAAAAATGAGGAACAGTTGTAGAGAACCTCCCAAATACCATTCCTGCCAAGTTTGGTTCACATTGGCTCAGTAGTTCCAGAGACGAAGATGAACATTTGATTTCCCATAGGGTTTCTATGGTAACTATAAGCTGCAATTGCAGCCATGTTTGCATCTCAGTCAACATCAAATCAGGATCGTTGGTAGGGCGTGTCCCAGTTATCAAGCATGTGAAGTTTCAAAACATTTGGTATTGTAGTTTCAGAGGAAATAATTTTTGAAAATCTACCAAATAGACACAAAGAATGCCACTGGCAGCCATGTTTTTTATCCGACGGGAACAAAATGAGGATCGTTTGTAGGGGACCTCCCATAGACCACTCCTGCCGAGTTTGGTTCACATTGGCACAGTAGTTCCAGAGAAGATGAAAATGTGATTTTCCATAGGGTTTCCATGGTAACTATGGCCCGCAATTGCAGCCATGTTTGCAACCTGATCGACATTAAATGAGGATCACTGGTAGAGGGTGTCCCAGTCAACAAGCATGAGAAGTTTCAAAACATTTTGCATTGTAGTTTCAGAGGAGATTTTTGAAATTCACCAATCAGAATCAAGGAATGCCTCTGGCAGCCATGTTTTTCATCAGACGGGAACAAAATGAGGATCGTTTGTAAAGGACCTCCCATAGATGCTGCACCCCCCCCCCCCCCCCCCCCCCCCCCCCCCAAGGATGCTGCACACCAAATATCAAAACATTCCGACTGCTGGATCTGAAGAAGGAGATTTTAAAGAAAATTCCTCATTTTGAACTAAGTTACAATTCGAGCTCCCACAGTGAGCCCAAATATGGACCTAGGGACATGGCTTGAACAAACTTGAATCTTACCCCCCTAAGGATGTTGCATAAAAAATATCAAAAGCATTCATCTGCTGGATCTGAAGATTTTTAAAGAAAATTCCTCATTTTGAACTAAGTTGTCATTCGGGCTCCCATAGTGAGCCCAACTATGAACCAAGGGACTTGGCTTGAACATACTTGAATCTCACCCCCCTAAGGTTGCAGCATGCCAAATATCAAAACATTCCGGCGGCTGAATCTGAAGAAGATTTTTAAAGAAAAATTCCTCATATTGACTAAGTTATAATTCAGGCTCCCACAAAGAGCCCAGGATGCTACACACCACATATCAAAACATTCCGACTGCTGGATCTGAAGAAGATTTTTTAAGAAAATTCCTCATTTCGAACTAAGTTGTTACAATTCGAGCTCCCACAGTGAGCCCAAATATGGACATAGGGACATGGCTTGAACAAACTTGAATCTCACCCCCCTAAGGATGCTGCATACCAAATATCAAAACATTCCGACTGCTGGATCTGAAGAAGATTTTTAAAGAAAATTCCTCATTTTGAACTCAGTTATCATTCGGGCTCCCACAGTGAGCCCAAATATGGACCTAGGGACATGGCTTGAACAAACTTGATTCCTCCCCACCCCCACCCCCCCCCCCCCCACCACCCCCAAGGATGATGCATACTACATATCAAAACATTCCGACTGCTGGATCTGAAGAAGAAAATTTTTAAAGAAAATTCCTCATTTTGAACTAAGTTATAATTCGGGCTACCACAGTGAGCCCAAATATGAACCCAGGGACTTGGCTTGAACAAACTTGAATCTCACCCCCTAAGCATGCTGCATACCCAATATCAAAAGATTCTGCCCTCTGGATCTTGAGACGAAGATTTTCAAAGCAATTTGCCTGAAATGCACTAAGTTCAAATTCGGGCTTCTATAGTGAGCCCAAATATGAGTTCCAGTGGGGCCAATTTGAAGAAACTTGAATCAGATCCACCCCACAATGTTGCATACCAAATATCAAAAGACTCTGCCTGCTGGATCAGGAGAAGTAGATTTTTAAAGAAATTTGCCTGAAATGCGCTAAGTTCGAATTCGAGCTTCTATAGTGAGCCCAAATATGAATCCAGGGGGCCGAATTGAACAAACTTGAATAAGATCCACCCCACAATGTTGCATACCAAATATCAAAACATTCTGCCTGCTGGATCTGGAGAAAAATATTTTTTAAGAAATTTGCCTGAAATGCACTAAGATCGAATTCGGCCTCCTACACTGAGCCCAAATATTAACCCAGGGGGCCGATTTGAACAAACTTGAATCAGATCCATCCTACAATGTTGCATACCACATATCAAAAGATTCTGCCTGCTGGATCTGGAGAAGAAGATTTTTTAATGTTTTTCCCATTGCCTACAGTGTTAAAAAGTGCCGACTCAGCACTTTTTCAAAGTCCCGAAGCTGTGCCCTATGATAAAACCGATGGCAATTTTTTTTTACCAATCCTTTCTGTTGGTCCTAAGGAAGCTTCACACCAAATAAAAATTTTCAGTGCCGTGCAGTTTTGGAGATATGGGCATTTTAATTTTTTTCTATTTTTAGCTTCTGCAGTTCCCACGGGGCTACTGGAAAAAAAAAATTGGCATAAATTAAGTACTTATGACCCAATAAGCCCTCACATAAAACTTGGTTCAAATCAACCTCTCGGTTCGGAAAATAGAAATTTCTGGCGGGGCCAAAAATTTTGCCCCTCAACAATGCCAAATATAGCCCATCAAACTTCTCTTGAACAAATCTGAGTCTACACCTTAAAAGGAAGTTGCATACCATATATCAAGTCTCTGCTACTGCTGGTTCATGAGAAGAAGATTTTCAAAGATTTTGGTGCCCCTTGGGGGCATGGCACCACCCAGGAGGAGGGGCATCTGCATTTGAACAAATCTGAATTGGCATTAGGTAATAAACATTTACCCAACATTTGAATAAAATTGGGCTAGTGGTTTCGAAGGAGAAGTCGATAATGTAAAGTTAACGCTGGACGATGGAGGACAGAATGTGATCAGTTAAGCTCCCACTGAGCTTCGCTCAGGTGAGCTAAAAAAAGAAGCCTCCCTCCCTCATAAAATTGAGGAAAAATTGTCTAAGAAACAAGAAATTCTTTTTATAGGCCTTACAAACCATGATCGACTGGGGACACAGAGACTTGACTCCCCTCAAAATGTTTGTGCTGATTTCATTTCTAGAAAACCGTAAATAATCACCACAAAAATTTGTCAAACATGTAATTATTTCGACCTGTGGTTTGGGAAGTTTTTTTTAATGTTTTCCCCATTACCCACAGCATTGAAATGTCAACCTTCCCTACTTTCCTATATTCTAGTGATAAAATGAGCATTTACTCCATTTTATATTCTTCACGATCTCTCTGAAACAAGATAGAGAGAATGCAAATACTGGGTGTAGTGAAGCTGAATAGGTCTATAACATGGGTTATTCAAGTGTTCAGAGTAGTTTTTATGCCCCTGACCCTCTTGTTGTTTTCACAATGTCCATCCATCAGTCCATCCATCTGTTGTCCATCCATCCATTAACCCTTTACCCAATGCAGACGATATCAAAATTTATTATTTTAAATATCATTTTTTCAAATTTTTCAAAAAATTTCAACAAAACCATATCATGTGACCCCTTGTTGGAACGAGCTCGACGAGCTCGTTCCAATGAGGGGTCACATGATATGGTTTTGTTGAAATTTTTTGAAAAATAATATTTTTTCAACTGCTGAATTTGCATATTACGTGGGCAGATGTGGCCAATTCGTTGGGTAAAGGGTTAACTTTTGGTTTCTGCCCAATAACTAAAGAACTGCTCATTTAATCAAATCATAATTTTAGGGGTTACTTGTGGATGACTGGACAATGCTTCCTTTTGATTTTGGTCCAGCTAACGAATTCATTATGGTCACCCTATCCTTTTATGACACTGCCGGGGGCATATGCCACGCTTTGTGTTGCTCTTATTATTATTATCCCTCAGCATACTGAGTCAAAATGTCAAAAAATTTTATGCTGCAAATATTTGCCATAATGCAACTAGTAGTTCAACCAATTCACTAACTGAATTGATTAAATTCCTAACTGCATTATAGATAAACTAGTTGCATGAAATTGTGGCATTTTGACATTAGTGTGCTAAGGTTAACAGTTTACTCTGTAAACTAAAAACAATTAACAGCTCAAGTTTAAATCAGAGGTAAGGTAAATGATTTATAAGATATAAGCAATTAGCAGGATTATTTAACTGAATATTCATTGGAGTGAAGCAAAATAAAAAATTCAAAATATATATTTTATTCATAAAAATATATAAACGGTATGATTGTAACTACAGCAGAGAAAAAAACAACAAAATAAATAATCCTTCATAACAAAAATAATCATACTGCATGTAAATGCAGAACACACTGGTATATAAATAACTTGTGGTCAATATATTTTCTTTTCCACCAAAAACAAAGACTCATAATAGATTTTTAAAGAAGAATCTGGTAGATCGCAATCACATGATATAAACCATACTTAGACCTTTGCACAGTGATGTCAAAATACCAACAGTTCAAGTTGCAACATTTTCCCATAATACAGCTAGGAATTTAACCAGAGGGAGCCTAATTCCGACTTTAATCACACTGTCCTACGACAAAACAGGTGCCCCAACACACAGTTTTGGGGTAAGTTGCAAGTTACATTCGAAGTGCCATGGCAGTTGTTTATAAGCATGTCTTGGCTGCCTACATAGGCAGCCAAGACTGCAGCCAACATAGGCAGCCAAGATTTGTCAAGAAACAACTGCAAAGTCATAGGATGTAAACTGTCAACGTAAAGCAAAAATGTATAAAAAAAAATCTACAGGCGGTAAAGGGTTAACCAAATCAATCTTGTTTGACAGAACTCATTTAGCTCTGTCAAACAGAAATGAATAGGTAAAATTCCCAGTTGCATTATGGGAAAAATTTACAGCTTGAAATTCTGATATTTCAATGTCAGTGTGCACAGGGATAATAATATCAAAGACATACCTTAAAATAAATCAGTATGAAAATATGATTACACCGGTCTGATTTATTTATTGGTGTTCAGGGATACTTTAAGCACTACAGCTATATCACAGTTGCACCACAGATATGAAGTCAAGTTCAGCCAATCTTTTATATATGTGATGTCCACTTTTGAAGACTTCCACCCTCAGGGATGGTTACCAGATCCTATTTTACCAGTACAGCAGAACTTGTTTACCACAGAAAACAAACACTGTTCCATTTTCTGGCGTTCTCATGGAGATACACCGGTATGATAAAAATCATCAGTTCGATGGGTGGCAATTTATTTATTGGTGTTTATGGTCACTTTCAGCATCTTTGGCTACATTAGGTATGAAGTCAAGTTTAGCCAATCATTTTTTTCTGTGCTGCCCACTATAGAGCACTTCCATCCAAGGCATTAGTTCCAGGTCCTATTTTACCAGTAAAGCAGAACTTCAGAGAAGGATCACCACTGGAATGAACCAGAGTTTAAGAGATGCTTCCTCTGACAAGGCTTTTCCTGCTCAGATGCTGGCTATTTCTAAAAGAAATGGAATGCGCAGGATCATCATTGTTATGTTCATTGTGCGCTTAGAAACAGAATCCATTTTGAGACTTTCAGTGCTTCATTTCTGCCAAAACAAGGTGAAAAAATACTAGTGCACCTAAATGTATCAAGTGCTATGTTAGGGGAGTTAAGACTGTCTCTGAAGATGTTCAGGGAATAATTTTCGAAAGTGTGTGTTACTTTCTTCATATGGATGTATTTTATACATGTAATATCAAGAGGTTTACAGATAAGATTCTGTGTCTGTGTAGCTGTTATGAGATTGCCATAGAGGCTGACAGTGACCTTAATCTTTTCAAACAGTTTCAGCAAAACCATATCATCTGACCCCTCATTGGAACGAGCTCGTTCCAATGGGGGGAGGGGGGTCACATGATATGGTTTTTTTGGTTGTTGCTTTTTTTAAATAACATCTGCTGCATTTGCATATCACGTAGATGGATGCAGCCAGTTCGTTAGGTAAAGGGTTAAGCACTTTAAAATAAATAAATAGCTGTTGTAAGGCAAATGACATTGATAAAAGTAACTGGAATGATAATCACAGAAAATATTTAAACAGTACCCCAGACCAGGGTGCATTCTGAGCTCAGGTAGGAATGCGCTTGGAAGTTGAAATTAACAAGTGCAACACCATGGGAAGGCCAATCAACTGCTCCCTATGTCCAACAAGGCCAATAACTCTAACAGAAATATCTGAACACAGCTGGTAAGCAATCCCCTTCATCATATCACCAAAAACTATACATTAAGTAAGGAAAACAATCTTGAACGGTTTTCTTTAAAATCTGATGTCAAGAAATAAAAGATTGATGAGAACACCATGGGGTGGACAATCCCCTGCCTTATATGTCCAACAAAGACAATTACTCTCAAAGAAATACTTGGACATAGCTGGTTTGCAATCGCCTACATGATATTATCACCAAAAGACTATATATTCAATTTGGGAAAAATAACTTCAACAGTTTTCTTTTAAATGAGATGACAAGAAATGGGGATAGATGGACAGAAGGATAGACTGAAGGACAGACAGAACACATTCCTACACATCCATCCCACTACCTGGCTTGGGATAATAAATTGGAACAAAATGTTGTATCCAGTACAAGGTAGCAATATTGTGTGTGTATTTTGCTTATTCTTGTAGTCTCTCTATTATTATGTCTCACTCAGACCTGCTTGTTCTCACAGTAATAAAACAGGGGCAGTGGCGGAATGATTTTCAAAGTGTGTGTGTGTGTGGGGGGGGGGGGGGGGGGGGGGGGGGGAAATGGGCTGGATTGAGCAATGGATGATCATCAGTGACAGGCCGACCATGGTTCGGCCCGTGTTATGGAAATTTTAAGTTCCAGGGTTCCAAAACCCCCATTTCCATGCACCTGAGCGGATATTTTGAGATTTTTCGGGCAATGTATTTGAAGGATTTCACACTTTGAGAGCCGTTAAAAAACGTTGGTAAAGCATACAGGTGAGGTCTATTTATCAGCTTTGGTCATAACAACCAAAGCTGATAAACAGACCTCACCTGTATGCTTTACCAAATGTTAACAGCAGTTATACTGTCTGTGGATTATCTTATCTGGGGGTGGGTTTGGTACTTGTATGTCTCTAAGATTATGATATATTTCAGTTAACCGATTTTTTAACAGACTTATACATTTTAGCATTTGCTGTCACTTACAGCAAAAAATGATCCGAATCCATCGAAACTGAACCAGTATGAGAAACATAGCTGGCAAAAAATATGGGGGAGGCTCTGGATCCGCCCCTTGTTTCACCAGTCATTGGTTGTGTTAAAATATATACATTTGGCCCGGCAAAAAAAGTTCTGCCGTCCCTGTAAAATATCAGCAGTGGAATATATCTAATAATTTCTATGCAAGCCAAGGGTGTGGTGAAAAAATTATTAGACATGTACTACAGCTAATGTTTTAGGATTGAAATAAAATTGTTATTATGCTGCAAATAATGAGGTGCGTCCTAGGTCTGTGAGTATGATGGTACACATCAGAAATGAAGCACTGGATTTTACATCTGTCATGCAGGTACTGGTTCATAAAACAACAAAAATAGTTCTAATAGAGTCCTGCCTTATTCTGTCAGTAAAGATCACATGACAAGTGCCATGAATCAATGACAGCGGCAGAGTCAGGGGGAGCCTTGCACCTCCTCACCCTAATCCCCACTGCCCCCACCCCCTTAAAATCTTGACTTCTACAATCTGCCTGGTGTGTAAACTGATGAAATTGAGGTGACATTAAACACCTGACATTTTTTCCCGAGCCTCAAAATAGTGCCATTTGGAGCATATTTTTCAAGAATTCTTCAGGACTGGGGCCTCCTCAAAAGAAATTTTTGAAAAAATCCCCCCCTCCCCCAATACATACAGATTATCAGGATAATGTGCATGTCCTGTGATTTGTATCAGATTTGAGGCAGATTTGAGGTGGTGTCCAGAATGGGATCTCTCAACGAGCCGGCTTTGCCGGCAAGTTGTGATCCCATTTTTGGACACCACCGAAAATATGATGCAAATGACAGGACATGCACATTATCATGATAATTCATTTATCTAACAATTCTGTCACATAAACAGATTAAATCTTAAATTATTAAAACAGTTTTGGCACATAATGTTGGGTCGATCACGAAAACGCACATAGAATGTATTCATGCGCCTGTTATGATAGCACGTCATGTTACCAGAAACGAGTCGTCTATATGACACAAAATCAGAATAAGTCGTCTATATGATACGGAATTGGAACACATTAAGTGATACATACCGTTTTTCGTGTTTTTCAGGTCAAAATCAATATGATTGTTAGATAAAACATGGAACCACCTTGATACTGTTTCCCAACACAGACTCCGATTTTGTTCATGATATGCCTATGGCATAAAATTGTTAGGGCTTCCCAAAAGATCCAGGTGCCCCCACCACACAGTACAGATTCCTGGCTATGCACCTGATCACAGGGTGACAATATAAAATTTAATCACCTGGAAAATACTTAGAAAATACCGACTGACATGTACTAATCTGAATTAATTATAAATTACTGATATGTACAAATCTGATTTCAATTTAAAATTATTAACTTACATGTAGTAATCTGAATTAACCCTTTACCCAACGTAACGGCCAAAACCGGCCAGCGCTATTCTCAAAAAACGCCAATTAATTTTCATTATTTTTTCATTTTTTGTCTCAAAAACATAGGTTATGACCCCTCGTTGGAACGAGCTCGTCGAGCTCGTTCCAACGAGGGGTCATAACCTATGTTTTTGAGACAAAAAATGAAAAAAATTAGTTATTCAAGAATTTTTTTTGCAAGTGTCGTCTGCTTTTCATGTTAGGTAAAGGGTTAACTGGTTCAATTTTAAGTAATTTTTTAAAGGTAATTTGTAACATGAGTATTTTTTTTCAAAGATACAATACTGCCAGCAAGGTGAGCCATCCTTTAGCAATATTTTGTTCAACAATAAGTGTCTTATTACTATTTATTGGAGAGTGCCTGTAGGCCCTCTCCAATAAATCTTAACAATACAATTTTATAGGCACATTTCTCTATCTACTGTTGCACAAACGACGAGCTAATGCATACCGTGTAAAGCGACTAAAGTGGCTTTCAGCACTTTTTAGTAGAGCCCTGATAGTGGCTTCTAGCACTCTACCAGTTAAATACAAATTAATAGCCGATATCTATTAATACAAATTAAATCAGTCAAATCAAAGATAAATACATGTCCAGTATCTGGAGACATAGGTTATACAATAACTGAAGGAACATTCCTTTTTGCTCTTCCTTTCTGAAAATACCAAGCATAGACAATGCTCTCTCAGTTAGTATACCAAGAATTGATGTCAGGGACTGATATTACAGAACATTAATTGAATACCCCTGTTAATTGAATGCAACTTCCAACACCAAACCATTTACCAAACCCTCAGCACAAATTTAACCTGTTAATTGCATATAGGTTATAGAATAATATCCTACTGACAGACAAAAAATATTGTAATCTATCAAAGGATTTCTCCAACAACCACTGAATTTCCCATGTTTTTAGACCTTTTTGGCCTCAATAATCTAAAAGGGGCATTTAATCTATATCTTGTTTGACAAAGCTCAATGAGAATAAATGCTCAGTTTATCACTAAAATATTGGAAAATGGCCAAATTCCTTTTAATTATATACTATTAATTCAATATTTTTATTGGCATTTCAGGGGCAAAGGAGCTATTCAATTAAAAGGGTTCCTCTGTACTGTGAAAGGAAATGGGAGAACCTTGAATCTCAGAGATTTTTTTTCCCATCAGAGGTACAATGAAGGCTATATCTTTCTCTTCATATTTGTTGATAAACAATGTCATTTGAAAAGCATCTGGAAAGGGTTCTGAGGGCCCTTTCCAACAGCTTGTCAAAAATAATACCTGGTATAACATTTGACTAATGAAAAAAATAACAGGAATCAGCAATAGTATCTGAGCTTCAGATATGTTATGCTAAGGCATTAACTGGTTGAGTGCTAAAAAGCTATCATGGCTCTCTTGAAAAACAATAAAACCCAATGTTCCAATAAGACTAATATCCTCACCCTCTGATTGGACGAGAGCTCGCTTAGTTTTTTTCTATGTTTACGGCTCCAGTGGCATATGTTACTGTCTGGCGTCACCACCATGTGAAATATTTGAGAACAGGATAACAATGGAAAGTGATTCAAAGTTCATACTACCTATAAAATCGTATTTTTCGAGGTCAGTGTTCATTCGATGAATGTATACTCACAAATCACTTATAAGTTCACGATTTGAACTGAGATGGAGTAAACTTGACCTTGATTGACTGATTATTTATTTCACAGTACACATATATACTGAATATATATACAGATAGTTAAACAGTAATAGTACAAAGGTAACATACATGCATACTGTGGAGGTATAACATAGCCAGATTGGCTGTCTCCTTCCAACTTCTGGCTGATGCATGTTGTAAAATATCTACCAAATTGTCACACATCAGTCAATTTCAAGCCTAATCCTTAACCCAACGCAGACAATTTCAAAATTTATTATTTTAAATATATTTTTTTTTAATTTTTTCAAAAAATTTCAACAAAACCATATCATGTGACCCCTCAATGGAACAAGCTCAATGAGCTCGTTCCAATGAGGGGTCACATGATATGGTTTTGTTGGAATATTTTGAAAAATTAAATTTTTTCAACTGTTCAATTTGCATATTACATGGGCAGATGTCTGCGATTCGTTAGGTAAAGGGTTAATAAAGTGAATGAATCACGCTGATGTATGTCATCATAGTAATATATTTAGTAATTACCAAATTGTCACACATCAGTCAATTACAGAGTGAAATAATACTGTTGTTTGTTATGTGGAATAACGTTCCTCAAAAACGGGGAACCATGTCAATGAATGCTTTATATGAGAGCCATCTGGGAAGCAATTCCAGAATTTTGTGCTGTTCAGACAGGACAGAAGTCGGAAAGTAGAGGTACAAGGACAAGCCTAGAGAGCAGAGTGGAAATGCTACTGGCAGCAGTCCATGCAATAAGGAATGTTGCAATGAACATTTATCTGGTAAGCTGCCATGAATATGTCTACTAGCTTCTTCTTTAAGAGTGACCTGTTAGTAAGTATGCATTAGTTGTGATCCAGATCATTCCATGAATGATGAACATACCCGTTAGAAATTGTGTGCACGAGAATGAAATCTTTAGACCTTTCCCAGTGTTTGCATACCCAAAACTATGGAATGATCTGGATCATAATTAACGCATAATTACTAAGTGTGTTTGTTCGTGTTTGTAATTCATGGTCTGTTCATGGAGATGACAAAATTACTGAAGGAGATGGGCAGTTTATTTTTATGCCAGTCGAATACAAATAGCAATGACTGCAGCTTATGCAAGTCCTCTTCTTTGAAAATCCGTTTTTTGCGATAAAGGGGATCAGTATGAGCATTAAAACATTGATTATTTATAATGAATATAGAACGCTTCTGTAGGAGAGATACTTTCCTAACTGGTTTAGAATTGCCCCAAATGTATATACCATAAGCAATATGACTAAGAATAAGGGCATAATATAGGGTTATCATTGATTCATGCGGTTGTAATTTCTTCACTCTAAGGATGTAGTTAGCGCACACAATTTTTGTGCATATTTGTGCAACATGGTACTTATAGGATAGATGTTCATCTATTACAATTCCTAAAAATGTTAAAAGAACTTTCCAGTTCATTCTGATCCACCTTATTTATTTTCTGGCCATTGATATTTTGTTGTCCAGTGACATTGTGAGCTATAAATTTGTTACCATTAAAGTTGCCTTGTTCATTCCATGATGTGGCTTTTGGGCCTCATGTCTCGGTTGAACATAAGCTTCGAGCCACAAATCTCAAACCATGTTACCATCAATTCATCACAATAACTTATACTATTGTAACAAAACAATTATTTATGAACAGGATCTTGCAGTATAAAGCCTCCTCTTACTGGTAGCATGGTACTTTTTAATAAAAATACTCAAGTTGCATATCACCCATGTGATATTATCAGTACTTTGTATCTTTAAAAATTCTAATTAAGTTAACCCCTTAGAACATACTCATGTCAACTATATTATTTTATGCAGGACTCTGTGTGTGGTGCCCCCAAGCTTGTACTTGAATAATGGCTGAATAAACAACAACTGTGTTTACTTCAATACTCAACTTCTAGTCTGCATCACTGCAATAATAACCCGATATTCTCAGGCATTGTTATATGGTGTCAGAAGACTACAAACTTTATGCATGCATACTAACATAGTTATTTCATGATAAGACTACTTGTCATAAATTCATAATGGAACTGGCTGGCATTTCCCCACCATGCATGGACTGGGAATTATCTAATCTTCCGGATGCATTGAAGAAATTGATATTTAAAGGTACCCTGAAGGACAAAGACGAAGAGGCACAGTGTAGTTACCTCCTCCTGTGGGTTGGTGATAAAGGGCGTGAAATCTATAATACTTGGACATTCACCCCTGATGAGTCAAAATCCCTGAACGCCCATTTTGATTAATTCAAGGCATATGTGCAACCAAAGATGCTGACAAAATGATAAGAGACAGAATTGTTTTTTCAATATAAAATAGATGAGACATAAGAAAGGCTTGATGGTGTTGTGACAATAGTGGATGATATTTTCGTTTGTGAAAAAACCACTATGTGTATGGAAGAAATGTAAAAGTGGAGTCAGACCATAAGCCCTTTTCTATCCTTAAAAAGCCATTAGGAACGGCACCTCCTCGCCTTCAGAGGATGATGCTTCAGTTACAGAGGTATGAAATAGATGTAAGTCCACATACCCGGAAAGAGCAAACCAGTAGCAGATACTTTATCCCATAAATCATTACCAGATACATTTCCTGAGTTAGGGAAGCATATAGATTATCATGTGCATGCAATCTTAACTTCTCTACCCGTCAGTGATGCAAAATTGAAAGATATTTCTTTGGCTGGTAAGTCTGACACACAGTTCACAACATTAAAGAGAGTTATCCAGAATGGGTGGCCAGAAGTAAGAAAGGAATGTCCTCCTCTGATAGTTGAGTATTGGAACCATTGCGATGAGTTGTCCATAGTGAATAAGCTCATACTAAAAGGCCAAAAACTTGTCATTCCGGAAAAGTCTAAGAGTATCATTACTTGAATCAATACATGCAGACCACATGGCAGGGTTCCCCCAGGTTAAAATCTTTAAAATTCAAGGCCATTCCAGGCCATTTCTCGGCAATTTTCATGGATTTTCAAGGCCCCCATTTATGAAATTCACGGCTTTTCAAGGCCGAGGCTAGCAAAGTACTCTAAATGATCAGATAACGACTAGAAACTTTCTCTTATATTTCCCTTTGTTGGTAATTCTAACACTTGACATCATTTCTTGGAAAACTCTTTCTGAAAGCTATCCAAGCAATGATATCACTGATTAGAATTAGTGAGCCTGAGAAAAAAATTTTCTTGTATTTATCCTACAACTGCAGTGTAATTACCAGGTGGCACAATAGCTATATCTCTTGTACATGTACCGCTATTCTAACTGAATACTTACTGAATGCAAATGAATTGATGTCATCCTTTTTCCCAATGAGTAAACAACATGTTACATGTAAATGACACATTTCGTAACCCACAATGTCTCCAGAAATGTCATTTGAAAAGCAAAATGTAATTCTGTTGTGGGGAAGTGTACCTTCCAACAAGCTTGGATTAAATCAGCTGCGTACTATAACTGGTTACTGCCTGTTCCAGTTGAACGGTATTCAGCTAAATGCAGTAAGTGTCGAAAAGTTTTTAATGTTTCATACATGGGCGAATCATCCTTAAAATCGCACATGTTAACATTTCAGGGTTCCCCCAGGTTAAAATCTTCAAAATTCAAGGCCATTCCAGGCCATTTCTCGGCAATTTTCATGGATTTTCAAGGCCCCCATTTATGAAATTCAAGGCTTTTCAAGGCCGAGGCTGGCAAAGTACTCTAAATGATCAGATAACGACTAGAAACTTTCTCTTATATTTCCCTTTGTTGGTAATTCTAACACTTGACATCACTTCTTGGAAAACTCTTTCTGAAAGCTATCCAAGCAATGATATCACTGATTAGAATTAGTGAGCCTGAGAAAAACATTTTCTTGTATTTATCCTACAACTGCAGTGTAATTACCATGATGCACAATAGCTATATCTCTTGTACATGTACCGCTATTCTAACTGAATACTTACTGAATGCAAATGAATTGATGTCATCCTTTTTCCCAATGAGTAAACAACATGTTACATGTAAATGACACATTTCGTAACCCACAATGTCTCCAGAAATGTCATTCGAAAAGCAAAATGTAATTCCATTGTGGGGAAGTGTACCTTCCAACAAGCTTGGATTAAATGAGCTGCATACTATAACTGGTTACTGCCTGTTCCAGTTGAACGGTATTCAGCTAAATGCAGTAAGTGTCGAAAAGTTTTTAATGTTTCATACATGGGCAAATCATCCTTAAAATCGCACATGTTAACATTTGAGGTGAATAAGACAATAACACTTTCATTTGGAAATCCAAACTCGGAATCCACTATGATGGCGACTGCCCGAGTCAGGACTTTAAGATGACGTTGTGGCAAATTCATCAGACATACATGCTTCGGAAATACTCAAAGAGTTCAACTGAACAATCATCCATTTGTAATATTTTCAATATGAATAAATTATCCATGCACGTGCGCTCAGCATTCAAACAGGCAGAATTTACAATAAATCTTCCCATTGGCTTAAATATACACCATTGTGCTCGCCCACATCAATAGCAACCATTCACAATGCTTAATTCAAAGTATTTCAGTGTCACATCACTGCAAAGTTCTATCAATAATGCACGCATTGCACTGCCGTAAATACTCCAAAATATGACCGGATTAATAAACCACACAGTTACATTTGCTGTAAATGCCGTAAAATATGTACGGATTAAATTACGCATCACAAAATTCTCAGATTTTCCAGGCTTTTCAAGGCTCCCATTGGAAATTCAAGGCTTTCAAGGCCTTGAATGACCTTTTGACAAATTCCAGGCTTTTCCAGGTTTTCAAGGCCCCACAGGAACCCTGCATGGGTGTGGAGAAATGTATGAGAAAAGGCACGAGATATCCTCTTTTGGCCAAAAATGTCTGAGGACATAAGAAATTTAGTATTATCATGCAATGTTTGTTTAGAGCACAGAAACAATAACCCCAAGGAACCTTTATATTCTCATGAAGTTCCTCCACATCCATGGCATACTGTTGGTACCGATTTATTCCACTGGCAGAATAAGGAATATATTGTTGTTGATTATTACAGCAGGTATTTCGAAGTTAGTCACTTACCAAGTTCAAAAGCTTCTAATATCATTCATAAGATGAAATCCAGATTTTCACATCATGGAATACCAGTCAAGGTCATATCTGACAATGGGCCACAGTACTCTGCTGAAGAGTTTAGGAAATTTAAGTAGGATTAGGGCTTTTTACATGCAACTTCAAGTCCCTGGTACCCTCAGTCAAACGGGTTAGTCGAGCACACAGTACAAACTGTCAAACGCATATTCGCGAAAGCTAAAGCAGACCATAAGGACCCTTATTTGGGAATTTTAGAATACACCAACTGAATCTGATTACTCACCTTCACAAATTTTGATGGATAGATGTCTCAGATCCAACTACTACTGAGCAATTGATGCCACAGGCAGTTTTGCACAATAGGGTTCGTTCCGGATTAATTAACTATCATTTTCGTTAGGAAGATTATTTTAATCATGGTTCTTCACCTAAATCTTTAAATCCACTCAAAATTGGGGAAAGGGTGAGAATAAAACTACATGGCTCGTGGAAACCTGCCATCATCACAGAGGAACACGACTCAAAATCATATTCCGGAAGGTGCGCTATACCGCAGAAACCGACGCCATATTCTACAATCTCATGAGTCCTCATTTGAAGGAAATTTCCTAAATATACTTCAAGGTGATCTTTCGGAACCTGCAGTGGATAGTGATATTGGTGATGAGTACAGACATTACACACACATCACCATTAGCACGACCTGATTCTGTGGACTCGGAACAATCTACCTTAGTCCGTCCTGCAACTGACATCAGTCACCGTGTACCCAACATTACTCATACCCCACAAGTAAATAGTAAATCTCAGCAATATGTCACCCACTCTGGTCGGTCTGTGAAACCAAAGACAGTCATATCTATATGAACACTTTTTGATTTCTACATTACATTAAGTATTTAATTTGTATCAGTGTTAGTCATTTACAGAACTGTATACTGGAGTACCACCATCCTAATTGTGTGGTCTTGTGACTTTAATCTTACAAAAAAGATGTAATATTATCAGTACTTTGTATCTTTAAAAATTCTAATTAAGTTCTCACCCTTAGATCATACTCGTGTCAACTATGTTATTTCATGCGTGACTCTGAGTGAAGTGCTCCCAAGCTTATACTTGAATAATGGCTGAATAAACAACAACTGTGTTTACTTCAATACTCAACTTCTAGTCAGCATCACTGCAATAATAACCCGATATTCTCAGGCATTGTTGTAACACATGAAAATATTTTAGCAATGTAGCAGTTAAAATGTTGACTGCCCGAAAAAAAAAAAAACATTTAGAAATTATTATAAGCCACAAATAACTGGTTCAGTACAAGATTTATTTTTGGTAGTCACAGTTTCCCAATAAAAATGCTCTTGTTTCCAAAAAGAATGGACCCATTCTATAATCATAGGCACTCATCCCAAACTGATACGTTGAATAATTTATATCTGAATTTTTTGTCAAATTGATAAAAACAATGTTAAGCAGCTGTTAAAAAATTCTTTGTTTTAGGTCAATTCTTAGTTCTGATAAACAGATGTGAAATGCACTATTTATTAAGTATCGATTATCTGCAAGGAAGTATCCACACTTGCTGCCTAAATTCTAAAATGCACTGCTACTTTCAATTTAGGTGTTTTCAAAAACTGAAATGCAAAATTTGTATAAGATCCTTCTACCACAAAGGTCAAAACTTGGACCCCAAATGCCCTAGAATACTTTCTTGGTGTGATATGTCCTTGGGAAATGTTCTAGTCTATTGATAAACAAGAGCTGTGCTGCAGACTTGTGTATACCCCCACCATTGCATACCACTTCACAGCATACCACATTTCATTGAAATCCATCAACTTACTGCTGAGAACTGGATCCAGACATATAGACATACGGATGGACAGACAGTTGCATGTAAATTGGTATACCTCCCTCCATCAATCTCTTCGACAGTGGGGCTATAATTACTGTGACATTTACTGAATTCCACACATTTACAGACCTCTCTGTCCTCAGTACATCCAATACAAACATTTAATCTGTCATACCTTGTCTGACAGAACTCCCAAGGCCTCTGTCAAACAAGATATAATAGAAGAATGCTTAGTTTACCACCATAATTCAAGAAAATTACCAAATTTCTTGTTGACTGAATACTCCTGTTAAGACTGGTAAAAATTTCTTGTTTCTCAAGCACCTCCCTCGTCATTAAAAATTGACCCTCAAAACTTGTTTTTACCTATTTTATTTTTAACCAGTCAAAAGCTATGCTGACTAAAGCCAATTATTTTCAAACTTTGATGTGTAATAAATGCAAGAGGCTCCAGGGGGCCTGGGGCACTCACCTAACAAAGTTGTTTAAAGAAGTTTGTTCAAACCTAGTCTCCCTAAATCAGCACAGATGGAAAATTTGGAAATATGCGCATGTTCACTCATTAGTCGCCATGTTTAAGAAGTGTCATAGAAATCGGTTCAATAATGTAGGAGGAGTTGCACACACAAGAATCTCATTTGAAAATCCATAATATATCTAAGTTCAGAAGAGATAACCTGGTAACAATTGTCGCAGATGAAAAATTTTAGAATATGCACATGTTCACTTGCTAGTCATGTTTGAGACATTTCATCAAAATGGTTGAAAAGTTACAAAATTTATAGTAATTTTTATATTTTTTATACTTACAAATGACCCAGACTTAGCTGGTGTTAACTCCTTAAATTCTATGGCCAAACACAAATTTTGCCCCCCAATCCCCAAAATTTACATCAAAATCTGAAATATCAGTGTCCTGTGTGGTCCTCCATACTTTTTATCCACTGCGTATGCGCAGTGTCAAGGAGGTCTCGAAATTGGCGCAAATGTCATTCTTACAACCAGTGACTGGTAAGCGTTATGTAATCAGCGGGGAGGTATGAGTTCCCAACTCCTGGGAGGGCCATCCCCGTCTGGATCATTGGTTAGTATAAAAAATATATAAATTACTATAAATTTTTTAACATTTTTATACTGTACCAATGACCCAGACTTAGCTGAATAGAAAAAAGGCTGGAGGGCCTAGGACATAAAGGAAAGTCCAATAGACTCAATTACATGTAAAAAGAATTATCCCCTTAAGGAGAAAAGGAGAAACAGGCTTTACATGTATCTTTCTTATTTGTATCAAAAAAGAAAGACACAATACCATTCTGTAACTGAGTACAATAACATCAATGATCTCTATTAACATCCAGTATAACCTGTTATACTAATTTTTTAAAGGAAAGCCAATAAATAAAGAAAGTCCAGAGAATGAGACTCTTTATACTCATTAAAAGTATCCGAGAATTGTATATTAACGCTCGTATGACACGTGACATATACAAATGCTTCACACCGAGCTACACTTTAAAAATATTACATGAATGAGTTAAACATTAGCTTTACACTTTAAAACCATCCCGGCACCGATTCGGAATTACTGACTCCAGAGGAGGTATTCCCTTGCTTTTCACTATAAAGCAGGTGACCTAAGGGAACACCATCCCCCCCTCCTTCCCTTTGCCCTGGGTCAAATACCCCAGAGCGAAGAGGGCAGTAGGACAAAGTGACTGCTGGAACAGAAAGTCTGCATAACTATAGTTGCAACTGTTTAGTGGATGACATTCTGACCAACAGATAACGGACCTAAACAATGCAGGTCTCCAGAAATGGACTCAATATTTCTAAGATACAAATTTGTGAATGTGAAAGGCTGAGACCAATATGCAGCCTTCATCAAATCTGTAATAGCAACACTATTAGCATAAGCTCAAGATGTAGATAGAGCTCTTACTTCATATGCTGAAATCTTAAGCACAGACTGCTGAGTTGAAGATAATTTTTCATAAGCAGTATGGATAGTTAATTGAATCCACCTAGCAATAGAATGGACCGTAATGTCCCTTCTATTTGGCAGCAGAGACAAAAAGAAACGTTTACGTCCCTTTCTGATAAACTCAGATCTACGTTTGTAAATACGTATAGCTCTAACAGGACAGAGTAAAGGCCTATGCCCGTCTGAAGACGGAAGAGCCTTAATAACAATAGGTTCCGGATACTTATTAGGAGCCTGATTCTTAGCCAAAAATCCAACATTAGTAGTCAAGGTAATAGTATTACCTACACTACGATAGTGAGAATCATCAACAAATAGTGCATGAAGCTCACTAACTCTAAGACTAAGAGAAAAGCTGTCTTATAAGATAAGAATTTGAAATCCACTGTATCAAGAGGCTCAAATGGCGCTTCTTTTAGCTTAAGAAGAACCCAAGCTAAATTCCACTTAGGAATTAATCTAAGGGTTCTAGGTCTATTTATCGAAAAGTTTTTCACTAACTTAGATAAACAAGACATTAGATCCAATCTGTAAACTATCATGATGTGTATAGGTATCAGATAGCATAGACATATAACCCTTAATGGTAACAGGCTGCAGTTTGATCTCATCAAACAGGTAGACTAGAAAATTAGCAATGTCTGGAATGGAGGGATCATAAATATCAACAGAATGATCCCTACACCACCCATAGAAAACCTTCCACTTAGCAGCATAATTTAGCGAAGAGGAGGTCCTCCTACAGTTAGAAATTGCGTCCACTGCTCGTCCTGTAAAATGCTTGCCGTGCAAGAAGGACCGCACAATGGAAATACGTGAAGGTTGAGACCTTGCGGGTTGTGATGCAGTGTGCGCGATTTCCCCTGCGAAAGAAGATCCTACTGTGGAGGAAACTTCCGTGGTATGTCCCACAACAGACACCTGAGTAGATTTATCCATGGTCTCTGGGGTGACAGAGATGCTACCAACAGAATTTTGCAGTGAGATTGCTTTATCTTGAGCAATATCTGCTGAATCAATGGCGCTGGAGGATACGGGTATCCTATCATTCCGTCCCAAGAGATTGAGAGAGCATCTACTGCAAACGCTCGAGGATCTGGACATGGCGACACATACGACTGCAACTGATTGTTGAGATGCGTCGCAAATAAGTCTATCATCGGACGCTCCCACTGGTAGCAAATCTGATTGAATACTCGTTTGTTGAGAGTCCATTCTGACGGCAACATGCGACCCCTCCGAGAAAGAGAGTCTGCCAAAACATTCAGACGACCCGGATTATGACGGACCGATAGGAGAACTTGATGCTCTAGGACACACAGAAGGATTCTTTCCGTTAAGTTGAATAATGGAATAGAATGAGTGCCTCCCTGGTTCCGAATATACGCTACTACCGTCGAATTGTCGGACAGAATTTGCACATAAGAATTCTGAATAATGTTCATACAATAACATAGCGCAAGCCAAACTGACATCATCTCTTTGATGTTTATGTGCTTGTTTAGGAAATGCAGATCCCAAAGACCCTGGCACTTCGAATCTGTTGGGCTCAATGTTGCGCCCCAACCTGTTTGACTGGCATCCGTCATAATCGTAAAACTCGGATCCGGCGATTGCAGTGGAACTCCCTGAGTTAACCACTGAATATCTGCCCAAGTCTGAATCTCTTGTTTCACTTGATTTGACAAGACGATGTTCGTATCGAGCAAATAAATCTTCACACTCCAATTCTGAGTCAGAAAGATTTGGAGTGGCCGACTACGTAGCTGCCCCATCGGAATAAGATCCACGGCGGCTCCAGTGACGTTATCAGTCGCATGAATTCTCTCACTGTAACTATGTCGGAGTGAAGACAAAAGCGAGCGTAACAACTGATTAATTTCGCTCTGGTTAACGGCAGACGAACGAGATTGTTGTGCGTCTCGAAACTCATTCCCAGGTGGGTGAATGACTTGGACGGCACCAGATCCGACTTCTCGTTTACTATAAAACCGAGACGTCAGAGCAGTTGAAGCAGATTCTGAACATTGTTCTGAAGCGTTAACTCGTTGCCATACCTCTGAAGAATGTCGTCCTGGTAGGCCGACGTTACCGCAGACAAAAGAGCTTGGAAATGAGTCATTACCGAGTTCATTATTCGAGTGAAAGCCCAGGGCACTAGATTCAGACCGAAGCACATTGCTCGGAACTGATAAACGACTCCTAGGACAGTGAAGCGAAGATACTTTCTAAACGCCGGATGTACCATGTCGTGAAAGTACGCATCCTTGAGATCTATGCACGCAGCATAGTCGTTCACTCGAATGCTCGCTCCGACCGATCAAATGGTCTCCATATAAAATTTTGGAGCCACGATCACCTTGTTTATCCAGCTCAGATCTATGACTGGACGAAACGGGCTGTCTGGATTCGGAACCAGAAACAGATGGCTGTAGAAACCTGGAGATTCCTGGTTTTCTACGATCACTATCGCGTTCTTCTCCAGAAGAGATTGGACTTCTGATAGAAGCGAACCTCTCTTCTGAGGATTTGACGGAAGCCATGTCCATCTTGGACTTCGAGTTAACGGGGGTTTTCTTTTGAAGGACAGTTTTAGCCCTTCTGAAATCACCCCTCGGACCCAAGAGTTGTCCCTAATCAACAACCAATTGCTTAAGAAACTCGATAGCCTTCCACCCACTGGAACACGATAGAGGTTTGTCCCATCACATCCTGGATCTGCGAGGCTTGTGGGAGGAGAAACCACGTCCTCCACGACCCACACCTCACCCCGTCGACCTAGGGGCATCTGACCGGGAGTCTCGGCCAGTATTACGACCCCCTACCTGAGTCGCTACCTTGACGGTCTCTGGAGTAAGACCTAGAGGACTTATAAGAACCTCTATAGGAACTTCCCTTGAACGTACTCACCCCAGAAGTGCCTGCCTTACTCTTCTCCGCTGAATCCGACTTTTTAGAAGCGGACTTGAACAGCAGAGAGTCTGAAGCTTTCTTAGTAATCTGATCATAGATTATGGAAAGCTTGCCGTCGAAGAGAAGCTCTCCGGAGACCACAGCGATTCGAAGAGAGTTTTTCACCTTACAATCCACGCGAGTGGATGCAGCCAGGGCAGCATCACGTCTAACTAACTCCAGATTTGCCACTGAAAGGGCGGAGTTATACATAGAGTATGCTATGGCCCTCGAAAGAACTCTTAAGGAAGTCTGTACATCCTGGAATTCTTTTCCTTCGAGACGTAATGATAACGCTCTGGTAAGGTGATCTGCGTACGATAAATCATCTAAGTTGATCCTGTTAGACGAGATTGTCATTTCCAACATAGTGGCTGGAATAGACATAGACGACGGCAAAGACAATTCTAGGTCTTCAGTCTGGTCGTCCAGATGCAGAGGAACTCTCGGAATGCCCTGTCCTGCCGTTTCAAATTTATTCCTTGAATTGATGAAATGCAGCTGTAGAGCATTGGCTGCTAAGAAACCGAACTTGCCTGTCATGGAGGCAAGTTTGAATATAGCGTCATTCAAAAGTTCAAATGTCTGTGTGACATTTCTGGACTGGGTCGGAAACTCAGGCGCCATGTCCTTAATCCGACCGAAGAAATTTGTGTCTATCAGTCTCATATCCTGCAACGCAGCATTCTGGTCTGGAGGAACAACATCAGGAAGGTACTGTCGGATGAAATCTACGGCTACCTTATGTTGCTCAAAAGGGAAAATTCCAGCTCCTCTGAATCCCTTTCACCATCCAGCTGGACCACTTGATAATCTCGGTCGTCCCTTCCTGACTCTGCAGTGGAACGAACCGACCCAGCTTCCTCAGACAATTCCTGATCCGAAAAAGTTTCTGACGGCTGCTGGGATGCTGCGATGAGATGCGCTATCTGCGATAGCAAGTCCGTTATGGAGGCCTGTGGAGCTGCGGTCTTATGTGATTTAGCCGCTGGAAGCTCCTGGGACGTTGAATCCTGCATACATCTTTTATGCAAACGTCCCAACTGTAAAGGCCTCGAATCCCTGGCTACCGGATGGCGTGACCTGGTCGACGTGGAATCCCTGGTCGGCAAAGCTGGCTGGATATCAGTGGTCACGTAGCCAATGTGCGGTCGTGTGTGCTGCCGTGAGGATGAGGAAGCCGATAGACTAGTCTCTCCGGACTGTCTATGCAACGGAGCGTACCGAGCAGGTGGAGTGGACGTATGCTCCGACTGACGAACGTTATGTACAACAACATTTGGGCCCAGATGTTGCTGTAAGAGAGAGGGGCCTCTCTCGCTCACGGTCCGGGTAGACCTGGACAAGCTAGCTACCGGATTGACAGGCTTCCTCTGTACTATCCTCGGATCCGTCGTCGCTGGGTGTGCACGTTCAATGTTTATAGTGCTCGCATCACCCGAACTCCTTCCCTGGACCGCAACAGACAAACCCGGAGGCACACTTCTTGAAGACATCACGGAAACATCACCCTGTTCTTGCTCCTCTGAAAAAGAGACTGAAAAACTAGAGTGACCCTGTGGAGAGAGGACCGGCATGGACCTTTCACCGCTAACAATATACCGTGACACACGTCTCCAATGTTTGTCATCCCAATTGACACACACTGAGCAAGAATTAGTGCAAGTACATTGACTACAAGAAACACAATGAACATGAGAATCAGAGGAAGACTTCCTCGCATTACAATTTGAACAATATTCTTTCATCATGAGAAAATATAAACAGTCATAGTATTTGCACTAACCCTTGAAAACAAAGATACATAATATAATATAATTCATTATAACATTTCGAAAAAATAATTCAAAAAAAAAAAAAATTTTCGAAAAAATTTCAGGAGAGCCCAAGTTCCCAATGGGAACAATGAGCCCAAATGGACCCCAAAAAAGCTTAAGTGTGGACAAAAATTTTAAAACATATTTAAAAATTAATGTAACACTTACGGACAGTATTAATGTATCTGGCTATGAGCAGAACTAAACAGAAGACAAGCAATCACTATCAGAAGTAACCATTGTCAACGTAAACAAAAGTGTACAAAAACCGGAAACATGACTCCAGGCACTGTAAACATGGTCCAAAATCAGTTACCAATTTAAACACTATCCGATGTAAAACAGTGACTTCCAGAGAAGAAACTGCAGTACATCGGATGGTATATGCAGACCAAAACACCTAACCACCCAAGGGTAAGCATGGGGAAAAACAGAATAATTATTCTGTTACCAAGCCAAAACTCCCAAGAAATTTTAGTAAAAAAAAATTACAAAAATTATGCCAAAAGCATGGGAGAATAGCAAGGGGGAATAAAGGAAAGGGAGAGAGGAAACACTGAACAAACAATGGTAAATTCATAGCAAGAATGACAACATCAGGCCCATGCCTCGAAATTAGGGAACATGAAATAATTTCATAAAAAAATTATAAGTTACAGCCCCGAACAGATCCTGCCACTGTTTCTTCCTCTCATCCTTTTATTTCCTACTTAGATCCGCCATTTCTTTCATAATTATGTGTCTGGCATCATTTAAACTGAGATTTACAAGCACAAATATCAGTGAGATGTTAATGATTTTAGGGCCAAACAAAGAATGACATTTGGCGCCAATTTCAAGACCACCTTGACACTGCGCATGTGCAGTGGATAAAAAGTATGGAGGACCACATAGGACATTGAAACTTTGGATTTTGATGCAAATTTTGGGGATTGAGGGGCAAATTTTGTGTTTGGCCCTAGAATTTAAGGAGTTAGCACCAGCTAAGTCTGGGTCATTGGTACAGTTTAAAAAAATGTAGAAGTAGCTGCTTACACAACAAGAGGCCCCAGGGGGCCTGAGGGCGCTCACCTGACCTGGTAGCCTAAATATCAACCCAGAGAATTGATTGCCACAAGTTGCATCTGCTCCTCCTAAGAAAAGCTGAAACCAAATATCCAAATATTCTGACCAGTGGATCTAAAAAAAGATTTTTAAAGAATATTCCTCATATTGAACTAAGTCATAATTCGGGCTCCCACAGGGAGCCCATATATGAACCCAGGGACTTGGCTTTAACAAACCTGAATCTCACACCCCTAAGGATTCTGCACACCAAATATAAAAACATTCCGACTGCTGGATCTGAAGAAGAAGATTTTTAAAGAAAATTCCTCATTTTGAACCAAGTTACAATTCGAGCTCCCACAATCAGCCCAAATATGGACCTAGGGACATGGCTTGAACAAACTTGAATCTTACCCCCCTAAGGATGCTGCATAAAAAATATCAAAAGCATTCATCTGCTGGATCTGAAGATTTTTAAAGAAAATTCCTCATTTTGAACTAAGTTGTCATTCAGGCTCCCATAGTGAGCCCAAATATGAACCAAGGGACTTGGCTTGAACAAACTTGAATCTCAGCCCCCTAAGGTTGCTCCATGCCAAATATCAAAACATTCCAACTGCTGAATCTGAAGAAGAAGTTTTTTAAAGAAAAATTCCTCATATTGACTAAGTTATAATTTGGGCTCCCACAGGGAGCCCAAATATGGACCCATGGACTTGGCTTTAACACACTTGAATCCCCCCTCCCCCCCAAGGATGCTACTCACCACATATCAAACCATTCCGACTACTGGATCTGAAGAAGAAGATTTTTTAAGAAAATTCCTCATTTCGAACAAAGTTACAATTCAAGCTCCCACAGTGAGCCCAAATATGGACCTAGGGACATGGCTTGAACAAACTTGAGTCTCACCCCCCGAAGGATGCTGCATACCAAATATCACAAGATTCTGCCTGCTGGATCTTGAGAAGAAGATTTTCAAAGAAATTTGCCTGAAATGCACTAAGTTCGAATTTGGGCTTCTATAGTGAGCCCAAATATGAATCCAGGTGGCCGATTTGAACAAACTTGAATCAGATCCACCCCACAATGTTGCATATCAAATATCAAAAGATTCTGCTTGCAGGATCTGGAGAAGAAGATTTTTGAAGAAATTTGCCTGAAATGCACGAAGTTCGAATTCGAGCTTCTATAGTGAGCCCAAATATGAATCTAGGGAGCCGATTTGAACAAAATAGAATCAGATCCACCCCACAATGTTGCATACCAAATATCAAAAGATTCTGCCTGCTGGATCTGGAGAAGAAGATTTTTTAAGAAATTTGCCTGAAAAGCACTAAGTTCAAATTTGGGCTCCTATACTGAGCCCAAATATAAACCCAGGGAGCCGATTTGAACAAACTTGAATCAGATCCACCCCACAATGTTGCATACCCAATATCAAAAGATTCTGCCTGCTGGATCTTGAGAAGAAGATTTTCAAAGAAATTTGCCTGAAATGCACTAAGTTCAAATTTGGGCTCCTATACTGAGCCCAAATATAAACCCAAGGGGCCGATTTGAACATTGGTTCAAATCAGCCTCTCGGTTTGGAAAATAGAAATTTTGGGCGGGGCCAAAAATTTTGCCCCTCCCATAACGACGCCAAGTATAGCCCCACAAACTTCTCTTGAACAAATCTGAGTCTACACCTCAAAAGGAAGCTGCACACCAAATATCAAGTCTCTGCTACTGCTGGTTCATGAGAAGAAGATTTTTTAAGATTTCAGCACACTTTTTGGGTGTGGCCCTACCCACGGGTGAGGCAACTTGATTTGAACAAAATCAAATTGCGATGTCATAACAAACTATTATCTCAAATATCAATTAAATTGGTTCAGCGGTTTGGGAGGAGAAGACGCAAACACCATGTTCACGGACGACGGATGACGGACGCAGGACGACGGACGGTGAGTGATCACTATAGCTCTCCTGACTGAAAGTCAGGTGAGCTAAAAATGGATGGATGGACAGATGGAGGTACAGGGCATAAACAATACAGCCCTCACTTCGGAGAAGTTTGGGTATAAATATCAATTGAGGGACTTGATTTGAACAAATTTGAATTTGACCCTTGTAATGATGTTGTGTACCAAATATTTATTTATTTATTTATTTATTGGTGTTTAAAGTCACATATTTATGCACAATGGCTAATCATGACCGTGACAGTTTTACAGGGTGGAGGAAGCCGGAGTACCCGGAGAGAACCACCGAGCAACGACGAGCAGCTGCCAGCTCCCCAACATCGTAACTCCGCACTGCAGCACAGGCAGGGTTAGATTGGTTGAAGACATGCGCACCATCGACGTGCAGTACGCCTTAGTACACGGCATCATCGTGCCCCCATGCGGGCAATGGAGATGAAGTGTCTTGCCCAAGGACACAACGTGGTTGCCGCAGGTGGAATTCGAACCGAGGACCTCTCGGCTTGCAGCCTGCACCTCTACCTACTGAGCCACCGCGCTCCCTGTGTACCAAATATCAAAAACTTCTGACTGGTAGTTCTGGAGAAGAAGATTCTCTGGAGTATCTTTCATATCGAACCAAGTCAAAATTTGGACTCTTGAATGGAGCTCAAATATGAACTGAGGGGCTTAATTTTAACAAACTTGTATCTGACACCCCTATGGATGCTCTATATCAAATATCAAAAGATTCTAATCAGTGCTTCTGCTGAAGAAATTTTTTTTTAATATTTGCAAATATGACACAATAGATGGCAATTTCTTTTTAAGATTTCATTCTATTGGTCCTAAGGATGCTTCCTACCAAATAACAGTTCTCTGTTCTGTGCAGTGTAGGGAATATGGGTGTTTTAAAGTATTTTTATTTTTAGCTCCTGGTGTTCCCACAGGGATACTTGATTTTTTTTTTTTTTTGCATGAATCAAGTACTTATGACTGAATAAAACCACATTGCAAATTTTGTTCAAATCGGCTCATCAGCTCAGAAACTAGAAATTTTGGGCAGACCCAAAATCTTGCCCCTCCCATTACAAAGGCAAATATTGTTCTGCGAACTTCATTTGAACTAACTTTAGACTATACTTAAAAAGGAAAATCAGTACCAAAGAGCAAGTCACTGTATCCATCGGTTCACAAGAAGAAGACTTTTAAAAAAATTTGGAATATTTACCCTCACTCCTTCCCTACAGGGCATGTTCATTTGAACAAAATCAAAATAGGATGTCACTGCAAACAATCACCTTAAATTTAACTGAAATTAGTCATATGATGCAGGAAATGTTGCCAAGATTTTTCTTTTTAATAGCCTAATTAAACATTTTTCTGGTGAAATTACTATTCATTTAACAGAGTTAAATAAATAAAGAACAATTCCCTAATTTGTACCAAAAAAAGGGGTAAACCCTCTGCACACCGATATCAAAATATCAATATTTAACATTTTTCCATAATGCAACTAGGAATTTAACCAATTCAGTCTTATTTGACAGAGCTCATTGAGCTCTGTCAAAGTATAAACAAGACTGAATTGGTTAAATTCAGCTTGAAATTTAGATATTTTGACAACAATGCGCAGAAGGTTATTGAAACAAGGAAAATTTATTTCTGTATAAAAACAAATTCTGTCATCAACAAGACCTTCCTTCAATCAATACAGAATTACAAAGCATAATTTTTATTAACTGCTAGATTGCTGGAAGCCCATATTTGGGCTTTATTCTGAAGTGTAGTTACCACAACTTAAAGGCTTCATATTCAGAGTATGTTCTACATATCACCTTTGAAGTGAAATTATTTAGTCTGTTTGGATTTGGCTTTTTACAATTTATGGAAGAGTGCCAATTTGCACTCTCCCATAAATTGTAACAAGGCAAAGATATGTGAACAAATTTTCTACCGGTTAAATGCATAGTAAGGGGTTTGTTCATTGAAGATTACAGTAAAACCTGATTTGAAAGACCACTGCCATGAGAAACCACCTGTTTTGGAAGACTGCTGTAACCTTGTACAGTTTGGTTGTTTTACACTGTAGCAGACCTGTCATGAGAGACCACCTATTTTGAGACGCCACTTTTGCTCAGCCAAAAGGGAGGTCTCTCAAGACAAGTTCTACAGTATACGGTTTTATAAATTAGGTGGTCAAAGTTTGCATTTCAAATCTGGAAATTAAATTGGAAACTCCTCCTTGATCATCCATATCATTCACATCTTCCAGACTAGATGATGAAGTGACAATACTATCAGTTGTATTGTGCAACACTGAACTTTGAGGTATGTTCATATATATATTGTTACTCTCCTGCTCCATAGGTAAGTCTGAAGTATTCTCATATACATGAGTTAAAAAAGTTTCATTGTTAACAGGTGAAGTACTGTGAATATTTTTTATGCTGTTAAAATCAAATTTGACATCATCACTAATCATAAGGGACTTATAATGACTTCTGTTACTAATTCGACTGGGCTCCTCTAAAGGTTCATACAACTGTGTTCTGCTGCTACAGTTTTCAAGACATTCATAAACATGCACATGACTTCTGTCTGAACAATTTGAACAACTTGTGGAATTCCTTTCAATATTTTGCTGCACACTAACAACCCTATTCATTTTTTTCATCCATGTTGGTGGTGGCCTTGGGGGTGCAGCAACACCATGCTTATTTATATTGTTATGCTTTAACATCCTTGGAATATTATGCTCTGATTGACTGATGACACGTTTCGACATCATTTTAAAAGGACTGTGATTTCCATTTTTCTTGGTTTGGCGATTGTGTGAAATACTGGACAAACACAGTTCTGATTTACTGAATGTGATTTTTGAGAGAGGTCTAGGTGGAGGTCTAGAAGGAGGTGGTGTCCTAGCTGCATTCCTCTGGTTACCAATTTTATTCTTTTGGGTGTATGAAAACACTTCTGACTTCTTATTCTACAAGACAAATAGCATAGTATTTTAATCCTTAGATTCAAGAGTTAGTTGAAACAATTGTGAATTCGCTCCTCAGCTGCAACACATGGTAAAATTGAAATAAATTCGAAGTCCATAAAGGGCAATAACTGACAAAAATATTTTGAATATTCTGCATTGAACATGGGGCTAGACATTAGTAAGAAACACTTGCATACCAAATATGATGTCATACTGCCAAATATTTTAAAAGTTCGAGTTGAAAACCTTGTCTGTCAAAGACTGACGAAAGACTGATGATAGACTGACCGACAAACAGATTGACATTGCCACATACAGAGTAGTTTGTCACATCGGAAAACTTTGGTCAGATAAAACAAAAGGACCACTTGACGGACAGATAAATAAGAACTGAAATGAATTATCTGTCGCTTTATCAGAATATGAAGGTGAAATGGGCTTGTTAAGTTGTATAAAGGGCGTAGCATTTCATATAAAATTTAACACACCCAGTCCACATTAATGCTCCAATGAAAAAACAGATAATTCATTTCAATTCTTAAAAATCCATTTAGAGAGTTGCTTATACTATAAACAAATGATGATGTATACTATGTACACTGAATCAATTGGATGAGCTCCTGCAGTCAGTCTCAGTTTTCAAAATTGGTTGACACATGTAGACTCGAATACCAAATGGGGAAACTAGTGTGAACAACACACCTGAATACTAATTTGTAAATTTACTGATCAGTGTAATAATGAAAATTTAAATTTTATAGTAAATTTCTTTTCTTATTATACCTACCACAATTGTTTACTACAGGCTTGCACTACAGTGGAAGACCCTAACTCAGAAAAATACTCTCTATTTTGATCTTTCCCAAGCGATTTGGGAAAGAAAAGTGGTGCAAAATCACCAAGAAAAAATTAGCCCAAACTGGGTTGAGACTCAGTAGGGGATGCTCTTCTCCTAGTAAAAATCCATGACTTCCATTGCCAGTGCGTAGTCTTTTGAATCCGCCAACATTGGAGTTATGTGATCAGCGGGGAGGAAGGATTCTTACCCGAATAAGAAGGTATAAGAAGAAAGGAAATTTGCTATAAAATTTAAATTTCTTATCAACCTACCTTACAATTGTTTATTACAGGCTGAGTAGACAATAGGATGGAGGAAATCACATAACCAACCTACACATAACCCAATTGCACTGGAACTGTGGATAGAGGAAGAGGTCCCCAGGCCTATCAAACCATAGCCTCACAAATATTAGCAAAAGACAATGAGAGATGAGGCGTACGGTTCTGTGCGATGCACAGACAGAAAAGGACAGTAATAGAAGAGCTGGAACTGACCTTGTGACTAGCCTAATGGCTAGGGCAAACAACAGCCTGAGCAGAAGAAAGAGGGCCCAAAGCAAAAAGGTCCTCTGACTGCTCCTGCAACTGACGCAGATAGAAGGTGGAGAAAGTAGAAGCATTTCTCCAGTAGGCTGCCTGCATAACATCCGACAACTTGACAGAGTTAGAATAAGCCCAAGAGGTAGACAATGCACACACCCTGTGGGCAGAAATGTGATTGGTCAGACAATCGCCAGTCGCTAGACGAGCGTAAGCCACGCGAATAGCATGACAAATCCATCAAGAAATGGATTGAGGAGAGATCTTCTGTTGACTAGGAATAAGAAACACAAAAAATTGTTTCCTGCCTTTCCTAATGAACTGCGTCCGATGAGATAAATGTGAATTGAACGAACCGGACAGAGCAAAGGGCGGTTACCCTCAACAGAAGGAAGAGCCCTGATACAGACTGGAGGCAGAGTAGTTTCTTGTATCTGATTCTGGCAAGAAAAGGAGCAATCAGTGGTAAACGTAACACTGTTGGGAGAGCTCCTGAAAAAAAGCTTGGTCAACTGAGAATGCGTGAAGCTCACTAACCCATCTGGCGGAGGCAAAAGCCATCAGAAAAGCCATCTTGTATGTGAGAAAATGCATATCCACCTGGGATAAAGGTTCGAACGGCACCCCACCCCCCACAACCCCAAGCAAAGCAGCACCCAAGAAAGATTCCATCTTGGGGTAAGCTGCAAGGAAAAGTGCCAAACAAGCTTGGAGAGGTATGGATTAGTGCCAATACGACGCTGTCCCACATATGAAAAGGTCTCCGAAAGCGTGGACCTGTACCCTTTGATGGTAACAGGCTGGAGACCCCAAGAATCAAACAGATATACCAGAAACTCCGCAAGTTGTGTGATCGAAGGATTGGCATAATCAACCGAGCTATCCGCACACCATCGGCAGAAGACCTTCCACTTAGCCGCCTAGGCTAAACCAGGGGAGTGCCTCATGAAGAACAAATGCACTCCACTGCGCATCTCGAAAAAACCTCTACAGAGGAGACAGGACCTGACAAAAGATATGCGCGAAGGCACAATGAAGTCGGGTTGACGTGAAACCTCGAGTGACCTTGGTAAAAAAGGTCGCGACATAGAGGGAGACGTGACGGAACCGCCGCCAACAGAGAGCGGAGCAGATTGATCGACACGCACTGAGGCGACAGGGGGGCGATCAAAATGATTTGACAACTGCAGGTTTGCATCTTGGTTAGACCTGAGGCAGAATCGGAACCGGCGGGAAGGCGTAGCCGACAAGACCGTTCCAATCGAGTGAC
Organism: Pictodentalium vernedei; assembly: GCA_031216915.1. Classification (NCBI taxonomy): domain Eukaryota; kingdom Metazoa; phylum Mollusca; class Scaphopoda; order Dentaliida; family Dentaliidae; genus Pictodentalium; species Pictodentalium vernedei. Next base: position 247,475,983 of record CM062291.1, read on the forward strand.
AGAGCGTCCACAGCGAAATCCAGAGGATCTGGACATGGGGACATGAAAATGTCCATCTGATGGTTCCAAAGAGTCGCAAAGAGATCGATGTGGGGACGACCCCAGAGATCGCAAAGGGAGTCGGCTAGGAAGATCAGACGACTGGGAATGTGACGAACCACCACTCCGGCGTTGACATCCTGAGCGAGCAGTAGAAGATCCTGAGCCAATTCGTACATGGGAACAGAGTGTGTGCCGCCCTGGTTCCAAATGTAAGCAACCACTGTCAAATTGTCGGACAACAGAAGGACCTGGAGATTCGAAAGGTGGTGGATCCACTGCCGGAAACTCAGAAGAAAAGCAAGAAGCTCCCTCTGGTGACTTGAAGAGCTGCTTGATCGTGGTCCCATGACCCGTGAAGGGAAAGACCTAGAGAATCCAACGTCTCACCCCATCCGAGATCGCTGGCGACTGCCATCAGAACACAATCGGACGTGGAGAAGGCCAACAGAACTCCCTGCATAATCCACTGAACATCCGTCCAGGGAAGAAGGTGACAAGGAAGAGACTCCGGTAACTAAAGCACCAGATCCAGAGGATCGACATTCGGCATCCAACGACTGAGCAGAAAGTGTTGGAGAGGTCTGACATGCAGCCGACCTAGAGGAATGAGATCCGTCACCAAACCGCAGAGACTGAGCAGCCGGGGAAGACTCCGAGCTGTTGCGGACATGGACTGGGACAGAGTTAGGGCAAAAGCTGAGAGAATCACAGCCCTTGCCCGGGAAACCACCACCATATTCAGCTGAGTACAGACGTCCATCCCTAGATGACAAAACGACGGAGAAGGGACCAGGTCCGACTTCTCCTCGTTGACTCTGAACCCTAGCGGCGTGAGCAGGCTCAACAGTGTGTCGACATCTGACTCCAGAAAGGCAGCATTGGAATGCCTCTAGGGGATATCGTCTAGATATGCCGAAGTAGTTACCCTGGACTGTGTGCGATGTAAGGCTAACACATGCAACATCAGTCGGGTGAAGGCCCAAGGAGCCAGGTTGAGGCTGAAGGGCATGGCCTTGAACTGGTAAACTCGCCGCAGAAAAGCGAACCTGAGATACTTTCGCGATGTCCGATGAATCGGAACGTGAAAGTAAGCGTCTCACAGGTCGATGTTGGAAGCGAAAACTCCCTGGTGAATGGAGCGGCGAACCGACCTGAAAGTCTCCATGCTGAACTTAGGAGCAATGATAGACTGTTTCAGGATACTCAGATCGATAACCGGTCGGAGTCGGCCGTTCTTCTTCGGCACCAAGAACAGGTGGCAATAAAATCCCACTGAATGAATGTTCTTGATGACCTCAATCACCCCCTTTGACAGGAGATTGCCTGTCTCCATGATCAAAAGTTCCCAACGTGTAACGTCGAAAGGGACTTGTGTTGGACGAGGGCCTCTCGACTGGGTTGGATGCCTCAACCTGGGACGAATTGAGGTGTTGACGGCTGATGCCTACCCTTACACTGTGAGTAAGTGGAAGCGGTGGCAGGAGGATCAGCCCTCCCCTGCGCACCAGAAGCAAAAGGGTACTTCTTAGGCTTTGAACGGTGCCTGCCTCCAACAGAAAGCTGATCAAGCTGACGAAGCAGCAGCTGATCTATGGAATGACGTATGGCGTCATCCCGGACCGTCACCATGGAACCATGGAATAGTTGCGGACCCGCCGAAGAAGCAGATCGAAGAGCAACACGCTGCCCCTCAGGAAGGGAATGGCTTGTGTCCAGCACAGCATCCCTGCGAACTAATTCCAAGTTAGCCGTGTTACAGGCATGCGTGTAAGTAAGATGCATGAGAGCCTTGGACAGCACACACAAAGGAGCCCGTATGTCGTCAAACTTATCTGGGGGCAGATAAGCAGCAAAGCAGAGACGACGTGATCTGAGAGAGAAAGCATTCCAGCATATCTCTAAATAAGCCCAACATGGACTCCAGAATCGCCATAAAGACCGACTTGGGCTTGGAAAGCCCGAGGGAGTTGGAGTCCTCATCCAAAACCGTCAAAGTCTAGCAGACTGACAGATTGGTGGAATCGTAGGAATGATAACGCGCCAGAGGCAAAAAAGTGTCAACACTGGTGAAGAATTATGTCTTCATAGCCTTGGAACTCAGCTTAGAGTCCAAAGCTGTAAATGCTTCAACCACCTGTACCGACTGGCACGATCGAAGGTGCCCAGAAGCAGGTTGCTCCACAGGCTGTAGGCGCGCGACCGATGATCGCAGTTGGGCTGACACTGTCGGCTGGTTTGACGGTTTGAGATCTGGAAGGAAGCCAAACATAAAGTCAAGAGCTGCCCCCAAGTCAGAAGACTGTTGGCTCTTGACATCAGGTATGTTAGACTCATCCCCTGAGTTGGAAGACACATAGCCCATCATGGGCAAACCAGCCAATGCCTCCCATGGCATCGGGGGATCAGAAAGCGGCCTGTTTCCAATCCCGGGAGGCAGCGCCACAGGGGGTGCCTGTAAACCACTCGTAGCCTCGCTGGAAGCAATGGGAAGGCTCTCGGACAGAACCTGAGCAAGCAAGGAGAGGGCTCACTGCCCGTGTCGGCCGGTTCGATATGGGAATGAACCGGCAAAGTGGCTTCACTCCTGACCCTTTTAACCAGCGAAGGGTCACGATCCTCAAATACACCTGACGTTGGGCGACGGGCTGCAGCCGAAACATCTAAAGGCAGATGTGTATAGGGGTATGTCATAACCCGAGGATCTACAGAGCGAAAACTCAGGAGAGTATAGGGGTATGTCATAACCCGAGGATCTACAGAGCGGAAACTCAGGAGAGTTGCCGTAGACCTCTGAGGGACAGAAAGTCCAGGCTGCACAAAAGGCATTGGTCCCGCAAAACTGGCCATGGGACCAGAGTGCGTGGATGGAAACGCCACAGAGCTCATGATGGCCCCAACATGAACATCCGAATGAAATGAGAAAACTGCAGTGCTCGACGGCTGAGAGACCACAGCAGAGGGTTCGGCCAACAGCCCCTTCCGACTTCGTCGAGTTGAAGTCAGGGAAGGCTGAGGCCGATACCCCACGTCTAAACTACCAGACATCTCTGCAGTCCCCTGCAGGGATAACACTGCTGTGCTCAATGGCCGAGAGGCCACAGCACAGGGTTCGGTTGGCAGGGGCTTCCGACTTCGCTGAGTTGAAGTCAGGGAAGCCTGAGGCCGATACCCCACGTCTACACTACCAGACATCTCTGCAGACCTCTGCAGGGATAAAACTGCTCTGCTCAATGGTGGAGAGGCCACAGCAGGAGGTTTGGACGGCAACCACTTCTGACTTCGACGAGCTGAAGTCAGGGAAGGCTGAGGCCGATACCCCACATCCACACTACCAGACATCGTTGCAGACTCCTGCAGGAATAAGCCGAGGCCGGCTGAAACGGTGACCGATGACATTGCAGACAGAACAGCAGTAGCAGCAGATACGACGGGAGCTGTTGAAACTGGTAGAAAAGGGAAGAGAGCAACCGAGTTCGGCCTCCAAAGGAGGAGTCACAACCCTAGTGACAGCCTCAGATGCCGACTGGAGAGGGACCATAGTCCCGGAACCAGGCATCTCTTCACCAGACAACTCAACAGCTTCCGCAGTATCCACGAAGGTTAAAAACTGCACATACCCCATGGAGGGTGTATAACTCTCACCAGATGTGGTCGTGTTGGGAGGGCCCCTAAAGGAACAGTACTGGACATAACAGAGGTGAGAGTAGTAGAAGAACAAGAGGCCCCACGTGGCCTTAATCGCTCACCTGACAAAGTGACTCTAAGAAGTATTTTAGGTCACCTTCACCATGTCATGCCTCATCAACATTAACTGGTTGAGTGATAGATTTTGTTTGAAGTTCAACATTTGTTACCTAAAATTAGTTTTATTTAAAATCATTGGTGTGTGACCAATCTCCAATGATTTTTAATAAAGCAAATTTATCTCTGCAGACAAACTGGTTTAGCATGAAGCACAAACAAGGAATGTGAAGAGATAGCCTTGGACATCTCTCCCCAACTGTGGATATCTTCCATGTGCTACATGTATATATTTGCATGCAAGAAAACAAAAATTTTCACAAATTTTATTTTTTTTTATCATCATTGGAACAAGCTCAAACAGCTTATTCCAATAGGGGTATGGGAAGATCAGGTATATTTTTGAGACAGAAATGTGAATATATAAATAATGGTGTTTTTTTGTGAATGATGCTGGAGAATTTTGCGTAAAGATATGGTAAATGGTTTGTTCTAGATACAGAATGATGCAAAAGTATTTAAATTTGATTAGGCAAGTTGTTCCTATAATGCATTTAAAAATTGAAGTAACTATTTTTTTGCTGACGAACTTTTAGTTTAGATGTGTGTGTCTGTGTTTGTGTGTGTGTGTGTGTGTGTGTGTGTTTGTGTGTGTGTGTGTGTGGGGGGGGGGGGGGGTAAGAGTGTTCTTGCAAACAAAATTCCTGAATAAATGGAAAATTTTATTTTTTGTGTGAAAGACATAGTGCGTGAATGTTGATTGGAACAAGCTTAGAGAGCTCATTTTAATGTAAAGTCATAAAGCTGTGTTTTACGTACGAAATTCTGGAATAACTAAAAAAAATTGCTTTTTTGACTCAAAAAGCATGGTGTGCGACCTCTCATTGGAATGAGCTCAAAAAGCTCATTCCAATGGGGTATTTACAAGCGATAAGTACATGTATGTTTAAGAGACAAAAATTAAAATTTGAATAGCGATTTTTGCGAAGAATGCTGACAAGTTTTGGCAGTTATGCTGGTAAAAAGGTAAGATATGCAAAGTGGTTGTTTTTTAGAGGCGACATTTAATTAAGGGGAATTAACCCTTGATTACTGAGGTAACTTCTAAAAGTACTGAAATTTCATGAAGCAATGTGAATAACAGACAACAGTTGCCTAAAAATTTCATGAATAATTAAAATTTTTATTCCTTTGTCTCGAAAACATGGCATATGACCTTTGTTGGAATGAGCTGAATGCGTGTGTTCCAATGAGGGGTCATAAAATTTGAACAAAGATTTGTGTGAATAATGCATTAGTACTGCTAGATTTGGGTAAACGGTTCACCCTGGATACCACCCCTTCTATAGTAGATCTTTTCTGCAAATTTTGTCTAAAATTCTATCAACTTTACAAATAAATACGTTCATGAATCACAATCAGATCCACCCTACAATGTTGCATACCAAATATCAAAAGATTCTGCCTGCTGGATCTGGAGAAGAAGATTTTTTAAGAAATATGCCTGAAATGCACTAAGTTAAAATTTGGGCTCCTATACGGAGCCCAAATATAAACCCAGGGGGCCGATTTGAACAAACTTGAATCAGATCCACCCCACAATGTTGCTTACCAAATATGAAAAGATTCTGAAGCTGGATCTGGAGAAGAAGATTTTTTAAGAAATTTGCCTGAAATGCACTAAGTTCGAATTCGAGCTTCTATAGTGAGCCCAAATATGAAACTAGGAAGCCGATTTGAACAAACTTGAATCAGATCCACCCCACAATGTTGCATACCAAATATCAAAAGATTCTGCCTGCTGGATCTGGAGAAAAAGATTTTTTAATAAATTTGCCCGAAATGCACTAAGTGCGAATTCGGGCTTCTATATTAAGCCCAAATATGAATCCAGGGAGCCGATTTGAACAAACTTGAATCAGATCCACCCCGCAATGTTGCATACCAAATATCAAAAGATTCTGCCTGCTGGATCTGGAGAAGAAGATTTTTGAAGAAATTTGCCTGAAATGCACTAAGTGCGAATTCGGGCTTCTATATTAAGCCCAAATATGAATCCAGGGGGCCGATTTGAACAAACTTGAATCAGATCCACCCCGCAATGTTGCATACCAAATATCAAAAGATTCTGCCTGCTGGATCTGGAGAAGAAGATTTTTGAAGAAATTTGCCCGAAATGCACTAAGTTTGAATTCGAGCTTCTATAGTGAGCCCAAATATGAATCCAGGGGGCCGATTTGAACAAACTTGAATCAGATCCACCCTGCAATGTTGCATACCAAATATCAAAAGATTCTGCCTGCTGGATCTGGAGAAGATGATTTTTTAAGAAATTTGCCTGAAATGCACTAAGTTCGAATTCGAGCTTCTATAGTGAGCCCAAATATGAATCTAGGGGGCCGATTTGAACAAACTTGAATCAGATCCACCCCACAATGTTGCATACCAAATATCAAAAGATTCTGCCTGCTGGATCTAGAGAAGAAGATTTTTTAATAAATTTGCTTGAAATGCACTAAGTTCAAATTTGGGCTCCTATACTGAGCCCAAATATAAACCCAGGGGGCCGATTTGAACAAACTTGAATCAGATCCACCCCACAATGTTGCTTACCAAATATGAAAAGATTCTGCCTGCTGGATCTGGAGAAGAAGATTTTTTAAGAAATTTGCATGAAATGCACTAAGTTCCAATTCGAGCTTCTATAGTGAGCCCAAATATGAATCTAGGAAGCCAATTTGAACAAACTTGAATCAGATCCACCCCACAATGTTGCATACCAAATATCAAAAGATTCTGCCTTCTGGATCTGGAGAAGATTTTTTAAGAAATTTGCCTAAATGCACTAAGTTCGAAATCGGGCTCCTATACTGAGCCCAAATATGAACCCAGGGGGCCGATTTGAACAAACTTGAATCAGATCCACCCTACAATGTTGCATACCAAATATCAAAAGATTCTGCCTGCTGGATCTGGAGAAGATTTTTTAAGAAATTTGCCTGAAATGCACTAAGTTCGAAATCGGGCTCCTATACTGAGCCCAAATATTAACCCAGGGGGCCGATTTGAACAATCTTGAATCAGATCCACCCCACAATGTTGCTTACCAAATATGAAAAGATTCTGCCTGCTGGATCTGGAGAAGAAGATTTTTTAAGAAATTTGCCTGAAATGCACTAAGTTCGAATTCTGGCTTCTATAGTAAGCCCAAATATGTATCCAGGGGGCCGATTTGAACAAACTTGAATCAGATCTACCCCGCAACATTGCATACCAAATATCAAAAGATTCTGCCTGCTGGATCTGGAGAAGAAGATTTTTGAAGAAATTTGCCTGAAATGCACTAAATTCGAATTCGAGCTCCTATAGTGAGCCCAAATATGAATCTAGGGAGCCGATTTGAACAAACTTGAATCAGATCCACCCTACAATGTTGCATACCAAATATCAAAAGATTCTGCCTGCTGGATCTGGAGAAGAAGATTTTCAAAGAAATTTGCCTGAAATGCAGTAAGTTCAAATTTGGGCTCCTATACTGAGCCCAAATATAAACCCAGGGGGCCGATTTGAACAAACTTGAATCAGATCCACCCCACAATGTTGCATACCAAATATCAAAAGATTCTGCCTGCTGGATCTGGAGAAGAAGATTTTTTAAGAAATTTGCCTGAAATGCACTAAGTTCGAAATCGGGCTCCTATACTGAGCCCAAATATGAACCCAGGGGGCCGATTTGAACAAACTTGAATCAGATCCACCCTACAATGTTGCATACCAAATATCAAAAGATTCTGCCTGCTGGATCTGGAGAAGAAGATTTTTTAATGTTTTTCCCATTGCCTACAGTGTTAAAAAGTGCTGACTCAGCACTTTTTCAAAGTCCCGAAACTGTACCCTATGATAAAACCGATGGCAATTTTTTTTTACCAATCCTTTCTGTTGGTCCTAAGGAAGCTGCACACCAAATAAAAATTCTCAGTGCCGTGCAGTTTTGGAGATATGGGCGTTTTAAATTTTTTCCTTTTTTAGCTCCTGCGGTTCCCACGGGGCTGCGGGAAAAAATGTTTTTGCATAAATCAAGTACTCATGACCCAATAAGCCCTCACATAAAATTTGGTTCAAATCAGCCTCTCGGTTTGGAAAATAGAAATTTTGGGCGGGGCAAAAAATTTTGCCCCTCTCATAACAACGCCAAGTATAGCCCCACAAACTTCTCTTGAACAAATCTGAGTCTACACCTCAAAAGGAAGCTGCACACCAAATATCAAGTCTCTGCTACTGCTGGTTCATGAGAAGAAGATTTACAAAGATTTTGGTGCCCCTTGGGGGCGTGGCACCACCCAGGAGGAGGGGCAACTTCATTTGAACAAATCTGAATTGGCATTAGGTAATAAACATTTAGCCAACATTTGAATAAAATTGGGCTAGTGGTTTAGGAGGAGAAGTCGATAATGTAAAGTTAACGCCGGACGGACGACGACGGACGACGGACGCCGGACAGAAAGTGATTAGTAAAGCTCCCCTTGAGCTTCGCTCAGGTGAGCTAAAAAGGTGAACCCAACAGATGCAGAAAGTAGAAGAACACCCCCAACTGCGAGAGAAAGGTGGCAGAAAAAGGACCGGCGGGAACACAACTGAAACCAGATGGCTGACAGGGACCACAAAATAGAAATTCTGCCCTCAACATAGAGGAGAAATCCTGTCCATACAGTCCCCCATTGACACCTAACTCCAATAATAATAATAAAATTTATCAACTGAAAAATTTTATGTCCGAACTGCACAGTACGCGAAAGTTGCACGTGACACGGATAATATATAAGATACAATGAAAGTTAAAAAATTTATAGTAATTTATATATTTTTTATACTTACCAATGACCCAGACTTAGCTGGTGCTAACTCTAATATTCTAGCCCCCCCCCCCCCAATCCCCAAAATTTGCATCAAAATCCAAAAATTAGATGTCCTATGTGGTCCTCCATACTTTTATCCACTGCACATGCACAGTAGTCAAGGAAGTCCGAAAATGGAGCCAAATCCTCATTCTTACAACCAGAGCCTGGTAAGTGTTATGTAATCAGCGGGGAGGTATGAGTTCCCAACTCATGGGAGGGCCATCCCCGTCTGGGTCATTGGTAAGTATAAAAAATATATAAATTACTATAAATTTTTTAACATTTTTATACTGTACCAATGACCCAGACTTAGCTGAATAGTAAAAAGGTTGGAGGGCCAAGGACATAAGGAAAATCCAATATTTTTTAAAGGAAAGCCAATAAATACGGGAGTCTAGCGAAATGAGACTCTATATACTCATTTAAAAGTGTTCGAAGAATGTATATTAACGCCCAATTAATCACGTGATATATACAGATACTTCACACCAATCAACACTTAAAAAATATTACACAGATGAGTAAACATAGGCTTTACCCTTTAAAAACATCTCGGAACGGACTCGGAATTACTGACTCCAAGGGAGATATTCCCTTGCTTTACACAATAAAGCAGGTGACCCAAGGGAACACCTGCCCCCCCCCCCCCTCCTCCCCCTTGCCCTGGATCAAATACTCCAGAGCAAAGAGGGCAGCAGGACAGAGTCACTGCCGGAACCGAAAGCCTATACACATATAGTTGCCACAGTTTAGTAGACGACATTCTGAGTAAAAAATAACGGACCTAAACAATGCAGATCTGCAGAAAGGACTCAATATTCTCAGATACAAAATCGTGAAAATGGAGGGCTAAGACCAATATGCAGCCCTCATTAGATCTGTAATATCAACATAATTAGCTTAAGCCTATGATGTAGAAGAACTCTTACTTCATGAGCTTAAAATTAACGCACAGACTGCTGAATGAAGATGTAATCATTAGCAGAACTGATAGTAGATTGAATCCATCTGACCATAGAATGGACCGAAATGTGGAGAAAGCTTCCACGGCATGTCCCACAACAGACGCCTGAGTAAATTAATCCTCAGTCTTTGTGGATCTAGAGAAGCTACCAACAGAATTGCATTGAAATAATTACATTGAGCAATATCTGTTAAATCAACGGCACTGGAAGATACATATATCTTAATATCCGTTCACAAGATTGATAAACGCTTGAAGATCCAAACATTGTGACACATATGTCTGCAACTAATTGTTGAGATGCGTCGCCAAAAAGTCGATCATTGGCCGCTCTTCTTGGCAGCAATCTGATTGAATACTGGTTTGTTGAAAGTCCATTCTGGTGGCAACAAACGGCACCTCCGTGAAGGGAGTCCGCTAATACATTCAGACGACCCGGAATATGACGGACCAATAGAAGAACATGATGTTCTAGTACCAACCGAAAGATTCCTTCCGTTAACATGAATAACAGGATGGAATGAGTGCCTCCATAATTCCGAAAATACGCTAATACCGTCGAGTTGTCGGACAAAATTAGCATATGAGCATTTTGAATAACGTTCATCAATAACGTAGTGCAAGCCAAAATGATATCATTCTTGATGTTTGTGTGCTTGATAAGGAACTACGGAAACAAAAGATGAAAACTACCCAAAGTGTTTGACTGACATCCGTCAAAACTGTAAAACTCGGATCCGGCAATTTGCAGTGGAACTACTTGAGTTAAGCACTGAAAACTTGCCCAAGTCTGAATCTCTTATTCACTTGATTTGACAAGATGACCATATCGAGCGAAATAATCTTCACCCTCCAATTCTGAATTAAAAGAAATTTGGAGATGACAAATGCGTAACCGCCCCATTGGAATAAAATCACGGCAGTTCCGCACAATGTATCAGTCACATGAGATCTCCTGCTGAGACCTTGTCTGAGCGACGACAATAGCGAGTATAACAACTGATTAATTTCGTTCTGGTTAACGGCAGATGAACGAGAATGTTATGCGTCTCGAAGCTCATCCCCCACCCCAGTAGGTAAATGACTTGGACGAAACCAGATCTGACTTCTCCTCGCTTACTTATGAAACTGAGACATCGGATCAATAGAAGCAGAATCTGCACTTCGTTCTGCGCTCTGGTTAATGGCAGACGAACGAGAATGTTATGCGTCTCGAAGCTCATCCCCCGGTGGGTAAGTGACTTGGACGAAACCAGATCCGACTTCTCATTGTTTACTTATGAAACCCGAGACGTCGGATCAATAGAAGCAGAATCTGCACATCGTTCTGAAGAGTTAACTTAACTCGTTGTGAAGAGTGTCGTCCAGGTAGGCCGACGTTACCGAAGACGAATGAGCTCGGAAATGAGTCATTACCGAGTTCATTATTCGAGTGAAAGCCCAGGAACTAGATTCAGATCGAAACACATTGGTCGGTGTTGAAACACAATTCCTATGATAAAGAAGCAAAGATACTTTCTGAACGCCTGATGTACCGTGACGTGAAAGTATGCAACTAGAAATCTATGCATGTAGCATAGTCGTACACCCGAATACTCGCTCTGACCGATCGGATGGACTCCATGTAGAAACTTGGAGCCACGATCAGCTTGTTATCCAGCTCAGAATATGAGTGGACAGAACGAGCCGTCTGGTTTTGGAACAGAAAAGGATGGTTGTAGAAGCCTGGAAATTCCTGAATTTCTACGATCTCTATCGCGATCATTCCAAAAGAGACTGGACTTCTGATGGAAGCGAGCCTCTATCGTACTGACTGACGGAAGCTGAGTCCAACTTGGACTCCGAGTTAACAGAGGATTTCGTTTGAGGAACAATATAATCCTTCCAAAATCACCCCTTGAATCCAAGGTACGTCCGTAATCTAATCCCAAATCATTGAGAAACTCAACAGTCTTCCGCTCACTAGTACACGATAAAGGGTAAAACCATTACCTCCTGGTCCTGCGAGGCTTGCGGAAGGAGAAGCCATGTCCTCCACTGCCCGCACCTCGCCTCGTCGACCTAAGGGCGTCTGACCGGATGTCTCGGTCAGAATTACGACCCCTATCTGAGTCGCTACCTTGACGGTCTCTAGAATAAGACCTAGAGGATGCATAGGAACCTCTATAGAAACTTCCCTTGGACGTATTCGTCCCAGAAGTGCCTGTCCTACTCTTCTCTGCTGAATCCGACTATATGGAAGCGAATTTTAATAGCAGAGAGTCTAAAGCTTTCTTAGTTAACTGATCATAAACTGCAGAAATCTTGCCATCGAAGAAAACTCTCCGGAGACCGGAGCGACTCTGAGAGAGTTTTTCACCTTACTATCTACATGCGTGGATGTAGCCAGGGCTGCGTCACGTCTAACCAACTCCATATTGCCACTAAAGGATGGAGTTTTACGTGAGGCCCTTGAAAGAACTCTTAAGGGTATTATCATACTAGAATTCTTTTCCCTTTGAGACGTAATGATAACGTTCTGGTAAGGTGATCTGCATACGATGATGCATCTAAGCTGTCCCTGCTAGACGATATTGTTATTTCCAACATCGTGGTTGGAATTGACACAGACGACAGTAAAACAATACTAGTTCCTGACCTAGTCGTCTAGACGCAGAGAACTCTCAGAATGCTCAGTCCTGCTGTTTCAAAATATTCAATGAAATGATGAAAGGCAAATGTAGAGCATATTGCCGATAAGAAACCTGACCTGCCCATTTAGGTAGCAAGTTATATAAATATAGTGTCATTCAACAGATCAAATGTCTGTGAAACATATCTGGACTATGTCGGAAACTGAGAGATGATGTCCCTAAACCAATTAAGAATTCTCTATCCAGTGTCGCTATCCGTTTCTTATCCGGTAACGCAGCATTTTGGTCTGGAGAAACAACGTCCGATGATAATGCCAGATGCACTCTACGGCAATCATGTTGTTCCGAAAAGGGAGAATACAACTCATCCGTATCCCGTTCACCATCCTGTCGGACCACTTGAAATTCTTGGTCGTCCGTGCCTGAACCTGCAGTGGAACGTACCAACCCAGCATCGTTGGATAATTCCTGATCTGACAGAGTTACTGTCGGGTGCTGGGATGCTGCGATAATTTGTGCTATCTGCGATAGCATATCCGCAACAGAGGCCTGTGGAGCTGCAGTCTTACAGGATATAGCCGCTGGAAGCTCCTTGGACGTTCACTCCTGCATACCTCTAATATGCGAACGTCCGGAGAATAAAGGCCTCGTATCCTTGGCTACCGGATGGCGTGACCTGGTCGCCGTAGAATCCCTGATCGGTGATGTTGATTGAATATCAGAGGTCACATAGCCAAGGTGCGGTCACAGGTGCTGCAGTGAGGATGAGGAAGCCGAAAGAGCAGTCTCTCCGGACTCTCTATATAACGGAGCGTCCCGAGTGGTAGACGTATACTCCGACTGAGTAACGTTTTGTACCACATCTGGGCCCAGATGTTGTAATACGAGAGAGGGACCTCTCTTGCAGCCCGGATGGACCTGGACGAGCTAGGAACCGGACTAATAGGATTCCTCCATACCATCCTCGTATCTGTCGTCACTGGGTGTGCACATTGTATTTTATAGTGCTCGCATCACCCAAATCTCCTTCCTGGACCGCAATGGACGAACCCGGGTGCTGAGCCATTCGGTGAATGGTCGCGACACCGGGCGAGCTAGCAGACGCCAATGCCATCTATCATACTAGGGAACTCCAGGCAATTGACGTATCTACATGAGTACTTTTGCCGCTAACTCTTCATTTGACTGTAACAACGAAAGCACACTTTACGAAGACATCACGGTAACCATATCTAGTTCATGTTACCCTATGAGACCTGTGGAGCCGCGGTCCTACATGAAATATCCGCTGGAAGCTCCCGGGATGTTCATTCCAGCATTTATATAATATGCAAATGTCCCAACTGGAAAGGTCTCGTATCCTTGGCTAGCAGATGGAGTGACCTGGTCGACGTGTATTCCTTGGTCGGCGAAGCAAGAGCACCAGAGACGTTCAATCCTGCATTATATAATATGCGAACGTCCCCTAGAAATCTGTGGTCACATAGCCAAGGTGCGGTCGTGTGTGCTGACGAGGATGAGGAAGCCAATATAACAGCCGCGTCGGACTGTCATGCGACGGAGCATCCTGAACAGGAGGAGTGGACGTAAGCTCTGACTAAGCGAACAACATACAACATCGCAGCGCAGATGTTGATGCAAGAGAGAGGGGGCCTCTCTCACTCACGGCCGGGGTCCTGGATGAGCTAGCTATCGGACTGATAGGCTTCCTCCGTACTATCCTCGGATCCGTCGTTGCTGGGTGTGCACATCTGAAGTTTTATAGTGCTCGCATCACCCAATCTGCTTCCCTGGACCGCAACGCACTAACCCGGGTGCTGAGCCATTCTATCCTGGTGAATGGTCGCAACACCGGGCAGACTAGCGGGCGACAATGCCTTCGATAGAACTAGCTAACTCCCAGCAGTTGTCGTACCTTGAGCACTTCCCGCTAGCCCTAACATTCCAACGACGGAGACACAGTAATTGAAGACATCACGGAAACATCACGCTGAGTTCTGAAAAAGAAACTGATAATATATAGTGACCCTACGGAGAGAGGACCGTAATGGACCTCTCGCGGCAACAAAATACTGTGACACACGTCTCCAATGTTGTCATATCAATCAACACACACAGCACAAAAATTAATGCGACTACACTGACTATAAGAAACACAATGAACTTGTGAATTAGAGGAAGATATCCTCGCATTATGACTGAAGAATATTTTTTCAACCAGAAAAAATATACACCGTCATATTACTCGCACTAACTCTTGAAATAAATATACATAATATATTATAATTCATTATAACATTTCAAAAGAAAATAATTTTCAAAAAAAAAATTTTTGAAAAAATTTTCAGAAGAGCCCAAGTTCCCAATGGGAACCCTGAGCCCACAAAAGCCTAAGTGTGGACAAAAATTTTAATCATTTTGAAAAAATTAATGTAACACTTACGAACAATATTAATGTATCTTGCTATGAACTAAATTAAGCAGAAGACAAGTAATCATTGTCAGAAGTAACAGTTGTCAACATAAGCAAAAGTGTCAACAAACCGGAAACATGACTCCAGGCACTGAAACAAACATGGCCCGAAATCAGTTACCAATTTAAACACTATCTGATGCAAAACAGAGGCTTCCAGAGAAGAAACTGTAGAACATCAGATGGTAGATGCAGACCAAAACGCCTAAACACCCCTAGGGTGAGGACGTAATCATGGGAAAAAAACAGAAATATTTACAGAATTATGAAGAACTCATCTCGCCAATAACATGTAAGCAAATCAAATATACTAGAGGAACATTAAATTTTATACATTTGTGGACACACATCATTTCCAACCCAAAAGCTCTTCTACTGACATTTTTGGATTATGATACTCACCATTTCAATATTTCTATCACTTTCATCATCGAAAACTGAGGATACAACCTGAAAATGAAAGCGTCAATGACACTATAGCTCAACTTGTTTAAGACATGTACATGTACAGTATGTGATACAGCAATGACAAACATCTAGGTAATGACCTGATAACAAAGGTAAAGTAATGTAATGATCTGTATATAAATGCTGACGGTAGCTTGTAACAAATATATAGGTAAAGTATTGTAAAGGTGGGGTGACAGTTAGATGCTAAACTAGAAAAGAAATTTTTGAGTCCCAGAGTGGGTCTGACTGAACCCCAAAATATTTGTTCTCATAGCACAGTGATAACAAAGGCATCCAAAAACACTCGTTCCTGTCACAAGGTGATAACAAAGGTAAACCAAGAAGTTTCGTGAAGATCGGTTCATAAATACAGACTCTACCCCGAGCCATATTGACATGTGCACTTACTGTGTATAAGTAGCACTGAACAAATCAAAGTTCATCTAATTTGCATAATTTCTGCATGAGAAACAATCCCGTATTATATGTGATGTATTCCATGTTACTAAACATTCCTACAAAAATTTATTCAAATCAGAACTTTCATACAAAAGTTCTGTACAAAAAACTGATTGCACTAATTTTGGTACAAAGCTGGTGGTGGCCATCTTGAATTTTGGACCGCACCCAAAAACACTCGTTCGCGTCCCACGATGATAACAAAGGTACCCAAGAAGTTTTGTAAAGATCGGTTCATAAATGTGGCCTCTAGCCTGAGCCGTATAGAAGTTGTGTACAAACAAGAGGCCCCCATGGGGCCTGAAGCGCTCATCTTGTACAGAACACAATTTAAACAGAGTCCAAGAATGAGTCTACATTAATCAAGCCATCTCCATAGGCTACACTGTCAATCCTTGAGTCCCTCAGGAGTGACAAAAATAATCTGGGCATCATGCCTTTTCTTCAGTTGATCATAAGTAAAATGTAGAGCTCCCCTATGAAGCCCCTTGATATAACCTATGTGGATTAATCTTAGTACCTCTAGAGGGTACTGAATACAAAATTTTTAATTCTTCAGCAAAATGGCCAATTCTGGCTCCCATAGAGAGCCCAAATATTAACCCAGGCTCTTGATTTGAATACAGTTAAATCTGACTTCCCTAGAGATGTTGTGTACCGAATATGAAAGCATTCTGACTGTTGGATCTGAAGAAGAGAAATTGTAAAGAAATTTCTTCGAACTGCACTAAGTTCAAATTTGGGCTACCATAGCGAGCCCAAATATTGACCTATGGATCCGAATTGAACAAACTTGAATCTGACCCCCTAGAGATGTTGTGTACCAAATGTGAAAGTATTCTGACAAGTGAATCTGAAGAAGAAGATTTTTGAAGAAATTCCCTCATATTGTACTAAGTTAAATTTCATGTTCCCATATGGAGCCCAAATATTAACCTAGGCACTCGATTTGAACAACCTGGAATCTGACCCCCCTAGAGATGTTGTATACCAAATATAAAAGCATTCTGACTGGTGGATCTGAAGAAAAAGATTTTTAAAGAAATTTTCTCATATTGCACTAAGTAAAAATTTGGGCTACCATAGTGAGCCCAAATATATACCTAGGGATCTGATTTGAACAAACTTGAATCTGACCCCCATAGAGATGTTGCATACCAAATATCAAAGCATTCTGACTGATGGATCTGAAGAAGAAGATTTTTTTAAATTACCCTCCATATTGAACAAAGATAAAATTTGGGCTTCCATAGGAAGCCCAAATATTAACCTAGGGACTTGGTTTGAACAATCTAGAATCTGACCCTCATAACAATGATGTATATCAAATATTAAAAAATTCTGACTGGTGGTTCTGAAGAAAAAGATTTTTAAAGAATATTCCCCATATTACCCTATGTTAAAACTTCGGGTTCCTGTAGAGAGCCCAAATATGAACCAATGAGCTTTATTTCAACAAACTTTTATCTGACCCCCCCCCCCCCCCCCCCCCCCCCCCCTATGAATGCTGTATACCAAATATCAAAAGATTCTGATGATTGGTTCTGGAGAAAAGATTTTTTAAAATTTTTGCAAATATGCTGACTCAGCGTTTTTTCGATGCCCATTACAGAACACCCTAACATAACCGATGGCAATTTTTTTTTACCATTCAATTCTACTGGTCATAAGGATACTTCATACCAAATAAAAGCTCTCTGTTCCATGGGGTTTGGGAAATATGGGCGTTTGAAAATATTTCTATTTTTAGCTCCCAGGGTTCCCATGGGGATGCGGGATTTTTTTTTTTTGCATGGGTCAAGTACTTATGACCCAATACTATCACAAACCAAATTTGGTTCATACCGGACCATCGGTTCAGAAAAAAGAAATTTTGGGCGGGGCCAAAAATCTTTCCCCTCCTATTACAAAGCCAAATATTACTTCATGAACTTCGTTTGAACAAACTTGATTCTACACCTCATATGGAAGCTCCATAGCAAATATCAAGTCATTGTACACACTGGTTCTTGAGAAGAAGATTTTTAAAATATTTGGGAGCATTTTCCCCCACTCCCTCCCTATGGGGCTGGGCATGCTGAGTTGAACAAAAATGAAATGCCCCTTTGGGACCATCACTCACACAAACTTTCACTTGAATTGGCCCAGTGGCTTTGGAGGAGAAGACCAAAACATGGTGTTGACGGACGACGGACGGGAAGCGATGAGATTAGCTCAGCTTGACTTTGTCAAGATGAGCTAAAAACTGATTGGCCCTAATTTTGGTACAAAATGGCCACTGGCAGCCATCTTGAATTTTGGACTGCACCCAGAAACACTCGTTCTCGTCCCATGGTGATAACAAAGGTACCCAAGAAGTTTCGTGAAGATCGGTTCATAAATACAGACTCTAGCCCAAGCCGTATTGACATGTGCACTTACTATGTATAAGTAGCACTGAATAAATTAAAGTTCATCTAATTTGCATAATTTCTGCTCGTGAAAAAAAAAACGTATTATATGTGATGTATTCCATGTTACTAAACATTCATACAAAAATTTATTCAAATCAGAACTTTCAAATCAGAAGTTCTGTACAAACAAGAGGCCCCAAGGAGCCTTAATCGCTCACCGGCCAAAGTGGTTCAAAGAAGTATTTGGGGTCACATTCAGTTAGACAGGGTTCATCAACACTACAAAGGAATGAAGTCATGAGAAACAAATTTTATGGAACTAGGGACATGGCTTGAACAACTTGAATTTTACCCACCTAAGGATGCTGCATACCAAATATCAAAAGCATTCATCTCCTGGATCTGAAGAAGATTTTTAAAGAAAATTCCTCATTTTGAACTAAGTTATCATTCGGGCTCCCAAAGTAAGCCCAAATATGAATCCAGGGACTTGGCTTGAACAAACTTGAATCTCACCCCTTAAGGATGCTGCATGCCAAATATCAAAACATTCCGACTGCTAAATCTGAAGAAGAAGATTTTTAAAGAAAAATTCCTCATATTAACTAAGTTATAATTCGGGCTCCCACAGGGAGCCCAAATATGGACCTACAGACTTGGCTTTAACAAACTTGAATCTCACACCCCTAAGGATGCTACACCACATATCAAAACATTCCGACTGCTGGATTTGAACAAGAAGATTTTTTTAAGAAAATTTCTCATTTCGAACTAAGTTACAATTCAAGCTCCCACAGTGAGCCCTAATATGGACCTGAGGACATGGCTTGAACAAATTTGAATCTCACTCCCCTAAGGATGCTGTATACCAAATATTAAAACATTCTGACTGCTAGATCTGAAGAAGATTTTTAAAGAAAATTCCTCATTTTGAACTAAGTTATCATTCGGGCTCCCACAGTGAGCCCAAATATGGACCTAGGGACATGGCTTGAATAAACTTGAATCTCCCCCCCCCCCCCCCCCCAAGGATGCTGCATACCAAATATCAAAACATTCTGACTGCTAGATCTGAAGAAGAAGATTTTTAAAGAAAATTCCTCATTTTGAACTAAGTTATCATTCAGGCTCCCATAGTGAGCCCAAATACGAACCTAGGGACATGGCTTGAACAAATTTGAATCTCACCCCCCTAAGGATGCTGTATACCAAATATTAAAACATTCTGACTGCTAGATCTGAAGAAGAAGATTTTTAAAGAAAATTCCTCATTTTGAACTAAGTTATCATTCGGGCTCCCATAGTGAGCCCAAATACGAACCTAGGGACATGGTTTGAACAAATTTGAATCTCACCCCCCTAAGGATGCTGCATACCAAATATCAAAACATTCCGACTGCTGGATCTGAAGAAGAAGATTTTTAAAGAAAATTCCTCATTTTGAACTACTAAGTTATCATTCAGGCTCCCATAGTGAGCCCAAATATGGACCTAGGGACATGGCTTGAACAAATTTGAATCTCACCCCCTAAGGATGCTGCATACCAAATATCGAAACATTCCGACTGCTGGATCTTGAGAAGAAGATTTTTAAAGAAATTTGCCTGAAATGCACTAAGTTCGAATTTGAGCTTTTATAGTGAGCCCAAATATGAATCCAGGAGGCCGATTTGAACAAACTTGAATCAGATCCACCCCACAATGTTGCATATCAAATATCAAAAGATTCTGCTTGCTGGATCTGGAGAAGAAGATTTTTTAAGAAATTTGCCTGAAATGCACTAAGTTTCAATCCAGGCTTCTATACTGAGCCCAAATGTGAATCAAGGGGGCGATTTGAACAAACTTGAATCAGATCCACCCCACAATGTTACATACCAAATATCAAAAGATTCTGCCTGCTAATCTTGAGAAGAAGATTTTTAAAGAAATTTGCCTGAAATGCACTAAGTTTGAATTCAGGCTTCTATAGTGAGCCCGAATATGAACCCAGGGGGCCGATTTGAACAAACTTGAATCAGCCCCTCCTAGAGATGATGTATACCAAATAGGAAAGACTTCTGCCGGGTGGATCTGAAGAAGATTTTTTTGAATTTTGGAAAGAAATTCATGGGTGCTATCAGAGTTATGTCCCTTGTGGTGCCCCCTCTGGGTGCGGCAAGTTTATTTGTACAAGTTTGAATTGACATATGATGGGGAACATGCACACCAAATCTGGTTCAATTTGATCCAGTTATTTGGGAGGAGTAGTCGTGTAAAGTTCATGACGGACGACGACGGACGGAAAGTGATAAGTTAAGCTCCCTTCAGTCTAGCTAAAAACTGATTGCACTAATTTTTGTACAAAATGGCCGCCGGCAGCCATCTTGAATTTTGGACTGCACCCAAAAACACTCGTTCTCGTCCCACGGTGATAACAAAGATATCCAAGAAGTTTCGTAAAGATCGGTTCATAAATACGGCCTCTAGCCCGAGCCGTATTGGCATTTGCAGTTACAGTGCTGACAGTAACACTAAATAGATCAAAGTTAGTCTAATTGGCATAATTTATGCACGAGAAAAAAACCTGTATTATATGTGATGTATCCCATGGTACTAAACATTCACACAAAAAATAATTCAAATCAGTGTTTTCATATGGAAGTTCTGCGCAAAAATCTGAATGCACCTAATTTTGTACAAAATGGCTGCCTGTGGCCATTTTGAATTTCAGACGGACCCCAAAACACTCGTTCTCGTCCCACAGTGATAACAAAGGTACCGAAGAAGTTATGTAAAGATCGGTTCATAAATACAACCTCTAGCCCGAGCCGTATTGGCATTTGCAGTTACAGTGCTGAAAGTAACACTAAATAAATCAAAGTTAGTCTAATTTGCATAATTTACGCACAAGAAAAAAACCTGTATTATATGTGATGTATCCCTTGGTACTAAACATTCAGACAAAAAATTATTCATATCAGAGCTTTCATATGGAAGTTCTGCGCAAAAATCTGATTGCACCTAATTTTGTACAAAATGGATGCCAGCGGCCGTCTTGAATTTTGGTCCGGACCCAAAAACACTTGTTCTCGTCCCACGGTGATAAAAAAGGTACCCAACAAGTTTCTTAAAGATCGGTTCATAAATACGGCCTCTAGCCTGAGCCGTATAGAAGCTGTGTACAAAAAACTGATTGGCCCTAATTTTGGTACAAAATGGCCACTGGCAGCCATCTTGAATTTTGGACTTCACCCAGAAACACTCGTTCTTGTCCCAAGGTGATAACAAATGTACCCAAGAAGTTTCGTGAAGATCGGTTCATAAATACAGACTCTAGCCCGAGCCGTATTGACATGTGCACTTACTGTGTATGAGTAGCACTGAAAAAATCAAAGTTCATCTAATTTGCATAATTTCTGCTCGTGAAAAAAAAACGTATTATATGTGATGTATTCCATGTTACTAAACATTCATACAAAAATTTATTCAAATCAGAACTTTCCTACAGAAGTTCTGTACAAAAAACTGATTGCACTAATTTTGGTACAAAATGGCCGCCGGCAGCCATCTTGAATTTTGGACCGCACCCAAAAACACTCGTTCTCATCCCACGGTGATAACAAAGATATCCAAGAAGTTTTGTAAAGATCGGTTCATAAATACGGCCTCTAGCCCGAGCCGGATTGGCATTTGCAGTTACAGTGCTGAAAGTAACACTAAATACATCAAAGTTAGTCTAATTGGCATAATTTATGCACGAGAAAAAAACCCGTATTATATGTGATGTATCCCATGGTACTACACATTCACACAAAAAATTATTCAAATCAGCGCTTTCATATGGAAGTTCTGCGCAAAAAATCTGAAGGCACCTAATTTTGTACAAAATGGCTGCATGCGGCCATCTTGAATTTCAGACCGGACCCCAAAACACTCGTTCTCGTCCCACAATGATAACAAAGGTACCCAAGGAGTTTCGTACAGATCGGTTCATAAATACGGCCTCTAGCCCAAGCCGTATTGGCATTTGCACTTACAGTGCTGAAAGTAACACTAAATAAATCAAAGTTAGTCTAATTTGCATAATTTACGCACAAGAAAAAAACCTGTATTATATGTGATGTATCCCATGGTACTAACATTCATACAAAAAATTATTCAAATCACAGCTTTCATATGGAAGTTCTGCGCAAAAATCTGATTGCACCTAATTTTGTACAAAATGGATGCCAGTGGCCGTCTTGAATTTTGGACCGGACCTAAAAACACTTGTTCTCGTCCCACGGTGATACCAAAGGTACCCAAAAAGTTTCATAAAGATCGGTTCATAAATATGGCCTCTAGCCCGAGCCATATTGAATTGTTGACGGACGACCTGCCATGGTATAAGCTCAAATTTGACTTACGTCAAAGTTGAGCTAAAAATGCACAAAATGATGTATTATAATTGTTTGAAAATAACAAATTGAGAAAAGTAGTATTTATGGGTTTTCGCACTTATGAAAAAAATGTTCAAATTCAGATGGAAAAAAAATGCTAAATAAAATTAATTACTGGAAGGTAATTCATTCAACAAGTTGCATTAAGAAGTCAACAAAATCTAAGAGAAAACTGGCAATTAATTTTCAGAAAAAAACTTGAAAACACTCTGCCCATGTAAAAAGTGGCATTGGTGTGTCCATTTACTTTTTCATTCCCAACCACCACATTGGGCAAAAGGAGGCTCTTTAACCATCACAAACTGTCCTCAATGTCACATCTAGCACTGCAGAGCCTATTAGAGAAATTTATTAGTCACTAATTGCATGAATTCAGAAATGTCATCGGAAAACCCTACTCTGCCCTAAACCTTCAACTGTTATGCATATGTAGTCATGAAAATGGTACAATTCATAATGAATTGGAAACCAATTGACAAGAGCATAAACTATGAGGAACTAGATCACAACTCATAACCCTGATGAACTACTTGACCCAAGATGGAGAGTGCTGAACCTTTGAATGGGAGCTTGAAGGAAGTGGCAAAAACAGTACAGTAATACTGATGTGAACAATCTGGATCAGTATGCGGTAGGGAAACATACCTACTACATTTGATTAAATTTGACTCACTTGTTTTTCAGAGAAATTGTATGAATTTCAGAAAAAAGTTTGCAAGTTTTAGCAAGTTACAGCCTATCGCCCTTTTGGGAACCTGAAATAGGGCTTGGAATACATACTTGATGTACGAACATTTGGTGCAGTGGAAATAACATAGTCACATCAAAGTAAAAAAAAATAGTAAAAAATAACAACTCTTTTATTTTTTATCAAACTATGTCATGAGACCCATCAATGGAACGAGTTCATTATAATGGGGTGGGACTGGGTGGAGGTCACATATGGTTTCTTGAAATTTGTTGAAAAAAATTAACAAACTTTGATAACTTGTGCATTGGGTAAAGGGTTAATTATGCAATTCAGAGTTTCTACATTTGGATGTGGAGTCAATACACAGAGTTTCCAGGATCTTCCTTATCTATTTTCAAAAGTTTCCAAAAAGCTAAAGGTGAGAAATTCATAGATTTTCAAAACTTTTTGGAGCAAAACAGGAAACAGGGGAGCAGCCCTCCAAGAGTTTCATGAACATGAAAGATGATAGAATTTGTGTTCAATATTTGCTTTTTAAATGTCACATCTCAGTCATACTTGCAATCTGATACATGGATTCCATTCTATTTGGTAGACATTTGATTGGGCACAGAAGATTTATTCCAACAATATTCAGCTTGCTGTGAAGCAAGTTGGATATTCATAAAATGAATCCACTTTGATAACCTTGTATCTCATTTTCCTTGGTCTTCAGGAAATGTTCCAATATTGAAGAATTTTCCAGGTCCTTGGCAAGTGATTTTCAAGAAATCTAAGGGGTCATGGGAACCTTCAACTCCATGCCCTGTCTGTCCAACAAGGGCAATAACTTGTGAAGAAATATTTGGACATAGTTGATTCACAATCCCATTCATGATATTATCACCAAAAGTTATATATTGAATTGAAAGGTTTTCTTTGAAATTCTAAGAAATTCAAAGTCCAACAAGGGCAATAATTCTTCAAACAATACTTGAATACAGCTGTTTTGCAATCCCATTCATGATATAATCACCAAAATGCAAGCATATTAAATTTAAAAAAAATATTTTCAACGATTTTCATCAACATGTGATGACAAGAAATGGAGAAGGCTGGAATGACAAATGGACAAACAGGCAGAACCAATTCCTATATCCATTCCACAATGAGACATTTTTTGTAAGTCTTGTTAAATATGATAGAAAACTGAAGCAGATTTTAGTTCGTAAAGTCCTTAATTTTTAAGAATGCTTTGAAGTTTTAATTTCTGCTACTTAGCATTAAATGCTGTGCAACAGATTTTAAATCTTTGAAGCATTAATCCTTAACAATCAAGGATTTTCAAAGCTTTCAAGCAGTTTCATGGCCTTGAAAAAAATATTTTTCAATTCAAGGATTTTCATGGACCACAATGAACCAACAGTATCAATTTGCATATCTCTTCTTTTGAAAAATTAGAAAGGAGTTACGTGAAAAAAGACTACCTGAAAAACGTCAAGGTAACTTTTATAGTGTAACTGTGATTTCCAATTTGTTCTGGCCAGAAAGAGAATTATACTATTGTTAGAGCTGTGCCTTGCATTTGAATTAAACTGTACCTACTTTTGCTTTGCCAAGATAATCTCTCTTTGGTAAATTAGCAACAAGTGCTTTAGGTGGCTGAAAAATACAGTTGTCTGGAAGCTCTCTGATTTGGAATGTTTGTGCATTCATCTGTGAAAAAAAAAAGAAATTTGGTAGCATTAATAAAACTGCCAGTCAATGGCATTCATACTGTAAGTAAAAGGAATATTAGAGTTTACTGTGTTATATACTCAGCTGTAAACTATCATAAAAATGTTACAGTTGTGAAACTCAATTTTTCACAGGAGGGAGATACAGAAAATCTGTTCCATGGTAGCATGACTTTGAACATTAAAATGCCACATCAAGTTATCCACATTGCCCAGGCCTTTAGACTGGTCTAATTTGGGACACTGCACCCACTATACTACTTGTTCTGGGCATAATGTGGGCACTCATTGTCAATCAAAACATGTTGTACAGTAAATCCAGCTATTATGGATCACTGACTAATTATGGAAAATGCATTTTAAATAATGTCCCACTCAGAACAGAGATGAAGAATTCTTAATTTCTTGCCCCAGTCATCACTGAAAATCATAAGTAAGGGAACCCATAAAAACATTTCTTTCATTGCTGGCTGGAAAGTTCTAAAATGTAATTTTTATGACAGTGACCAAACTAGAGGCTCTAAAGAGCCTGTAATCACTCACCTGACAGAACTCCATATAAAAGTGCGATTTCTGATAGGGTTTCCATGGTAACTAGGAGCCGGCAATTGTGGCCATGTTTACAACATTACAGTAACATTACATGAGGAACATTGGTACAAGGTGTCCCAGTCCTCAATCATATGCAGTTTCAGAACATTTGACCTTGTAGTTTCAGAGGAGAAGAGTTTTCAAAATCGACCAATTAGAATCAAAGAATGCCTCTGGCGGCCACGTTTTTCATCCAACAGGAATAAAATGAGTAACAGTTATAGAGGAACTCTCATAGACCATGCCTGCCAAGTTTGGTTCACATTGGCTCAGTAGTTTCAGAGAAGATGAAAATGTGATTTCCCATAGGGTTTCTATAGTAACTATAAGCTGCAATTGCGGCCATATTTGCAACCCGATCAAGATTAATTGAGGATCATTGGTAGAAGGGGTCCAGGTCATCATTTATGTGAAGTTTCAAAACATTTGGCCTTGTAGTTTCAGAGAAGATTTCTGAAACTTCACCAACCAGAATCAAAGAATGCCTCTCAGGCTCTGGCAGCCATGTTTCTCATCCGATGGGAACAAAATGCGGAGCATTTGTAGCGTACCTCCCACAGACCATTCCTGTCACATTTGGTAGGCTCAGTAGTTCCAGAGAAGCAAATGAAAATGTTATTTCCCATAGGGTTTCTATAGTAACTATAAGTCATAATTGCAGCCATGTTTACAACCCGATCAACATTAAATGAGGATTGTTGGTATAGAGGGTGTTCCAGTCATCAGTGACATGAAGTTTCAAAACATTTGGTCTTGTAGTTTCAAAGGAGAAGTTTTCTTGAAAATCCACACATTTTTGAATTCTGTTTCAATAAAAAATCAGTAAAAGGTTAAATATTTTGAAAAGTACAATTTTTTCAGACAGTACTCTCTTTCAAATAGCTTTGGATACGTAAAGGGTTACAGGAAACACAACATTTTATTCATATAAATTGTCATATCTCAAAGGATATCATAACTGACTGGTCAGCTAAATATGATGGTATATAAAACACCTGTCATCAATCAGTATTTCTGATAAGAAACATGAGAGTAATATTAACATAATTACATGTATAGCTGCAAACTTGTTTACAGTACAAGTCAAAATAAGTTATAGGATAACCACTATAAACTATGTATCATTCTCTTCCTACACTGATAAGACCAGAAGCTGACATAATTTTCTGGAAAGCACTCACTGACAGCTTTCCAGAAAATGATGTCAGATTCTGATCTTATCAGTGCAGGAGCAGCAGTATACTTAGTTTACTGTAGTTATGCTACAACTTATTTTGATTTGTACTGTATACATAATATTTTTGTGGTTTTTCCCAGTTCTCAGTGGAGAAAACTGGATCCAACCCATACCAGATTCTCAAAAAACAAGAATTTTGCTGACAGTACCGATCTTCATGCAGACAGGAGAGGCACTGGGTTAAGTGTTAGAATATAGCCCCTGGCGACCACGTATTTCCATCCTCTCATAGACCATTCCTGTCAAGTTTTGGTTCATATCGGCTCAGTAGTTCCAAAGAAGATGAAAATGTGATTTCCCATAGGGTTTCTATAGCAACTATAAGCTGCAATTATGGCCATGTTTGCAGCACAATCAAAATTAAATGAAGACAGTTGGTAAAGGGGGTCCCAGTCATCGACCATGTAAAGTTTCAAAACATTTGGCCCTGTGGTTTCTGAGAAGAGTTTTCAAAAACATCCAACCAGAATCAAAGAATACCTATGGCAGCCATGTTTTTCAATGCACAGGAACAAAATGAGGATCGTTTGTAGAGGACCTGCCATAGACTATCCCTGCCAGGTTTGATTCACATTAGCTCAATAGTTCAGGGTTTCTATAGTAACTATAAGCTGCAATTGCAGCCATGTTTGCAACCCGATCAACATTAAATGAGGATCGTTGGTAGAGG
Source organism: Pictodentalium vernedei (assembly GCA_031216915.1). Taxonomy (NCBI): domain Eukaryota; kingdom Metazoa; phylum Mollusca; class Scaphopoda; order Dentaliida; family Dentaliidae; genus Pictodentalium; species Pictodentalium vernedei. The sequence continues at coordinate 247,503,361 of CM062291.1, forward strand.
GTGTCCCAGTCATCAACCTTGCAAACTTTCAAAACATTTGGCTCTGTGGTTTCAGAGGAGAAGATTTTTCAAAATCCACCGATCAGAATCAAAGAATGCCTCTGGCGGCCATGTTTTCAAACCCACAGGAACAAAATGAGGATCGTTTGTAGAGGACTCCCATAGACTAGCCCTGCCAGGTTTGGTTCACATAGGCTGAGTAGTTCCAGAGACAAAGAAAATGTGATCTGCAATAGGGTTTCTATAGTAACTATAAGCCTCAATTGAGGCCGTGTTTGTAACCCCATCAACATTAAATGAGGATCGTTGGTAGAGAGGGTCCCTGTCATCATTTATGTGAAATTTCAAAACATTTGGCCATGTAGTTTCAGAGAAGATTTTTGAAAATCCCCCAACCAGAATCAAAGAATGCCTCTGGCAGCCATGTTTTTCATCTGGCAGGAACAAAATGAGGATCGTTTGTAGAAGACCTCCCATAGACCATTCCAGCCAAGTTTGGTTCACAATGGCTCAGTAGTTACAGAGAAGAAGATGAAAATGCGAAAGTTTATGGATGACATAGGCCAGGTGAGATAAAAATGTGGCTTCATAAAATTTGTTGCGGTGAATGACATTTTTTTGCACAAGAATTTTTTGCAAGATTTATATTATCCTTCATGGGTATCTGGGTGGGATGGGGAAACCTCATGCATGGGACGAGATATTTGAGCCAAAAACGAGGCTTGCCAAGTGTCTGGCTCAAATATCTTGACCTGGGGGTGAGATTTACCCGGTAGAAGGGGTCCAGGTCATCATTTATGTGAAGTTTCAAAACATGTGGACTTGTAGTTTCAGAGAAGATTTCTGAAACTTCACCAACCAGAATCAAAGAATGCCTCTGGCAGCCATGTTTCTCATCCGATGGGAACAAAATGCGGAGCATTTGTAGCGTACCTCCCACAGACCATTCCTGTCACATTTGGTAGGCTCAGTAGTTCCAGAGAAGCAAATGAAAATGTTATTTCCCATAGGGTTTCTATAGTAACTATAAGTCATAATTGCAGCCATGTTTGCAACCCGATCAACATTAAATGAGGATTGTTGGTATAGAGGGTGTTCCAGTCATCAGTGACATGAGGTTTCAAAACATTTGGCCTTGTAGTTTCAAAGGAGAAGTTTTCTTGAAAATCCACACATTTCTGAATTCTGTTTCAATAAAAAAATCAGTAAAAGGTTAAATATTTTGAAAAGTACAATTTTTTCAGACAGTACTCTCTTTCAAATAGCTTTGGATACGTAAAGGGTTACAGGAAACACAACATTTTATTCATATAATTTGTCATATCTCAAAGGATATCATAACTGACTGGAAAGCTAAATATGATGGTATACAAAACACCTGTCATCAATCAGTATTTCTGATAAGAAACATGAGAGTAATATTAACATAATTACATGTATAGCTGCAAACTTGTTTACAGTACAAGTCAAAATAAGTTATAGGATAACCACTATAAACTATGTATCATTCTCTTCCTACACTGATAAGACCAGAAGCTGACATAATTTTCTGGAAAGCACTCACTGATAGCTTTCCAGAAAATGATGTCAGATTCTGATCTTATCATTGCAGGAGCAGCAGTATACTTAGTTTACTGTAGTTATGCTACAACTTATTTTGATTTTTACTGTATACATAATATTTTTGTGGTTTTTCCCAGTTCTCAGTGGAGAAAACTGGATCCAACCCATACCAGATTCTCAAAAAACAAGAATTTTGCTGACAGTACCGATCTTCATGCAGACAGGAGAGGCACTGGGTTAAGTGTTAGAATATAGCCCCTGGCGACCACGTATTTCCATCCTCTCATAGACCATTCCTGTCAAGTTTTGGTTCATATCGGCTCAGTAGTTCCAAAGAAGATGAAAATGTGATTTCCCATAGGGTTTCTATAGTAACTATAAGCTGCAATTATGGCCATGTTTGCAGCACAATCAAAATTAAATGAAGACAGTTGGTAAAGGGGGTCCCAGTCATCGACCATGTAAAGTTTCAAAACATTTGGCCCTGTGGTTTCTGAGAAGAGTTTTCAAAAACATCCAACCAGAATCAAAGAATGCCTATGGCAGCCATGTTTTTCAATGCACGGGAACAAAATGAGGATCATTTGTAGAGGACCTGCCATAGACTATCCCTGCCAGGTTTGATTCACGTTCGCTCAATAGTTCAGGGTTTCTATAGTAACTATAAGCTGCAATTGCAGCCATGTTTGCAACCCGATCAACATTAAATGAGGATCGTTGGTAGAGGGTGTCCCAGTCATCAACCTTGCAAACTTTCAAAACATTTGGCTCTGTGGTTTCAGAGGAGAAGATTTTTCAAAATCCACCGATCAGAATCAAAGAATGCCTCTGGCGGCCATGTTTTCAAACCCACAGGAACAAAATGAGGATCGTTTGTAGAGGACTCCCATAGACTATCCCTGCCAGGTTTGGTTCACATAGGCTGAGTAGTTCCAGAGACGAAGAAAATGTGATCTGCAATAGGGTTTCTATAGTAACTATAAGCCTCAATTGAGGCCGTGTTTGTAATCCCATCAACATTAAATGAGGATCGTTGGTAGAGGGGGTCCCTGTCATCATTTATGTGAAGTTTCAAAACATTTGGCCTTGTAGTTTCAGAGAAGATTTTTGAAAATCCCCCAACCAGAATCAAAGAATGCCTCTGGCAGCCATGTTTTTCATCTGACAGGAACAAAATGAGGATCGTTTGTAGAAGACCTCCCATAGACCATTCCAGCCAAGTTTGGTTCACAATGGCTCAGTAGTTACAGAGAAGAAGATGAAAATGCGGAAGTTTATGGATGACATAGGCCAGGTGAGATAAAAATGTGGCTTCATAAAATTTGTTGCGGTGAATGACATTTTTTTGCACAAGAATTTTTTGCAAGATTTATATTATCCTTCATGGGTATCTGGGTGGGATGGGGAAACCTCATGCACGGGACGAGATATTTGAGCCAAAAACGAGGCTTGCCGAGTGTCTGGCTCAAATATCTTGACCTGAGGGTGAGATTTACCCGACCCACCCAGATACCAATCAAAGATTATTTTCTCCCACTCTTTTAGGGATGTGATGTCATTAATAGGAAAATACCAGAAAAAAATAATTCTTAGTGGGTTCATTCTAGAAGCAAAACAAAGGGATATTCAGAAAGCTTGTCGAGAAGAATTACCCATTACGTGTACGCTCCATTTAAATCCCCCTTTCATCACACCCGGTGAACACATTGTCTTCACGGGTCCACAACCCCCTTTGCGAGGCTAATTAAAGACGACAAAAAAATCCAGACATGAAAGGCAGTTTGTTTCTCCATGAAACCGAATTACTGATATCCAGTCGCGTATGAAAAACATTCTGTGTTTATGCAATTAATACATCGATTCGTTTTCAAACATGATAAAAATGAATGTAGACTAATTCATTATTTGTTCCCCAATAGGAATCAACTATTTATTTAAACAAAAATACACCATAAATGATGGACAACAAGTTTGTTGTGAATGCGAATTAATTTCAAGCACATTGATAACAAGAATGCCCTCATCTTAGCATTACATGTACATTGCATACAAAACAGCACTTGTTAATTACCCCGTCGTTTGTGTACAAATGACCGGGTATGAAAAGCTGTTTTAGTGCGGTCATGTGAGAAGGATTACATAACCAATTAATGTTTGGCGAGAAAAATCTTTCAGAGACTGTCCCTGATTAGCAGTTATATCACATCATATCACATGACTCCTCATTGGAACAAGCTTGTGAGGTTCGTTCTATTGAGAGGTCACATCATGTTTTTGTTGACTATTTTTGAAAGATTTGAGTATTTATTTATTGGTGTTTAAGGTCACATATTTCTGCACAATCATGGCTGTAACATGGAGATAAAGTCAAGTTTAGTAAATCGTTTATACCCATGTTGCCCATTTTAGAGGACTTCTACCCCAAGCACTGGTGATGGGGTCCTATTTTATCTGTGAGCCAGAGCTTGTTTATCACAGTAAATAACCACTTCTTCACTTTCTGGGGTTCCACCTGAGAGAGATTTGAAAACAAATAATTAAAATGACAAATTTTGATAGTGTGCATTGGGGTAAAAGATTAAAACTCTTTTTCCATTTTGTGCTGGCCAATACAAAAAAAGATTCCAAAAAACACAAAGCATGAGAAAGAAGAAAAGTAAATCCAAGAAACTTTGTGATTCCTGTATACTGCCCTGAACATGAAAAACTTATGGAACTATGCTCAACTGGAAACATCTGGTAGAAGACTAATTTCGAAAACTAGGACCTGAAGTCTTCAATAGAGCCATGGAATACACCAGTGAATAACAATGACCTCTATGCAACAAATTAACCCTTTACTTAATATGTACAGAATGATATACTCAGAGGGGAGCTGGGGAGGGGGTTCAACAAAATAATTTTTACTTATTGGTACCCAGTAAACAAACTGTTTAATGTCAGTGGGACATCCCTGAGACAGAAGCTTACCAAACTTTGTGTCACCTTCAGATCTGACATCAGCAGACTCAATCTCTTGAAAAATTGAATTAACTCATATACTTTTTACCTCTTTTACTTCACGCACGCAACACCACATGTGTCAATAGACTCGGGTCAGTTCACCTTCTGTCTTTAAATCAATGGTCTCTTTGTTTTCGTCATTTTACCCTTTTGTGCTATGATGGTAGCATCAATAACATGAGATAGTCACTCAGAAGTGACTATGATCCCGATGTGGCAATGACCTTGATCTGTGACCTTGACCTCCATCAAACAAAATTTTTTTTTATGTGCGACACATCGCCTCCCCATAAGCAACTTGTATGTCAAGTTTCAACAAAATCCAACGAAGCATCTCAGAGTTATGGAGCGGACACAAACATCTTTCTGACAGACAGTTGACCTTGATCTGTGACCTTGACCTGTATCGAACAAAAAAATTTTTTGAGCATGACACATTGTCTCCCCATAGGCAACATGTATATCTATTTATTTATTGGTATTTAAGGTCACATACTTATACACAATGGCTAATTGTGACCGTGACAGTTTTATGGATGAAGGAAGCCGAAGTACCCGGAGAGAACCACCGAGCATTGACAAGCAACTGTCAGCTCCTCAACATTCTAACTCTGTTCAAGCTCCGCTCAAGCAGGGTTACAGCAGGTGAAGGCATGTGCACTATCGACGTGCAGTACGCCTTAGTACACAGCGTCATCATGCCCCCATGTAGGCAACTGGGATAAAGTGTCTTGCTCAAGGACACAACGCGGGTCGTCCTGGACAGAGATCGAACTCTGGGACCTCAAGCAGAGAAGTCCAACAGTCTACCACTGAGCCACCGCGCTCCTCAGGCAACATGTATGACAAGTTTCAACAAAATCCAACGAAGCATCTCAAGAGTTATGGAGCGAACATGAAAATCTTTCTGACGGACAGACAGATGGCTGGATGGATGGATGGAAATGACAAACACTATATGCTCGGGGGCATAAAAACACCAAACACAGGCCATTTATTTCAATGCAGTGGTGCCTGAGAATCAATTAATTTTTTTTTTTTCAGTCTTAACTTTATATTGATTGAAATGACCTCAGTGAGCTTGTTCCAATGAAGTTGTCACATGCAATGTTTTAGAGGAAAAAATTGAAGAAAACAAGAGGCCCCACAGGGCCTGAAGCACTCATCTTGAACAGAACACAATTTAAACAGAGTCCAAGAATGAGTCTACATTAAGCAAGCCATCTCCATAGGCTACACTGTCAATCCTTGAGTCCCTCAGGAGTGACAAAAATAATCTGGGCATCATGCCTTTTCTTCAGTTGATCATAAAGTAAAATGTAGAGCTCCCCTATGAAGCCCCTTGATATAACCTATGTGGATTAATCTTAGTTACACACCGTTGGAGGGTACTGAATACAAAATTTTTACTTCTTCAGCAAAATGGCCAATTCCGGCTCCCATAGAGAGCCCAAATATTAATCCAGGCTCTTGATTTGAACACAGTTGAATGTGACTTCCCGAGAGATGTTGTGTACAGAATATGAAAGCATTCTGACTGTTGGATCTGAAGAAGGGAAATTGTAAAGAAATTTCTTCGAATTGTACTAAGTTCAAATTTGGGCTACCATAGCGAGCCCAAATATTAACCTATGGATCTGATTTGAACAAACTTGAATCTGACCCCCTTAGAGATGTTGCATACCAAATATCAAAGCATTCTGACTGGTGGATCTGAAGAAGATTTTTTTTTAAATTACCCTCCATATTGAACAAAGATAAAATTTGGGCTTTCGTAGGAAGCCCAAATATTAACAAAGGGACTTGGTTTGAAAAATCTTGAATCTGACCCTCATAACAATGATGTATACCAAACCTTAAAAGATTCTGACTGGTGGTTCTGAAGAAGAAGATTTTTAAAGAATATTCCCCATATTACCCTATGTTAAAACTTTGGGCTCCTGTAGAGAGCCCAAATATGAACCAATGGGCTTTATTTCAACAAACCTTTATCTGACCCCCCTCCCCCCCCCCCCCCCTCCCTCTATGAATACTGTATACCAAATATCAAAAGATTCTGATGATTGGTACTGGAGAAAAGATTTTTTTAAATTTTTGCAAATATCCTGACTCAGCATTTTTTCAATGCCCATTACAGAACACCCTAACATAACCGATGGCAATTTTTGTTTACCATTCAATTCTACTGGTCCTAAGGATACTTCATACCAAATAACAGCTCTCTGTTCCATGTGGTTTGGGAAATATGGGCGTTTGAAAATATTTCTATTTTTAGCTCCCAGGGTTCCCATGGGGATGCGGGAATATTTTTTTTTGCATGGGTCAAGTACATATGACCCAATAATACCACAAACCAAATTTGGTTCATACCGGACCATCGGTTCAGAAAATAGAAATTTTGGGTGGGGGCCAAAAATCTTACCCCTCCTATTACAAAGCCAAATATTACTTCACAAACTTCGTTTGAACAAACTTGATTCTACACCTCATATGGAAGCTCCATAGCAAATATCAAGTCATTGTACACAATGGTTCTTGAGAAGATTTTAAAAATATTTTGGAGCATTTTCCCCCACTCCCTCCCTAGGGGCTGGGTCTGTTGAGTTGAAAAAAAATGAAATGCCCTTTTGGGACGGTCACTCACACAAACTTTCACTTGAATTGGCCCAGTGGCTTTGGAGGAGAAGACCAAAACATGGTGTTGACGGACGACGGACAGAGAGCGATGAGATTAGCTCAGCTTGACTTTGTCAAGATGAGCTAAAAAATCATAAAAATCTGATAGGTACTTTTTGTGAATAGCACAGACTGTATATAACCAATATGTTAGTAAGGGGCGATATCAAAATTGTATACATATACATGAAGATATGGGTACAGAATATATAGACAATAGTTCACTGTTCAGATTCGAGTATGATTTTTATCCTCGACTGATGCACACAGAGGATTATTTCATGAGGCGTTAGTGTAATAATCCGTGCAGCCCACTGAGGATAAAATCATACTCGAATCCAAACAGAGAATCGCTTAGAGTGGAATACGATGCTGGGAGTGGAATACCATTTTTGGCAAGGGGGAGTGGGAATATTTGAATGATTTGTTTTGAGGGAAGAAAAACAAATAAAAATAAAATAAATAGATGATAACTACTGTTTCTGAGTAGACACAAGAAGTATCTCATGAATGACAGCAAACAACAGAAGAAAACTTATTCCTCCCACTCATGAGGGAGATATCCTGGTACCAACTGTGGGTATCTATTTCTCATATGCTACTCAAAGCACCAAATATTTGACACATCATTGTGAAATTTGCTTGTGACATATTTGCGATATTTTGGGTGGATATGATTGAGGAATGTATTGTGATGGTCCCCAGTGTTTACATTAGCTCTCTTGACAGGCAGACTTTTTGTGACAGTCATGGAAAGCATGTACCCATTGATTTTCATGATGTTTTCGTGTACTGTCTACATGTTCATGATATGTGTAGGGTATTCAGTCTTCATTTCAACACAAACCCTTGTGATTTAATGATTGAATATGGCAAATGCAAATGTAAGAAGTCATTTGTTTGAAGGAGAAATGTGGCAGGCTGCAGGGATGGTGGAGCAAGGGGCTACCCATTGTCAGGTTGGTGCAGCCCTTGGTGTGCACCATATGGTGATCACAAGAGCCGGGGCAAGATTTCAGCAGTATGGCACACCAGTAAGATGGCATGGTGGTGGCAGAGACAGGGCAACATCTGCAGCTGAAGACCGGTTTTTGATCATTCAGGCTCGTTGAAACTGCTTTGCCACAGCAACCCAGCTTTGCAGTGACCTTCAGAAGGCATCCGGGGTAAATGTTTCAACGCAGACTATCCGGGCAAGGTTGCATGAAGGTGGTCTTTGATCGAGAAGACCATGTATTAGCATTCCGCTATCCCAGAACCACCACCAGGCACGATATCAATGGGCTATGGACCGCATTGGGTGGACCAGAGAAGATTGGCGACCTGTCCTTTTTACAGATGAGTCAAGGTACTGCCTAGACCACAGGGATAGGCGTTCTAGGGTATGGAGAAGAAGCCAACATTGCTGAGCATGACCGCTATGTTGGAAGGTCAATCATGGTCTGGGGCAGCATCAGCAGGATTGGACATACAGAGCTCTGTGTCCTTGAACGTGGTACATTGACTGCACAACGGTATATTGAGGAGATCCTGGATGTCCATGTCAGATTGTATGCAGGTGCAGTGGGTGATAGATTCATTCTGAAGGACGATAATTCCCGTCCTCATGTTGCCTATGCTGTCTGGGGAGTACCAACAGAGGGAGTGGATTGAGTGTATGGGCTGGCCAGCAAGATCCCCTGACCTCAATCCAATCGAACATGTCTGGAATGAATTGCAGCTTGCAATTTCAGCCCATCCAGTCCAGCCAAAAAGTGTCCAGGAGCTTGGTGCCATGCTGGTCCAAGAATGGAACAACATCCCACAAAGGACCCCCAGGAACCTGATTGGGAGCATGAGAAGGCGTTGTCAGGCTGTAATTAACGGTAATGGGTCTCATACTCGATACTGAACCCATACCAGTCCGCTCTGTCAACGTTTTGGCAAACTGAACAATTTCCTCTTTTACCAATAATATCCATTTTCCATGGTTATCGTATTCAAAAGCTAAAAAATAATGTCAAACACAAATAAAATCTCAATTTCTATACTTAAATCATTAAAGATATAATTAAATATATATATATATATTTTTCATTACAATATTTCAACTAAAATGTAAAACAGGTAGTTGGATATACTTGGTGCTTAGCAAACTTTGAGTAGTATATGTGCTGCAATGTTTTGATTGTAATTAAAACATGTTTTAATTGTACATAAAACACCCAAATGCAGAAAAAGTGATGTGTAATGCATTTCACTTCCAGAGAAGATAATCTCTTACAACTGTCATGACAATAAATATCAAAAATTATTTATTGGATTTTCTTTCCCAAAATTGCCCTTTATCAAGCTCAGCTGATATTATGCCAATCATGGATGATATGAACCAAGCTACAGTTGTCTAACTTGGTGAGTTACTAGATGCAACCAATTTATTTACGGCAAAATCATCCACCATTATTTACTCTTAACCAGCTGAGTATTTTCAAGATATTTTTCATAAAATCTAGTCATGGCTGCTCTGAAGCAGCCATGACTAGATTTAATGAAAAATTCATGTAGATTTGAAACAGTAAACCATTGGTGCATGCAATTGCCAGGGGGAAAAATTTGAATAAATGCTTCCAAATTATACTTTTTTCAGTGGCAATAGAAATCCTCTCCTGGCAGGAATATCTGCCAGCAGCATGTAAGGAGTTAACGAATACAAATGGGAAAATTGGCATTAACAGGCAAAAGGGTGTATTTTTGTATGCTGAGGAATGGATGATGGCAATATGTAAGGATAAGATGGATGAAAAGAAAAAAGGATAGTGTTGTACACAAAATTCAATGGAAACTAAGATTCTAAGCTGTAAGCAGAGATTCATCAAAGTGAGAGAATAGATAGTTGGATGGACAGGCAGATGATGAATGACAGACTTAGCATTACAAAAGTTCCGCTGACATTTCGTCAGCCAGAGCTAAAAAGAATGAGAAACAATAACATTTTCAGAATACATGTACTGTAACAGATCTGAGAAAATTTTGTAATTATTTGTTTTGGTTTAATAAATAAAGAGGTTATTACAGTATTAGTTTCATATGGGCGGTGATATCAGCTCTTGGTAACTTCAGCCTTCCATCTTCGGTCTTGGGCTGATATAAGTTACCTTGAGCTGCTATTTTGGCTGATATGATATCTTATAAGATAGCATATAATAATTACTATTTTCCAAGGTATATTATTTTTTTAATATTTGCCTTGTACTACCTCAGTTAAATTGCGGAGTCTATCAATTATGCACTCATGTCTTATCTCCACTTTCTGGTGGATATTCTCAGCCTGTTTCAAACAAAGTTGAGCATTTGATCTGTCTGACATCAACATTGACAAAACAGCTGCATTGCAAAGGACCTGAAAGAGAAAAGAAAAAATGTCTCACAGAAACATTATCAACATGCAATCACAGAAGAGTTTAAAGTCAGCAATTTCCATAGTGGAAAGCAAATACTCTTGAATCTAATTTTTCAATTATTTTTCTTAGTTTATTTGTGAGTAAGGCTCCACAAATTAGTTTTTTATTTTTGTAATTATTTCTTTGCCAGGAAAAGTTCATGTTATTGGTTTCTTTTATGTTTTTGGCCTCATAATCTTCAGTATAGTATGAGTGGTGGTGTATTTTGTCCCTTGAGTGCAAGAAGGCTTTGCAATGCTATAGCATTGCAAAGCCTTGTTGCACTCAAAGGGCAAATTTATCAATTTTATTAACTTGGGTAAAATATCAGACATAAACCATGTAAACCATTTAATTTTTATTTTTTTAAGTTTGCATTGGTTATAAAAAGAGAGTATGTGGCAGCCAAAAGGACCATGTACGAGGGCCTGAGAAACAGATTTTTAACAGTTTTGGCCTTATCCTCTCATTTACAGTAACATACAATTTATTCTACTTGATATTATTTGTCCTATGTTTATGAGCATTTTCTGATTATGTGTCACCTGAAGCGAAAGAACAAGAGATCAAAGATGAGGCTCATGTTTGTATCTTGAAAATATATGGAGGGCACAATAATGCAATCACGAAAGCTGATTCGGACTCTCACGTTGTGTCCTTGAGCAAGGCATTTAACCCTGATTGTCCACATGGGGGCACAATGACGCCATGTACTAAGTCGTACTGCATATCGATGGTGCACGTCTTCAACCAATCTAACCCTGTCTGTGCTGCAGTGCGGCATTACTGTTGGGGGGCTGGAAGTTGTTCGTCGTTGCTCGGTGGTACCCTCTGGGTCCTCCGGCTTCCTCCACCCATAAAACTGTCACTGACATGATATGACCTTGGCTGTTAAAGTGACGTTAAACCTAAATAAATAAATAAATCACAAAAGCTGACAGAGAATTTCGACTGGATTGCAGCTTGGTCGGGATTCAGTCAAAATTCTGTTTGCTTTCCTCCTCACAACTCTATAGAATCTTACCAGTCAAGTAAGAAATGTGAAAATAATGAATACGAAATGCTATTTTTAATTATTTTTTCCTGATACAGCCTTCGTTTCACAGTATTTTATCTAGGATGTCTCAACAAACAGGTGTAAAATTGTATTGCCAGGCCTTAAAATTCCCCCCAAAGTAGCAACAATAATGTGTGCAAATATAGGTTGTTGTGTCCAAATTTTGCAAGGTGCTAAAGTATTTTACCAAATTTTGCTTTATTCTGCTCATAGTTTGGTCATGTTTTGCAAAGCAAGCAACTTAATATGCTTAAAAGAGTTCGCCAGTGGAAAGCAATCTGTGTTCAGTCTACGGCGACTGTACTGTAACTTGAACACATTTTCCTATTAACCTCCATACATAACATTAGTTGAAGACCAAGAACTACATACAAGTCTCTTAACAATAATGGTGTAAGCTACACTCCTGCCAGGAAAAAAATAAAAAAGTATCAGCAACAGATCTCAAGTATGTGAAACAATGGCACTTTTCTATACCAGCAGGAAGCATTATGGTGGGTCCAAGTTCAATGCTGTGTCAAAATTAGAACAATCTAATAGCTTCAGAAAAGTAACTCATTGAATGATGTCACTGGATACATACAGTACTGTGATCACAAAAGTGATCTTTTTCGTGATGAGATTGCAATCCGAATATGTCACACTGTCACCATTGAGTACAGTACAAGGAGAGTGTATTATCACAAAATCACCTGTAGAGTGGAGATTTCACCCAAGCAATAATTGCAAATTTGTTGTAAAGCACAAGCAAAGTTCCTGCTGATGGACCTACAGGTTAAACTTGGAGGTCCATTGGCTGAAACATTCCTGGTATTTTTTGTCCATATGTACAGAATTTGAAAGTGATACTTTGGGTCATAACTCCACTCAATGGGTGATTTAGTTACAATCCACTCTCCAATACTGCACATATTTTGGAATTAAAATACTGTGTAATCAAGAACAAATCAAGTAAAACAAATGAAAATGCCATCACAGATTAAATATTTGCACATTTCTTTTTTGACAGTGGAGACAGTTTAGAGTTCCAGGTGCATTGACCAGACAAACTCAAATCTCAGGGCATAAATAGAAACAGATCTCTCTGTATATGGAAAATAGTCGCCTATGATAGTGTAACTGAATCTTCAAGCGTTATTGCTTTTACAGCAGAGTTTAACTCCAATTGTATGCTGCTGGTGGATATTCCCACCCAGGCCATAAAATCTCGTGCCACTGAAATAAGTATAATTTGGGCACATATGACCAAATTTACACCCGTAAATTGAATGGACCTTTTGACCACAGATTTCTTGAGTAAATTTTGGATAAATTTTTCATCCAATCCAGTCATGGCTGCTTCAGAGCAGCCATGACTAGATTTGATGAAAAATATTTTGAAAAAACTCAACAGGTTAAGAGTTAATGATTGGACAAGGGTCAGGTCATGCGATAAAATTAAAGATTAAAACTTACCTCACAAGTAAAAAGCTTAATGGGAAGTCCAAGTTGGTTGTAATCAATCACAGAGCAATGACTCATCACAAGACTGGTTTGCTGAAAATCTTCATAAGAGCACCTGTACCTAAAAGCATACAAATATTCATCAATGATTCAAAGAAAAGTATTTTAACAACGATATCGTTTATAAGTATTTATCGCATGTATGATCCTTTTTCCCGCAATTAAATTCATATTTAAAAGCACAATAATTCATTAACATACCAGAAGTTTCCCAGGTGCACGCAATTGCCTTTGTGTGTGAAACATAAACTCAGACTTTTGGTCAGAGATGAAGAACAAAATTAAAATATATTTGCTACTGAAATCAATGCCATTTTGACATCAGAGTGCATATAGTTAACCACATAATCTGAGGACTCACACAGTGTTATTTATTGACCAATTCAGGCATTTTTCATTTGGTTTTGTATCAAGTGATGAAAAAAATCAACTCATCCCCAGTTTATAGTGAGTTCTGAGAAACCTGTTTAGTAAATGGGGTCAACACTTTGCCAAATGCTTGGTCCAAAGCTACCGGTAATTTACATTACTGTGATCACAAAAGCAGTCTCTTTTGCGATCTGATCACGATTTGACCATGACAAACCTACAGAAAATGTCAAGATTTCCTATAAAAAATACTGCAAAATTAAAATCTGATCAAGAAAAACAAACAAAAATGGCATCTCATATTTAATTTTTGATACTGGAGATTCTGTAATCCTGCAAATAAGACTGTCATCTGCAAAATGAGGTCCCCAGAGGGTGAATTTAGTACCCTCTGTGAACCTCAATCTTAATCAAGGTGTCAGGCATAAACAGGAACAGGTACCTGTAGGATGAAATGGAGGATTCTAGCCCACTTCCCACTTTAGCATCAGCATATTCACCCCTTGTTGACCTCATTCTGACAGACTGCTTATTTCCAGGCATGAGATTCTATTGAGCTGGGGGGAGGAATGCAGATGGAGCATTCGTACTGGAACATGACCCAGTTGCAATCTGCTGGAAATTCTCTGTTTTATGATCGCAGTTAACTTCTTTTTGTAAATGTACTATTCTAAACATTTCATAAATTCCACTATAAGCTGAGGATCCTCTGTATACAATACAGACTGACTACATACTCAGAACAACTGACAAGTAGCCATCAATTCATAACCTTAGCAAAGTTGTAGTTCAGTGATAGCCAGCTGGTGACATTCATGTACTGGTACCTGTACCCTCACTCGAAAGTCCAGAAAAAACTTGAGAACCCAATCAGGAAATTTCAAGTTTACGAAGGTAAATATCATTTGACATCAAAACTAGTTATGCACAGCCAACCATAACAAGTGGATGACACAATAGTTTTCCCAAACAACAAAAAATGAAAGTGTCAATGACACTGTAGCTCAACTTCACAAACTTGAACTTGGTAAGTTATAAATGAAGTGGCAAAATTGAAGATCATTGGTACCAATGTTATTTGATGAAATTTCAACATAACAGCATTGTGTGTGCACAACATTAGAGTAATCCATGCATTTTTAAATGTAAACTGTAAGACTGGCTAAAGGAAGAATGTTGATACACAAATGCAGTATGTTCAGAGGTTATTGTAAATGGCAACTTTTTTTACAGAAATTAATGCTATTCAATAGCTCTTATCTAAAGTTCTTGCCTAATGAGCAAACCTAGTTCAAAAACAATCCTATGATAAATGTGGCCTGTAGGCCATGTCAAAGAATGTTGAAGCACAAATGTAATATACTCAAAGATTGATGCTAACAGCAACAGTTTTTGATGGAAGTGAAAAGAAAATCAATAGCTCCTATCTTTGTCACCCTGCATAAGCACACAAAGTTTCAAAACAACCTGATAATGAATGTGCCCTCTGAGGCATGCCAAAGGAAGATGTTAATGCACACATGCACTGAGTAGAAGGTCATTGCTTGTGGCAATGGTTTTTTTATGGAAATTCATAAATATACCCTGCAGAGAGTGCAAAAGGGAAAAGCTGATGCACAAATGCAGTAAGTTCAAAGGTTGGTGATAACGACAATAATTTTTTATGGAAATGAAAAAAAGCAATAGCTCACATCTAGAGGTCACCCCGAGCACACATACCAAGTTTCAAAGTGATCCGATCATAAATGTGCCGTGAAGGGTGTGTTAAAGGGAAATATTGAGGTCTGACTAAACTAAGTTCAAAGGTCAGCGGCAACATTTTTTGACAGAAATGGAAGAAAGTTAAAAAATTTATAGTAATTTCTATATTTTTTATACTTACCAATGACCCAGACATAGCTGGTGCTAACTCTTAAAATATAGGGCCAAACACAAATTTTGCCCCCCAATCCCCAAAATTTGCATCTAAAACCAAAGAAAACATGTCCTTAAAGGCCCTCCACACTTCGCCTCTACTGCGCATGCGCAGTGTCAAGGACGTTCCGAAATTGGCGCCATTAATCATTCTAAAAACCAGTGCCTGGTAAGCGCTATGTACTCAGCGGGGAGGCAAGAGTTCCCAACTCCTGGGAGGGCCATCCCCGTCTGGGTCATTGGTAAGTATAAAAAATATAGAAATTACTATAAATTTTTTAACATTTTTATACTGTACCAATGACCCAGACATAGCTGAATAGTAAAAAGGCTGGAGGGCCAAGGACATAGAGCAAAATGGAATACGCTCAATAATATAAAATAGAGTCATCCCCTGTAGGGAAAAAGAAGTAATAGGCCTTACATGTATCTTTCTTATTTATGATAAATTAGAAAGATACAACACCTTCCAAAATTGAGCTTCATACATCCATGTACTCTATTAATATCCAATATAATCCTTATACTAATAATTTTTAAAGTAAGCCAATAAATAAAGTAAGTCTAGAGAATAGAGACTCTTATACTCCTTAAAAGTGTCTGAGGATTGCATAATCATGTCCGTTGACATATGCAATATTCAAAAGCTATACTTTAAAAACTAAAACTTGAATGAATTTTTAAAACATAAACTTCTCACTAAACAACCATCCCAATAACAGCTCAGAATTACTAACTCCGGAGGAGGTATCCCCTTGTTTTCATAGTAAAACAGGTGACCCAAGAGAACACCCTCCCCCCCCCCCCCCCTTTTTCTTGCCCTGGGTCAAATAGCCCAGAGCGAAGAGGGCAGCAGAACGGAGACACTGCCGAAACAGACAGCCTACCTAGCTATAGTAGCAACTGTTAAGTGAATGACATTCTGAGCAGTAGATAATAGACCTAACAATAGAGGCCTCCAGAAATGGACTCGATATTTCTGAGATAAAAATTCATGAATGTGGATGGCTGAGCGCAATGAGCAGCCTTCAAAAATCTATAATAGCGACACTATTAACGTAAGCCCAAGATGTAGAACTCTTACTTCATGAGCCGAAATCTTAAGCACAACTGCTAAGTCAATGATATACCATAAGCAGTACCGATAGTTAATAGAATCCATTAACAATAGAATGGAGCGTAACGTCCTTCTACTAGGCATCAAAGACAGAAGAAGCTTACGCCCATAGTAATAAACAGATATCTGTTTATAAATACATAAACTCTACCCGGAAAGAGTAAAGGCCTATGCCCGTACGAAGACGGAAGGACCTTAATAACAATAGGTTCCGGATATTAGGAGCCTAACTCTTATGCAAAAATCCAACCTAAATAGTAACGGAATAGTGATTCCGAAACTACAAAAGTGAAAATCATCCATCGATAGTGCATGAAACTCACTGACTCTACAGTAAAAGAGAAACCAACAGAATTACTGTCTAAAAGGTCAGAATTTGAAAACTACTGTTTCCAGAGGCTCAAATGATTACTTAGCTAAATAAGAACCGAAGTTAAAATCCATATAGGAATTTAATCTAAAGATTCTAAGTCTATATATCAAAAAGTTACTAACTGACTTAGATAAAGAGACATAAGACTCAACTGTAAACTATCGTAGAGTGCATAGGTATGAGGTAATATAAACCTATAACCTTAATAATAACAGGCTGCAGTAGATCTTGTGAAACAAGTATACTAAAAAATTGCAATGAGTAGTATGGAGGGATCAACAATATGAACATAATGATCCCTACACCAACGACGGAAGAGCCTCCACTTTAGCCGCATAGAATAGCGAAGAAGAGGACCTCCTATAGTAAGAAATCGCGTCCAAAGCTCGTCAAGTACAATGCTTACAATGCAATACGGACCACACAACGGAATACATGAAGGTTGAGACCTTGCAAGTTGTGATAAAGATGACACGATTTACCCAGTGAAAAAAGATCCTCACATTGAGGAAGATTTCACGTTAAGACCCACAGTAGACAAGAGAGTAAATTACCCATGATCTCTGTGAAGATAGAGATGCTATCAACAGAAATGTATTGTGGTTGTTTATCTTAGCAATACCTGCTGAAACAACAGCGCCGGAGGATACGCGTATCCTATCATTCCGTCCTATAGATCAATAGAGCGTTAACAACATTAGCTCAGAGATCTGGACAAGCCAACACATACGTCAGCAATTGATTAGCAAGTTGTGTCGTAAATAAATCATTATTGGGCGCTCCCATAGATAGCAAATCTGATTGAATACTTGTTTGTTGAGAGTCCATTCTGACAGCAACAAGCGACCCGTAAGTGAACGGGAGTCCGGTAAAACAATCAGACGACCCGGAATATGACGGACCAAAACAGAACTTGGTGTATTATAACCAACAGACGGATTCTTTCCATTAAATTGAATAACGGAAAAGAAAGAGTGCCTCCCTGGTTCCGGAGATACGCCACTACTGTCGAATTAACGGACAGGATTTGGGCCTGCGTTCCTGAATAATGTTCATGCAATGACATAAAGCAAGCCTAAAAACCATTATTCCACGGAAGAAAATTGGTTGCTAAGAGACTGCGGAACCCAAAGACCCTGGCACTTCGAATCCGTTGGGATCAGTATTATATCCCAATCTGCTTGACTGGCAACCGTCATAACAGCCACACTCGGGTCCGGCAACTGCGGTGGCACTCTTTGAGTCAACCACCGAATGTTTGCCCCAGTCTGAATCTCTTGTAACACTAGATAGACAAGAGAACGTGTAAATCGAGCAATTCATGGATTGCCGAAAAGTTGCCGTCGAAGAGAAGCTCCTCCGAGAACGAAGCGACTCTGAGAGAGAACCTTACTATCCACGCGAATGGATGTAGCTAGGGCTGCGTCACGTCAACCAACTCCAATCAGCCACTGAAGGGCAGAGTTATACGTGAACAAACTACTGCCCTCAAAAGAAATTACATTGAGAATAATATCCCGTAAATCTTTTCTTGAAAACGTAATGATAAAGCCTCCGTAAGGCGGATTACGTATGATAAAGCGTCTAAGTTAAGTCTACTATACATCATGTCGTTTCCAACATTGAAGTTGGAAAAGACATAAACGGCGAAAAAGAATATTTCCCGTCTTTAACCACACCGTCTAGATGCATATGAACTCTCGGTATGCCCTGCTCTGCCAAATAAACTAATCGTATAAATGATAAAACGGCAGAAATGAGCAACACGGACAAGAAACTAAACTATCATGCTTGGTAGCAGGCTTGTATGCATATATAGCGTCGAAAAATAAAACACATATTGTAATGACATTATTGGACTGCGTCGGTAAGTCAGGGACAATGTCCCTGAACCGATCGAAAAATCCGAGTCCAATGACGCTATAAGTCTCTTATCCAAGATCGCAGCAATGAAGTCCGAAATAACAATCACTGGAAGATAATGCCAGAAGATATGAAAGGCAGCTTCCGATACTACTAAAGGGAAAACTCGAAATCTTTCGAATCCCTTTCGCCATCCTGTCAGACCCTATAAAGCGTTCGGTCGTCCGTACCTGATGCAACCGTGGACCACACCGACCCAGCGCCGTCGGATAATTCCTGATTCGACCAAGAAACTGTCAATTGCTGGGATGCTGCGAAACAACTGTGCTAAGTCGGATAGCACGTCCGTCACTGAGGCCTGAAGAGAAGCGGTCCTACAATGCATTGCCGCTGGAAGCTCCGTGAACGTTACCCCGTGCATACTACCAATATGCGAGCGAACGGAGTATATAGGCCTCGAGTCCCTTGGCTACCGGATGGCGCGACCTATTCGCCGTGGAATCACTGAATGACGAAACTGATCGGATACTCGAGGTCACGTAGCCAATGTGTGGTCGTGTGCCCTGCTGTGAGGATGAGGAAGCATTAAGGACAGTTTCTCGGACTGTCAATATAACAGAGCGTCCCGACCGACAGACATATGCTCCGAATGTACAATATCTGAACCACAATATGCGGTCCCCTATGTTGTTGGACGAGAGAGGGACCTCTCTCGCTCACAGCCCGGACGGACCTGGACAAGCCAGGAACCGGACTAACAGGCTTCCTCCGATCTGTCCTCAATCTGCCGTCACTGGGTGAGTACTAAAGTAATTAAAGTGCTCGCATCACCCAAATCTCCTTCCTAGACCGCAACGGACGAACCCGGCAGCCGAACCATTCAATGAATGTACGCTACACCGGGTGAGCTAGCGAATGCCACTCCGTAGGCGATAGACATATTCCATGAGCACTTATTGCCGCTAGCTCTTCATTAACTATGACGACAGAGGCACACTTTTGAAAGACATCTCCGTAACTTTGCAAACAAGAAACCAGAAATGCTTGGTTATAGCAAGCATATAATAATAATATATATAGCGTCGTTCAATAATTTGAAAGTTTGCGTGACATTATTGGACTATGTCGGAACTGAGGGACGATGTCCCTGAACCGAACAAAAAATTTCTAAGTCCTCCGACGCTATCAGTTTCTTATCCGGCATCGCAGCATTCTGGTCCGACGAAAGAAGCTGTAGAAGACCAAGTCAGATGACATACACAACAGCATATGTTGTTCCGAAAGGGAAAGCTCGAAATCCTCCAAATCCCTTTCGGTATCCCGTCGGACCGGATGAAATTTTCGGACGTCCGTACCCGCTTCCGCAGAGCGTCCCGACCCAGCATCGTCGGATAAAAAATATGCGACAGATTCAGTTGATGCTGGGATGCTGCGATAAGCTGTGCTATTTAGGAAAGCACGTCCGTTCCCGAGGCCTGTGCAGTAGCGGTCTTATGATGCATTGCCGCCGGAAGCTCCGTGTACGTTGACTCCCGCACACTTCCTATGCGAATGTCCGGAGTCTGCAGGCCTCGTGTCCCTGGCTACCGGATGGTGTGACCTGGTCGCCGATGAATCTCTGACTGGCGAAGCTGACTGGATATCCGTGGTCACGTAGCCAAGAGCGGTCGTGTGCGCAACTATGAGAATGAGGAAGCCTTATTGACAGTCTACTCCGGACTGACTATATGTCGGAGCGTCCCGAGCGACGGACGTATGCTCTGAATGCGAAACATTTGTACCACAACATCTGGGGCCAGATGTTGTGAACGAGAGAGGGGTCTCTCTCGCTTGCCGTCCGGATGGACCGGGACGAGCTATGAACCGGACTAAAAGGCTTCCTCCGTTCTCCCTCCGATCCGCCGTCACTGGGTGTGCATTAGGTTGATTTATAGTGCTCGCATCACCCCAAAATTCCTTCTAGACCGCAACGGACGAACCCGGCTGCCGAACCATTCGGTGAATGGACGCTACACCGGGCGAGCTAGCGGACGTCAAAGGCCGTCGAACCTACTAGGGTCCTCTTAGGCAATTGGCGTATTTCCATGAGCACTTTTCCGCTAGCCCTTCATTAATTGTGACGACGGAGGCACACTGTTGGAAGACATCACAGATAAATCACCCTAATCTTGATCGTCTGAAAATAGAAATTGATAAAGTAGAGTGACCCTGCGGGGAAAGGACCGGAGTGTCCATTTCCCCAATAACATACCGTGACATACGTTTCCCATATTGTCATCGAAATCATACGATACAGAACAGGAGTTAATGCGAGTACACTGACCACATATAGAATGATTATAAAGTCAGAGGAAGACTTCCTCTTATTACAATTGATCAATATCCTTTCAATGTGAAAAGAAAACAAGTCCTGGTACTCGCACTAACCCCTGGCAATCAAAATACATAATAATAATATGATCCATTAATATTGAAAAAATAATTGAAATCAAAATATTTTGAAAAAATATTTTTTCAGAACAGCCCAAGTTTCTGAAAAGTAACGTTGAGCCCCAATGGATCCCAAGCCTAAGTGTGGACAAAAATTTTAAAAATATTTTGAACAATTTATTCAACACTTACGAACAATAATAATGTATCTAGTTATGATTAAAATAACATCAGATATTATTTTCCAGAAATCCCCCCCTCACACAGAGGGCTGTTGTAAATGTAAACAATGAATGTAAAAACACTAAAATAAGACTCCAGGCACCCAGGCCCGGAATCAGTTACCAAAAATACACTATCTGATGCAAAACAGAGACTTCCAGGGAAGAAACTGCAGAACATCAGATGGAAGATGCAGAACACAACGCCTAACCACCCGTAGGTGAAGACGTAAACATGGGGAAAAGAACAGAATTCATTCTGTTATTCAGCTAAAACTCCCAAGAAAATTTAGTAATAATAATTACAAAAACTATGCCAAAAGCATGGGAGAATAGCAAGGGGGGACTTAAAGGACAGGGAGAGAGGAAAACACTAAAAAATCAGTGTAACTAAATAATCAGAATGACAACAAAATGGCTGCTGCCTCGAAAATAGGTAACTTAACATAATTTCATTAAAAAATTTTAAGTTACAGCCCTGATAATATTCTGTCACATATTTTTCCTCTCCTCCTTCTCTATCCTCCTTAGAATCACCATTTCACTAATATTTATGTGTCTGGCATCATTTAAACTGAGATTTACAAGCACAAAGATCAGTCAGATGTTAACTGATGAAGGGCCAAACTTAGAATGATTAATGGCGCCAATTTCGGAACGTCCTTGACACTGCGCATGCGCAGTAGAGGCGAAGTGTGGAGGGCCTTTAAGGACATGTTTTCTTTGGTTTTAGATGCAAATTTTGGGGATTGGGGGGCAAAATTTGTGTTTGGCCCTATATTTTAAGAGTTAGCACCAGCTATGTCTGGGTCATTGGTACAGTATAAAAATATCGACCAGTCCCATATAGATGTCACCCCACACAAGCTCACCAAGTTTGCAAACGATCCAATCATAAATGTGCCCTGCAGGGTGTGTCAAAGGGAAATATTGATGCTTAACTGCACCAAGTTTTTACTAAGTTCATCAAAGGTCATTGCCAGTGGCAACATTTTTTGACGGAAATCGAAGAAAATCGATAGCTCCCATCTAGAGGTAACCACAAACAAACATACAAAATTTCAAACCGATCTGATCAAAAATGTGCCCTGTAGGGCATGCCAAAGGAATATATTGATGCCTGACTAAACTAAGTTCAAAGATCGTTGCCAACGGCAACATTTTTTGGTGGACGGAAATGGACGAAAATTGATAGCTCCCATCTAGAGGTCACCCCAAACAAGCATGCCAGGTTTCAAAGCAATCCAATCATAAATGTGCCCTGTAGGGTGTGACGAAGGGAAATATTGAGGTCTGACTAAACTAAGTTCTAAGAACGTTGGCCGCAGCAACATTTTTTGATGGAAATGGAAGAAAATCGATAGCTCCCATCTAGAGGTCACCCCAAACAAGCATGCCTCTAGAGGTGACCCCAAACAAGCATACCAAGTTTCAAAGCAATCTGATCATAAATTCGACCTGTGAGGTGTGCCAAAGGAATTGTACGTACGTACGTACATACGTACTAACATATGTACGTACTAATGTACATACATACACCGACGGACGAGAAGTGATGGCAATAGCTCAGCTTGACTTTGTCAAGTTGAGCTAAAAATAATCAGGAAGAAATGAAAATAATCTATAAATTGTAACAGAATAGTAAAGAGAAACAAATGAAAGAAGAGCTGGGGCACGGCCAGGTGCACACCCACACCACTGCATACCGCCAAGCAGCATACCAAATTTCACTGAAATCTAACCCCTCACTGCTGAGATATGGATCTGGACAGATGGATGGTAAAACAAATGGATGCATGGATGGACAGATGGATGGACGAGCAGATTCATGTAATCCGGTATACACCAAATCTCTTCAAGTAACTGTACTGTAAGCAATTGGCAAATCTAATTCATGACATTTCAACTATTTATTATTTGATCCAAGATCCTCCATTTATAGTATTTTTTTGTTTAGGCCTAGTAAAAATGATTTCTTGTGCCTCTGAAAATGTTCCCTCAATTTTATGATGAGGGAAAGAAGCTTTTTTTTTCTGTAAATCCACAAAACACTCCTGCAAAGAGTTGAAATTCTCATTTCAACTCCTTACCCTATTCAGTGGGAAAAACATGCAAATTTAACCACTGTATCTTGTTTGACAGAATTCGGTCAGCACTGTCAAAGAAAAAGTTGATTAAATTTCAAGTGCAAAATAGTATTACTGAAGGTAAAAAAAAAAAGAGAGATGAGGCAGATTTTAAGTGACAAGAGAAGTGCCTTACAAATGAGAATTTTTTTATACCCTTGTTGAAGTGAATTTTAAAAAAAATATATACTGAAACTTCATCTCAGACATGTGTATGGGCATACAGATCGACAAGTAGCTTAACAGAACAGAGTGAGGGAGAGACATCAGTCCTTAAACTCTCAAAACCATGGAGGTGTAAAATATTGCACCTCTCAATAGATTGAGGCAAGCTATTTCTATAGTCCTAACTGGGACCCAGCTAGTCATACCTTCTTCTCTCACTTCCCTTCAGGGAGGTGGAAAGAAAAGCTTATGCCTGTGTGTGTGTGGGGGGGTCTTAATTAGGACTACAGGAACCTAACATGAGTTATGATGAGGGATTGTGCACTGTGGCGATTAACAATATTGTTTTAAGGTCAGTCTTGGTGCCAAGTTTATGAAGTGACAGTTAATTGTAGTTATTTTTGTAAAGTTCTGTACATTAACCTAATGGTTGGTAGTTACTGTTGGGTGACTTCCAGTCCATAGTAGTTTACATTCAAGTTGAACAAGTGTTTGACCACCGAGGTGGTATTAGTCCCCTACGGCGCTTTTGTGACATAAGGTGTTTTTGTCAGAAGACACTAGAGTATATAAGCATCTTGGATTTTGAAAAAAAAATATTGAGCGTGCATAATCCCCTCACAACCTTTTATCCATGTACCATATATGAAAGGTGTAGCTTGAACCATGTTGGAGGGAGGGGGTGGTAACATAAAATAGAGAAAAAAGCTTAAAAAACACAACAAAAATGGCCGCCATTCTGCCATCTTGGATTTTGAAAAAATAAATATTGACTGTGCATCATCCCCTCAGAACCATTTATCCATGTACCAAATATGAAAGGTGTAGCTTGAAGCATATTAGAGGTAGAGGTGGTAACATAAAAACAGACAGAGAGACAGACAGACGGACAGAGAGACAGATGTTAGAGTTTGAAAAAAAATATTGAGCGTGCAATATCCCATTACAACTCTCTATCCATGTGCCAGATATAAAAAGTGTAGCTTGAACCATGTTGGAGTGAGGGGGTGGTAACATAAAATAGAGAAAAAAGCTTAAAAAACACAACAAAAATGGCCGCCATGGCGCCATCTTGAACTTTGGAAAAAAATATTGAACGTGCAACATCCCATTACAACCCTCTATCCATGTGCCAGATATAAAAAGTGTAGCTTGAACCATGTTGGAGTGAGGGGTGGTAACATAAAATGGAGAAAAAAGCTTCAAAAACACAACAAAAATGGCCGCCATCTTGGATTTGGAAAAAAAAATATTAAACGTGCATCATCCCCTCCCAACCCTCTATCCATGTGCCAAATATGCAAAGTGTAGCTTGAACCATGTTGGTGGGAGGGGTGGTAACATGAAAATAGAGAAAAAAAAGCTTAAAAAACACAACAAAAATGGCCGCCATTCTGCCATCTTGGATTTTGAAAAAAAAATTTTGAGCGTGCATCATCCCCTCTGAACCATTTATCCATGTACCAAATATGAAAGGTGTAGCTTAAAGCATGTTGAAGGGAGAGGTGGTAACATAAAACAAGAGGCCCCACGTGGCCTTAATCGCTCACCTGACAAAGTGACTCTAAGAAGTATTTTAGGTCACCTTCACCATGTCATGCCTCATCAACATTAACTGGTTGAGTGATAGATTTTGTTTGAAGTTCAACATTTGTTACCTAAAATTAGTTTTATTTAAAATCATTGGTGTGTGGCCAATCTCCAATGATTTTTAATAAAGCAAATTTATCTCTGCAGACAAACTGGTTTAGCATGAAGCACAAACAAGGAATGTGAAGAGATAGCCTTGGACATCTCTCCCCAACTGTGGATATCTTCCATGTGCTACATGTATATATTTGCATGCAAGAAAACAAAAATTTTCACAAATTTTATTTTTTTTTATCATCATTGGAACAAGCTCAAACAGCTTATTCCAATAGGGGTATGGGAAGATCAGGTATATTTTTGAGACAGAAATGTGAATATATAAATAATGGTGTTTTTTTGTGAATGATGCTGGAGAATTTTGCGTAAAGATATGGTAAATGGTTTGTTCTAGATACAGAATGATGCAAAAGTATTTAAATTTGATTAGGCAAGTTGTTCCTATAATGCATTTAAAAATTGAAGTAACTGTTTTTTTGCTGACGAACTTTTAGATGTGTGTGTCTGTGTTTGTGTGTGTGTGTGTGTGTGTGGGGGGGGGGGGGGGGGGGGGTAAGAGTGTTCTTGCAAACAAAATTCCTGAATAAATGGCAAATTTTATTTTTTGTGTGAAAGACAGTGCGTGAATGTTGATTGGAACAAGCTTAGAGAGCTCATTTTAATGTGAAGTCATAAAGCTGTGTTTTACGTACGAAATTCTGGAATAACTAAAAAAAATTGCTTTTTTGACTCAAAAAGCATGGTGTGCGACCTCTCATTGGAATGAGCGCAAAAAGCTCATTCCAATGGGGTATTTACAAGCGATAAGTACATGTATGTTTAAGAGACAAAAATTAAAATTTGAATAGCGATTTTTGCGAAGAATGCTGACAAGTTTTGGCAGTTATGCTGGTAAAAAGGTAAGATATGCAAAGTGGTTGTTTTTTAGAGGCGACATTTAATTAAGGGGAATTAACCCTTGATTACTGAGGTAACTTCTAAAAGTACTGAAATTTCATGAAGCAATGTGAATAACAGACAACAGTTGCCTAAAAATTTCATGAATAACTAAAATTTTTATTCCTTTGTCTCGAAAACATGGCATATGACCTTTGTTGGAATGAGCTGAATGCGTGTGTTCCAATGAGGGGTCATAAAATTTGAACGAAGATTTGTGTGAATAATGCATTAGTACTGCTAGATTTGGGGTAAACGGTTCACCCTGGATACCACCCCTTCTATAGTAGATCTTTTCTGCAAATTTTGTCTAAGATTCTATCAACTTTACAAATAAATACGTTCATGAATCACAATCAGATCCACCCTACAATGTTGCATACCAAATATCAAAAGATTCTGCCTGCTGGATCTGGAGAAGAAGATTTTTTAAGAAATATGCCTGAAACGCACTAAGTTAAAATTTGGGCTCCTATACGGAGCCCAAATATAAACCCAGGGGGCCGATTTGAACAAACTTGAATCAGATCCACCCCACAATGTTGCTTACCAAATATGAAAAGATTCTGCCTGCTGGATCTGGAGAAGAAGATTTTTTAAGAAATTTGCCTGAAATGCACTAAGTTCGAATTCGAGCTTCTATAGTGAGCCCAAATATGAAACTAGGAAGCCGATTTGAACAAACTTGAATCAGATCCACCCCACAATGTTGCATACCAAATATCAAAAGATTCTGCCTGCTGGATCTGGAGAAGAAGATTTTTTAATAAATTTGCCCGAAATGCACTAAGTGCGAATTCGGGCTTCTATATTAAGCCCAAATATGAATCCAGGGGGCCGATTTGAACAAACTTGAATCAGATCCACCCCGCAATGTTGCATACCACATATCAAAAGATTCTGCCTGCTGGATCTGGAGAAGAAGATTTTTGAAGAAATTTGCCTGAAATGCACTAAGTGCGAATTCGGGCTTCTATATTAAGCCCAAATATGAATCCAGGGGGCCGATTTGAACAAACTTGAATCAGATCCACCCTGCAATGTTGCATACCAAATATCAAAAGATTCTGCCTGCTGGATCTGGAGAAGAAGATTTTTGAAGAAATTTGCCCGAAATGCACTAAGTTTGAATTCGAGCTTCTATAGTGAGCCCAAATATGAATCCAGGGGGCCGATTTGAACAAACTTGAATCAGATCCACCCCGCAATGTTGCATACCAAATATCAAAAAATTCTGCCTGCTGGATCTGGAGAAGATGATTTTTTAAGAAATTTGCCTGAAATGCACTAAGTTCGAATTCGAGCTTCTATAGTGAGCCCAAATATGAATCTAGGAAGCCGATTTGAACAAACTTGAATCAGATCCACCCCACAATGTTGCATACCAAATATCAAAAGATTCTGCCTGCTGGATCTGGAGAAGAAGATTTTTTAATAAATTTGCTTGAAATGCACTAAGTTCAAATTTGGGCTCCTATACTGAGCCCAAATATAAACCCAGGGGGCCGATTTGAACAAACTTGAATCAGATCCACCCCACAATGTTGCTTACCAAATATGAAAAGATTCTGCCTGCTGGATCTGGAGAAGAAGATTTTTTAAGAAATTTGCATGAAATGCACTAAGTTCCAATTCGAGCTTCTATAGTGAGCCCAAATATGAATCTAGGAAGCCGATTTGAACAAACTTGAATCAGATCCACCCCACAATGTTGCATACCAAATATCAAAAGATTCTGCCTGCTGGATCTGGAGAAGAAGACTTTTTAAGAAATTTGCCTAAATGCACTAAGTTCGAAATCGGGCTCCTATACTGAGCCCAAATATGAACCCAGTGGGCCGATTTGAACAAACTTGAATCACATCCACCCTAC
Source organism: Pictodentalium vernedei (assembly GCA_031216915.1). Classification (NCBI taxonomy): domain Eukaryota; kingdom Metazoa; phylum Mollusca; class Scaphopoda; order Dentaliida; family Dentaliidae; genus Pictodentalium; species Pictodentalium vernedei. The sequence goes on from CM062291.1 coordinate 247,531,616, forward strand.
AATGTTGCATACCAAATATCAAAAGATTCTGCCTGCTGGATCTGGAGAAGAAGATTTTTTAAGAAATTTGCCTGAAATGCACTAAGTTCGAAATCGGGCTCCTATACTGAGCCCAAATATTAACCCAGGGGGCCGATTTGAACAATCTTGAATCAGATCCACCCCACAGTGTTGCTTACCAAATATGAAAAGATTCTGCCGGCTGGATCTGGAGAAGAAGATTTTTTAAGAAATTTGCCTGAAATGCACTAAAATCGAATTCGGGCTTCTATAGTAAGCCCAAATATGTATCCAGGGGGCCGATTTGAACAAACTTGAATCAGATCTACCCCGCAACATTGCATACCAAATATCAAAAGATTCTGCCTGCTGGATCTGGAGAAGAAGATTTTTGAAGAAATTTGCCTGAAATGCACTAAATTCGAATTCGAGCTCCTATAGTGAGCCCAAATATGAATCTAGGGGGCCGATTTGAACAAACTTGAATCAGATCCACCATACAATGTTGCATACCAAATATCAAAAGATTCTGCCTGCTGGATCTGGAGAAGAAGATTTTCAAAGAAATTTGCCTGAAATGCAGTAAGTTCAAATTTGGGCTCCTATACTGAGCCCAAATATAAACCCAGGGGGCCGATTTGAACAAACTTGAATCAGATCCACCCCGCAATGTTGCATACCAAATATCAAAAGATTCTGCCTTCTGGATCTGGAGAAGAAGATTTTTGAAGAAATTTGCCCGAAATGCACTAAGTTTGAATTCGAGCTTCTATAGTGAGCCCAAATATGAATCCAGGGGGCCGATTTGAACAAACTTGAATCAGATCCACCCCGCAATGTTGCATACCAAATATCAAAAGATTCTGCCTGCTGGATCTGGAGAAGAAGATTTTTGAAGAAATTTGCCTGAAATGCACTAAATTCGAATTCGAGCTCCTATAGTGAGCCCAAATATGAATCTAGGGAGCCGATTTGAACAAACTTGAATCAGATCCACCCTACAATGTTGCATACCAAATATCAAAAGATTCTGCCTGCTGGATCTGGAGAAGAAGATTTTCAAAGAAATTTGCCTGAAATGCAGTAAGTTCAAATTTGGGCTCCTATACTGAGCCCAAATATAAACCCAGGGGGCCGATTTGAACAAACTTGAATCAGATCCACCCCGCAATGTTGCATACCAAATATCAAAAGATTCTGCCTTCTGGATCTGGAGAAGAAGATTTTTGAAGAAATTTGCCCGAAATGCACTAAGTTTGAATTCGAGCTTCTATAGTGAGCCCAAATATGAATCCAGGGGGCCGATTTGAACAAACTTGAATCAGATCCACCCCGCAATGTTGCATACCAAATATCAAAAGATTCTGCCTGCTGGATCTGGAGAAGATGATTTTTTAAGAAATTTGCCTGAAATGCACTAAGTTCGAATTCGAGCTTCTATAGTGAGCCCAAATATGAATCTAGGAAGCCGATTTGAACAAACTTGAATCAGATCCACCCCACAATGTTGCATACCAAATATCAAAAGATTCTGCCTGCTGGATCTGGAGAAGAAGATTTTTTAATAAATTTGCTTGAAATGCACTAAGTTCAAATTTGGGCTCCTATACTGAGCCCAAATATGAATCCAGGGGGCCGATTTGAACAAACTTGAATCAGATCCACCCCGCAATGTTGCATACCAAATATCAAAAGATTCTGCCTGCTGGATCTGGAGAAGATGATTTTTTAAGAAATTTGCCTGAAATGCACTAAGTTCGAATTCGAGCTTCTATAGTGAGCCCAAATATGAATCTAGGAAGCCGATTTGAACAAACTTGAATCAGATCCACCCCACAATGTTGCATACCAAATATCAAAAGATTCTGCCTGCTGGATCTGGAGAAGAAGATTTTTTAATAAATTTGCTTGAAATGCACTAAGTTCAAATTTGGGCTCCTATACTGAGCCCAAATATAAACCCAGGGGCCGATTTGAACAAACTTGAATCAGATCCACCCCACAATGTTGCTTACCAAATATGAAAAGATTCTGCCTGCTGGATCTGGAGAAGAAGATTTTTTAAGAAATTTGCATGAAATGCACTAAGTTCAAATTCGAGCTTCTATAGTGAGCCCAAATATGAATCTAGGAAGCCGATTTGAACAAACTTGAATCAGATCCACCCCACAATGTTGCATACCAAATATCAAAAGATTCTGCCTTCTGGATCTGGAGAAGAAGATTTTTTAAGAAATTTGCCTAAATGCACTAAGTTCGAAATCGGGCTCCTATACTGAGCCCAAATATGAACCCAGGGGGCCGATTTGAACAAACTTGAATCAGATCCACCCTACAATGTTGCATACCAAATATCAAAAGATTCTGCCTGCTGGATCTGGAGAAGAAGATTTTTTAAGAAATTTGCCTGAAATGCACTAAGTTCGAAATCGGGCTCCTATACTGAGCCCAAATATTAACCCAGGGGGCCGATTTGAACAATCTTGAATCAGATCCACCCCACAATGTTGCTTACCAAATATCAAAAGATTCTGCCTGCTGGATCTGGAGAAGAAGATTTTTTAAGAAATTTGCCTGAAATGCACTAAGTTCGAATTCGGGCTTCTATAGTAAGCCCAAATATGTATCCAGGGGGCCGATTTGAACAAACTTGAATCAGATCTACCCCGCAACATTGCATACCAAATATCAAAAGATTCTGCCTGCTGGATCTGGAGAAGAAGATTTTTGAAGAAATTTGCCTGAAATGCACTAAATTCGAATTCGAGCTCCTACAGTGAGCCCAAATATGAATCTAGGGAGCCGATTTGAACAAACTTGAATCAGATCCACCCTACAATGTTGCATACCAAATATCAAAAGATTCTGCCTGCTGGATCTGGAGAAGAAGATTTTTGAAGAAATTTGCCTGAAATGCAGTAAGTTCAAATTTGGGCTCCTATACTGAGCCCAAATATAAACCCAGGGGGCCGATTTGAACAAACTTGAATCAGATCCACCCCGCAATGTTGCATACCAAATATTAAAAGATTCTGCCTTCTGGATCTGGAGAAGAAGATTTTTGAAGAAATTTGCCCGAAATGCAGTAAGTTCAAATTTGGGCTCCTATACTGAGCCCAAATATAAACCCAGGGGGCCGATTTGAACAAACTTGAATCAGATCCACCCCGCAATGTTGCATACCAAATATTAAAAGATTCTGCCTTCTGGATCTGGAGAAGAAGATTTTTGAAGAAATTTGCCCGAAATGCACTAAGTTTGAATTCGAGCTTCTATAGTGAGCCCAAATATGAATCCAGGGGGCCGATTTGAACAAACTTGAATCAGATCCACCCCGCAATGTTGCATACCAAATATCAAAAGATTCTGCCTGCTGGATCTGGAGAAGATGATTTTTTAAGAAATTTGCCTGAAATGCACTAAGTTCGAATTCGAGCTTCTATAGTGAGCCCAAATATGAATCTAGGAAGCCGATTTGAACAAACTTGAATCAGATCCACCCCACAATGTTGCATACCAAATATCAAAAGATTCTGCCTGCTGGATCTGGAGAAGAAGATTTTTTAATAAATTTGCTTGAAATGCACTAAGTTCAAATTTGGGCTCCTATACTGAGCCCAAATATAAACCCAGGGGCCGATTTGAACAAACTTGAATCAGATCCACCCCACAATGTTGCTTACCAAATATCAAAAGATTCTGCCTGCTGGATCTGGAGAAGAAGATTTTTTAACAAATTTGCATGAAATGCACTAAGTTCAAATTCGAGCTTCTATAGTGAGCCCAAATATGAATCTAGGAAGCCGATTTGAACAAACTTGAATCAGATCCACCCTACAATGTTGCATACCAAATATCAAAAGATTCTGCCTGCTGGATCTGGAGAAGAAGATTTTTTAAGAAATTTGCCTGAAATGCACTAAGTTCGAAATCGGGCTCCTATACTGAGCCCAAATATTAACCCAGGGGGCCGATTTGAACAATCTTGAATCAGATCCACCCCACAATGTTGCTTACCAAATATGAAAAGATTCTGCTTGCTGGATCTGGAGAAGAAGATTTTTTAAGAAATTTGCCTGAAATGCACTAAGTTCGAATTCGGGCTTCTATAGTAAGCCCAAATATGTATCCAGGGGGCCGATTTGAACAAACTTGAATCAGATCTACCCCGCAACATTGCATACCAAATATCAAAAGATTCTGCCTGCTGGATCTGGAGAAGAAGATTTTTGAAGAAATTTGCCTGAAATGCACTAAATTCGAATTCGAGCTCCTATAGTGAGCCCAAATATGAATCTAGGGAGCCGATTTGAACAAACTTGAATCAGATCCACCCTACAATGTTGCATACCAAATATCAAAGGATTCTGCCTGCTGGATCTGGAGAAGAAGATTTTCAAAGAAATTTGCCTGAAATGCAGTAAGTTCAAATTTGGGCTCCTATACTGAGCCCAAATATAAACCCAGGGGGCCGATTTGAACAAACTTGAATCAGATCCACCCCACAATGTTGCATACCAAATATCAAAAGATTCTGCCTGCTGGATCTGGAGAAGAAGATTTTTTAAGAAATTTGCCTGAAATGCACTAAGTTCGAAATCGGGCTCCTATACTGAGCCCAAATATGAACCCAGGGGGCCGATTTGAACAAACTTGAATCAGATCCACCCTACAATGTTGCATACCAAATATCAAAAGATTCTGCCTGCTGGATCTGGAGAAGAAGATTTTTTAATGTTTTTCCCATTGCCTACAGTGTTAAAAAGTGCTGACTCAGCACTTTTTCAAAGTCCCGAAACTGTACCCTATGATAAAACCGATGGCAATTTTTTTTTACCAATCCTTTCTGTTGGTCCTAAGGAAGCTGCACACCAAATAAAAATTCTCAGTGCCGTGCAGTTTTGGAGATATGAGTGTTTTAAATTTTTTCTATTTTTAGCTCCTGCGGTTCCCACGGGGCTGCGGGAAAATTTTTTTTTGCATAAATCAAGTACTCATGACCCAATAAGCCCTCACATAAAATTTGGTTCAAATCAGCCTCTCGGTTTGGAAAATAGAAATTTTGGGCGGGGCAAAAAATTTTGCCCCTCTCATAACGTCAAGTATAGCCCCACAAACTTCTCTTGAACAAATCTGAGTCTACACCTCAAAAGGAAGCTGCACACCAAATATCAAGTCTCTGCTACTGCTGGTTCATGAGAAGAAGATTTACAAAGATTTTGGTGCCCCTTGGGGGTGTGGCACCACCCAGGAGGAGGGGCAACTTCATTTGAACAAATCTGAATTGGCATTAGGTAATAAACATTTAGCCAACATTTGAATAAAATTGGGCTAGTGGTTTAGGAGGAGAAGTCGATAATGTAAAGTTAACGCCGGACGGACGACAACGGACGACGGACAGAAAGTGATTAGTAAAGCTCCCCTTGAGCTTCGCTCAGGTGAGCTAAAAAACAGAGAGACGGACGGACGGATGGACGGACGGACGGATGGACGGACGGACGGAGTGCAATCCTATAGTCCCCTTACGGTTCCTGTAGGGGACTAATAAGATGATCAATGTGTTAGAAGAATGAATATTACTATAAATTCATCACATACCATTTTGTACTTAAGAAGAGGGTAACTAACTGCTCCAGTGTAAGGCCGGCTACACATTGTGTATGTGAGTGACTGACTAGATGGGGCTTCAGCAGTTGAACTTCAGGCATTTCTTTTTTAGTTTTATGAATCAGGAGCCATGAATAATAACATCTAATGAGTTAAGCATTTTATTGGCAAAATGATCAACTATCACACCAGTAAACAGAGGTGCAATTCGGTAGAGTTGAAGCATGCACATTTTCACACTTCTTGTGATGAGTGAGGTATTCGATAGGTGTGCAGGTGCGATTGCATGCCTCGACTCTAAGCACTAGATTATGAGACAGACATAGATGGAATATGCCTGATAAAGATAATCATTTTAGAGAGACATCTGTACCATCTTCACCGTAACTCTTTTTGGTCACACAAATTTCCTCATTATAAGGAAGGGAAATATTTTCATAAAAATTTGATACCAACCTTTCAAGTTTATATAGGATTATTCCTCTCAAGAAGTATCCAACTGCCAAATGCCCATCAGCTGCTATACAGTCAGTTAAAACCTGAAATGTAGCCACTGGCATCATTATTGAACGTTATCAAAATTTTACAGAATTAGTTTGGAACTATTTTTAACTTGTCATCAAGCTACTTCAACTGGTAGAGTGCTGAGTTACTATTCAAAGGTGATTTGAAACATGAGTATTATTTTTTTAACCCTTTACCATGTTATTAGCATGAAAAGCCTCAGCTTACCAAGATTTTGTTCCTAAATAATTGTTTTTTTTACAATTATTGGAGAGTGCCTATTGTCACTCTCCAATAAATTACAACAAAATAATTGTATATAAACTTATTTTCGTCCACAGTTGAGAAAATAGTAAGTTAATGCATTCAGTCTTAACTCTTTCGCTGCCAAACGCGACTAAAATCGAATTACCCAATCGCTGCCGATCGTGATTGAAGTTGAAATTTGAAACCAGTTAGCAATATGACTGTTCTAGGGGAAGTTACTCTTATTTTTTGCGAGTTATGATATTGTGGTGTTCTATTTATGTTCAATGTCAAAGATCAAGTACAATTTCATGCCAAAACTGCCCACGAGAGGAATACAGCTTCGAATAAAGCATTTGTTAGCTTGTTTTGGCATGTCTTTCAGACAAAATGTCTGCGAGGAATTCTATTCAGAAACGTTTTAAGACAAGTGAGGTTATAGAGCATATTTTTAAAGACTCAGATAAGATAATGAATGTGGTTCTGGAACTGAAGATGGGGAATCTCTTAACAATACGGCCTGTGATATGGACATATTAACCCCTGAGGGCCAAGATATGGACATATTAAAATCTCAAGACCAAAATTTGGTTTGAAATGGTGGTGCTGTCAGAAATTCTGCAGGATTCTGTGGGCAGAAGAGTCATCAGAGTCCGAAAATGACCCAATTTGTTTTGACTGGCAAATATATGATTTAGAAGATGTGTTTGATCCATGCTGGATTCAGCAATACTCCACCCCCCCCCCCCCTTCTCAATCAACGTAAGGACTATCTGTAATATTTGTTTTGCAAATATGCTGATCAATTTGTGCTATAACCACAATAGTAGTACACCATTTAGTATAACTAGAGGGGGTATCAGTACCCCGTGGCTCACCAACAGGTGGCCAATGTAAAGGGGTGGCTGGAGTAAAAAAAAAAGTTCAAAACTTGCACACAAAAGTCCAAAATTAAAGAAAATAAGCAGCTAAAGGGTTAAATAATATAATAAAAATGCCGCTCAGGATCACCGATCCAATGTCGAGTTGTGACAACAGTTCCTCGCACCAAGGCCAACACACCTATGAAGTTTCATGACTCTAGGTTGAACCACTATCAAGTTCTCATCCGGAAACCAATTGTTGCGATATACTATGTTCAAGGTCACTGTGACCTTGACCTTTGACCTGGTGAGTCCAACATCAATAGGGTTCTTCCTCGCACCAAGGCCAACACGCCTGTAAAGTTTCATGACTCTAGGTTGAACCACTATCAAGTTATCATCCGGAAACCAATTGTTGCGATATACTATGTTCAAGGTCACTGTGACCTTGACATTTGACCTGGTGAGTCCAAGATCAACAGGGTTCTTCCTCGCACCAAGGCCAACACACCTATGAAGTTTCATGACTCTAGGTTGAACCACTATCAAGTTATCATCCGGAAACCAATTGTTGCGATATACTATGTTAAAGGTCACTGTGACCTTGACCTTTGATCTGGTGAGTCCAAGATCAATAGAGTTCTTCCTCGTACCAAGGCCAACCCACCTATGAAGTTTCATGAATGTAGGTTGAACTACTATCAAGTTATCATCCGGAAAGGAATTGTTGCGATTTACTATGTTCACGGTCACGTTGACCTTGACCTTTGACGTAGCAAGTCCAAAGTCAATAGGGTTCTTCCCCTCACCAAGGCCAATCTACCTATGAAGTTTCATGAATGTGAGTTGAACCATTATCAAGTTATCATCCGGAAACCAATTGTTTAAGATTTACTACGTTCAAGGTCACTGTGACCTTGACCTTCGACGTAGCATGTCCAAAATCAATAGGGTTCTTCCTCCCACCAAGACCAACCTATGTATGAAGTTTAATGAATGTGAGTTCAACCACTATCAAGTTATCATCCGGAAACCAATTGTTTCCGCCCGCCCACACGCCCGCCATTCACCAAACTATAAGTCGAGTTTGACTTCGTCACAACTCAACTAATAACCCCTAAGAAGCATGCTAACATAAAATAGGAACCATGGCAATATGCTACAAGGTAAGTCTCCACTTTGAAAAAAAGAAAGACAAACCTCAAAACCTGCACATAAAGGTAAAAAAAAGTATCACATTTGTTTCAAAGGGTTAAAATTTAGAAAAATACCCTGAAAATATTACAATAACCAGCGTGGCAATATGCCAGTGAGATAAAACTCCACTTGAAAAAAAATATCAAAACCTGCACACAAAAGTACAAAACCTGCACACAAAAGTCCAAAATTAAAGTAAATAAGCAGCTAAAGGGTTATTAAATAATATAAGAATAGCCCAAGAAGCAACCTAACATAAAATAGGAACCATGGCAATATGCTACAAGGTAAGTCACCACTTGGAAGAAGAGAAAAACAAACCTCAAAACCTGCACATAAAAGTAAAAAAAAGTATCACATTTGTTTCAAGGGGTTAAAATTGAGAAAAATACCCTGTCACAGTAACCACAATGGCAATATGCCAGTAAGGTGAAAGTCTGCTTGAAAAATATCCACTTGGAAGAAAAGAAAGACAAACCTCAAAACCTGCACATAAAAGTATCACATTTGTTTCAAAGGGTTAAAATTTAGAAAAATACCCTGAAAATGTTACAGTAACCACCATGGCAATATGCCAGTGAGGTAAAACTCCACTCAAAAAAAAATATCAAAACCTGCACACAAAAGTACAAAATTAAAGTAAATAAGCAGCTAAAGGGTTAAATAATATAATAATAGCCCCAAGAAGCATCCTAACATAAAATAGGAACCATGACAATATGCTACAAGGTAAGTCGCCACTTGGAAGAGAAGAAAGACAAACCTCAAAACCTGCACATAAAAGGAAAAAAACATCAAAACCTGCACACAAACGTCAAAATAAGTCCAAAATTTGATTCAAAGGGTTAAAATTAAGACGAAAAACCCTGGAAAAGAGTTAAATGTTATCGTGAACCCCCACAGCAATATGCAAAGAAGAAAATTTTTTTTTTAAAAGCACAAAAATCCAAACCTGTAAACAAAAGAAGTCCAAAATTGAAGTAATTAAGCAGGAAAAGGGTTAAAGAATACAACGTAGCCCTAAGATGGATGTTTACATACAATAGAAAGCATGGACATATGCTACAAGGTAAATCTACACTTGGAAGAAAGGAAAAAAAAACCCATGAAAACCTGCACGCAAACATCAAAATAAGTCTAAAAATCTATTCAAAGGGTTAAACAAATTTTAAAAATGCACTGGAAAGATATCAATGTTATAATAACCACCACTGCAATATGCAGTGAGGTCAACCTCACTTGAAATTGTTTTTTTTTATCACAACCTGTACATAAAAGTAAGAAACTGTAAGCCTAAGTCCAAAAGCTGTACATAAAAGTCCAAAAATGAAGTAATTCAGCAGGAAAAGGGTTAAATAATACAAACAGAGCCCCAAGATGCATGTTTACATACAATAGAAATCATGGACATATGCTGCAAGGTAAATCTCCACTTGGAAGAAAGGAAAAAAACCCCATCAAAACCTGCACGCAAACATTAAAATAAGTCTAAAATTTGATTCAAAGGGTTAAAATTAAGACAAAATACCCTGGAAAAGAGTTAAATGTTATAGTGAACCACTATAGCAATATGCAGAAAAGTATAAAAAATATACAAATTACTTTGAATTTATAATATTTTATATAACAACCCATGGCCCAGACTAGCTGAATCGTAAAAAGGCTGGATGGCCTAGGACATAGCCTACAGGAGAATGGGAGAGAAAGGAATTATATATGTCTTTCTCATTTACGAGAAACAAGAAAGACATAACACCAACAATGTAATTGAGCATTACATAATATATAATTTTCCATTTAATGCCAGTATAACCCATTATGCTAATTCAGTGAAGGAAAGCCAATATATAAAGATAGTCCAGACACATGTTGAGCAAGAATTAGTGGGAGTACATCGACTACAAGCAAGCCAACCAACATGTAAATCAGAGGAAAGACTTCCTCGCCTTGCTTATTGAGCAATATGCTTTCATAATGAAGTAAACTAAGTCGATCGTACTCCCACCAACTTCACATTAAATATTATAAAAAGATACATAACAAAAAACATTCAAAATATAAATCGAAATATAATTTACACCAAAAAAATTTTTCAGAAAATTTTGACACGAGCCCAAGTTCCCAAAGGGAACGAAGTGCCCAAATGTATCCCGATAAGAGCCCAAATGTGGACAAAAATTATTTTTCTATCCAACAATTAACTGCTACACTACCGGAATATTTAATGTATCTTACAACAGACCTACCATATAATAAATAGGGAAACTACGTATATAAAAAGAGCGTTGTTAATGTAAACAACGTCAGAATGAAAACTGGAAACGAGACCCCAGGCAAACGGCCCGAAGTCAGTAACAGATTTTTTAACTATCCGATGTAAGGCAAGATCTTCATCAGAAGAAAAAACGATACATTGGATGTATAAGGAATGACCAAAACATCTAAACACCCCAAGGGTGAGGACGTAACCCTGGGGATGTACAGAATAAACATTCTGTGTAACACGTTAAACTCCCAAGAAATTTTATAAAAAAAATTCAATAAAACAAGCTAAAAAGCTTGGGAGTTCAACTGGGGGGATCAAGGGAGGGTAGGGAAGGAATACTTAACAAACAGTGGAAAAATCATTATCAACAATGATGACGTCAGGCCCATGTCCCGAAATTGGGGAACATGAACTAATTTTTATATTATAAAATTACAGCCCTGAATGTTTCAAACCACCGTTTCTTCCTTCCTTCATCCAGTTGTGTCCTTGGATCCACCAAATTAACCATTGATTTGTGTCTGGCATCATCATAAACTGAGATTTTAAAGCACAGAAGTCAGTTTGTTGTTATCTGACAGAGGGCCAAACAAAGAATGATGTTTGCGCCAATTCCGGTTACTTCCTGGCATATGCGCATGCGCACAGCGTAAATGTATAGAGGGCAAGATAGGATCTCTAATTTTCTGTTTTGCATGCAAATTTCGGGGATTGGGGGGCAAAATTTGTGTTTGGCCCTCGATATTTTGGAGTTAGCACCAGCTCAGTCTGGGCCATAGGGCACAGTTGGAAAAATATCAAATAGAACAAGAATTATATTAGCCAAATAACCATTAACAATTTATGGAATTGGGGAATTGGGGAATCCCAAACACGTAGCAATATCGAATGTTCATGTCAAACATGAAACTTGAAAGTCAAAACAATAGAGGCAAGACTTGAATTTCAATTGGAATCACATTCTCCTACATTTTATTGGATTCACATCTCGTTAATTGTTATTTTGCAATTGTTCAGAATGGCATTTTCAAATAGAGCTTGACTGGAATGCTTATCAATGGAATGTAATGAGGAGACACTCATGTTTATGTTCTGTGCTGGTGTTCTACATTTATTTATAGGTCACTGGTAGAAACAGTCTGTTCATGTGCGCCTCGTTTGAGATAGGCATGATAACGATCTGGAAAACTTGACACTCTTGTTTTCTGAAGAGCTGAATTTGATGTAACTGTTCATAACAGCATGAGAAACACTTGCAAACCTTCATCATATGGACCACCGGGCGCAACCCGGTGGTCCATGTGATGAAAGTTTTCAAGTGCTTGTTGGGTCTTGTCCTTAGAAATTGTAAATAATTGCTGAGTGAAAAATCGATCCCACAACGATTTAGTAGTAATTCACCCTCCACATACTGTAGTCTCAATGTTTTCTTTGTTTGATTGGTTCAGTTTGTGATTTCACTAAAAACCTCGCTAATAGGACATTATATTTTGCATTGTGCAGCGCAAATGCTCTTGTATATTTCAGACAACTTCATTTATCTGCAGTATGGAGTGCATTAACTAACAAGCATTTTCTGCACTAAATGTGACAGGACTTCTAGTTTCAAATATAAAAGGAAAAACTATTTAGCCCTTTACCCATCACAGACGATATCAAAATTTATTATTTTAAATACCATTTTTTTAAATTTTTCAACAAATTCAACAAAACCATATCATGTGACCCCTCATTGGAACGAGCTCGATGAGCTCGTTTCAAAGAGGGGTCACATGATATGGTTTTGTTGAAATTTTTGTTAAAATAATATTTTTTCAGCCGCTGAATTTGCATATTATGCGGGCAGATGTGGCCGATTCATTGGGTAAAGAGTTAACAGAAGCCTATTATGTTATCATTTGGAACAAACTTTGGAATAACAATGTTGCAGAACTCTATCATACTATAACAGTAACATTACATGTACATAGTTATTATTAGACCTGGTAAGACTGTGACCATAAAAGTAGTGTTATTCTCGATCATATCAGGATCCAGTCGCGATACACCTAATATATAATGCAACAAATATTGCGAATTCAACCCTGGGGGAAGGAAAACAAACAAAAATAGTATCAGGGCTTATATTTTGACGAGAATCCGAGAATCAATTCAGGCAAAGATTCGCACAACAAAACCAGCAAGAATCTATATTTGTAAGGTTTTATGGGTAAATACTGTTTATTTTTTTAAAAATCATCAAATTCAGTTTATACTTTACATATAAAAAAGCTGTGTTGGGTAAAGGATTAACATATGTTATTAGTATACAACAGGCATTCATCTGAGTGGCTTCAGGGGAGCCTGGGACACTCATAGCAGGTACAGATTCTTGCTGAAACCATTTTCATGAGAATCCAAATGGATTCTCCCAAATTTAGATGAAATAGAAGCCCTGAGCATGACCTGGCATTCAATGCTGTCTCAATCCTTTTTTCGGCAGGTGAGATTCTAGAGTGTTACAAGTAGGAAAATAGATAGAGAAATCTGTCAAGGTCACAATCCGGTCACAATTGTCTATCCACAAAGACTAGGTTAAGAGTTAGAGTCTAACAGAGGCTAATTTTTCATCAATATTTGAATCTTTCAACACTGGCACTCTGGATGGTGAAAACCCTTCTGCACTTGCAGGGCAGTTCTGTAAAAATTTAATCCTCCATAAGGTTGAAGGACAGTAAATTGTACAGATCATCTTTACCATTTTTGTTCATTGTGTTGTCTGCTCACTGTCAATTTTTTCTTCATGTTAACTTAAATTTATGCACACCAGACTTAAAGGGTTAAGCTTCCAATAACATTCAGCAATGATAGATACGGCATCAACACTATACCGACTTTTAAAAATGCAAGAGATTTGCTCATGGTTTCAAATTTGATACTGACTTTGTATAAAAAGCACACAAAACTAACTTTCAAGATTAAAATATTGGAATGGTATTGTGTTTCTGCTGATTCTCCATATTCATAAAGCTGTCATATGATATATGTATGCAGGACATAACCTACATTTGGAACAGGCCTTTAAATTCCCCAAAAATTCACGCCAATGCACCGTGTCCTCAAATTATGGAGATGTCCCCAAATTATCTTCAAAACCCATAGGCTATCAGGCATTTTCTGCCCCCCCCCCCCCCACCCTCCTCCTCAAAAAAAAAAAAAAAACAGCCAAAAATAAAAAAAAAGGGCAACTGGTGGAGTGCTAAATTATTTTTCAAAGGTGATTTGAAACGTTTTTCAATGTCATGCAACCAGAAAGAGAAGCCTTAGTTTAGCAAAATTTTGTTCATAAACAATTGTTTTGTTACAATTTGTTGGAGAATGCTATTGGCACTCTCCAATAAATTGTAACAAAACAATTTTATCCAACCATTTATTTTTTTAATGTAAAGAAAACAACAAGTCTATGCAAACAGTGTAAAGCCACTACAGTGGCTTTCAACAATTTTCAATAGGGCCATGATAGTGGCTTCTAGCACTCAACCAGTTAGAGAAAAATCTGAAATTGATCGCCATGTCAGAAACATGGAAGTAACACAATTTCTTTAACTGGCAATATGAGTATGTTGCAAGTCGAAAATGCAGTAGCAGGATCACTACTATCGGGCAGACATGTTAAGCTCAGGAAAAAGAGTTTTAAGGAACTTGGAGTGTTTTAAAGGAATATCAAGTGGATTTTAGAGAAAACTTTGATCAAGTTTTTTTTCCCTCAGAGTTTAGATGGTGGTGGTGTTTGTTCACAGACATCAACTTCAGAAAGGCAATGTCTGGCCTTTGGGACGTATTTCTCATTGTCATTGAAGCATTATTTTGTCTTCACCTGTTTCAACCCCATTCGGAACATTCTGGGAATAGATGCCCCAAAGGTGAATCACAACAGAATAAAAAGCTGCATTGTGGATTACAACCCAATCACTGAATGTGTTAATTTTTCATCTAACAGGAACTCATTATTTCTAAATAAAAATATTTTCTGACTCAATTAAAATGATAAATTTTAAGTAATTTGTATATTTTTTATACTTACCAATGGCCCAGACTAGAGGGTGCTAACTCAAATTTAATCCAGGGCCAAACTCAAATTTTGCCCTATAATCCCTAAAATTTGCACGCAAAACCGAAAAAATCAAGTCCTAGATGGTCCTCCATACTTTTGAGATCTGCGCATGCGCAGTATCCAGGAAGGTACCGAAATTGGCGCCAACCATCATTCTTTCTACAGATTGCCTGTTAAATGTTATAAACAGCAGGGAGGTATGAGTGCCCACTCATGGGAGGGCCATACCCATCTGGACCATTGGTAAGTATAACAAATATACAAATTACTTAAAATTTATATTTTTATACGACAACCAATGGCCCAGACTAGCTGAATCATAAAAAGGCTGGAGGGCCTAGGACTTGAAGGAAAATCCAATCGCTCAGTTACTTCAGTAAAGAATAGCTCCTACAGTAGAATAGGAGAAGATAGTAATTATATATATCTTTCTCCTTTACGAGAAAAGAGAAAGGAATAACACCAACAATGTAATTGAGTATTACATAATATATAATTCTCCATTTAATGCCAGCATAACCCATTATGCTAATTCGGTGAAGGAAAACCAATATATAATGATAGTCCAGAGATTGAGACTCTTTATACTCATTTAAAAGTGTCTGAGGATTGTATATTAACACCTGTTTGACATGTGACATATACAAATGCTTCACAGTGAGCTACACTTTAAAAAACGTACATAAATGAGACATAGTTATTGCTTCACACCGAGCTACACATTAAAACCATCCTAGCACCGATGCAGGACTACTGACACCGGAGGAGGTCTTCCCTTGCTTTTCACTATAAAGCCAGATGATCATAAGGGAAAAAAAGTCCCCCCTCCTTCCCCTTGTTCTGAGGTAAATTTCCTCAGAAAGAAGAGGGCAGCAGGACAGCATCAGTTCTGGAACGGACTGCCTAAAGACCTTATAGATGTAACATTAATGGACGACATTCTGAGCAACAGAAAGAGGACCCAAAGATCTAATGGACTCTTAAATTTCTCAGGTAAAACTTGGCAAATGAAGAGGGCTGTGTCCAGTATGCAACCTTCATGAGATCAGTAATGGCTATACTGTTAGAATAAGCCCAAGAAGTGGACAGTGCTCTAACCTTGTGCGCTGAGATCTTATTGACAGAACGTTGACCCGAAGATAGATTTTCATAGGCAATGCATTTTGCCAACTGAATCCATCTAGCGACAGCATGAACAGAAATATCCTTTCTGTTAGGAATCAACAAAAGAAAGAAACGTTTTCTGCCCTTTCTAACAAAATCTGATTGACGTTTATAAATGCGCATAGCCCTGACTGGACACAGCATAGGTCTATGGTTATCCGAGTATGGTAAAGCCTTAATGACAATAAGCTCCGACCGCTTATCTGGAATCTGATTCTTAGCCAAAAAACCCACTTACGTAGTTAGGGTAATCGTATTACCCACACTACGGTAATGAGATTCATCAACAGATAATGCAAGAAGTTCACTGACACTTCTAGCAGATGCAAAGGCTAAGAGAAATGCCGTTTTATAGGTCAAGAATCTGAACTCTACAACGTCCTATAGCTCAAAAGGAGCTTCTTTGAGCTTCAACAGAACCCATGCCAAATTCCACTTAGGAATTAATCTGAGTGTTCTATGTCTATTGATAGAGAAATTTCTAACAAGCTTTGATAAAGAAGTATTTGATCCAATAGCCAAGTTATCATGATGAGCGTAAGTATCTGATAACATAGACCTATAGCCCTTAATAGTGACGGTATGCAGTTTGAGATCGTCAAACAAGTAGACCAGGAAATCGGCAATAATTGGTATGGACGGATCGTATACGTCTATTGACCGATCCCTATACCAACAGGAGAAAACCCTCCACTTTGCTGCGCAGTTCAGCGAAGAGGAGGACCTCCTGCAGTTAGAAATTGTGTCCACTGCACATTCTGTAAACTGTTTCCCATACAGGAAGGACTGCACAACGGAAATACGTGAAGGTTGAGACCTTCCGGATTGTGATGAAGTGCGTGTGACTTCCCCTGATATAGAAGATCCTCTCGCAGAGGAAGCTTCCGGGGAATGTCCCATAACAGACACCTGAACAGATTGATCCAAGGTTTCTGTGGTGACAGAGGTGCTACTAGCAGAATTTTGCAATGAGACTGTTTGATCTTCAACAAAATCTGCTGAATCAACGGAGTTGGTGGATATGCGTATCCTATCATCCCGTCCCATGAAATGGACAGAGCGTCTACTACGTAAGCTCGATGATCTGGGCATGGCGACACGAACATCGGTAACTGATTGTTCAGGTGTGTCGCATAAAGATCTATCATGGGATGATCCCACTGGTAGCAAATCTGCCTGAATATTCGCTTGTTGAGAGTCCACTCCGATGGTAACAGGCGACCTTTCCAAGAGAGCGAGTCCGCTAAGACGACCCAGTATATGACGGACAGAGAGATGAACATAATGATTCATGACATATAGGAGAATCCTCTTCGTTAATTCGCATAATGGAATCGAGTGAGTGCCACCTTGGTTCCTGAGGTAAGCAACTACTGTCGAATTGTCCGACAGAATTTGAACGTGGACGTTCGCTATTAGGCGAATCCAATGTTGTAGTGCTAGCCATATTGACATCATCTCTTTGATGTTTATGTGCTTCTTTAGGAACCAAGAGTCCCAAAGACCCTGACACTTCAAGTCTGCGGGACTTAGGGTCGTGCCCCAGCCCGTCTGACTCGTGTCGGTCATAATTGTGAAAGCCGGATCCGGCAGGTGCAGCGGAACTCCTGGAGTTAACCACTGATGATCTGCCCAAATCTGAACCTTTTGTTTTACTAGGTCTGTTAAAACAATACTGATTTTGAGTGAATGCATCTTCATACTACAGTTCTGAGTCAAGAATATCTGGAGGGGACGCGTGCGCAGGTGGCCAATCGGAATAAAATCCTCAGCCGCTCCTCACTGCTCCAACAGTCGCATGTACTCCCTCGCTGTTATTGAGTCTGAGTGTAGACAAAAGCAAGCATAACAAATAACTAATTTCGTAATGGCAGACGAACCAGATTGTTGCGAGTCTTGAAGCTCATTCCCAAGTGAGTGAATGACTTGGACAGAGCTAGATCCGACTTTTTCTCATTTACTATGAAACCGAGACGTCGGAGCAATAGTAGCAGACTCTGAATATCGTTCTGAAGAATAATTCTGGTGCCGTATCTCTGCAGAATGTCATCCAAGTAAGCCGACGATACCGCAGACAAATGAGATTGGAAGTATGGCATTACCAAGTTCATTATTCAAGTGAAAGCCCAGGGAGCCAGGTTCAGACCAAAGTACATTGCTCTGAACTGATAAACCTTCCCTTGTACGGGGAACTGCAGGTACTTGCTGAATGCCGGATGTACCAAGATATGAAAGTAAGCGCCCTTTTGATCTACGCTTGCCACAGTCGTTCACTCGAATGCTTGCTCTTACCGACCGAATAGTTTCCATATAGAACTTTGGAGCCACAGTTAGCTTGTTCATCCAGCTCAAGTCTATTACTGGTCCGAACGAGCCATCTGGCTTCGGTATGAGGAAAAGGTGACTGTAAAAACCCTGAGAATTTTGATTCCCGATGACCTGCTTTGCTTCCTTTAATAAGTGAGCCTGTACCTCTGCTAGGAGAGACTCTCTTTTGAAAGGATCCGCCGGAATATTTGTCCAATGCGGACATCTTGTTAGTAGGTGTTTCGCTCGAAATGATAGCCGAGGACCGTCCAAGACTACAGTTCTCACCCACTGATCTTCTGTGACTGCTATCCAGTTTCTTGCAAAGTTTGATAACCTTCCGCCAACTGGCAAGCAATAGAGGTCTTGACCATTACCTGTAGGTCTTGCGAGGCTTAAGGGAGGAGAAACTATGTCCTCCCACGAAGATCCTCGCCCTGTAGGCTTAGGAGCATCTGACCCACTGTCAGGGTGGAATTATACATGGTATACGTGGCATACGAGACGAGGTACACACATCCTCAAATTCCTTCCCGTTGAGACGTTGCGCCATAGCTCTGGTAAGGTGATCTGCGTAGGACATTGCGTCCAAATTCGATGAAATTGCAGTTTCCATTACATCTGAGCGAATGTTGAATGAAGCAGGTAAGGATATGTCTAAATCCCCGGCCTGCTCATCTAAAGGCAGTGGAGTTCTCTGCAGATCTTCTCCAACCATTTTAAATGAACGTGGTCCAAGGAACGGTATATTTATGGGAGATGTTGACAAGAAACAGCCTCTTTTCCTCACACTCGAGAGGTTAAATATGGCATCGTCTACATGGCCGAAGGCCTGCAACACCTGCCTAGACTGAACCGGGAAAGAAAGAACTTCTTCCTTCCTCCGTATAAAGTCTGCGTCTAGAGATGCCAGTGGTTTCTCCCTTGTTGTCACAGCTTACTGATTCGGTGGAACAAACTCAGGATAGTATTGATGGATAAAATCCAGCGCAACCATATGTTGTTCCGAAAGGGAAGGGTAATCCTCTTCCTTATCCCTTTCACCATCCGACTGAATCAGCTGAGAATCCCGTTTCATTGCATCTGCGTGAACAGACGACTGGACCGACCCAGCACCCTCCAACAGCTCACTTTTCTTGAGTCTGAGGGAGGCTGCTCCTGCACTTGCCGGGATGCTTCGATCAGCTGCGCAATCTGCAACAGCAAGTCTGTCACAAAGGTTTGGGGAGCAGCGGTTTTGTTTCTTAGCTCCTGGGACAGCGTTCCGGAGATGGATCTCTTCTCTGAACATCCCGATGATAGAAGCCTTGGTTCCCTAGCTACTGGATGGTCCGACTTCACGGGCGAAGAGTGGCTCCTTCTTCGCGCAGCTGGCTGGATATCCAAAGTCAGGTAGGTAGGATGCAGTCGTGTGTGCTTAGTGATCGTAGCGGAAGAAGCCTTGACTGTAGCCGAGGCCAGCTGCAGTCTAGACGGAATATCCCAAGCGGCAGGTGTGGATGTATGCTCCGGCCCCTGCAAGTTCCTCATAACAACATCTGGCCCCAGATGTTGCTGGGTTAAAAAGGGACCTCTCCCGCTCGCGGCCTTTTCAGAACTTGCCGAGCCTCCCGACAAAAAACTTGCTGGCTTCCTCCCAAGTTCCGTCATCGCTGGGTGAGCTTTTGTTTTTAAGCTGCTCGCTCTACTCACTACACTTCCTTCGACTGCAATGGGCATACCCAGTGTTACAGCTTCCACGGACGGAGTAACCGCTTCACTGGTCGAGCTAGCTGCCTGCAAGGGATTAAGACCACCGCCCAGTGGCCTTATCCCTTGCCTAACATTCATGAGCACCTTAGCAGCTACCTCATCAGAGCACGACGACGGTAGCACACCTTTGGTGGGTGTCACATTACCATCACCATGTTCTTGTTCCTTTGAAAAAGAAACTGAAAAACTTGAATTACCTTGCGGTGGGAGCACCGGCATAGGCATCTCACCACTAAAAACGTACTGTGACACCCGCTTCCAACGTTTGTCATCCCAATCGACACATGTAGGACAAGAATCTGCAGGAGTACATCATGCATATAAATCTGAGACTTCCTCGCCTTGCATTTTGAACAATAAGCTTTCATGATAAATCAAAACTAAGTCGATCGTACTCCCACAAACTTCACAATCAACAATAATCAAAATCGAAATCGAAAAATAAAATTCAAAAAAATTTTCGAAAATGTTTTGACCAAAGCCCAAGTTCCCAAAGGGAACATGAAGAGCCCAAGGGTATCCCGATAGAGCCTAAGTGTGGACAAAATCCAAATTTTTTTTACTACACTACCAGAATATTAAATAATGTATCTTACAACAATCCTACAGTAATAATAACTAAATACTACATATATTTAAGGACGTTGTCAATGTAAACAACATCAAGGAAAAAACGGAAACCAGACATCAGGCACAGAAAAAAGGCCCAAAGTCACTAACAGATTTTAAAGCTACCAGATGTAAAGCAAGATCTTCAAACGAAGAAAAAACGATACATCGGCTAGAAGATGCATGACCCAAATGACCCAACACCCCTAGGATGAGGCCGTAACCATGGGGAGAAACAGAATAAACATTCTGTTACATACGTTAAACTCCCAAGAAATTTAATACAAAATTTCAATAAAAATAAGCCAAAAAGCTTGGGAATTTAACAGGAAGGCTTCAAGGAGGGATAGGGAAGAAACACTTAACAAACAGTGGATAAATAATTAGCAAGAATGACATCAGGCACATGTTCCAAAATTGGGAAACATTAAATAATTTTTATAATATTATAAAGTTACAGCCCTGAACGTGTCTAACCACCGTTGTTCACTTCCATTATCCATTTATGTCCTTGGATCCACCAATTTTACCAATGATTTGTGTCTGGCATCCTCAAAAAAGAAGATTTAAAAGCAGGTGTCAGTTCAATGTTGCTGACTTCAGGGCCAAACAAAGAATGATGGCTTGCGCCAATTTCGGTACCTTCCTGGATACTGCGCATGCGCAGATCTCAAAAGTATGAAGGACCATCTAGACTTCAATTTTTTGGTTTTGCAAACAAATTTTGGGAATTGGGGGGCAAAATTTGTGTTTGGCCCTGGATTAAATTTGAGTTAGCACCAGCTTGTCTGGGCCATTGGTTGTCGTAAAAATACTAAAATGTTTCGAAAAATCATTCTGTGTGCAGAGTGGTTGCAAACCACCAGTGCAAAGACATGAGCCCCTCTCCCAGACGACTGCCCTGAGTTAAAAAAATACAGTAAGACTGCAAATTCAACTGGGGGCAGTCGTCTTGGCTGCCAATCCAACCACTGGCAGTCTCTTGACAACATGTTTGGACTGGGGAACAGTTGTCTTGGGGGAAGGGAAACCTGTCCAATAATTCATCCTCCACTCACATTACTGCATATTGTGTATTTACTGTTAATCATTTTAAACTAAAGTAGTTGTACATGTACTCAAGTATTTTGAAAGTATTTGTACTTTTTAATACTCATACTTTTTCTAAGTACTCGTAATTGTACTCAAGTATTCAGGTCCAGTTCTCACCCCAGCCCTATAATTAATTATATCTTGTCTGACAGAACTCAATGAGTTCAGTTAAACTAGATATACATGTAAAAGAATAAATGCTCAGTTTACCTAAAGAAATGAACAAATGTGGCCTAATTCCTGTAAACTGAATGCACTTATTAACCGAATAATTTTATTGGCAAAGTACATGTAGCCATTCAATTAACAACGTTGCAGGGTAGTGGATAGATCAGTTGATCCTGTTACTGTTCATATATTAACCCTTTGAACACTGGTGGTATCTTCCATGTCAGTTAAACGGCAGAAATTGGAAGAGTCCATATCCATTATTTGGGGGCAGAGCAATTAATATTTTCAACGTGCAGCCTTCAGACTGCACATTGAAAATATTAATTGTTCTACCACACACGTTCACTTAGTAGCCATCCTACTTAATAAAATTATAATGTATTGTGTTCCTGAACCAGAAAAGCGGCCTCTCAGGTTGAAAGAATTAAGTGGAAATACCCAACGAACTGCAAAACCCAAATTGCACTTGAGGATATTGAAGATATGGTCAGACTGGATGAAAACCCATAAGCTACCAGCTTGTTGCTGAATCCATTTCCATTAATATTTTGTGCTCGCTGATACTTGTATCATTACCATACTCGATTTGTGTAACTTTTTTTTTAAACTTTGGAAATAAATATTGTTTAAACTAAAACCCATCCCATATTTCACCTTGGACAAAATTACTTTGTTATTCTAATTATTTTTTTTCAATTTTCAAAAATATTTCAACAAAACCATATCAATAAGGGGGCACATGATATGGTTTGGTTATAATTTTAGGGAATTTTTTTTTTTTTAACTGCTCAGTTTGTATTATGTGGGCAGATGCAGGCGAATCATTAGTTAATGGGTAAATTTAAAAAGAAATTTAACCTGATAAGATTGATCAAGCTCTCCAAGGCAGTAATGAATATATGCAATGTTAAATAGTATCTTTGCAGATGGATGGACATCTTTCATCTCCATGAAACCACATAATGCCTTTCTAAGTTGGTTTTGATGAAAAGCTTCAGCTGCAATATTCCATCTGGAGATAATTTCCTTCAGAGCCATACTGTTACATATGTCATTGCACTAGTCTGTAAAGAGAGATAATAGCAAGTAGATGAATATACAACAGACACATTCAGATAGGTACATGTATATAGTACACTGTTACACGTGCATGTACAGTTGTAAATATAGAACCTATAAAATGTATAAATGCTTATTGCAAAAGAAGAGGTTAGTTTTGTATTTCAGTAACTGACAAAAACAAATCTTTTATGTTCTTCAACCTAAGACAGACAAGCCACAAATTCTCAAACATCACATACATGAACATTACTATATTCAAAAATGTAATTTTCAGTGATGCTTTCTGAAATTAAGAAGAAGGGGAACAGGGGTTCATCATTTCAGCAATCATCAACAATTTGCCAGGGATCTTCTCGAGAAAAATTAAAAATTTATAATTGAAGAATCGTATTATCAAGAGGATTCACCATCCCTCTGTTTTATGAGAAGAATATGGAAATGTTGCTCTGGTCAGACATACTTGAGTAACAAACCAAAACAAATGCTCATTCAGCTTCCCAAGGATGCCACTTTCGTGATGAAATTATGTGTATTTAAATCCAACCTGTATATATATTATATTAGAGTTTGGAAAGCAAGTAACTTACTGATAACAACACTGGGTTTGATGCAGCTAGCAAGACGAAGGAGTGCTCACTGTGTTGAGAACAGCATTTCCTCAGAAAAAAGTAGGGAATGGCCTACCCGGTGTTCCCCCAGGAAAGCATCATTGCATTTTTCTCAATCAGATCGCAACCTAGCCATGACACAGTTGTATATCAATGGGTAGAGATTTCATAAATAAAATTTCACAAAATCAAGAGTGAAGTACGAAAAACAAACGAAAACAAGATGTAACGATGCCTGTATCCCCGCCAAGGGTTTCTGAGCTGAAAAAAACCCTGTTATGCCGCATTCTCACTTTCACGGTTTGGGCCCCGGATTGCTACTGTTTGGAACCGTGGTAAAACCAACATGTTTTGGCCACGGTCGACAATTTCTGTAGTGGCACTAGGGTGTACCTACAGTGCCTACGGATGATCTAAGGAAGCGCTAAGGATGCACTAAGTTTACGCAAAGGAAGTACCAAGGATTTGCCAAGGATTATTACGGTTTTGTGAAGGTTTTCCTACGGTTATGCTATGGCATCCTACAGTTTGTACTGGTTAGTCATGGTCATACTACGGTGTTACAGATGTGCTACGGTTCTGCAATGGTTCATCTACGATCTCTATGGTTATGTCACGGTCATGTCACAGTCTCCCATGGTTTGGTCAGTCAAAACTATATATTTGGCCAACCAGACCAACGGGACACAACTGCAGCATAGTCTATCTGGTGCTTTCCATTGTCAACTGGGACTCCATTTCTGAGCTCGGTTAATGCCAGATCGGCTATGGATATGCTACAGTTGTGTCCTGATGTCTGCAGTTTTCTATGGTCACTTACGGTTGGTTCACCTGACAACACTTGTTTAAAGACGGATTTAATTAGCATCTATAGCTAGTTAACACTACAGAGAAATGAAGTTATTTAATTATTTATAACTCTGTTGTCCATGCCAGATAATTTTTTTCATGTACTGGGATGCTACCACAGAAATAATGCCTTGATTTCCAGTAATGCAAAACTTGGGGAGTCCAAATATCAACCTAGAAACTTAACTTGAACAAACTTGAGTCTGAGCCCTTCCCTTCCACCACCAGGATGCTGTATACCAAATGTGAAAGCATTCTGACTGGGGGATCTGAAGGAAAAGATTTTTAAAGAAATATCCTCATATTGCACTAAATTGAAATTCAGGCTACCATAGGGGGCCCAAATATTAACCCAGGGACACAATTTGAACAAACTTGAATCTCACTCCCCTAGAGATGTTGTATATCAAATACAAAAGCATTCATTCTGGTGGATCTGGAGAAGATGATTTTAAAGAAATTCCCTCATATTGCACTAAGTTAAAATTCAGGCTCCCATAAAAAGTCCAAATATTAACCCAGGGTCCAGATTTGAACAAACTTGGATCTGACC
The DNA here is from genome assembly GCA_031216915.1 of Pictodentalium vernedei. Taxonomy (NCBI): domain Eukaryota; kingdom Metazoa; phylum Mollusca; class Scaphopoda; order Dentaliida; family Dentaliidae; genus Pictodentalium; species Pictodentalium vernedei. The sequence goes on from CM062291.1 coordinate 247,556,559, forward strand.
TACCTATATTTATTTATTTATTGGTGTTTAAGGTCACATACTTATGCACAATGGCTAATCATGACCGTGATAGTTTTACGGGTGGAGGAAGCTGGAGTACCCGTAGAGAACCCCAAGCAACTACGAGCAGCTGCCAGCTCCCCAACATCGTAACTCCACACTGCAGCATAGGCAGGGTTAGATTGGTTGAAGACATGTGCACCATCGACGTGCAGTACGTCTTAGTACACGGCGTCATCGTGCCCCCATGTGGACAAATGGGGTTAAGTGCCTTGCCCAAGGACACAACGTGGGAGGCCGAATCGATCGCTCAGACAGTCACCCATCCGAGGATTAACCAGGCTCAAAGTTGCTTAACTTCGGTGATCTGACGAGAACCGGTTACCGCGATGCAACCGCACCACTCTGACCTAACTAGAGATGTCGTATACTAAATATGAAAGGATTCTAACTGGTGAATCAGAAGCAGAATATTTTTAAAGAAATTCCCTCATATTGCACAAAGTTAAAATTTGGGCTCTCATATGAAGCCCAAATATGAATCCAGGGAGTCCAATTTAAAAAATTAGAATGTGACCCCCCCCCCCCCTCCCCCCCAGAGATGTTGTACACCAAATATGAAATTATTCTGACTGGAGGATATGAAGAAAAAGAAGATTTTTAAAGAAATGTCCTCATATTGACCCAAGTTAAAATTGGGGCTTCCATAGGGGGCCCAAATATCAACCTAGGAACCAGATTTGGACACATTTGAATCTCACCCCGGGAGATTTTGTATACCAAATATGAAAGCATTCTGACTGCTGGATCTGAAGAAGATTTTTAAAGAAATTCCCTCATATTGCACTAAGTTAAAATTTGGGCTCCGATGGGGACTCCAAATATTAACCCAAGCACTCGATCTGAACAAACTTGAATCTGACCCCCCTTTAGATGTTGCATACCAAATATGAAAGCATTCTGACTGGTGGATCTGAAGAAGATTTTTAAAGATCATTCCCCACATTGCCCCAAGTTAAACATTCGGGGTCCTGTATTGAGCCCAAATAAGAACCCAAGATTGCTTCATACCATATAACAGCTCTGTTCCATGCGGTTTGAGAAATATGGGCATTTGAAATATTTCTATTTTTAGCTCTTGGGGTTCCCACAGGGACATGATAAATTTTTTTTTGCATGAATCAAGTATTTATGACTCAATAATATCACATATCAAATTTAGTTCAAATCGGTTCAGCATATAGAAATTTTGCCCCTCCCATTCCAAAGGCAAATATTGATCCACAAACTTTATTTAAACAAATTTGATTCTACACTCAAAAGGAAGCTCCACACCAAATATAAAGTCATTGTACACACTGGTTCATGAGAAGATTTTTTAAGAATTTTGGTGGATTTAACCCCCACCCCCTCCCTTTGAGGCTGGGCAAGATGATTTGAAAAAAAAAACAAAATGCGATGTTAGAACATGCAATCACCTCAAATATAACTAAAAGTGGTTCAGCGGTTTAGGAGGGGGCAGGTGCAAACACCATGTTCATGGACGGCGAATGGTGAGTGATCACTATAGCTCATCCTGACTTTCAGTTACATGTAGGTAAGCTAATATGACAAAAATTGTGATAATTGAGAATATGTTAATTTTCTGTTCCCTATATGCTATGTTTTCAATAATAATTTGAGGTGTAGACTGTACTAAAGAACTGACGCCTGGGTTAATGTGTCCCTCACAGTTAATGCACATGTATGTCAACCAAAGTTGCAGTAAAATCATTCCAAAATGAGTCATCCTACCAAGTTACAATGAAATCCCTTCACAAATATAACTCATAGTCTTTGCTACAGGAATCTAGGTCACATGATGGTTCAGTGGCAGGCCTTTAGATTCCCCCAAATTCACGCTGGTAAACAGTGTGCCCAAATTACCAAAATGTGCCCAAAATAGCTGGCCAGGCAGCAATTTTTATTGTGAAAAAAGGTGAAATTCAAATTTGTAAACAAAATCCAAATTTAAATTGACAGAAATATGCCGGAAGTGGTTTTATTTTTATCTGGTGTCTCATGTTTATTTCCAAAAGCACAGTGTTTATATTCATATACCAATTCCTGATTACATATTCAATAGTTCCAGTGATTACCAATTGAATATATTATTCTTTGGAATAAAAATAAATGGTTTTAAATGGTGAACAAAATGAGGTTGCCTTACGGGGCAGACATCAAATGATGAGAAGAGCCCACAATAGATCTGCCAAATTATAAAACTGAAAAACAAAACACGCGATTATCTTCCAGAAACTGTCGTGGAACAGAGCAAAGATTCCTCATTTCTCCAATCCCAAAATCCATTTAACTGCAAATTAACGAAGGTATGACTGAGATCTTAAGTAAGACTGACACACTGTTAAAAGATCCTCAAGTTCGAACCAAAACAAAAAATGGTTAATTCTTTTGGATCCCCAGTGGTTAAAACTTCCGAAACATGTGATTTCTTGGTTGATAACCCTGATTAGGTGCTGCACTAACTTAGAAAATAGATACACAAAGTATTTAGTTTTTTGTTTTAATAACCCTAATCAGGTGCTGCGCTAACTCAGAAAATGGATACACAATGTATTTTTTTTTTTAACTTGGTGTCAGTGATAAGCCGAAACTTCAGAAATTTTACCATTTAAAGAAGTTAATTTTCCACAGTTTAATAAAGCTGGAATTTCATTCATGTATGCCAGGAAATTGCTTCTTTCAGTGTCAAAAATCCAAATTTTCTCACACCAGGTCGAATCATGATTGCCCCATTGGGTCTGTGGTCTATCTGGAGTGCCCAAATTAGGGGAATGTAAAGGCCTTGGTGGTCACAGTTGACTGATCATGACCAAAATAGGAGAGTCTCATCTAGATATCATACCAAGTTATTCCACCAAGTTACAATGAAATCCCTTCATAAAAACAATCTGCAGAGAGTGCTAAAGGAATCTAGGTCATGTGCCCAGGTAGCTGTAACAGCTGACAAATCGAGACCAAGTTATCCTTCCAAGTTACAATGAAATCACTTCATAAATATGAACTATAGACTGTGCTAAACAAATCTAGGTCACGTGCTTGTGTGACCGTCATGGTTGACCGATCACAGCCAAAATAGGAAGTTCTCAGAAAGACATTATACCGAGTCATCCTACCAATTTACAATGAAATCTCTTCATAAATGCAAGCTGTAGACTGTGCTAAAGGAATCTAGATTATGTACCCCGCGACCATCACGGTTGACTGAACCCACCAAAATAGGACGTTCTCATCTAGACATTACACAGAGTCATCCTACCAAATTACAATGAAATTCCTTCATAAATATGACCTGTAAGACTGTGCTGAAGGTTTTCGGGATTTGGCTCGAGCAGCCGTCATGGTTGACCGAACGCAACCAAAAGGGGATGTTCTCATCTGGACATGACCTCTGACCTGCATATGAAATTTCCTGATGATCGGACAAGAACTATAGGGTGTAGCCTGTGCTGAAGAAAATGTGAACAGAATGACAGATTAACAGACTCACAGACTTCAACATGCATGATGGCAATAGCTTATCTTGACTTTGTCAAGTTGAGCTAAAAATAATTAAAGTCAGAGCTAAAAATAATTAAAGTCAAAGATTTTATCAGATTATTTTTTATCTGGGGAGTTGAGTATGTACATGTAACAAAATGATTACAGAAGGCTAAGTTATATGTAACTGCTGACCCACTAACATCAAATGCTAAAATAATCAAAATCCTGATCCAAGACTGGACATGGAAGAGGTTTCAATGCAAACCCTTGTTTAACTCTTAACCCACTGAGTATTTTCAAGATATTGTTCATCAAATCTAGTCACAGCAGCCATGACTGGATTTGACAAAAAATTCATCTAAATTTAACGTACAGTACATGGAGAGTGGATTGTAACAAAATCACCCATGGAGTGGTGTTATCACCCAAACTATAACTTTCAAATTCTGTCCATACCGACAAAAAACACAAGAAATCTTTCAGCCAATGGACCTCCGGGTTCAACCCAGAGGTCCATTGGCAGGAACTTTTCTTGTACTTGTTATGCTTTGCAACAAATTTGCAATTATTGCTTGAGTGGAATGTCCATTCTGTGGGTGATTTGATGATAATACACCCTACATATACTGTAAAAGATCATTGGTGAAAATAATCCATGCAATTTACAGAAAAAAAATTGGATTAAATATACCCAAATTATACTTATTTCAATGACAAAAAAAATCCTGCCCTGGCAGGAATATCTGCCAGCAGCATGCAAGAAGTTAAGAATTGAATTTATTTGTGTTTTCTGCAAAATCTGAGGACACACATGTAATCACCAGAGAGAAGAAGTCAAGGCTATACTTTAAGTTCAGTGTACATGTATACATGTAATTTGTCTGTCTGCAAAAAATATTGGAGAAAATATTAACTTCCGTGTTTTGTTACAAAGAATGACTTTTGACATCAATGTAGAGAAGTTTCATCAAAACCTGCAATCTATCATATATAATTACTTATTGATTTACTTCATCAATCAAGTTTGTCAAATATGAAGAATTATGATTTAAATCTCATTCCTAAAACAAAAAATTAAATTTGATAATTTTTCATTCCATTTTATTTTGCCTGATCGACTTAAAAAAAATTAGAAATATACATAGGTCCTCCAAAAAACCAGATTTATTTATATATATATTTATTATATTTCTTTATTGGTGTTTATGGTAACTTTCAGCATCTTTAGCTATATCATGCCTAAACACTGGAATAACCCCAAATTAATCAGAATTACCTACATTTTTTCGGAATTACTCAACGTAAAACACATTTTATTCTACTTCATAACTGGGCATCCATTAGTGACAAATGGCCCAACAATTATAAGAGCCATTCGTATGAAGAAAATAACACACTTTCCAAACTCACAACTGCCTTGAAATCTTAAAGCACATCTTAACCCTTTACCCAACAGACCCGATATCAAAATTTATAATTTTCAAACTTTTTCAAAAAATTTCAATAAAATAATAATAATAATAATAATTTATTTTTATAGCGCTTTTCCCAGCGAAACGCTGCTCAAAAGCGCTGAAAACATAGGTGACGGTAACAATGGTATAATCAGCGGCCGAAGGCTGCTTGAAAGAGATGGGTTTTCAGAGCTTTCTTGAAGTGATCTGCATTTAGGGTTTTTCTAAGGTTCTGAGGGAGGGCGTTCCAGAGTGAGGGAGCTGCGAAAGTGAACGATCTCTTCCCTGCCGTTGATCGAATTTGCGGAACGACAAGGAGACTCTCAGAAGCTGATCTGAGATTCCTCGACGGTGTGTGTACTTTGATGACCTGCTTAAGGTAGATTGGTGCTTTGTCGCTATGTAAGATGTTGTGTGTCACCGCCAATACCTTATACTTAATGCGAGACTCAACTGGCAGCCAATGCAGAGATTTCAGAATTGGTGTAATGTGGTCGTATTTTTTCGCACCGGTAATGATCTTAGCTGCTGTGTTTTGAATACGTTGAAGCAGGTACATTGATTTCAGAGGAAGGCCGAAATAGAGAGAGTTGCAATAGTCCAAACGGGACAGGACCAAAGACTGTATAACAGTTTTCAGAGTGTTTTGGTCAAGTAGCTTTCTGATTTTGTTGATGTTTCTTATTTGTAGGAAGCAGCTTTTGCTCACTTTTGTGATTTGGTTATGCAGATCAAAGCAATCATTAAAAGTGAAACTGAGGTTTTGGGCAGTTTTACTTGAGCTAATTGCGCTATCGCCTATTTTCAAGCAGTTAATTGGAACTTTGTCTAGCTGATGTTTGGCGCCTAACTGTACAAATTCTGTTTTATCATCATTTAACTTCAGAAAGTTTCTCCCCATCCACTGTCGAATATCCTCAATGCATGCCTCCAGTGTTGTTAAGGAGTCATTCATATTGGAAAGATCAGCAGACAGATACAGCTGGGTATCGTCTGCGTACAGGTGAAAATTTACAGAGTGCTTCCTTATGAGATCCCCAAGTGGTAGGGTGTAAACTGTGAACAGTAAGGGTCCGAGTACTGAGCCTTGGGGGACACCATATTTTAGCTTGATGGGCTCTGATAGAGTATCGCATATTTTCACGGATTGCGTTCGGTCACTTAAGTAGGAACGTACCCACTCAAGGGCAGATCCGCGTATTTTGAGTCGTTTTTCTAACCGCGACAAAAGAGTTTGGTGGTCAATCGTATCAAATGCAGCAGACAGGTCGAGCAGCACGAATGATGTTAGCCTACGATCGTCCATCGAATTCAGCACATCGGAGCTGACACGAATTAAGGCTGTTTCAGTGCTGTGCCCGGGTCTGTATGCAGATTGAAATATTTCCAGATTGTTATTAACTGAAATATGCTGAATAATTCTTGAGGCAATAACCTTTTCAAGACATTTAGACAGAAAAGGAAGGTTGGACACTGGTCTGTAGTTTTTTAGAACGTTGACATCTAGGCTTGGTTTCTTCAGGAGTGGAATAACATGGGCATGCTTAAATGCTGTTGGCACAGTTCCAAGAGCCAGAGATGAGCAAAATATACTAGTAATGGTGGGGAGTAGGTGGTCTAAAACAGAGCTGTTTTTGAGAAACCATGTTGGCAGTGGGTCGAGAGAACAAGATGTGGAGGAGGCTTTCAATATAACTGACTTAATCTTAAAACCTTATCATGTGACCCTGCATTAGAACAAGCTCTCTGAGCTCATTCCAAGGAGGGGTGACATGATTTGGTTTTGTTGAAATGTTTTAAAAAAATAAAATTTTTTAAACTGTTCAATTTGGAAATTATGCAGGAGGATACTGCCAATTCATTAGGTAAAGAAAGGGTTAACAAGAGCAATGTGAAGCGTGGCATATGCCCCCAACCCTGTCATAATGCCATGATGGTCATATTGAACAGGCTACCTGGACCAAACTCGAAAGGAAACCTTGTCTAGTCATCCACAAGTAACCTCTAAAATTATGATTTGATCAAAAAAGCAGTTTTCAAATCCAACATGCAGTGAAAGCAATACAGATGTGGAGAAAAAAAAAGTCAAAAGAGTGAAAAAGGCCCATAACTCTGGGAAAAATTATTGGATGGAACCTGTTTCTTGTGCATATCCATTCCCCCATTCCGGTCTATCAGCATTCAGCATACCAAAGAAGGTCTGAATCCAACTGATGGCTTTGTAATTACTATCCAAAACGTTTGTACAGACGGACAGACACTCCTAAAATCAGGCTTTATGTGGCTAAAATATTTGAGGAATTTAAAATGCATGGACAACCAGTAAAAACTCTTTTTTAAGTCTAATTTCTGTGTTGTAGCAAACCCTAACCCTTTCAGCTAACTGACACTAATCCTAACCCTTACCCTAACATAGAATCCTTGAAAATACAGTACCCACTTTTTGTCACTTAGTACTAACATAAACCATTTTAGCCACATAACCCACTTTTTTAGACACACAAATAACATTTGATAGTTTAATTTATGTGGCCAGTTACATAAATCAGACTAGACACATAACAATGCTGTGTACCAACAATTAGGCACATAAACATGATTTGTTGGTGTGGATGGACGGATGGACGGGCAGATGGATGGATGGCCGGACAGATGGACGGACAGACAGATAGATGGACTTACTAACAGATGGGTAGATATGTGGCTATCAATTATGTGGCTGTATTTATGTGACTTATATTTTAAGGGGCTTCTCAAATGTGGCTGCTTTTTCTAACCAATAGTTATGTGGCTTATATTTTTAAGTGGTTTCTCAAAATTATTCTAACAAATGGCTATTTATGTCTCGAATGTCCATTCATATTTTATGTGGCTTCTCAAAATTGATGTGGCTATCAACAATGTGGCTGCCAATTATGTGGCTTTTTTTACTATCAAATCTGATCAAATGGCTATTTATGTGTCCAATGTTCATATTTTTAAGTGGCTTCCCAACTTTTATGTGGCTGTCCATATATAATTTTATGAGGCTTATATATTTAAGTGGCTTCTCAACTTTTATGTTGCCATCAATTATGAGGCTGACAATGGATGGATGTCTAAAAATGATTTTTAAATGTCTAAAAAATTTCTGTTAAGTGACTAGCCATATAAAAGAAATTAGCCACATAAATATCCATTTTTGCTAAATCCTAGCCACATAAGTAGTCATTCGTAAACAGATGGGCAGAGGTCTCCACTAGATACCCCCGAATCCTTGGAGGTTGGTGGCTTAATAATTGTGGGAGCAATATTTTTTGCTCACCTTATTTTGACAGAAATAAAGCACCAAAACTTGGTTACAGTACTATGATCACAAAAGCGGTCTTTTTTGTGATCAGATTCTGACACACTCACATTAGAGGGGAGAGATTTGCTAAATAAAATGCTGTATGGTTCTTGCGTGGAAGGATGGATAAAATTCAAGGCTGTTTCTCAACATTTCCCAGCAGTTGTTAAGGTCCTACAATAGCCAAGTTCAGGGATTTTCATGGCCCAGCTTTCACTAGACCTAACTTGGTCCTTCCAGGCATTAGTCTAAACCCTTTCACTGCCACACCCACTTTAGCCATATATGGAGGCCCTCTATGTATGCCTTCATGTGAGGAAGTCCAATAAAAATTATGACATACCTGAAACTGTTGGAAAGGGCCCTCAGAGTCCTTTCCAACAATTAATCAGATGGCAGGTTTGATCTGCATATATCAGAACCTACAAATAACCATCATAAAATAAGTGACAATAGATGCTTTTGGCAGCGAAAGTATTAAAGGGAAGGGGGAAGAGGGTCCTACATGTAGTTAGGACAACAACTTCACAATCTATGGCATATGAAACTATATAGTTATGATTACGCGCTTCACTGCACGTTTTTATTTCGTTAATATTCAAGGTTTTTCAAGGTTTTCAATTTCCAGGAGTTCAAGGCCTTGAAAGGCCTTAGTCAAATTCAAGGTCACTCCTTGAAACCAAGGCCCAGCAGGACTCCTGTGCTCAGAAATCAGTACTGCAACAACAAAAACAAATGAAAATATAAACTAAGCTTCAAAGTTCTTGTATTTCTTTTCAACAGACAAGATTCTCTAGTGTTGGGGGAATGTACATGAAGTGGACGGAGAATTGTGACCAATGGTCAATTCTATAAAACTTTTACTGTTGTATTTTCCGTTTATGAAAATAAGTAATTGAAATGAACCATTAGCATGTTCAAAGATACGGCAATTGCCATATCTTAGAATTGCTAATGATTCATTTCCATCATTTAAATTCACTTGAAGAAAGTACAATTCGGGAAAATAAAATTGCAGGCCTGGCATTCTGAAAAATGCAGGAGGGCAAAAAATCGCTCTCCTCAATCAGCTTAGGAGAGCAATTAGCTTTACACAGCATTTTGAGTATCCAGTTGAACGAACTCATTGAAACTGAAACCAACAGACTACATCAGTGGTTTTATTAACTTTACTAAGGTAAAGCGAAATCTCTTAGACATCTAGATGTCTCACTAAACAACCCAACACACACTTGACAAGACCTGTGTGTGTACCCAGACCTGTTGTCCAAGAAAGTCATACGCCTACCACTACCACCTTCAACCCCCCATGGGGGTTGAAGGTGGTAGTGGTAGGCGTATGAGTTTCTTGGACAACAGGTCTGCTTGAATCTACAGTCACATCCTGGTGCAAGTGCTTCAAGTGACAGGATAGTAGTAATGGTAGTATATTATAGTGTCAATATTCCTTGAATAATTACCCCTCAAACTGTGATGTCAGCTGTTGAACTTGAAACTGACAGAAAAAAAATATTGCTGTGACCCATTTTGCTTCAAATGATTGCAACTGTGTTTGGGTATGGTTGCAGTCATTACCTTTTACCACTAAACCACTTTCAAAATGAAATTACGTGACGTTATGTGTCTTCGAATTTAAATTACATTTTTGCTTTACAACAAAAATTTAATGTGAGCATAATACATGTAATCTCAATCATCCCAGACCAAAATATTTAGGAGGGCAATTTTTCGCTCTCCTTAATTCTTTCAGGAGGGCAGTAAGGAGAGCTAAAAAATCGCTCTCCTGAAATTGCCAAGCCTGAAATTGTAAAAGTTTTATAGTATTGGCCCCAGATTGTGACCCAGTCACAATTCCATCACGATTCTCTATCCATTTTAATGGTTATACCATATTTTATTATATTTTGGTGTAAGAAATCAAATTAAGCAGGGATTCTTTTGAGTCTCGAATATGGCCCACTTTCCCAATGGCATTTTGGCATGATTTTTCTCAATTCAAACCCAAAATTTCCAAATCTCAATCCTACTGCAAATAAGAAGTTAATTCTTCTTTGACTCTTCAAGGCCTCATTGGTGACTTTAATCACTATTTACTGTAATTATTTATTTATTGGTGTTTAAGGTCACATATTTCTGCACAATGGCTAATCACAACCATGACAGTTTTACAGGTGGAGGAAGCCGGCGTACCTGGAGAGATCCACCGAGCAGTGGCAAGCAACTGTCAGTTCCCGAACATACCAACTCCACACAAGCAGGGTTAGCAATGGTTGAAGACAGGTGTACTATCGACGTGCAGTATGCCTTAGTACACAATGCCACCGTGCCCCCACAGGGGCAATGGGAGTGAAATGTGTTGCCCAAGGACACAATGTGGTTGCCGAAGGTGGAATTCGAACCAAGGACCTCTCGGCTTGCAGCCTGCACCTCTACCTACGGATCCACTGCCCCCACCTCTCCATTTACTGCAATAAAACAGGTGTCTCAACATGTAGTTTTTTATACATTTGCAAGACTTTACATGTGAGCTGTTTCTAGGCAACTGTTGGCGGCCAACACACACAGCCAAGATTTTCCTAGACACAATGGCAAAGCCACAGAATGTAGACAAAGTGTAGCAAAAAGCATAAGTAACTTCATTTCAAGAGCATAAGAACAATTTATTTAATAGAGATTTTACAGAGACTCATCATTATTTCATGTGATTATTTGAAATAAAACTTACTACATGTACTATACATGTACATGTAGTAACTTCTGAATTAATGTTCTCATTTCACTATGAAGGTGTTTCTTCTCTCAAACACATTCCCAACTGGAGCTTTCATGTGAATTTTTCCAAATTGCATGGGCCCCAGAACCTTTACTAAGAGAGCATACAAACCCCTGAATTAAGTCTATTGTGCCTAGGTTTCTACTTTACCTCTTTTAAAATACTCCATGAACATTCAAATCATAACAGTGAACAGCTGGTAAAAGATGCAGCTTGTCTGATCCTAATTATCTGAGTTCTACAACACCATTTTTACATGTTGTTTGATCTGGAAATAAAAGGGAATTATATGTATCCCAATCACCTTAATAATGAAGGTGTTTACTAAATCGAGTCATTAGCTAGATTACCTGTATTGAAAACCTGTTTTTCTTATATTCCTTTCACATGTATATATACAGTACCAATTGAAAAAAGTTGCACAAAAACTGAAAAACAATTCAGTCACATGTATGATAATTTTTTTTTATAAATTTTTTTTTAATACTTTTTGTTTAAACATCTCGTTTTGGTATAATAATTTATTGGGTGTACTACCAAGTCTACTAAGTTTCACTTTTCGGTTAATGACATGATGATTCTTGATAAGTTTTCATGTGGATATGGACAATATTTCCACGGACGTAATATTTCAAACACTAATTATAGGAATAATCATCAAAAGTTTAATCAATGAAGCACCGGGTACAACCCGGTGTTTCATTAATTAAAATTTTGCTGATGATGATTTTTATTACCTGGTATACGCATGCGTGGACATCACTGCCCACATGTGAATTATGACCATTCCACAGCGACTGTACTGTACATATATATACCAGGTATCAAAAGATTCTTCAAGTGGATTAGAAACAGAAGATATCTGAAGAATATTCCTCATAATGCACTAAGTTCAAATTCCGGCTACCATGGGGAGCCCAAATATGAATCTAGGGACTTGATTTCAACGAACCCCACTAAGGATGCTGAATACTAAATATGAAACTTAAGGAAAGGCTTTGACAGGTGGATTGAAAGAAGAAATTTTGGATGAAATTTCCTCATATTGCACTGAGTTAAATTCTGGCTCCCACAGGGAGCCCAAATTAGATCACAGAAACTTGCTTTGAACACACTTAAATCTGAACTTAATAAAGATGCAGCATATCTGAAGGACATTTTTAAGAGTTTTCCTCATATTGCACCCAGTTAAAATTTATGTTTCCATGGGGAGCCAAAATATGAACCCAAGGACTTAATTTGAACAAAACAAACTTGAATGTGACCTAAGTAAGAAGAGCTGCATACTAAATATCAATGGATTCAGAGTGGTGAATTTGAAGAAGAAGATTTTTGAAACAGTAGTCTTCATGCTGGTATTTCACAGTTAAAATTCAGTCTCCAAAGCCCAAATATGCTCCCCAGGGACTTGATTTGAACAAACATGAATCTGATCCTCCTATTAATGGCAAAAACGGCACCATTATTTAATTCTGCCATTTTCTGTGCTTTGTTTTGAAACTGAGCATTTAAGCTTGCGGGTGCATTTTAGGTTCTTTAACTAATTAGCCAGGGATTTCCTGCCAAAGAAAATTAAGGATACCCTGATGGTGTTGGATGCCAGTTCACTTCTGATATGGGTTGTCCATGTTGAGAGTGGCTGCGTTCAGCTCACCATCAAGTATCGGATGAAACCCATTTCTGAGAGTGGTAGCACCTTTTGTGGGCCCGTCCGCACTGGTCCACACCAGAGGGAGAGAAAGTACCAACCTCCACTGAAACCACAAGAGCCAGCGGAACAGAAACAGAGAAAGAAGAAATCTCTGTTGATCAAATGCCGGGCCCTGGGTATAACGACAAAGTCAAACACGCTATAGATAGCTTCATCAATAAACACCCAGAGGTCTACCAAGACCCTAAATTCTACTATTCAAATTATAACCACTATGGACATTTCATAACCGTTATGGACTCATTATGGATCATCCTTCAGTCCATCCCCAGAGATGGTCATCCACCCCTGGAGAGGCGAGCATTGGTTCTGAGTATCTCGTCTTGCCCTTTTTGTAAATGCCCCCCCCCCCCCAATTCATGATACAGCCCCCTCCCCCTTCTTTACTGTTGGTGCAGAAGTCAGAACCTAGGGGGAGGGGGGGGGGGAAGGGGTTCCAAACATTGCCTGGAAGACCGTGTTTTAATTTTATGGTTTGGTTAAGTCCTTTCAAAGGACGCACCAAAGCAAAAATTAAAACACGGTCTTTTAGTTTTATGCCATGTTTGGACTTGGGGTAACCCTAACCCAAGATTCCTGGGCCAAACCCAGGCCCCACAATGTTCCAGGCCCCGGGGTTACTACTATCCAACAGGATTCACATACAACCCCCTTGTTTACTATTGGCACAGAAGTCAGAACCTTGGGGGTTAGTCCAAATCCGGCCTGAAAGCCCAATTTTAATTTTATGGTTTGGTACCACCTTTCAAAGGATATACCAAAGCAAAAAATTAAAACATGGTCTTAAAAGCAGTTTCCCAAAGGTTTTCTATGTTCATTAATTGTTATGCAGAGCGATGAAATCTGGTTCTCATTGATACGTGTAGATTTTGTAAATTTACAAAAAGCAGTTAATCTAGCACTCACCCTACCAGTGTCTTCAGCGTAATGTGAATACAGTTTTTCGGCTGTCGATTATACAAAAAATTATCTGAGAAACAGGGAGTGTGGTGGCTCAGTGGTAGACTGTTGGACTTCTTTGCTAGAGGTCCTGAGTTTAATCCCTGTCCGGGATGACCCGCATTGCGTCCTTGGGCAAGGCACTTTATCCCGGTTGCCTACATGACGCCATGTACTAAGACGTACTGCACGTCAATGGTGCACATGTCTTCAACCGCTGAAACCCTGCTTGAGCGGAGCTTGAACGGAGTTAGAATGTTAAGGAGCTGACAGTTGCTTGTAGATGCTCGGTGGTTCTTTCTGGGTTCTCCGGCTTCCTCCACCCGTAAAACTGTCATGGTCACGATTAAAAAAAAAAAAAAATGTTCTGTTATCTCACCATTATGAAATTAGCAAATCATTCTTTTACGTAAACGCCACACACCCTCTGAAAGAGGAAGAAGGTTTCTGCAACTAATGGAAAGAACCCCCCCCCCCCCCCCCCCCAACAAACCACTGTATTAAATTTAACTCTAATCGTTTCACCACTGAAAAAACATGCTGCTATCAGGATTGTTTCGTATTCAACTATTTTTTATATCGGGAATGACAGGAAGACAGCCCTAGTGGCTAAGCCATTTCCCTGTAGTGCAATAATGTAGTTGAGAATATTGTATGTTACTGTTACTATAAAATGTATTCTATGTCTATACATGTTGTACTACTGAATAAATTATTCTATTCTATTCTATTCTTAGCCATTGTGCATAAGTATGTGACATTAAACACCAATAAATAAATAATCTGAGAAACAACATGGCTAACTAAACATTTTCAGACTTAGGGGTCATATATTTGTCATCTGAAAGGAGTAATTTATTACTTGAAAATCCATATGATGTGGTTGATACATTTACAAAATGAAATGGTAATACAAGAATATCTTCACATTGCCACTATAGCCAGTATAGGTGTACCATGATTGACTGTTCATAAAAATATATTAAAATGCGAAGGATTATTTATGTTTTTGGCGCCAGAATCCCCCCACCCAACCCCCACAACAAAAAAAGCAAACCCTGGTTACGTGCCTCCTCAATTGCCACCCTCCACATGTATTTTCATCAGGCTGGCGCTGTCTCTGTATATATGTGTAAATATTATATTTGTATATTGTATTGACGAGAATAACTTGTGGCCAATTGTGTAATATATATATATATATTTGTGCACCATTATATCTTAGCTTTGTAACAAGTATATTGTTAAATAAAGAATTCAATTCAATTCAATATATTGTGTTCATATTCGATACTGCTGTATATATGTGAGGAAAACTATAAAAAAATCAAAATGATGATCTGAACAAAATTAAAAGGAAAATTAAATGTTTGATTGTGTATAATAGTGTTGTTCTTCTTTTGTTTTGTTTTGGTTCCATTTTCGCCAATTTTGTGCCATTTTTGCCAGCCACACTTGGTGCTGCTTTCGCCAATGAGAGTTGGTGCCATTTTTGCACGGTGCCATTTTTGCCTGCACCCTGTAGACTGTGCTAAAGGAATTTAGGTAATGTGCCCCTGCAGCTGTCATGGTTGGCCCAACCTGGCCAAAATAAGATGTGCTTACTTAGACATTAAACAGAGTCATCCGACCAAGTTACAATGAAATCTCTTCATAAATATGACTTGTAGACTGTTCTAATGGTTTTCAGGCCAGTGCAGCTGTCATTACCGATTAGTGATGATTGGACAAGAGCTATGGGGTACAGTCTGTGCTAAAGAAAATGTGAACAGACTCACAGACTAACAGACTTACAGATGCTTGATGGGACGTTCTCATCTAGACTTGACCCCGAACCTGCAGATGAAATTTAGTGATGATTGGACAAGAACTATGGGGTATAGCCTGTGCTAAAGAAAATGTGAACAGACTCACAGACTAACAGACTCACAGACTTACAGACGCTTGATGGCAATAGCTTATCTTGACTTTGTCAAGTTAAGCTAAAAATTGAAAACATAATAAAATTTGAATTGCGTTTTTTTAATATAGCGCTGGCTGGTTTTTGTCACATTCAGGAAAGGGTTAATGCTGTAAATCATCAACGGTACAGTAATTATCCAGCTACCTATTAGGGCAAGTGATTAATGGGTTAACCATGCTTAATCCATGTGATTAATCAATCAAAAAACCCTTTAAACATTTCAGCTCTAGTACACTATTTTCCCTCAGATGTTTACATGAAGAATTGTTGAAACCTGTCCCCTAAATATATTAACATACCAAGTGATGTTCCCTGTCACCATTTTCAGTATCATTCAAAGAACTGCAGTTTTCAGATATCAAAATCAGTTCATACTTTCAGTGAACCTTTACATCAACAAGCCATAAATGTCACCCAATTGGCTTACTGTCACTCGGTGATGCTCTCCTGTTCAGTGCATGTCTTTAACTTATAGCGATTTCATTCAAGATTTTCCTGCAGCTCATTACTCTTACATTTATTCTGGGCCATCATTCATGATTAAAGATGATTTTCAAGGGCTTTATGCTTCATTATTCAACAGACATCACTATTCAGTAGACAAGCAGCCATTAAAATCAGAATGAGCAGCTGATTGCAGGGCTGAACATGACTGAAAATGTTAGCAGTTAACTCTTAACCCGGTGAGTATTTTCAAGATATTTTTCATAAAATTAAGTCATGTGAAGCAGCCATGACTAGGTTTGATGAAAAATTCATGTAAATTTAATTCAAGGAGTCACTGATGCAAAAATCCATTTAATTTATAGGGTGAAATTGGATTAAATGTACTCAAATTATACATATTTCAGTGGCAAGAGAAATTTTGTCCTGGGTGGGAATATCTAAAGAACTGCTGTATTTCCATATAAACTAACGTAATGTGTAGGAAAAGCCATTGTATTGATAATAATATAACAATAACATGATTTTCGAGGCATTACACTTCATTGCCTCACCAACATCATTAATAAGCAGAACTGCAGTCATTTGACTGGGCTGCTTCTCACTGATGGAAGCTTGATAATGAAGAAGACCTATCAAACAAATTCAGGATAAATTTGTTTTATATTGAATAAATTGTGGAAAATATAAGTAATTTTGGTTAATTCTGACTAATTCTACAGGGGCCAAATAAAGGACCCTTTCCAAAAGGCATCTGAGCTTGATTTTTCCCAGTTCCAAATTTCCCAACCTCAATTCCCATTCAAACAACTGGAGCTGCCACCAGCAGTGGTTAATCCCCCCCCCCCCCCCCCCCCCCCCCCCAGTAATGTTGAAATGATTAGTTGACTAGTTGATGTTGATATGGCCCAACATCGAACTCTGGATTTCGCATTGTCCAGTTGGAACATGTAATATCTCCTACAAAAACATTAACACGTAACAAAATTCTGATGAAAGAACTACTGAGGAAGAGTTAAAATGATTATCAATTGGACTATTCAGAGAGGGAAACCAACAACACTAAAAATAAGATAACTGACACAGACTTTACATCAAAGTAGATGTGAAAGTTAACTCCATTGTGTCAGCTCCTTTGAACTCGCTGACTGTTGTGTTTACCTTACTACTGTTATCAGTGTAGTTATTTGAACTTGTCTCAGTACAATAAAATTTCAATTATAGAGAGATTCCATCATGCTTATGTACATGTATGTCACCCATGAACCGGCAGGGCTTGCCTTGAGTCGGGGCTGATCAGCCCAGGCCCCGAGATCAGCCCCGAGGAGCACTTGCTGGGGGCTTTTTTTCAAGCCCCGACATTTTCCACAAAAAAGCACTAACAATAATGGACAAAATGGAAAATCAGCCCCGAAAAGGCCCCGACCTCAATATGTGGGGCACTTTTTTTAGGCCCCGACCATTTTACTCAAGGCGAGCCCTGAACCGGCACCAGTAAAGGTTCTTCCTCTCAAGATACTGAACCAACAATTCAAGTTTGGTTTCAATCGGCCAAGCAGAACTTTTAATTAGAGAGCAGAAACCAGCTCTGTCTACAGAAATATCCAGAGAATAATTTGAGGTCACTGTGACCTTGACCTTTGGCTTAATGTCTCCAAAATACAGAAGGTTCTTCCTCTCATCATACCCAATCATCATGTCATTTGGTTTTGAGCGACCAAGCAAAACTTTAATTACAGAGCGTAAACCAACTCTCTCTACAGACATTTCCAGAGAATAGTTTGAAGTCTCTGTGACTTTGACCTTTGACACAATGCAGGCCTATCATTCTGAGAAGGGCGATTGACCCAGATCCTTGCAGCCAATCTGATTTTTTGCCGAGAAGAGCAAGTAACTGCCCTCCTCAATAACCTGATTATGATGACTTTGGTATGTACATGTACCAGCCCATCTGGGCCGGCTTGTACCCACCTGAATAGAGATCAAGGAGAGCCAGTAACTGCCCAAAAGGACAGGCCTGACAATGACCCCAAATTATATACGAATCTTTCCCTCGTCATACCCAACCAACATGCCATGTTTGGTTTCAATCCACCAAGCAGAAGTTTAATTAAAGCGTGGAAACCAACTCCATCTACAGACATTTCCATAGAATAGTTTAGGATCACTCTCTGAGAGCTTGATCTTTGCACAATGACCCCGTAATGAATAGAGTGCTTCCTCATATCAAATCCATATGTCAAGTTTTGCCTGAATGGACCAAGCAGAGCTCTAATTAGAAAGCAGAAACCAACTCTGTCTACAGATGGACAGACAGGTAGATGGACAGACAGTGCCTCAACTAGTGTCCTGAACTTCTGAACTTGGTGGTCATATGCCTTCAGAATTCAACCAATAATTGCCAATCTAACAAAGCAAAGAAAGTGTCTGAATTCAGGGGCAAATGAAAAGTTGTTTTTTACTTAGTAAGTTATGGTATGAGAACAGTCTAATAGCGACTACGAAGACTGTACATATTAAACCTGATTTCATGTGACTGTTTATTGTAAGCCTTACTGAGGTACACACCCAAGCAGTATACTAGTACATTTATAGTGTTCTCAGTTCAGTTTGAAGGTAATGCTTTCTTATTCTTTGTCTGTTTCTTCTCTTCCAAAACAAATTTCCAACTTAAACCCTCCCGACATGAATTTTTCCCAATAGCATGAGATCCAGACCCATTTCCAAACAGGGCAGAAGAATCCCCATGTGTGTGTTCAGGAGGACACAATTTAAATATGGCCACAATCTATCTTTTCCAGCAATCGCTGCATGAGAAAAAACTGTCGTGTTTTAGGGCTGATCAAGTGACTCTCAGGCTTATATGTCACACCAGAGTCCTAAAAGTTTTCTATTTCAGTCACATAGATGGACATAGTGCCAGGATATGGTGCATTTCCCTGATAAGGCAAGGTATGGGTTCTGATTGGTGAACATTTTCATCAACACTGACAGCAATGACATTTGTTGGACCCACAGGCTGTATCACAATAAAAAATTATACATTGTGTGCGTGTTCCTCGATTTAAGGTCAGTTCAGTTAGGCCAGGGTGAGCTCATCGGTAAGCTAACCCTGACCCTCACTAGACTGACCCTAAAATTTGATCTAGGGTCAGCTTAGTGAGGGGGCAGGGTTTGTCAGCCGACATTTCAAGTACTAAATTCTCCCCCTATGATAGCGATAATGGAACGGAGCGATTGCAGTGAGTTCGACGGCGCTGTCGCAATAAAATCGTTAATATTTCTTGAAAAAAATGATAAAAGTATGTGATTTTGTGTCATTTTTGTTCAAAAATATAGTTTACTTTACGAAAACAGAGAAAAAATAGCGAGAAAAGCGTTATTTTTTAAAAAAAAAAACGAAAAGTACCCTATTATACACCTTTACCCCTAGTGTGTAATATATTGTTTTTTTTTTGTTACGTTTTATCATATAAATGCTCAATGTTAATTGGATTATGAATAAAACTCAGTGTGTCAAACCTGTCTTGTATTATTTATTTTTTTTTGGTGGCCGAGTCGATCCGTGGCGAGTTGACCCGGGTGGTGATTTGACCCGTTCCCGGCCATGGGCAGTTTCGACCTGCTACCGTTTAGTTTACTGAACTTTTTCAACAATATTGGACTTTTACAAATTAGGATGTTCTTGTATTGTATTGAATTTGAAAATGAAATGAAAACAACAACGGTTACTGACATTAACAATGTCAATAATATAAATTTTTATAATTTTATATTTCTTACCATGGGGTTCTGTCAATTTTGATAATTCTTCTCCTGTCTTTTGATGAACAATCCCGACGGAGACGAGACAGGAGACGCAAGCGATAGTTTAGCGCTTCAAACTGTTACTTGAAGGGGTTGAAGCGTCACTTTCCGTCGATCAATGCTCGTGAAATGGGGCAACCTGAATTGCGGAAATATTTTCCAAAGTGGTTTACCATAACAATAAACATGCATGCGACGGAATTTCAAAAAACGTGACATTACTCATTGATATTGAATGAAGCTTAGGGAACATTCACCGCTTAAACTTCTTTTTCCGGTATACGTTCTCAGGTTTCCCATTTTGATTCGAACAAGTCCTTTCAAAAAAAAAAAAGGGGGGGGGGGAGGGAGGGTGGGGAAACCACATCGAAAACAAGAAAATTTAGATGCAGAGCAGCTGCCCAGATAGAAAAGGTCATTTAGGAAATTTCTTTCGTGTAAACATCATGACATTTCTTAAAATAAGTTTATAATCTGGTCCTGTTTTAGCGTAAACTCGAAGAATGTAAAATTCAAATATAGAAATTTACATTTCTTTTACAAAAAACATTCGAGAAAGGAACCTATTTTCATTTCATAACTTATTTTAGCCTAGCCACTCAGGTTTTCTTTTTGTCGCCGAGGAACGACCGAAAGGTGTGTGAAACGTGAAGGTCGGAATCAGCAGGTATTCCCAGTCGAGTAACGGAAAAAATGCAGGGCGTTCAAATTTATGTTTTTTTCTATCAGAGCCGGACCATCCACTCTGTAGACCTAATAATAAGAAACAAGAGCAACGCAAAGCGTGATATGTCCGCGACGGTGCCATAAAAGGGGATATAAGTATCTCGGGGGCATAACCAAATCAAAAGGAAGCTGCCTCTAGACACCAATAACGCATCCCCCAAAAAGAGAGAAAGATTTGAGGCAGCATTCATTAGTGATGGGGCGAAAACCAAAATCAATATGGCCACCATGGCGGCCATATTGAATTGGCCAGCTAATCCAAAATCAAAAGGAAGTTTCTTTAGACACCAATAATGCAAAACCAAAAATTAAAATTGATTCGAGTCAGTATTCATTAGTTATTGGATGGAAACCAAATTCAATATGACCGCGCCATGAAAGCCATAATGAATTGGCCACTAGCTGGATCAAAATCGAAAGGAAGCATTGTCTAGTCATCCACAGGTTACCCCTAAAATTATGATTTGATCAAATAAACGGTTCTTTAGTTATCTGACGGTTACCAAAAGTTAATGGGCGGACGACGGACGGACATGGTGAAAACATAATGATCAAAGAGAGATTCTCTCGGGGGGCATAAAATCTTAAATTAGTCCAAATCTTGTGCTTATAATGTAGTTATTATTCAAAATAAACGAGATAGACAAGATTACAAGACAAAACGCACCAAAAACATTATCTTTTTCTCAAAACGTCCCCAGAAAAAAAGACTGACAGTCAGTGGTGTTACCTGTTGGTAATTTATAGGTGCTTATAACTTTCAGAATTAACACCTCTGGCATGTTATTATCGCTGACTTTTCAATAGCATTTGAAATTATCTCCCCTGTATAATCTAGCTAGGTCGTCTGACTCCCAAAACTGAAAAATACACAGATTAGTGTTGTTTTTTTGTCAACTAAGTGTGATAGGCTGTGTCATTATTGTGATTAACGAATAACGTCATTGGTCGGGAAAAGTATAATTTTTTTTATTCATCTTGGGATCACTATCAGAGCAATTTCATGGGGCGTCAAACTCGTTTCACAGCCTAAAAGCGAGTTTAAAATGGAGAATAAGCCTAACTGTTTGCACAGGTAACATCAGTGGGTTGTTAGCTCAAAATCAATCCAAAAAGGATAGAACATTCTATTTGTTGAAACCAACTTTTGTTTTGGGAAAATCGAGATAATTATCAGAACTAATATAGTAATGTAGGATAAAAATGGAGTGAACACAAGATATACGCTGTTGAGTGAACCGAACCACTCCCGGAATGTGAGGATAACGTTTTATAAACTGAAAGTTGAACACTTTGTGGCGTAACAGTTTTCACGTCATCGAATGTCATGGATCGGGGTGACTTACCGCATTGGTGATTATGGCGGTGGCGGGGGGGGGGGGGGGGGGGGGAGGGGGGGAGGGGGGTATTTTAACACTCGAGTGATAATCGAAAGGTCATCTTCTTTGATGTTTCCTTATTTTTTGGCAGAAACAGAATATCTTGAAATCACTTTTAGAGCAATTTCATGCAGTGATGCTTTCCGAAATTAAGAAGTAGGGGACCGCCCGCACCACAAGGATTTCCTGTTGAAAGGGGGATAATTGTTGGGGGGGAGGGGGAGGTCGATATATGTCTCAGGCATATCCGAAGGTCGTATGGGTGGGCATGGGAGGGGGTATCCCCTTCCCTCGTGGTGGGATTCGGGGGCTCCCCAGAAAATTTTGAAAATCCAATGCCATGAGTGTGAATCTGAGGCCGCAGGCTGGTGGATACATAAAAATATAGTTTCCAAGTATACCCATGTGATTATCACAGTGCAATAATAAAAGCACGACCAGGTCTACATCGGCGAAGTAAATGTTTTGCCTCCTAAGGCGCACCATTGTCACAAAATAAGTTACGATGTTATTAATCCATTCACTACCGGCGAAGTTATACTGCATCACAATGAAAGGTACCAACAACTTACTATACATTCAACTATTGACTTCGAAACTGACTTCAAAAGAAGTGGCCATTGTTATCTGTGCGGAGATGTGAGCTACACACAGCTAAACTGGGTTCCGAGCGGCTGGCAAAATGATTGAGTTCTCGTTCGAGTAACAATGTTTTTCACAGACGTTTCTGCAATTTTGTTGTATCATAGTAGAGATCAGTGGTTTGAACGCACCATCACCTGTTTGGTATTGATGTCCCAACAGTTCCTACAAGTATCTCTTCAAACTCAATTAACACTTGTAACATTTCACCCAAAATTGTCATTGGCTCCAAATATAATGACAGGGACTCTTTTCATGGATGCACATTTAACCTGAACTACATCATATTTGGAAAATTAAAACAAATTATCATTTCATAGTTCATTTTATTGTTAAAGTTGAATTCATAAAATTTAAATGAACTTCACTCAGCAGTAATTTCTCCCCTGCATCAAATCTATTATTATTGCTAATTGCTTCTCTGTAATGTGATGTAGTGGTGGTAGTGATTTTGCCGGCCTTTACTGTTTATTAGTGACCCCTACAGAAATGATTAACAGCCCCTGTATTCACTAGCGGCCCTCGACAACACCCCGGTCCGCTAATAGTCCCTTGGACTGTTAATCATTCCTACAGGACCGTTAATAAACTGTAACGCCCTACAAAATCATGTTATTGTATCATAATTTTGCCGATGTCGATTCGATATCGTGCCGATATCAGACCTATCGGCTGATATCGATACCGTTAACGATAATCTGACGTTCACTGATAACACCCATAGATCCCCGAGGTCTGCTTAACGTTCTATGAATAATTGTTAGATTTTCTTGTGATATTAGCTTGATGTTCAACTTTTAACATCCATTTGACACTGACCCACGTGAAACCGATTTAGTTATTGTTTTACGTTTGGCGATCGCAAGTATCTTGTTTCCTCCATTATATTAAGATGCTATAAAAGTAACAATAAACGAATTTACTATAGAAATCCCAAGTAAGAAATTCCATAAAAGCAAAGAAATATACACAAATTAGAAAAACAGAATTTACTGCGACCAGTAAATTCGAGTCTGTGTGAAAATGGTGAAAGTATCCGAACTAAATTATATAGAAAGAGAATTGAAGGACACTTATTTTCGGAAGTAAAATATCTTTGAAGAAATCAGAACTACGTTTTCGTAAACAACATTTAAAGATTTTCATACAGGATTCAGATAAAAAATTTCAATAACAATAACTTTTGTGCACAGCATTAAATTTGTTCTATAAAGGAATCATCAATGGATATTTTTGACTCTCCCACTTTTTGACAGAAGAAATACATGTATGAACTTTAGAAATGCATGGGGTCATAAAATGCAATTTCAAGCAATTCTGAAAACTGCACTTGATGATACATGTGTGACCCCAGTAAACTGGACCTAACTTATTATCTTCCACGGTATTTCGACTCATTTGGTGTTGGTCCCAGATCCATATGTCTTATCATTCTTGAGATATGAGTGTGACCAACTTTCAAAAATTGTGGCCTCTGCCAAATGTTTTGAGAATAAAAATACATGTATGAACTTCGGCAATGCATTGGGGGTCATAAGATGTGATTTCCAGCAATTCTGAAAAATGCACCCAATGACCCCTGGATGACCTCAGTGACCTTGACCGAAAGTTTGAACTGCCATTAAGTTTCAACTTATTTAATGCTGGTCCCAAGTCCATACGCCATACCATGCTTGAGATATGAGTGTGACTCACTTTCAAAATGTTTGGCTACGCACACTTTTTTGAGTGTAAAAATGCATGCATGAACTTCGGGAGTCAAAAGATGTGATTTCCAGCAATTCTGAAAAATGCACGAAATCTTTCGTTCGCCTATACTGAAACTTCACCTTTTCACCCTGGTGATCAAAAGTGTTTGTGGAAAGTAAAATGTCTATCAACAAGCAGATTACACAAGCAGTAACTAACAGTTAGGAAGCACCAGCTTCCGGTGGTCGAAAGCTACGATTAAATTATTATTGACTCTCTCTATGAATATAGACCTGCACAAAATCTTTCGTTCGCCTCAAATGAAATAGGGGGGACAGATTACCCGACACCAGGACACCAGACAAATATAAAGAAAGCTTATTCGAATTGTTTATTTGTTGACTTTTCCCGAGCCGTGATCCATTTTATGATGACTGTAAAACTTCCGACACTGTTGCTGAAATGTGCCCTTGCCAACAATGTATTACAACACTGGATACCGGCGTAATGAAAGTAACTCATCCCCGGAGAAGAGGCTGGAAGTTCTTGGTTCGGGATGTCGTGCCCCGTCTAAATTTCCAACTGTCCTCCAGGTTTTCGAACATCTAACTGCAGATAAAACCCTGTTGTATGCCCTCCTTGAGTAAGAATTTTCCAACTGTTACCTGTGAATTTCCAGCTGAAGAAGAAATCCGAATACAATCTGAATGCAATCCCTCAACGTTCGAATGACCTTTGGGTTACAGAGTTGGGAATCATCTCTCGAGTGCAACAAGGCGCTATCTTTATTGCTTTAGCATGGTAGATGGCTCAATGTGGCACCCACAAGACGAAATATTGACCCCAGTTAGGAAATCCCATGAAACGTGGTTCAAAAATCACTAAATGTCTTGTTACAAACGGTCAGAGGTGGACTGGACCAAGAAAAGTGATTGGGAAATGAACCAACACGGACCCCGGACCCGGAGAGAATTTCGATTTTTCGAGCTGAACGAACGCTGCTTCCTTGCATGGCAGTTCACACAGAGAACATTTTGATGACACTTTTATATCATTTTCATCACTCATTCGACAAGAATGGCATCAGACGGCACAATGTGAGGAAAGTTTGATTTTTCAAATTAAAAGAAGACTGTTTCCTGGCACCTGAGATGTCACTAGCAGACTAGACTGCTGGTATATTGAAATGTTCTCTATGTCAATATACCGGCATTCTAAGCAATGAGATCCATTTCGTCTGTTGGACGTTTTCACGAAATTTCAGGCACCAACGGGTGTTGGGCTGCATCAATTGTGTGAGCCCCAGGGGGAACCCAATAGGGGACCCACCTGGAATTTTCCCGGAGGACCATACGGCCAGTCCGCTTCTGCAAACGGTCACAGCTATAGATAAAATGGCACGAAATCTAGAGAATGGAATTTCCAACCGTTAGGCCTAAAATGTCTAACTATTGAAAATTTAGGCATGGATTGTGTAGGAACGGGGGAGGGGGAGACCCCCTCTAACTCACCCTTCCTGTCGACCCATCCTTGCTCATTCCTGTCGAATTCTGGGATTCTCGTCTCAGCATTTGCGCTGATAATAAGCCCGTTGCTGATTCGCCATGTTTGGCGTTAATGATATGCAAGGTCGCTTCGGGTAAACATTTCGAGTAGTCTCTGTGAAGACTGTTGAACATGCGATAGAAACAAGCAAAATGTTTCGTTTGAAACGAGGAAATGTGCGTTTTCGATTTAATACTAATTAAGATAGAAAAAATAACATGCTTTCAACACATCATTTTACCGACAGACCGAAATAATATTGATTTTTTCGTCAAACTAATACCGCAATGAACCCCTTCCCATAAACGAAGGCAGACTCGGCATCGCGTTTTTTTTTTGTTTTGTTTTTTTTTTGTTGGCGAGTGTCAAAATAGCAGATTAGTTCACTCAAAGGACACAAACATCACTGCTTGAGTGAAAATTCAAACTCAGGGTATTCAAACAACAAATTAATACAAATATTTTCAAGCATAACGCACAGCTGTTCCAGCTGGAAGAGGTTGGGGAGGGGGCGTGGTCCCTAAAAGGTGAAAATCGTCTGCTAGTAGCAGTGCCGCGTGTCTAAATAATATTCTGTCCATATACAGTACATGTCAAACTCAGCTGAAGAATAACCACTGCCGATCTAAACTATAGATGTAGTGTTTCCTATACTAATAACACAAGAATCGGATATCTTTTTTTGTGAATCTTTAACAGGGAGCTTCCTAGAAAATGATGTACGATTCTTGTATTAGCAGTGTAGAAGCAGAAGCAGCAGGATTCATAATTTATTGTAGTCATGTTACAACCTATTTTGAGTGATAATGTACATGTATTCCGTACCTTTTTTACATGTTTTGGGATTATACCCAGCACTTAAGAGAGTTAATTGCATTGAAATACCTATTGCAGTAAATTTTCCAATGCTTAGAAATTCAAAATGCAATTTATTATGTCCACGGAAGAATATTACTTCATGAAAACTAATTTTTTTTGCTTGAAGTAGCATTAATTTCCAAAAAACCCTGCCCCATGAGCAGTGGGAGTTTACGATTTGGGTACTGTTAATTTTCTTTTTCAAACATTGGAAAAAGGATTGATAAGAATCTCCATAATCCACACACCTCACTGCCTAACCCTTTACCTAACAAATTGACTGCAACTACACACATAATTCATGAATTTAGTAGGTAAAATGTTTTTTTTTAAAGTTGTGTACAAACCACATCATGTGTTCTATCTCCGGAACAAGATTGCTCCCCAGAGGGTCACATGATTCGATTTGCTTGAAGCGTTTTGTGTTAGTTTGACAAATTTAAATTTAAATTTCCAATTTTTATGTTATCTGTGGATAAAAGTTTAAAAAGTAAAGTAAAAAATGTACTGTACTGCCTTTTTTGTGATCAGAATACTGCATTTATAGATTACTAGCAGGGTTACCCGGCGTTGCTCGGGCTGAGGAGAGTATTCTCCCTTAATCTATACTATATTTTGCTGGTCATAACTGTTGGTACCCCTCTACACCCCCACCCCACCGCGGCACTTTTTTAAACCTCACCATTAGATTCCTGGGAAAAAATTACCCCTAGTAGACCCCTTTGAAGACCTATATCAGTGAGAAAAATTTTGGTCATAATTTTTGGTGCCCCTCTATACCCCTACCCCACCCCGATACTTTTTAAAACCTCACCATTAGATTCCTGATAAAAACGTACCCCTAGTAGACCCCTTTGAAGACATATATCGGTAAAAAAAATTTTGGTCATAACTTTTGGTGCCCCCCTAAACCCCCACCCCACCCCACACACTTTTTTAAACCTGCCGATGACCTCCGCCATAAAACATACTCCTAGTAGACCCATTTTGGACGCTCGGGACGGCCCCATATTCATTTCAAAATTTGTTACCTTTAAATTTGTTTTATAATCACGAAATATTGAAATGTGCCTATGGCTACAGTCCAATAATTTTTAATAGAATTAATCTGTAAATGAACAATTATTTATTTAATAGCTAAGTATGAAATGTCTAGAAAAAAGACTTCATTTGAGTATAAATGCATGGTACAAGGTAAAAGCATATGTTCAAGTCTACAAATACTGTATGAATCAAAATAAGTTGTAGCATAACCGCAATAAACAAAGTAACCCACTGCCATTACACCAATAACACAAGAACCCGACATTATTTTCCAGAAAGCTCTCTATGAGAGGTTTCCGGAAAATGATGCCAGGTTCTTGTGTTATTAGTGTAGTTGAAGATGCATAGTATATAGTGGTTATTCTACAACTTATTTCGACTCGTACTGTAAGTCAAATGATTTTTGAAACCCACTCAGAGGTCCGCTGGCTGGAATTTTGCTTATGCAACACTATGCACATGGGCATCAATTACTGACCATACCTGGTAGCCAGCAAAAACGTGTGACTCACCAAGCAAACCTGCCGTTTAAGGACCACAGATTAGTTAGTTATATGGTGGTGCATAAATTGCAGATGAGCTTGTTGAGTCCCCAACTTTCTACTAGATTGACAAGAATAGGTTGGAAATATATGTATATCCACCGACTTGGAGGACAAGTACAAAATCACCCTGTTGTACTGTAATACAATATCCATGTGTACACATTTTGGTCATGGATCCAGGGCCGGGGAGAGGGTGGGGGCCCGGTGTAGTAATCCCTGAGTCCGGTACTTTGAGGAAGGGAGGGGCGGGGGGGGGGGGGGGGCAGGGGCAGGTTTGGCCCAGGAGTCAAGGATTCCTGGTTACGCCTGCCCACCGACAACCCCTAATCTAAATATGGCCCGAAAGATTTATTTTAATTTTGGAGGATTTAGTACGTCCTTTCAAAGGTCCAAAGGGCGTACTAAACCAAAACAAAATTAAAATGCGGGCCTTCAAGCCTTGTTTGACCTAGTCCCCCTCTCCCAAGGTTCTGACTCGCGTGCCAGTAGTTAAGAAGGGGGCTGTATCGTGAATGAAACTATGCATTTGACCAACAACTGTAATTCTGGACTGCATGATTCTTGAAGTATTGACTTTATTAAATCAACTTGGCGTAATAATGATCACTTCAAGAATCGTGCACTCAATAGCTATAGCTCCTCGTCATTGGATACTCACTGATGAACTTGGAAATTTGAAACATGCTGCTAAAAAACATCATTTTGACGGCCAAAAAATTATGTGATTTTTTTTTTTTTTTTATCCCTGAAGCCGCCATAAGACTCCATTTAATAACTGATTTCAAAATTTTCTCCCCCCCCCCCCCCCTTAACCACCCTATGGTCGATCGCGCCTTCGGCATTCGCTAGCCGCTGCAGATGCCTTTTCCATCTGCAATATGCCGATATTTTTTAAGGGCGACGGGGGGGGGGGGGGGGGGGGGGAATTAACACCAACCGAGGCCAGAATTTCCTTTCCCCGGCCATGCATGGATCTTCCACTTTGTGGGTGTTTTTTGTAATAAGACAGCTTCCACTGTGTGACATGTAAGTTTGAGTTGAAGGAAAACATGGCCACAAGTATTTATATATTTTTATGTCCGATTCTTGTGTTATTAGTATAGGAAACATTACATCTATAGTTTATACCGGTAGAGGTTATTCTTCGACTCATTTTGACATGTACTGTATATGGACAAAATATTAATTTTATTCAGACACGCGACAATGCTACTACTAGCAGACGATTTTCACCTTCTAGGGACCACGCCCCCTCCCCAACCTCTTCCAGCTTGAACATCTATGTGCTATGCTTGAAAATATTTGACCTTGCATATTATTAACGTCAAACATGGCGAATCGGCAATGGGCTCATTGTAAACATAATCAGAATTACTGCATTTCCCACGCTTAGAAGATTTGGAAAAGAGGTGGCGAAATGGGTTATTTGAAACAACAGGTTGAGTTAACCTTTTCCAGGATCGTCCTAATGTGAACTACGTTGTACAGACATTGCCTTGCAGAAACACTGTATTAAAGGAGTCAAGAAAGAGTTAATTTAGTCCTCAAATGATCTATTTCTAATTTTCATTTTTTTTCGGAGGAACCCTCTCCAACACAAGAGACGGATAGCCCCTGGCCATGTAAATTTTCCAACGGAGTGAAAATGTGATAAACTTACTGATCCTAGAGTTACCTACCTTGATGTTTCCATTCTGTTTCATTATCTGTTTTGAGGCTCGATGACCAAGGTGATCACTGCTTGTGTAAGTTACGCGTGTTTTTGACACGCCCATTCCACCCTTCAACCTTAGGCGCCACAAATGTGGACAGCAACAAAATAATTTCCCACGATTGATATGACGAACCTTGCTTATGAGAAATTTACGACAAAATGTTTAGATGCTATGTATTTGATAACTACGTTTTTGAATTTATTCCATTATAATTGAGATTGCAATTGAAAAAGTTATAAGCCTTTTTGAACACTGCCATCTTGGACTTTAATTGATGCAAGGTCACAGGTCGCGAGGTGTAAACATTTCAAGAAAACACGTTGTGGGCAATGAGAGAAGAGAGCGGGTGAAGTGCTTCGGATCCCATTATACGTTCATTAGTGAGAATTCAAAAAAAACCATTTAGCCAAGGTTACCATTTGTTTTAGGCAATAGCAATATTGTATGAGAATTTTCATTATTTCCAATTGAGTTCCTATCGACATAAATGGTGTCTGAATGCACGCTGTGTCATGACTCCGTGGCCATGGGCACTGTTTTCAACAACTTCCGGGTATTTCCCAAGCCGAGAAACTCCATGCAACACACGTGTCCTTCTTGCCATTCAAAACAAGTCCTCGCCTCCGTAAAAAAACCTCTGTAAACCTGCGATATTCCATCGTTTAACGTCGTCTAGGGTTACCCCTTCAGTTAATTCGAATGATGACATCGGTTTTACGAATTTAAACTTGATATTTAACAAAACTAGTTGATTTGGCTGACGCAGAACTCAACGCGATGAACATGGAAATTACTTTGTTTACACCCCGCGACCCGTGACCTTGCATAGATTAAAGTCCAAAATGGCAGTTTTGAAAAAGGCTTATTGAATTACATGGTATTCTGTCAAAGTAATTTCAGTTAAATGTAACTGATTTCACCTTAAATTACAAATTACTCCTCAAATACTTGCAAAAATGTAATCAATTACAATTACAAATTACAATTACCCCCTCCCTGTCGAGTGTGGCTGACAATTTAACGACTTTTGCACTTGGCCATTTTGTTTCCCTCGTTTGCCACTGAAACGTACGATTTCCGACCCAGTGTTTATAATTCGTGTTCCCTATGCCACAATAATCCATTGGATGTCAAAGATTACCACCTGAGTCCAGAGTGTACGCTAAAACGGTGACCTAAACTAGAATTTGGATTTTTTCTTCAATTTTCGCTAAGTTTTCTATCATAAAACAGTATATAAAATAAACTCACACATAGTACTCCCTTTCATACCCGGGGTGGTTTCATGTAAATTATAGTTAGGGGGTTTCCTCCTCTCGAAACTCATTGCCTCCATAATAGTAACGACAGACTTGGAGCGTAGAGAAGAGCATTAGACCGAAAGGTCACGGTTCGATGCGGACTCGCGCCATCTGCGTTGTGTCATTGGGAAAGACCCGTAATGCCGACTACCCGCGTGGGAGCGCGGTGGCGCTGTGTACTAAGGCGTACTGCACACCGACGGGGCACTTTTCTCTAGTCGCTGTTAACTGTTTGTACTGGGTTAGCAAGTTCACGCTGCTCAATCGAAAACCGGATTCTCAGTGAAAATATGTGATTCTCAGAGAATACTATGAGATTCTCAGAAAAATCGTGAAAATCGATAACCGCTAATCAAGATTTAGACATTTTTATCGAAAGAGAAGATATATGGAAAGGTAGTACCAATACATTTACCTTCATCCAGTAGTTTAAACCCTGTTCGCGAACAGTATCTGTTAGTGTCCCTTAAACGGGAAAATGGGCTTTTCAAAATGTGAGGGTCCGCTGAATTTTTGGCTTTGTTTCAGTACGAGTGACCTTTTTAACCCTTTACCCAACGCAGACGATATCCAAATTTATTATTTTAAATATCATTTTTTAAAATTTTTCAACAAAACCATATCGTGTGACCCCTCGTTGGAACGAGCTCGACGAGCTCGTTTCAACGAGGGGTCACATGATATAGTTTTGTTGAAATTTTTTGATAAATAATATTTTTTCAACTGCTGAATTTGCATATTACGCGAGCGGATGCGGGCGTTTCGTTGGGTAAAGGGTTAAAAAAGTTCGAGTTTTTCATATCGACTTATAGGCTTATAATCACGGCGGAACATCTTTCCAATTAAGACGCCCAGGCCCTTCAATACTCCGAAATATTGAAAAGTTTACGATTTCTTGGGGGTGTTGTAAAACAAGAATGACAGCGCGGCGTTTAGAGAGTGACCACGGGGTTTCAGGGCGACAAGGCAAGTTTCACGTCAGCTGAATCCACTCCGATGAGGCGGAATTCGAACCTTTTTAACTGATACCACAAATCTAAATGTTATAGTTCAGTTCCTGATATTAGAGGGGCATCCTCACGGCATTTTAGACCTGTGCAATAACTAAATCTCGGCACTTTCTACAAGTAGGTTCTGGCATTTTTGAAGCTGGTATAATTTATTTATTCAATCAATCGGAACAATACAATTTACTCAGGTATGAATATGCTGCAGAATATATTTCTGTGGAATATAGGGGTAAGTTTTCATTTTAAAAACTATTAGATAAGATAAGATAAGATAAGATAAGATTTATTAAGCAAATACACCAGAACAAAGGCAGATTGCTTTGTAAAAACAAAATCAACATAAATAGAAACATAAAACAATACTAATTCCGAATGTCAAACGTAAATATTAAGGCGTATAGTGGTTGTAATATAATATTGTTAATGTCACTTCTTGGTGTCAGATTGACAAAACTTGTTCTCGTTATTTTAAGAATTGCTGGGTCATATTACAGATGAAGCCGCACAGCTGTGGCACATTGTTTCTCATCAGGAATACGAATCTCTCGGATGTGTCCATATCAACAAACTCTTGGTATTCACGTTCAAATTTGTTAAATGATCGTTCTCTGAGAGATGCATATTCACCGCATTCCATAACGAAGTGCCATTCTGTTTTCACTGCACCTGAGCCGCACACCGCGCATAAGCGTTCACTTACGGGGATGGGTGGTTGCACATGCCTCCCCTCTTCTATCATAAGTTTGCGGTTACTTTTGCGCAAACGAGTAAATATGTTTCTCGCCTCGGGGGATGTTGTATAAATCAAGTGAGGCTCCAGGTGATATTTGTTCTTAAACTCTCGATAAGTTCTCAGTTTATTTTTTCCATTTTTCCTGTTGTCGTCAAATGCAGCATTATAAAAATTATTTAAACGGGTCTCTTCCAGATTTTCTCTTATTGTTATGTATTTCACAGGCTGAAACGGGATTTTCTGTTCAGATTTATTTTCAGGATTATAATTGGCTATAAGCTACTGATATTTAACCAATATTGAGTCCGACATTGTGCAATTCTCGGATTCAGTGAAAGACAAGGAATAAGATTATTTCTAATATTTTTTATTTAAATATTTTCAGTCAAGGTCAAAGGTAAGTGGATAATCAATTTGTCTTACAATTTCTCACATTCTAAAATGAAAAGCCTTCCTTTTAAGTACATTACACACACAATAAGAGGATGGAAAAAATAACACTGAAGGAATAAAATCTAGAAGAAAAAAAAAATACCCAATAATTTAACCCTCGGCGCACACTTATGAAAAGTCGGATTTTTTTGGTGTAATACTGAAGAGTCGGGAATTTTTTCTTAGTTTTTTGATTTCATTTGCCCCAAAACATAGCTTATGATTCATCACTGAAACGACATCAATTGAGTTCGTTTCAGGGAGGAAGCATAAGCTATGTTTTAAGGCAAAAATACCCAATAATTTAACCCTCGGCGAACACTTCCGGAATTTTTTTCAAAGTTAAAAAATACCCAGTAATTTAACCCTTAATTTATATATCACATGCATGTACCAAAAGTTAATCAGAATCCTCTGTTGAAATTGCCTGCATCTCACACTCAGTCCCCGTGCTTTGTGCTTCCACGGGTCTGTGATATGATGAAACTTGACGTAAAAGTTCACGAGGAGTTATTTCCGGTCCTTTATATAGGTCCCAAATAAGGAATATTTGTTCTTGGTACTGCCGAAATGTTTGTCGTTGGTATCTCTGGAGTTTTTCTTCAGCCACAAGTTGACAGTGTGTTGTAACTAATTGTGATTCTTCATACAAAACGCTAATCAATTCATATAAGTTGACGTCATTGTGCCCAAGTTTATCACACATTCTTGCTTCCAGGTATTTTATGATTTTTAGGTAGTCCTCTTTGCTTCGCCTTGGCATAAGCACCATTATTAATGGGACCTGTTTCATGGTAGAACCTTGTTTAAAAATGCATGTATACTCCAAAGTTGGCTGAAGGTCCGTTGAACTGCTTTGAAAGTGGCATCCACATACCATGTTTTGGCTTTGGTCAGTATTGACAGAAGCAGAGTCGTGAACATCACAACATGACGGGCAGCCCCAACGTAAATATCTTCTTGAACAAAGTCATCAGGCAGCTGTTCGTCAATCCAATCAAATTGCAAGTTTTTAGGATGAATTGGTCATCGAGTTTGTCGCAGACGATTTGTAGCTCTAATCAAAGCTGGCATTGCAGGGAGGCACGATGCAGGTGCGTCTGTTGGCAGATGACTCTGGAGGGCCTCTTTAACAAGATTTGTTCCTGACGTATATGGCCTCTCTTTCCCAGCTTCCCGTATAAATGCTTTTATATTGGCAGCTGGTACTGCACAGTCTTTTGAGACACAAACGCGTGACTGTGGCCCTCTCTGAAATTCATTGCCACATTGCATGATGCTTGCTAGACAGTTTGTGTTTTTGTTTCGTATGTTACATCTCCATCGCTGTATACCCTTTTTGTTTGGTTTGCCATCTTTGCTATATGAGTGTCCACGACTGATTAAGACATTGGCACCACGCTTTGACCCACCAATAACAACGTTAAACTCCGGCTCGTCGACATCAGCAATGTCATTGTCAGGTTCAGGAATAGTGTGCTCTAAATCGGACTCCTCGTGGAATGAAGGCTCTGCAAAAGACCTTGCTACCTGTTCTCTTAGTTGGTTGATGTCAGGAGAACATGAGGGATGAAATGATGCTGGTGGTAGATCATTTGATGACGGTAGAGGCGAGTCGTAGAATGATGAGACTAGACATACCTGTGGTGGAGGTGGAGTATTTAGATGAACTGAAGGTGTTGGAGATAAATCTGACATTGGTACAGGTGATCCATAAAATGAAGGGACAAGTGCATACGGTGCCACAGGCGTTGATGACGAAGTTGAAGGCTCATGCGAGCCATGCTCCGTTGATTCTAATAGCCCATCATTTTGTTGGCACAACTGGCAGTCCCAGTTGATTTCAGTTTTACTTTTTTTGCAGTTCTGTATTCATCCTGAGTAATTCCCGTTTGACAGGCCCTGTGTTGCCAACGATCACACCCAGTACACAGTAGTGCCTGTTGCCTTGGCCTAACGTCTCTTGTGCATGATAAACAGGGATATGGTATTGACCTAACTGGGCGTAGTCTTGTTTTCATCTTGGAAGACATGTTCATATGACAGTGGTTGGACTTTGACTGACTGTAGAGTGATCGAAAGGAATGATTTCGCGCGCCGAAGGCGCGCAGGGACGGTGTGGGCAACAAACCCCTTTCGACCCTCAGTGACTAGATGATTAATTTTCACATGTCTAGGCGTGTCGAAGGAGGAACGGCTTCAGGTACTCGGCAGGTGTCACCGGTTGCGTCGTGATGGTCTCTTTGCTGATGTCGGTTGACTGTAGAGTGTTACAATTGAGGGGTATATATAACAGTATTTAGCATGAAAAAACAAACTTTGATGTCAAGTTCAAAAACTACTGACACCTTTGAGACACCTTTGGTCAGGCGGCTGTTTTTATAACTCAAGCCATTGCTCAACAAGCAAGTAAATCTTATTTATTATCAGTGACTCCTTTGATATTGTGATTACCGACTACACACACAAGCGACTATTTTTTCAAAATCTACAGTGTTTATTTTGCAATAAACCTTCAATTATTGAGCAGCATGCCACGATAAGCTCCCACGCTTGTATTTCCCAGGTTATAAAAACACGTTTGAAACAATCAGTGATTGGATGAAAAAATGCATTCCGTCCCACCCACCACATAACATCACCAAATGTCATCAAAAGAAAATAAATTCAGTGTACATTGTACATAAAGTCTAAAAATTGGAGAAAAAAATCTAAAATCACAATAAATATTAAACTGAGCGAAAATATTGCCGATTTAATGCGCTAACAATGAGAAGGGGGGGGGGGATAAAAAAAATATCAAACTAAAACAAAAATAATTTCTGAGCATCGAAATTACAAACAAAACGTTAAAAATAAAAGGCAAAATTTCAAAAACATTATGAGCCACTACTCTATGTTATCCGTCCCATGCCTTTTACGATTCGACGGAGCCATTGGACGGTTCGCCGGAACATTTTTTCTGGACGGTTCGGCGGTGTCGCCGAATCGCACTTCCGCCGAATCGTCCTGTATTCATAATTTTGATACAAACTTAGCCAACTGGATTTTGGCATCTATGTGCAGTGGGTACTGTCCAAGTTCAGCTCTCACTGCATGGTTCGATGAACGGTTTCACATGGCGATTTATCAATATGATTTCCGTGGCCCATAATTCACTGCCGTATAAGAGGATGGGTTTTATCAGGATGTTAAATAGTTTTAGGTAAACCGAAACAGGCGCGGAAGGCACTTTCTTTTAAAGTTGTTGTTCAGGCTGAAGAGGGCTTTTAAACCTTTCAGTTTGAGATCGTGTTGCACATTCTGTAGTTTATTGTTGGATGTAAACGAAAGTCCCAGATATGTGTACTGA
Organism: Pictodentalium vernedei; assembly: GCA_031216915.1. NCBI lineage: Eukaryota > Metazoa > Mollusca > Scaphopoda > Dentaliida > Dentaliidae > Pictodentalium > Pictodentalium vernedei. Next base: position 247,593,492 of record CM062291.1, read on the forward strand.
TGGGCGTGCATAAGCTCATTGTTCCCAATATGAAAACCATGGGGCTCCTTATTCTTTCGCGATTGAAAAATCATAACTTTAGTTTTGTTAACATTTATGCTAAGTGTGTTTTTAGTGCAGTAGGCATCCAAATTATCCAATGCTCTCTGTAGTCCCCGAGACGAGTTTGAGATGATCGCTAAATCGTCGGCAAATAGCAAGTGACTTAGATTCGTGGTATGTAAACGGACGGGATCACATTTTTCATCAAAGCTTAAGCCAATGTCGTCGATAAAGATTCTGAAGAGCGTTATTATTTTAATTTGTTCTCGGTTGTTCTCGGTTGTTCTTGGTAAGTAGTCCTACCCGTCGGGGTCTAGATGATTGATCTCAACATTGTTTGTTCGAAGGGGCTTAATTGTCTACTAATAGGTTTTTGGATCTAAAGATGATAATTTTTCGAGGTTTTCCCATATGCTCTTGAAGTGGATTTTGGACTTTTTCTTCGTTGCTCTTTTATACAATTTCTTGCAATGAAAAAACTTTTGCAACAGAGATCTATCCGGGGGGTTTTGCTGAAGAGTCTTAAGTCAATTTTGCATGGTGTATTTTAGATGTTTGCATTCATCATCAAACCATTTCCTTTTAGGTTTTTTCTTTTTAGGGCCACTCAAAATTTTCATGGATGCCAGGTTGTTTATGTCGGTCAGTATAACAGTCAAATCAGTTATTGCTTCTTCTTTACCAGAATCGTCATTAGTGTAATTTTTCATTATAAACTGCCGATTTTTAAACAGAATGTTTTGCCGCAAAAATGTCTCCAAAGCTCTCATTGGGCTATCTTTGGTCCATTTTAGGGCAGCCTATGTCGAAATGAAATGAAGTCAATAAACGATGGGATGTAGCAATCTCATATAATTGCTACTATAGATACCATAAATGTTATTTGTTTTCCTTCCCGTTATAATGAAAATGGTCAACTGCTTAAACCCATTATGAAAAGCTCTTCTAGAAAGGTCTTGATGTAGGTGTTTGATAATTTTTTTTATGATGATTTGCAGATATAGAAGGACAGAAAACAGTGAGCTGAGTTACCTTCGTTCTCAAATTAGGGGGAGAGGGAATCATTCAGAGGTATAAAATTGACACAAATTTGCATTTTCTTTCCAGGAAACGCAAACGTGACCAACGCTGGCATGTATGTAAGAAGTCCAGGTCAAAAGACTGAGTCTGCTAAGTAACCCAGAAAATTCATCACAGCTGAATGACATAGACGTGGGTATTAAGGGACGTTCTTTTGTTAAACTAGTCGGTCTCCCGGTTCATGGTAGACCTCGGCAGTCTCCAGCCAAGTCGACGTCTTTGGTGTTGCTCCGTATTGTGTCTGGGTAGCCTATAATAGGCCCATCAATCCCCCATTGAGGGGTAACAGACTCTATAACATGGCTCCAATAACCAGATTGGTAAAGCTTCTAATATCTGAATTTGCTACATTACATTTTCCTGCTATATCAAGATATACTGATTTATGCTCGGCGTGGGATACCATATCAATCCGTATTTTCCTCATATTTTGACATCCAAAACAAACGAAGTATAAAAGTGATTGTTTTGGTAGTAGACTGACCTTTTTTTACATCAGAATCACTGGGATATCAATTTCAGATCCAATAACGGCTTCCTATGGAGCCTGGTAGGTGACAGGTTTCACTTTTATTTTATTTCGTTTTAACGAAATAATATTTCAAAATAACAAAATAATATTTCAAAATAACAAAATAATATTTCAAAATAATGAAATACTATTTCGTTTTAACGAAATAATTATTTCATTTTAACGAAATATTATTTTAAAATAACGAAATAATATTTCGTTTTCACTAAAGAAATAATTATTCATTTTAATGAAATAATATTTCGTTTTAACAAAATAATTATTTCATTTTAACGAAATAATATTTCAAAATAATGAAATAATATTTCATTTTAACGAAATAGTATTTCGAAATAACGAAATATTATTTCGTTCTAATGAAATATTATTTCAAAATAACGAAATAATATTTCGTTTTCATGAAATAATATTCGAAATAAGGAAATATTTCATTTTAACAAAATAATTATTCGTTTTAATGAAATAATGTTTCGTTTTAACGAAATAATTGTTTTGTTTTAACAAAATAATATTTTGTTTTAACGAAATAAGTATGTGTAGCGGTAAGCAGGGCCAGATTACACTGCCTCACTACTTTTTTATTGCAAATTCTGCTTACTTAGCTAAGGAACACAGTTACGTATTCTAGCAAAATATGAATTTGACTCATTAAAATGAATGACTTCACTTTATTGTGGAATAAATTTAGTGGTGTTCACTTGAAACACTCTCCAATCAGTTAATGTTATGACCTCTCCGTTTTTTGCGCTGTATGTATTACCAGAGTTTTTGGGTGCTGTTCCGTATATCACAGCGTGGTTTATCATTGCAGAAAGAAAATGAAGTGGTGGAAAGTCCAAGGGTACCTCCCCTTACATAGCTTCTCGTCCCTTCCCTCGTAAAAAACAAATACTTCTAATTGCAGGCCCGACACCGATAGACTATAAATGGCCAATAAAAGTAGTAATGGAAAGCAGAGAATGATATTATAAGATGCATAGGTGTACAGGCCATGGTGACTGGGTGAGGGGGGGGGGGGGTGCGTGGGTGTGGCACATCCCATGAGACATACCATGTCAAAACAATTATATTACAGACTTTGGTTCCAAGTTTGATATTAGTATGGTGGAATTGCCGTTTTGAGCTCACCAAATGTTTTGCCTTGATCTCACCTCACCAAAAACTTAGTTTTTGTCGAGCAAATCACGTTCATCACGATCAAAATCCATCGACTTGTACAATGCGACACATGTGCATTCACATCGTCACTTTCTCCTGGTTTTTACAGTGGTGGACATAGACGAGTTGTCGTGTGTTCAACGTTCAATTTCGCTAATGATCAATGTGGTTCCAACTAAAATTTCGACGGAATTTTAACAACTCTAAAAAATTCCCTCTCTCAAAAATTCACTTTTTGGTGGGCTCGTAAAATCTGACATGACCGTTCTTGGGAAAACACTCACCTTTTCACAGAGGTAACACGGACCACCATTTTAGGTGAATTTTTTCGACAGAATACCACCAAAAAAAACGCCACCGGCATGGATGGAAGACTAGCGATCCAACATCGATTCCCGCAGAAAAAACAGAATCCGAATCGAACAGCAAATTTATCGGTAGGCCCAAATCAGCCATCGATGACATAGATAGGTTTTTGGCAAGGAGAGAGAGATAGCTCGTGGAGTCTAAAACACATGAGGTGAGCCCGCTCCCGTCCGCAATTATGTAGATATTACGAGTTGTGAGACGGATGATAAAAAATTGTTTTGACCAACAAAATAACAGAATTATCGATCAATCAGCAACGACTTCATTCTATTTTCACCATAAAATTTAATAACCGCTTTTTGTCATTGAAGAAAAAAAACTGAAAAAAAGTTGTAATTTTTTACATATATAATAAGAAGTAGAAAAAAAAAATTACTATTAATAATTATTATCAGAAAAAGTTTAACGATTCACAAATTTTTTTTTGAAAATCACAAAAAAATTTTTGACAAAAAATATTTTAATAATAAGTAGAAAAAAAAACAAAAAAAAATATTTTTACAATTAACAATTATTATCATTAAAATAAAAAATACACTCACAAAATTTAATAACCGTTTTTGTCATTAAAGAAAAAAACTGGAAAAAAGTTATTTTTTACATATATAATAAGAAGTAGAAAAAAAAATAAATATTTTTTACAATTAATAATTATTATCATAAAAAGTTTAACAATTCACAAAAAAAATTTTGGACAAAAAATATTTTAATAAGTAGAAAAAAAACAAAAAAAATATTTTTACAATTAACAATTATTTTCATTAAAAAAAAATACACTCACAAAATTTAATAACCGTTTTTGTCATTAAAGAAAAAAACTTGTTAAAAAAAAGTTGTTATTTTTACATAAAAAATAAGAAGAAGAAAAAAAAATAAAAAAATGATTTTTTATGATTAATAATTATTACCTACCTACCTAAACAATCTGTATTAAAATTGAAGAGAGTCGAGAGATTTTCAAAGTTCAGTAATAAAATTTATAGACTACAATCACACAATGCCATCGAATTGAAGGACGTGAAGATGACTGTATTGAGAGAGGAATATGACAAATATACATTGCCTTTGAAATTGAACGAGACCACCTTGGAATTAATACACAAATGTCAAGACGATCTATTAGCCATTCTCAAGGAAAAGATAAAAAACTTTCGATGCAGATGATCTGTCTCTAATCTATGGGAGTAATATATATCCAAACGTCTCTAAAGAAGTGGTCGATAAATTGAATCTGGTCATCAGAGAAGAATGAACGTTCGAGAGTGTAAAGGATAGCTCTTGGGAAAAGGATATCTTTAAAGTTAACATGGTCATAATGGACGCGAAAATATGATAAAAAAGAGAGAGTTAATTCATTATAGATAGATTTTAAATCACAATTCAAAAACCTTATTAAAGTATTTATCTTGAAGTAGTACTCGTTTTTTTCTGTTTTTTTTTCTATTTTTTGTGTAGATAGATTTTAAATCTCGACTTGAAAAGCTTATTAAAGTATTTATCATGAAGTAGTGCTAGTTTTTTCTGGTTTCTTTCTATTTTTTTTGTCATTAAAGAAAAAAAAACAAAACAAAAAAAATATATATATAATAAGAAGTTTAACAATTCACAAAAAACTTTTTGGAAAAATTAAGATAAATATTATATATTAAATAAAAAAAATGCCAAAAACAAAAAAATATGAGTTGAAAAAGTAGTGTAGAAATCTAGGAATTAACAATTATGACCATTACAAAACCAAAGAATGATTGATGGAAGCCACGTGCGAGGAGACTTGTGATCTATCATTGGTGAAATTACAAGCCAAAGTGCGTCAGTCGTTGAAATTAAAATGTGTCAAATACATGAAAAAAGATGAATGCATAAATCATTTGCTCGATGGAAAGGGAATGGCCGAAAGATCTGCGGTGGTGACAAAAACAACAAACTCATGAACAATTGCGTGTATGGGAAATCTATGGAAAACATTAGGAAGAGAACTAATGTTCAACTCATCACGTCTGAAGAGAAGTCTAGAAAATTAATCGCGAAACCCAGTTATCAACATAGAACATAGAAAGAACCAAAATCTAGTGGCTGTGCACATGCAAAAGACGCATCTGAGGTTCGATAAACCCTGTTATCTTGGAGCGATCATCTTAAACATTAGCAAGCAGTTGATGTATGAGTTTCACTACGATTACGTCAAAGTGAAATTCGACTCAAAAGCTAACCTATTGTTCACCAACACGGACAGTCTAGCTTACGAAATAGAGACCAGGGACATCTATGAGGACATAGTGTCAGACGTGAATGAATGGTTCAACACGAGTAATTATCCCGACGATCACCCGTCTAAGATTCCAAAGGGTGTTAATAAAAATGTGTTGGGTAAATATAAAGATGAGAGCAGTGGAAGACAAATCACTGAATTCGTGAGTTTGAGACCTAAATTATACGCTTATCTTATCGATGGTGAAGAGATTAAGAGATGTAAAGCCATTCAAGCGTGTGTGACGAATAAAAGCATCACTTTCGAAAAGTATAAAGACTGTCTTTTCGAAAATTTAATGGTGTATAAAAAGATGATTATGATTCAAAGCGAAATGCATGAGATGTATACCGAAGAAATCAATAAGATTGCATTGACGGCTGATGACGATAAGAGAATTATATGCGAGGATATAATACACACGTTCGCACTGGGACATTATTCTGTGATATTTCAACAAAATCAAGAGCATGATGAATGGAGTACGACTGAAGACATCGAAATGTCGTAAGTTTAAAAAAACTCGGGAGTTTATAAATTAAAAAAAAAGAATAGAAAAAAAAATAATAAATAAAAACAAAATAATAAAAAAAAAAACATATTATGAATAATAAGAAAATAAAACACATATCCACAGAAGGTGTCGTCTTACCCAATGAACCCTTATCTAACATTGATCTATCGAAAGTGGCAAAAGATTTAAAAATCAAACATTTTCGAGGTGTGTTTTCTAGAGATGCCTTACCAAGACAAAAAGACTATGATTCGGAATGTGGAATTTTAAATCTGGATGATATCAGAGGGGAGGGAATGCATTGAGTCACGTAGTTTCTGAATCAGAATAAAAATTACTATTTCGATAGCTACAGAATCTCACAGGAATAAGGAACTATTTAACATCAGTTATTTACAATACCGAATGACTGCAAGTGCTAGATCGAATGTTTTGCAGTCATCTATGCCTCTACGTTCTCAAGAGATGGTCAGAAGGAGATCACTTTCAAGATATTCTCAATGATTTACATTAAAGAAAATTTTTTTTTGATATATATATAGAGAGATATATAAATAAAAAAATTTTGGTTAATTAAAATAATACAAAAATATATAATTTTAAATAATAAAAGAAACAAAAAACAAAACAACCATGACAGTCGATGAATTTGGTCATGTTGACGATAATGAAGGTTCCTCTAGAAAGAAAAGAAGAACCACAGTCGAAATTGTTGGTGACATTGCCAACTTAGACGAACGCTTCGTTTGGAGATACAAACCTTGACAAGAACCTTTAAATTTAAACAATAAGAAAATCTACAAACTTCCCGAACTGATCGATCAGTTGGATGCCGCGACTAAAAAATATGTAGATAGAGGAGATGAAAATTTTCGGCAGATGATGAGAGATAATTGCGTGAATAAAGCCATGACGGATGATCTTGACTTGAAATCTAAATGAGTGGTGAATGTATCGGATCCTAGAGATTCGAGCGATGCCGGTTAAACAATAAGAAAATCTACAATCTTCCTGAACTGATCGATCAGTTGGATGCCGCAACTAAAAAATATGTCGATAGAGGAGATGAAAATTTTCGGCAGATGATGAGAGATAATTGTGTGAATAAAGCCATGACGGATTATCTTGACTTGAAATCTAAATGAGTGGTGAATGTAGCAGATCCTAGAGATTCGAGCGATGCCGCTACTAAAAGATATGCAGACGACTCTCACGCTAGATTCAGTAACATCTGAGAGATCGCTACGTTCCTAAAGTGATGCAGTCTGATTTGAATGCGAATTCTAACAAGATAATCAATGTGTCTGTTCCCACAAATCCCAACGATGTGGCAACTAAACAATACATAGACTTGGAACTGAGAAAGAATAACGTTGACAAGCTAGAAATGAAATCGGATCTGGATGCGGGATTCAATAAGATATTGAATCTATCCCAGATCACCGATGTGGACAAAGACTCAACAGCGGTCAACAAAGGCTATGTGGATTCTGCTCTACTGGATTCTCAATCCTATCTGGAATCTCAAGTCGATGAATTGTATCTGAACAAAAAATCTGGAGGAACCATGGAAGACGGTATCAACATGGCTGGTCACAATCTATTCGGTATCAATGATGACCCGGAATACGATTCCAGCACAGTCAGCAGAAAGTACTTGGACGAAAATACGGTCTGGAGAAAAGGTGATATCCTGGAAGGCAAACTAGACATGGTAGAGTACGCACTCATGAATCCACCAGATCCCACTCACATGACGGATGCCTGCAATCTGATCTCCGTCGTGGAAAGGATAAAATATGCCAGACAATTGATCACCATCTGGGCTGAGGACAACGGTGCGTTAGATGTGGAAAAAGCCAAATGGTCCTTTGGAAATGGAGGTAACAGACTGTTGCACAGTCTGATAGGATATCCCATGCATGTAGGAGGCGATATCATTCAAATGAGTCTGACTTCTATGGACTGGAGCGAAAAAGCAATTGTCAATCTCATGGTGAACGGCATGGAATGCAACAAGAAGTACAGAGTCAAAAAGATGAAGGAACAACACTCGAACACTAACGTCTTTGGTATGCCTCTCAAGGTGTAGATGGGGGATAGGATCAATTTCAAGACGGAAACCAATAATCCCCAAGCCGCCACTTCAGTGGTCTCTCTGTTGATCAAACTGGATCCTCTGAACAAACAGTGAGTGCAAAATTTCTTTTAAAATAATTACATTTTTGTGATGTAGGGAAAACAACTCCCCCAAAAAATATAATTGGATTTTAAGAGATTGAATATTCAATTTCTTAAAATCCAATTATATTTTTTTTTATTTATTACTTTTTATTTTGTTTTGGTTTGACATTCCGAACTTACATATATTGTTATTTGTTTTGGTTTAACATTCTTAAAACACTCGTCCATGTCTAAACCAAGATCCAACATAGCAATAATAAATTCTTCAAAAGCTGTTTCTCCTCTGTACGTTAACGTATCTAGTATTTTTTTTATTTGTTTTATTAGGGTTTAACGACACATTAACAGCCAGTGTCATATCATGTCGGTGTCAGTTTTATGGGTGGAGGAAGCAAGAGTACCCGGAGAGAACCACCGAGCAATGACGAGCAGCTGTACTGTCTCCAACATCGTAACTCTGAACTCTGCACTGCAGCACAGGCAGGGTTAGATTGGTTGAAGACATGCGTACCATCGCCATGCAGTACACCTTAGTACACAGCGTCATCGTGCCCCCATGTTGGCAATTGGGGTTAAGTGCCTTGCCCAAGGACACAACGTGGGAGCGCGAATCAGTCACTGAAATGGTTACCCATCCAGCTACTAACCGTGCTCGATGTTGCTTAACTTCGGTGATCTGACGAGAACCAGTTACCGCGACACCACCGTGCCCCCTAACGTATCTAGTAAATGCCTCACGCAATCTTTTGTGGTTGTTCCCAGTTTTTTAATTCATTCTACCATTTCCAAAGTCAATATTACAGGTGTTGTCATTTCAAAGCTATCTAATATATTTAATAAATTGCTCTCATCTATATTATCTACCAAATGCTTTCGATTTTGTCTCAAACATTCTCTATCCTGATTATTCATTTTTTTAGGATTTTTTTTATTATTTATTTTTTTTTATATTTTATCGGTATTTTTTGGGGGGTATTTTAATTTCTATTTTTATATATATTATATCATCGAACGATAGACATTTTTTGTCTGTTCGATTCAAATTCTAACTCTCTATCAGATAGGACTAGCGCAAAAGCTTCGGTTGCATCTTGATCTGAATTTCTAAGATGCTACTCTTGAGTCAATCGCTCTGTTTACTAACGTTGAATACGAACAGGGGATACATCGATTTGTATTCAGTGGGAGTGATGTTAGGATTACCCATCAATTCATCCAGTCGATGATATTTCTTTCTGAAATCTGTGGTGTCACCGTATAGTCTGCAGAAATTGTTCTTATTGAAAGAGGCATTGCAATCAATGGCCGGATATCTCGTGGCATTTAGAAATACCTGCATGTTTCTCAAGTTACAATGATCGAATAGGGAAGGATTTTTCTCTTGAGACCCACCCCTATCAGTTTGAAATGCAACTACGATGAATCGCGGTCTTTCTGAAGCAGATTTCACGGTCAATCTCCAATTGAAGTGATTGCTAGATGGTGGAATACTAGCCGTGTCACACTGTTTCATTCTAAATCCCACCGGTAATTTACTCTTCGATTCTATGATCTTGTAGAGACATACTTTCTCCACGACTGAAAGCAATATGTGCAGAACGAACCAAGATATCTTGTTCAGATGTATCTTACCCGCATCAGTCGCATGATGGCTTCATCATTTCCTTTTCGAATCAACGTCAGATTGTGTTTGAATCCATGGTGAATCTTACTGTAATCTTCCGTGAATCCAAATATGTGTTTCAGAGGTATCCTGAACGAAAACGTTCCTTTGGGTCTTGATGTCTTGACGACGTAGTCGAATCTGAGGGCGGCACCGGTATTGGCTACATTCATGTTGGCAATGGTGTCTTTCACCCACAATTGATTGAGTCCTTTAGATTTAAAAAAATCGTCCAGATACGTCAAGAGTCTGTACATCATGGTGGCTCGTCTGGGATGAAACATGGATTCTATCTCTTGTCCTGAGAGCATGTATTTTATATTACTGAACAGATGCACCATACCATTATTGGCTAGAGTGACCTTGTCACCATCGGCATTATTACTTCCATCTTCCTTGGTGAGATGCCTCTGTATCACTATGTAACTTTCGCTGGGGTGAACGAACAGATTTTGAGTTTCGATGTTGATTGTTATTTCACCGGCATTGTTTAGACTGGTTTCAGCCACTGGTTCATACTCGTGAACTTCATATTCTTGAATGCTTTCGTCTCTCAACATACCTTCGTTTATATCTAATATATTCGTCATGTTTGTTTTTTGTTGTCTGTGTGTGTTAATTCACTTTTTTATTATTAATTGTTTTTCTTTTAATTATTAATTTTATTTATTATTTTTTTCTCCTTTTAACTATATATATGCACAAAAAAAGTGAAGGGTTGGTTCTTCAAAATGTCATCTTCTGCAATTCTTGTTCGTAAAATGTTCCAATGATTTCTCTGCTGTCATCTTCATCATCCTCTAACGCTTCTATTTTGTAAGTCACTGGATCCATGTACAATATTCTAACGATCTTAAAGATTTCTTTGGTCCATCGAGGAGTGTAACCTTTTGCGAAGAGTGACTTATAAGAAGTGATTCTCACTCGATCGCCGACTGTAAATTTCAGTGATTTGGACTCCTTCTTGATCTTGATCCTTTCGGGATAGAGATTAACGAAGACACGTTTTTCATTTTGAGGATCGCTAGCTTCCACGGGAGTTATCTTGATCGATCTATGTTGCGTATTGTTGTATTCTTCAACCAGTTCGTCTAGAACGTCGGTATATTTCTTGGTCTTATTAGCCATGTGAAATACTTGTACATTTTTTCCTTCATGGTTCTATTCCAACATTCGATCACGTTAGCTTTCCCTTCATTTTCGATGGAATAGAGGTCGATCAATGGATGAACGTGACTGTTGTAAAATTCCTTCTCTTTGTCCACCCACACTTATCCGGTTTTGAAGAAGACGCTGCAAATATGCTCTTCAGAGCCTCGGCCACGCAAGCTCCCGATTTATTCTTCAGAGGTCTCATCCATCCATATTTTGAAAACACGTCGATGACCGTCAGTATGTATTTAATGCCCTTGTTCCATTTCGAATGCGATTTCATGTCACCCAAATCTGATCCAGACCCTTCAAGAATACCCCTCTCCTTCAAAATTTACACGTGACAGGCTTATGTATGTAGTTCGTTCGCCAATGCATTTGTTAATAATGTTTTCTGGGCATTTTTTTTTATGACCCCATCCAAATCGATGTTTGGTACCGATCACTTTACCAACCAATGAAAGTTCGAGTCTCTCTCTCCCAGTGGGATTTGGTATATTTTTTAACGTCGTCAACATGCTTTTATTGCAGATTCAGTTACGATTCTCACAGATCATGAGTGTAAGCATCCGAATCCACCCTATTGATGGGTTTGCTACAAGATTTAGGTGTCAGATCTCGATTCAATCTCTTATTTAATTTTGTGCCAAGTCCTGTGAATTGATGTCCTGGCAGATTATTAATCAATTTATTCATCAGACCGGCACCACATTTGACAAATTGCATTTTTGTCGAACCGCACATTTTACACGTTCCGCAAAGCATAGGACTTTTATTTTTTGTCAGTACTTTTTTAACGTTAACCGTATTGGTAACTCTTTTGCATTTGATGCAATACATTTTGGGTTTTTTGTTTTTTCGTATATATATATATTTTAATTTTTTTTTATTTTAATTTATATATAATTTTTCTTCTTCTTTTATATATACATTTTTTCAATCGATTGCTTCTGGAATCTTTTTGGGATCCAATAATTTATGAAACGATTGTCTCGCTTCTTCCCTACCTTTTTCCATGAGAGAATCCTTCAGTTCTTCCTTGAGAATCTGATGACTCTTGACTCTTATCTTCGCTTTCATGACTTCGTATTTTTGTTTTTCGTTCAATATGTCGATGAATTCACCATCTGAAATCCTACCGTCTTTCAATGCCATAGAGATCTTATCCAACATGGAACTGATCTTTGCATAGGCTAAAACGCTGATGTTTTCATGTTTCTTGGCCTTCACGGATAATTTCTTAGCGAGAAATTTTCCGATCATACTGACAAATCCTTCGGCAGTCAAAGCCAATCCTTCCATGGCCAACACGACTGGAAGAGCAATGATGGTGGTCGACAATAGATTGATTCTGGCAACGTTCAAACCCATAGAGACCGTGATGAGAGTCAAATCCACACCACTCACAAGTTTCTCTAATCTCGAATATTTCTTATTGAGCAAACAACAAGAATCTCTCTCTCGCATCAGGTACAATTGAATTCTATTGATTTGTTCAATTCAATACTTCTGTGCCTCGTCATCACTACTTTCTGGTGATAGAAAAGGAGCCGTGGGTTCCACCTTCTCTAACGATGGATAGATGTTTTTACTTCAAAGTTCCATTTTAATTTTATTTTTTTTTATATCTATTATTATATATTTTATGTATTTTATTTTTCACTCTTTATTATTTTAACAAAAAAATGTTTAGTGGTTTCTTCCCTTCAACAAGGAATCCATAAAAACGTGATTCCGATCGGAACATTCCACATCCGAACACTCCAAGTTCCTCTTGGTCAATTCTCTCGCCGCTCCTTCCAATATATTCAAAGTCTCATATCCTTCAAATTCGTCTCGATTGTCGAAGATTCTCAACATAACATCCTTAGGTAATTTATGTATCATGCACTCTCAAAGCAATCTATATTCCGGTTGAAAAAGACTCTTGCCAAAAACGAATAATCTGTCATAATCCAACCAGCCAGGTCGCAACAATAGATTCATCAAGAGATTGGTCTTTCCGCAATTCAATTTTCCCACTATCAGATCTCTTATGCTCTTGAGAAAGAACTCATTGTTGAACCTTTTTTTTATTATTTATAAATCACTTTAAACCTGATCCTTTCGTCATTTTAGCTAATTCTTGTATCGGTATGACATCATCATTGAAATCTCTCCAATTTTTTGGTTCGATTCTCGATCGTTTGGCAGGTTGTGGAGTTAACAATGTATTAATCAAAGCATCAGCACCTCTCTTACCGGCTTCCGAAGCTATTCTACTGCTCACTTCGGTCGCAGCTTTCTTACCTGCATCGATCGCCGTTTTCTTTCCGATTTTGAGAGCACTTGATGCAATCCATTTCGCAGCATCGAGTTTATGAGTTAAAATTGCATCATCAAATCCACGATGCCCGATCTGCCGTAGACGTAAGATCTAGCATATCCCCTGTTATTTATCACTACCATTTTTTTAATTATTATTATTATTATTATTTTTTTAATTTTATTATTATTTTTTTAATATATATATATATTCTTTTATTTACTTAATATTTTTTATTTTTTTCTTTTCTCTTACTATTTATTATTTCAAACGATTCATCAACTTTTGATAATTCTTCTTAGTCAAAACCTTCTGCCTCAACAATTCGCTGCACACGCTCACTATCTCGTTCTCCAGTCTGGTGTTACCAGCCTCTCTGCTTGCCATCAACAAACTCAAACTCCCCAACAACGCATCGGGATCGCGTGGAAGAAATATCGTATCGGTCATTCCCTTTCCAGTCGTTGATTTCACAAAATACTTGTTTGCCTTCCATATGGGTTCCACCACGTTCTTCCACTTGTAACCACTCTAATCCTTAGGTCTCGTCTCTTTGGGATCGTTGTTCTTCTTCATGGCGTGAGTCTGAACCAGAATATCTCCACAATTTTTGTAGTCCTCCTCAGTGTAATCATCAGATCTCTGATGAGAGAGCAGAGTATACAATCCGCAAGTCATTTTGTACCTATTGGGACCGACGATCAAATAACGACCTTCAAGTGATGATACTTCCGTGTCACCCACAAAAATTTTATTGCCATCATCACGAAATCCGTACATCGAATCTTTCACGATTCCACTACCATCGTCAAATCTTCCAAAAATGCTCAAAGCGTCTCTACTATCAGCGGTACTTGAATCAGTCTCTATTCCCATCGGGGTAGCGTATGTAGCGTCGCTATAGACGCTACTCCGATGAGAATCGGTCTTGATTCCCGTCAGAATGAAATCGGAGAAAGTTCTTGGTGCTAAAGTACCGGGAATCGAAGCGGTCATCCTCTGAGAACCTTTTTTATGGGTCTCAATTCCTCCACGATCTCTTTCCTAGCTTGTTCCTGAACCTCGGTCACGGGTCTGAACAACTTGGTCGCTTTTCGTCTCAGTCCCATCTCTCCCAATCGTCTGGCCCTATCCTGCACTTGAATATTCTCCTTACTTCGTATTAATTCGCAAACCTGCTCGTCCCTTTGCTTCGAATCTCCGATGTGTAGAAACATTGTTTTTATTTATTATTATTTTTTTCTTTCTTTTTTTTAATACAATAATAGTTATTTTTTGTATTCTTATTTATTTTTTTCAATTTTGTTTTATATATATCTTTTGTATTCTTATTTTTTTAATGTTGTTTATATATATATTTAAAAAAAACAATTTTTTATCATCCGTCTCACAACTCGTAATATCTACATAATCGTGGACCGGAGCAGGCCCACCTCACGCATTTTAGATTCTGCGAGCTATCTCTCTCTCCTTGCCAAAAACCTCTCTACGTCATCGATGGCAGATTCGGGCCCACCGATAAATTCGCCGCTCGATTCGGACTCCATTTTTTCCACGGGAATCGACGTTGGTTCACTAGTCTTCCATCCGTGCCGGTGGTGTTTTTTTGCGGTATTCTGTCGAAAAATTTACCTAAAATGGCGGTCCGTGTTACCTCTGCAAAAAGGTGAGTGTTTTCCCGAGAACGGTCGTGTCAGATTTTACGAGCCCACCAAAAAGTAAATTTTTAAGAGAGGGAATTTTTTAGAGTTGTTAAAATTCCGTCTAAATTTTAGTCGGATCCACGTTGATCGTTAGAGAAATTGAACGTTGAACACACGACAACTCGTCTACGTCCACCACTGTAAAAAACAGGAGAAAGTGACGATGTAAACGCACACGACTCGCATCATACAAGTCGATGGATTTCGATCGTGATGAACGCGATTTGCTCGAAAAAAACTAAGTTTTTGGTGAGATGCGATCGAGGCAAAAATTTGGTGGGCTCGAAACGGCCATTCCACCCTACTGATATTATAGGGCGGTACCCCTTATATGAAGACAATAGACTGGGTGTTTGAAACTGCAGGAAGATCAATGAAGCCTGGCTCAAAATATTATGAAAACTGCCTGAAAAAAATTGATTTTCCCCGACATCGCAGCCCCCACCCCCGGGCATGACCGTACACCTATGTATCTTATAATGTCGTTTTGTGTTTTCCATTTCTAGTTTTGTCGGTCATTTATAGTCTTTCGGTATCGGGCATGCAATCAGAATGATTTTAGGAAGTGGGGGATGACAAGTCATGTAGGGCGGTGGGGGGGGGGGGGGGGGGGGGGCACCCATGGACATTCTGCCACTTCGTTTTTTTCTGTACTGATAAACCACTCTATGTTACTAGCTCAGTATGCAGAATTTGCAATCAAAATCTAACGATCTCAAGTTGTGCCTAGTGAATGCTCGTTCGATAGTGAACAAAACTGCAAGCTTACTCGACACAATCGACGCTAACAGTATTTCAATATTCATGATAACTGAAACATGGTTAAATCCAGACGACGCATTGACTGTCGGTGAGATCATTGCCAACGGCAAGATTCTTACACACAACCCCAGGAAGTCACAGCGAGGTGGAGGTGTGGGTGTAATCTGTGATAATACTGTGAAGGTTACGCGAAAGGCATCTCAGACTTGGGTTACATTCGAGTGCATTGACACCATTGTAACAATCGACTCACACTTAGTCCGCCTCATTGTCATTTATTGACCCCCACAGAGCTCCAAAAACAAATTCACTGTCAACCAGTTCATTAGCGAATTCCAAGACTTCCAGGAAAATTTATCATTGGAGGTGATTTTAATTTCCATATGGAGAAGAAAATTTCCAGTGATTCTTCTAAACTACGTGACCTTATAAATTCAGTGGATTTACGTCAACATGTTCGTTGCAATACCCATAAATGGAGACACATTTGATATGCTGATCACCAGAGAATCCGATAATGATCTTGTTAAAAATGTATTAATTGTTGATCCTGCAATCTCTGACCATTTTCTGATTATCTTCGATTTGGCACTTCCTCGTCCCTCCCCTGTCCGGAAGAAAGTCACATACCGGAAGTGCCGAAGTATTGACCTTGCTAAGTTTGCGCATGTTATTGCTTCGTCTCCCGTCGCTAAAATCAACGAGATGCAAACTGGCTCACTTCAAGAAGTTATTGACAAGTTTGCGCCTAAGCAAACACGCACTTTTAGCGTACGCCTTTGCTCACGGTGGTTCAGTGATGAGATTAGGGGCGCAAAAGATTTACGACGCAAACTAGAGCTTCAGTGGCGACAAACGAAACTGTGTGTTCACAGAGAGATGTTTGTCAACCAGCGAAATGTTGTTAACAAACTGGTCGAATCCGCGAAACAGAAATACTTTTCGGACTTATTGTCAGCTAATGTTAATTCCCCTAATGCGCTGTCTGTCGTTCTTGAGAAGCTGCTGTATCGTCAAAAGACAACCGAACTCCCAGAGCATCCAAAGACCCTGCGAATAGATTTTCTTCTTTCTTTTCGGAAAAAATGAGACTATCAGAGCTTCGCTTGATACAGCTCACAATCTGATCTTCGACAGATGGCCGACATGCCATGCACCTGTGTTAAAGCTGTAGCACAGTTGTCCCAATTCAAATCTTTGGATACAACAGATATCCAGGGGTTAATATCCAAGGCACCGTCTAAGCAATGCATGCTAGATATCATTCGAACTTGGTTGTTAAAAGCATCTCCTTCGGAGTTAACTACACCGATCTTGAAGCTGGTCAATGCCTCCCTCCAATCTGGCGTCTTTCCGACAAGCATGAAACACGCTTTAGTAAAACCTCTTCTCAAAAAGCCAACCTTGATCCAGAGGTTCTCAAAAACTACCGACCGGTCTCTAATCTTCCATTCCTATCAAAGAGTATTGAGATTATTGAGCGTACGGTGGCTTCTCAGCTGAATTCTCATTTGGCGGCCCACGGCCTAGCCGAAGTTAACCAATCTGCATACAGATCTAATTGCAGTACAGAAACGGCGCTTCTAAGGGTCCAAAATGATATCCTCCTATCCACGGATAGGCACAACCTAACAAGTCTTGTTTTGTTGGATTTAAGCGCCGCTTTTGACACCATAGACCATAAAATACTTTTTGAAAGACTGGCAGTGAGAAGAGGCCTTACTGACCGAGCACTTAATTGGTTTTCGTCGTACCTTAATGGTCGCACACAGTGTCCTTATTGACAGTGAGTCGTCAGACAAGGTCACACTACGTTTTGACGTCCCTCAAGGATCGGTGTTGGGTCCCCTACTGTACACTGTCTACGTCTTACCTCTCGGTGACATTATCCGAAGCCATGGCCTTGATTTTCATTTTTACGCAGATGACACAAAGCTGTATATTAGTTTTACTCACGCGATTGAGCCCGAAGCATGCAGTAAGATTGAACTTTGTATTTCAGACATCAAAGCATGGATGACTAAAAACTTTCTTAAATTAAACGATGACAAGACAGAAGAAATATATATAGGTCTACATCATCAACTTTCAAAAATATCCAAACTGTCCCTAAATATTGGAGGTTCTGCAATAAAACCCAGTAGCTGTGTCCGGAACTTAGGTTATTTCATTGATGAAAATTGGCCGCTGATGAACATATCAAACATGCTTCTCGCAGTGCATTTTTTCATCTTAGAAATATTAGCAAAATTCGACCCGTCATTGATACACGGACGTCGCAACAGCTTGCCCACTCCTTTGTTACCAGTCGCCTTGACTATTGCAACTCTCTTCTGATTGGCTCTAAAGCATCTATTCTTGAAAAGCTACAACACATCCAAAACTGTGCTGCGCGGATCATAACCCGAACTCAGAAGTACTGCCATATAACACCAGTACTCTCAGAGTTACACTGGCTACCTGTTGAGCAAAGAATTCAATTTAAAATTGCCCTTTTGGTGTTCAAGTGTATCTCGGGATCTGCACCATCCTACCTGTCCGATCTGCTTACCATCCACAAACCACCAAGGTCTCTTAGGTCATCAGGTCAACTCATTCTGGTTCAGCCCATATCTAAATTTACTAGTGCTGGTGATAGGGCCTTTGCGGTTGCTGGCCCAAGGCTTTGGAATTCTCTTTTAATCGACATAAAAATTAGTAAATCACTTGAATCATTCAAGTCTGGTACTAAAACCTACCTTTTTCATAAGGCATTTCCTTCAGTGGTCTTTTAATTTTGGTCATAAACTGACATTACCAGTTGTGTGAGTGTGACTGAGTCAGTGAGGATTGCCTCGTTACTCGTCAAGTCGCACTCACATACTTGTTTTGGTAAAGTTGTAATTTGTTTTTTATTTTGTTTCAATTCAGTACCATTTTCTTTTAGGTTCTGTCGCTTTTATCGCCACGATATAGCCTTGGTTTCTGATGTGGCGTTGGGCACCAATAATTGATAATAGTGATCCGTGTATCAAAGTATCTGTGAGAGAATGCACGTGTATGTGTGTATATGTATGAATGCAATTATTGTACAGCCATTGAGCACCGTGTGTGGATTCTAGGCTTTAAAGTTATTATTATTATTATTATTATTATTATTATTATTATTATTATTATTATTATTATTAAAAAGTTGCGAGGCGGTGTAATCTGACCTGCTCACCGCTACAGATACTTATAGTTATTTCGTTAAAACGAAATAAACGAAATAAATCGTTTTTTCTAAATATTTCATTAAAACGAAATATTATTTCGTTATTTCCAAATAATATTTCGTTATTTCCAAATAATATTTCGTTAAAACGAAATAATTATTTCGTTAAAACGAAATAAAATTTCGTTATTTGGAAATATTATTTCGTTAATTCGAAATATTATTTCGTTAAAACGAAATGAAATAAGAGTGAAACCTATCACCTACCGGGCTCCATAGCTTTCTGTATTACTGTGTATTGCTAGAACCTGCATGTAGAATGCGCCAAGACTTGGTTATTGTATAGATCTAAAATGTCATGTGGATGCCCTGTGGATGCCCCTCTAATATCAGGAACTGGACTATAACATTTAGATTTGTGGTATTGGTTAAAAAGGTTCGCGTTCCACCTTACCAGCTGATGTGAAACTTCCTTTGTCGCCCTGAAACCCCGTTGTCACTCTCTGTCATTCTTGTTTTACAACATCCCCAACAAAGCGTACAATTTTCAATATTTCGGACCAATGAAGGCATATAACCGGGGCGTCTCCATTAGAAAGATGTTCCTCCGTGATTATAAGCCTATAAGTCGTTATGAAAACCCCCGAATTTTTTTATAAGGCCGCTGGTACTGGAGCAAAGCCAAAAATTCAGCGGCCCCATTTTGTGCAGCCTATTTTCTCCATTTAATGGACAATAACAGTTACTGTTCGCTAACAGGACTTCGAGGGGATAATTAAACTACTGGATGAAGGTGAATGTATTGGTACCTACCTTCCACATATCTTCTATTTCGATAAAAATGCCAAGATCTTGATTAGCGGTTATCGATTTTTCACAATTTTTCTCTGAGAATCTCATAGTATTCTCTGAGAATCCCATATTCCATATTTACACTGAGAATCCGATTTTCGACTGAGCAGTGTGAGGTTGGAGAGTTCATACTTGTTCGCCGCTTTTCGGTGGCTCACTTCGGGTACTTCGTCTTCCTCCATCCATAAGTTTATCGACACGATATGTCCGTGGCCGTCGAAATATAGAATAAATAGGTACTAAGGCCGGAAATCAGATTTAAACCACGAGTAGGATAAGGGTTTTAACCACGCTCTTGATAAATAATCAACTTTGTCACTTAAAATGGAGAAAAAATGATATTTTCGATTAGCAGACGAGCGAACACATGGGTTTGTTTTGTTCACATCTGCGCCGGTGGGCAGTACATTCACGTGAATGCTTGATTGACAGTCAGACACGTCGTCAACATTGATTGAATTTACCTTGCCTTTTCAGTCAAATTATTATTAACAATTCTTCAATTTTATTTTAAATATTTAATTGTAGGGTTTTTAAACTTAATAAGTCATTGCACGCAGGATATAGTACCGCAAAACGTCGTATGTTTGAAGAAACATCGCGAAGTGTGAATGTATCAATGACGGAAAATTGTGGGTCATGTCAAAGGTCAACAACCAAACCACATCGCGCACCCCTTCATTGGAACGAGCTCGTCACGCTCGTTCCAATGAGGGATCACATGAAAAAGTTTTGTTGAAATTTAAAAAAAAAGAATTTTTAAATAATTAAAATAATAGTTTTTAATATTGTGTGTGTTGGGTAAAGTGTTAAACCTTTAACCCAGGATAAAACCTGACACATGTAACATTTAAGCTAAAATTTAACATACGGGCTTTTCACAGGTAGTAAAATAGGTGAGCAGGGCAAAAAATATTTTTAACACCCAATAAACAAACAACCCATAGACCCGAAAAGGGTAAAGAAGAGAGAAAATGAACTGCGGGAATGATTAAGCAAAAACTGAATGGGGGCAGCTTGTAATTGTATCAGATAAGGTTCTCGGGCGCTGCGCATAAATCCGCCAGAGGACGTGACAACCGTTAGGTATTCCCAGTTCCTTATTCGACATTCGTTATCAACCGAAAATCGGTTGATAACGAATGTCGAATAAGGAACTGGGAATAAGTAACGGTTGTCACGTCCATAGTCCGTCATGATAAGAATCAATTCCGGTCCATTGAGTCTCCAGCAGACGCCGAACTATGCCCTACAGCGTACCGAGTCTCTGTCACAACATTTTGTATTAATAGACCCCAAGTAAAAACACAAGTTCAACACAGAATGTGAAGTCCAGCTACCCATAGTAAATAGCATTAATAAAACAGCGTGGCAGTTTGCCTTGTCAGACGATCTCTGTTAAACTGTCACATGTAATAGTTGGGTGACATGCCAGCCGGACCAGCTCTCGAGATTAATCCATTGCAACTGAAATGTCGTAATAAATGTGTCATCACATTCTGCTGCAACGGTTTTACCTTGGCATGGCCGACCGTAGTGTCAAATTTCGGTTGTTGTAAAGCCCTTGCCCGAAGAACTCCCCAATAAGTATGTTCATGTGAACATAGGTCTTGCATGTTATGTTTGGAAAAGCACGTGCCGACCTATCCCGCACCAGTATCTGAATACAGGTTTCAATCTAGGTGCTTTTTGGAGACAATCTGAGGCTTGAAAGAATGTCAAAAATGGTCTGTAATTTGACGCCCCATTCAGATTGTGCTGACAACCCCCCTCCCCTCCCCCGACACGCAACTGTCTGACTATGGTTATGAACTTGGCTGTAGGATTAAGGTATTACTGATCTGTGTACATGGATTTCATATTCATTGTTAACCCTTTACCCAACGTAATTCAACCTGATTTAACACTGAAAATTCCAAGACATTTTTTCGCCAGAGTGACATTGGCCGATGGCACTCTGCCGAAAAAAGTCTGTGGGAATTTTCAGTGTTAAATCAGTTCGCCATAGCACACGAACCTGGATGTACTCTGGCGAATAAATGTCTATGGGATTTTTCAGTGTTAACCCTTTACCCAACGTAACGACCAAAACCGGCCAGCGCTATTCTCAAAAATCGACAATTAATTTTCATTATATTTTCATTTTTTGTCTCAAAAACATAGGTTATGACCCCTCGTTGGAACGAGCTCGTCGAGCTCGTTCCAACGAGGGGTCTTAACCTATGTTTTTGAGGCAAAAAATGAAAAAAAAAAGTTATTCAAGAAATTTTTTGGCAAGTGTCGTCTGCTTTTCATGTTAGGTAAAGGGTTAAATTAGTTCGCCCAATGGCCCTCCCTAACTACTGTCAGCGCTATTAAAACAATTCACCGTTCAATTTTCATTATTTTTTTCATTTTTTGTCTCAAAAACATAACTTATGACCCCTCATTGGAACAGGCTCTTTGAGCTCGTTCCAATAAGGGGTCATAAGCTATGTTTTTGACGTAAAAAACAAAAAAACAAAAATAGTTATTCAATAATCTTGTTTGCAAGATTACTTTTCATATTAGGTAAAAGGTTAACCACACTAAAAATTCCAGACTCAAAAAATTTGCACACTGCGTTGAAAGGGTCAATAGACGTGCTTATCTGATAGACACCATGCTATTTTTGTGACATAAAGCATTTCATCTTTTGAAACACAATGACAAGACAATCGCGAATACTTTTAACTACTTCACGCGAATCAATAGCGGGAACCAAACCGGCACAATAAAGTACCACAGCATTTGATCGTGTTGATAGCGCATCAGTACATGACTTGGAACGTCTGAGAGAACCGGAAGGGTTTTACTGCAGCGAAGCCGATGCTAAACTCTAAAAATGATTTTTGGACTGGTGGCACTTTGGATCCAAATAAACTGCGTTTGTAAGTATATAAAGATATGTCTGTAGCAGATTGAGTTATTTTCAATTCATGTTTTGTTATTTATTTATTTATTTATTTATTTATTTATTTATTTATTTATTTATTTATTTATATTATGAGGCTTAATGCCACTTTTGATAGCAAGGATCAACTCGTGTCTGATATTTTTACGGGCGGTAGAAGCCGGAGTATCCGGCGTTAACCATCGAACTGCGGCGAGCAACAGTCGAGCTCCCCACCGTACCAACTCCGTACAAGCACACTCTAAAAAAACAGGTTTTCCAGAGTACCAAATTCGGTACACAGCTTGTAACCGTAGGAGTACCATTTTAAAGGTACTATAGAATACCAAACGACATTTGGTATTTCAGAATACCAAATGTATTGGTTCTCCACGGTACCAAGAACGGTACTTTTAGAAACCAAAATATTTTTGGTACTCCAGAAGACCAAAAAATACTGGTTGCCAGAATACCAAATATACTGGTTGGGTTCTTGGGTCTTCCAGAATACCAAATATAAAGATTCCCTTAAGTATCAATGCTAAAACTGAGGAACTCCAAGACATCAAGTTAATGTGTTTTTGGAAAAACAAAATAGAAATCTCTGCTCAGCTGAAAATGAAGCTTCTTCTTAGGGAAAGTAATCCGCACAGAATTGAATAAGAAGCAACTGAGCCAACCCATCTTCATCTGATGAGTATGCATGGATGCCAGTATGCATGGGTGAGTATACATGAATGCCTCTGATCTTTACTTGGTCAGTCATTGTCCCGATCAGTTCTGAATATGTCTTACAGACCCTTCTTGCTAATCTTTAAAAACACGTATCAATTCTTCCAACCCGATCCTTTGGAACCAGTCGGGGACCATATCTTTTGACCATGCTTCTACTGTGGCAGACGATGATTTTGAAATGAAGCTCGAATCAGGGACAGCAGCTATCACCCGTAAGCGTTTGAACCCCAGAGCCGTTTTTTCCGGCCCAGTAACACGATAGCTCATAATTTCAGTAAGTGGGTTGACTTTTGAGTGAAGATGTGGTGTAGACCAATTAATATTTCAACATGCAGTCCCAATGCTGCACGTTGAAAATATTAATTGGTCTACCCCTTCCCCCACCCCCAAATAAAGAATATGGACTCTTCCAGCTGCTGCCATTGAACTGATATGGAAGATACCACTAGGGTTCAAAGGGTTAATGATAAACTGGGACTTTGATACTCAGCACGCAAATTAGGAGTGGAGGCTATTAAAAATCAACGTTATAAATACTCCAGGAGCCCAGGGTGTTCCAGAATACCTATGGAGAACCTAGATTTTTCTGAGCGCAGCATTGGTTGAAGGCAAGTGTACAATCGACGTGCAATACGCTTAGTACACTGCACCATCACGTGGGCAATCGGATTAAGTGCTTTGCCAAAGGACACAGCGCAGTTACCGCCGGTCAGGTTCGAATTGTGGACCTTTCGTTTTGAAGTCCAATGCAGTAACCACAGACCCACCGGGCTCCCCATATGCTTTATTATCTTCGAAGATAACCGTTAAACTAGAAAGACAACCCCACTCCACCAACATGGGCATTGTGAAGATGAATAGCTGAGAGGGGATAAATCGGATTTTTCCCTGCTGCAGCGGCTCCAGGTCTGCCTTATTAATAGGTCTATTTCAACTACATCATGAAGGCATGCCTTCGTTGAAGGCACGCCTTGATAAAATTGTTATAATTGGCCTTTTGAAAGGCAAGAATGATACATCAGCAAAAACGCACTCTGATTCAAACAAACATTTCAGCACATTCCTTTGCACATTTCTTTCATTAATTGTTTGTTTGAGTATTAGCCAGGCAAGTTTCAAACTACTATTCGGCCATATACTAACATATTTATTTTACCTAGGCCGTTTCGGACCCAGCATATAATTTTGACATTTATTTTTCGTCCTCAAGCCTCCCAATGATACAGTAGTACTTAACCTCATGTGCGAGGAAATGGCAGTGAGTACAATAGAAAACCTCCTGTTTACTAAAATAGTACCATGATAATATTGATGCACGATGTATTGTTTGAATATACAGGGACGTAACTATATTTATAAGGAGGGCGGAGATAGGGGTGTGTAGCACCCCCATATATTTTTCCAATCGGGACATTTTCTTCTGATTAACTCTTTGAATCCGAGAGACCGCTTTTCCGGCCCAAGAACATGATATGTCATCATTTCATTAAGTATGCTGGCTGCTAAGTGAATGTGTGGGGTAGACCAATCAATAGTTGCAAGGCTGCACGTTGAAAATATTAATTAGTCTACACCTACATAATGAATATGGACTGTTCCAATTGCTGCCATGGAACTGTCATGGAAGATACCACCAGTGTTCAAAGGGTCAGCAATCTTAGATGTCGATTCACTCTTACTAGTAATCATGTACCTTTATATTCTTACGAGACTAGATTCTCTACTTGGGCTATTGTCCCAAACCCAGCTCGACCATACAAATGGAGGTCTGCGTACACCACTCGGGCTGTTAGGAGCCTGGCCAGCCAATTTAGTCCCGACTTCTACGTGTATGTATATATCCACAAATAAATTCCTAAAAACTCTTAAGTTTTTTACTCACGTTACCTGAGTTTTATAACTACATTCGTGACTATTAAAACCATATCAAGACATTGCTTCGACGAAGACTTACATGCCTTGATGATGAAAATGAAATATGCTATCAGCATTCGGGACTCGAGCTTTTACAGCCAGGACAAATCATGTATGTAACCGCCCCCACCCTCAACACATATGTCATCATTCCGACGCCTCTGTCAATATACCCGAGTATTTTAGGGCAACACCATAGTGCACCAGGCAACTTTTCTACGACTAACACGTAGAATCCCCCATCTTCCGACGGAGTTCAGCGGCCATGGAAGCCTCAGTGAATTGAGTTAGAGTCTCTTTAAACACAATTCCCGAATCCATCCATGAGTGTGAATGGTTTTGGAGCAAACCACTGCCTGGCAATGCTGCTACTCACACCCAATAAATCTGCCAAATTCGCCTTCCACCATAAATTGTCATTTTGTTGCATTTCTGTCCGACGAAACATAGGTAATGGCCCTTATTCGGGAGAAGCATGTAGAGTCTGTGACAATGAGGGTTCAAAAACTGGGAGCTGGGGAAAATTAGTTTTCGGGCATTTGGGGAAATATTTGGACTGTTGATTCGTAATCGTGTTATGTAAAGGTTTAACGAATTGTTAAAAGACCAGTCAAGGAGTGTTGGTGGGATAGAGTCTATTATATATCAATTCTGACTCGCCAGAAAACAAGAGTCCCAACTTTTCCCAAACCACATGATACCAGAGGCGGACTGGCCATATGGTCCAGCGGGAAAATTCCTGGTGGGCCCTCTATTGGATTCACCCCGAGCCCACCAAAATTGATGCAGCCCAACACCTGTTGGTGCCTGAAATGTCGTGAAAACGCCCAACATGCGAAATGGATCTGATTGCATAGAATTCCGGAATATTGAAATGTTCTCTATGTGGCCTGCCAATGGCAGTCCACATAGAGAACATTTCGATATACCAACAGTCTTCTATGCCACTGATAGCCTAGATGCAAGGAAACAAAAAAAAAATTAATTTGAAAACTCAAACTTTTCTCCCATTCTGCCGAACTATGGTCGGACCGATGGGTCCGCGTACCCCCTACCCCATGTTCATACCATTATTGGCGAATGAGTGATAAAGATGATTAAAAAATGCCATCAAAATGTCCTCTGTGTGAACTGCCATTTATCAGCGTTCCTTCAGTTCGAAAAATCAAAATTATCTGGGTTCTGAGACCGGGGTCCGTCTTAGTTCATTTCCCTGTAACTTTTCTTAGCCCAGTCCGCCTCTGTATGATACCTGTCTCAAATGAGGCTCACGCTGATTCTTTTGATTTGCGCCGATTTTCGAGAAGACAATTTTGCAAATGCGAAATGAAAACTCGAATGTCTGCGTTGAACACTCTGGACAAACATTCCACAATTCCTTATTTTTGATATTTCAGGTGTCGTGTTCAATATTCAAATGTCCACTGTCACATAACACACAAATGATTACAAGGGTCAATGGATATGGCATGTCATATTCCGTCTAATCGACGAGACGGGAGCCCATACTATAAAACTTTTATAATTTAATTTTCTAGAATTGTATTTTCTACGTATTAATGTAACTAAATGTTTAAAAGATATTGCAAGTTTCCAACTGGCAAATTGCCACATCTTTGAAAATGCTAATGGTTCATTTCAACCCATTTAAAGTCATAACTAGAAAGTACAATTCTAGAAAATACAATTGTAAAAGTTTTATAGTATTGGCCCCAGATCAGGAATACACGAAGACCCAAATCAGTTAGCTTTTGTAATAATTTGTATTTATCATATCGGTTTATCTGTCACTGATATGGTGTGTTTTTTGGCTATCAGAGTAAATCTCCCTCCCCAACTTTTAGTCGGCTATCAAAGTAAACCTCCCTCCCCAACTTTTAGCGACGCTGCTGTTGCATATGAACAAATGGGCAAGTTACATCAACAAAATCTAACAACTGAAAGATGTGTGTGTGGAGGAGTTTGAGGGTGTGTTGCAGCGTAGTGGGCGTTAGAAGCCGTGGCTCAATGTTCGTCTAGTAGTTTTGTAACACAGCTCTGACTCTTGCAACAATGTCTTTGAGTTTGAATGGTTGGTTCTTTTGAGGTGGCCTTTGATATCCGTGTTCTATCTATGACTTCGGAATAAAAGATACCTTGGACAAGCAGTTTCTCCTTCGGATTACCAATACTTTTGTTCAACTGTAAATTATTTTAAGAATTCACTAATTCCTAACATCAAAGTACTTCAGCATCAAACAAAATACTTCTAAAACCAATACTTGTATTAAACTGTAAAGTCTTTTAGGAATTCACTAATTCCTAACATCAACGTAATTTAGCATCAAAACATTTCTATCACCAATACTGGAGCGACGATAGCTTCCATTAGAGCAGTATTATGATCTGTTCTGCCAAAAATGTCAGAAAGACGTGTGTCGGACTGGTAACGTTGACAGGAGAGTCTGTTCTGGGGTTCTGCTGGTAGGTACATACAGAGTGGGACGTGTCTGGCCGTGTTCAGAATTGCGAATTCATGCTGATCAAGCATCACGAGATTTCGACCAAGGCAGACATCAGAATCAGGTGACATGGGGCACCCATCGGCAAAGAGGTTGAATCCACCAGTCCTTTCCCTTACTCTTATACGAATCTCCAAGCTTCAAAAGATGTCGACGTGGAGGATGTTCTCTGTTTTATGAGCATGTGATAGTCCAGTCAAAACCAGCTAATGCCGGTTGAAACTGCCTAAACATCACGCGACTGCTCAAGTTCTGCAAATCAGGTAAGATTTTACAGAAAAATGGAATATTTTGACAACAAATTGTCAAGTTTTCATCAAGTTTAAATACCTCCCCACCTGCAAAGAAAAACCACCCAATCAAACTTGACAACTTTATACACCAAAACGCCCCATAGTTGTCACAATCTAAGCGTAGTTTTGGTTTTTCTGGGTATGATTGACGTTACAGAGAGGCGTTTCCCCGCCTTCGTCAAGCGCTTAGCTAATACATTGACAGTATTGTGCCCACTGGAACGTGAACCTGCAAGCATACCTGGTGTTTTGCTTAAAACAAAATGGGTACTGGGATTGATAGGTAGTAATAACAAAGTTTGCAATTCTCACCAAAGCTCCTGTGTTTCATTGTGCAACATAATTTAATGTTTCCCTATTCTATACGAGCATATTTTGTTTGTCGAGTACTTTCAAGTACTCTTATTTTATTTTACTAGAATTCAGTATAGGCTCTAATGACCATTTTAACACTTTACCTATCATAAACTCATAAAACTCACTGTGGGCGGAATTTTGAAACACTATTCCAGAAGGTGACAGCAAACTTCTTAGTTTGAGAGAAACAGGTGACTACGAGTATTTGAGGATCGATATAAAACATCACGAGAGGAAACTTATGAAACCACACGAATAAATTAGGGCTGAAAGGTAAACGAATTCTTAATCAATCGAAACTTGTCGGGTGAAATAGCTTTAATTCGTTTTTTTATAGGGAAAATAATTTGAGAATTGGTGGGTTAACCAAGTATAACATAATGGTACGGAAGTGATATCTCTAAACCGAAAGGTTGCAACAAATTTGCAAACTCTACAGAATGATGCAGGTGGATGGACAATAGGGTCGAGCAATACAACAGCAGTGGAAGTAGTAAGGGTAAAGCTTGGGTGGATGAAAATTAAAGCCAGATATTTTTGATGAAAATGTGTCACCTGAACTATTTGGTTAATCTCGCCGATAGCTGCTGTTGCAAAAAAAAAAGGTTTCAAAATATTTAGGATTCCAATATTATTGTTGATTATTATTAATCGGGATTAAGTGCCTTGCATAAGGACACAACGCTGTTACCCCTTGTGGGATCGAACCGTGGACCTTTCGGTTTGAAGTCAAATTTCGTAACCACTGAGCCACCGCATTCCGAGGAAATGGGATAGGGGAATGAATGATAGGTGATTATTGGATAATACAAAGGAGATGGTTAGTGTGCTAATAAGTGAAATTGGGAAGAAAGAAGTACGGAATAGCACAAAACAGTTAGTTTTTAGGTGGTGGGAGGAGAAAAGGGGCGAATGGAGGGAGGGGGGAATATTTGGGAGCCCAGAAGTAATTAAGGCCTTCCCATATGAGAACCGCGACAAACCAGCGGGTGGCCAATGAACTGATTCGAGCAACCTTTCGCCACGTAGTTTTGTATTGTTGCAAAAAGTAAAACATATCAGCCTAGTTGCATCAATGTGGAAAAGCACGATTATCGCTGATTCATACACTTGGGAACGTGAGGAAAATGATCGAATCATTGAAAATGATCGTCACGCCTGCACGTGGTTTGATGGTCCACAGGATCGAGACTATTTATGTTGTCATATTGACACCGCAGACACAACACAACAAGAAGATGGAGATGTGCAGGGATATTTTTCGCCTTCTGATGAATCGGACACTGGTCTTCCTTGGAAGATCAGCATAACGGAAATATAAACTTTTCGGATGTACCCTCACTTAGTATCAGTAAACAAAAAATCAAACAAATCTCAAGAAACTGAAATGGTAATATATGTTGGCAACTGTGTATGAACACAATAAGATCATTCAAAATCCTAAAAAGCGAAATCAAATAAGTTTAGAATGATTAAATGACTTCGCAATTTCAGATATTAGAGGGAATGTGAGCATAAATATTACAAAATACACAATAGGTACACAGTTATGGTAACTTTCATATGAGAAATTACATACCAATGGATGTTGAAAAAATACTAGAACAAATAATTGAGGTTTGTGTAAAAAAATTCTAAACAGGAATGGACTTTGTCTTGGAAATACTGTTTTATACCATGCTCGCCAATGTTACTACCTGTGAAAAGCCAGTATGTTAAATTTTAGCTTTTAACCCCACTACCGGTTTAAAAAAAATTACAGCTATAGTCGGAAGGTCATCCAACTTGACCTTTGGCATGACGCAATTTGCCAACTTCGATACATTCACACTTCGCGATATGTTTCATTCAAACATACGACATTTTTCGGTACTATCTACTACGTGTAAATGACTCATTAAGTTTAAAATACCTACAATTGAATATTTAAAATAAATTTTAAGAATTGTTAATAATAATTTGATTGAAAAAGCCAGGAAAATTCAATCAACTTTGACGATGTGTCTAGCTGTCAATCAAGCATTCACGTACAGCCGGAAGTACTGCCAACCGGCGCAGATGTAAACAAAACAAACCTGTGTGTTTGCGGTAGAAAGTGTCGTGTTTTCTCCATTTTAAGTGACAAAGTCGATTATTAATTAAGAGCATGGTATAAATAAAATGAATAAGTACTAGGGCCGGTAATCAGATTTAAACCACTAGTAGAATAAGGGTTTTAACCACTCGGCAAGCCGAGTGGTTAAAACCCTTATTCTACTAGTGGTTTAAATCTGATTACCGGCCCTAGTACCTATTTATTCTATATCGAAACTACAAAATTTAGTAACAGGTATTTATGGAAAATGTCTCTTTTACCGAATTCATTTGTGTCTGTGTATGATAACTATATATGTATGCATTTATCTCCTCATTACCTTTAATTTCACACCCTACTTGTTTGTATACCCATTTGTTCATTGAATGTGTGATATGAAAACAATATTTTACACTTTTCTTCAAAAGTGTATCAACAACCAGCCCAAAACATCATTTTCACACACATGCAGAGGCTTTGGCAAGTAAGAAATGAATTTTCAGAATCAGCACAAATTCTGATCTAGAAAAAACAACAAACCTTATGGCCTCAAACATGTAATTTAAAGTCCCTTAGCTCTTGGACTAAAGGATATTGTGATTTCGCTTGGAATGGCGACCGTCGTCTCCGATCCTCATCACGCATGCGAGGGGACTGACGAGCATAGAATGACCAATCTAACACGGGAGCGGACACGGCGCCGGCCTACAAAATTTTACACGACTTCTTCAGAGTCCTTTATCACGGCAAGACCTTGAGGGAGTCGTGTTAAAGAGAAATTCTTGGAGATAGACCAGGACTCAGACACCACAAATAGCTTTTCATGTATATCCAAGCTGAAACCAATGATCACATGTAATTTCTGCCCCCTCCTCTTGAAGTATGCAGCCCAGACAATTCACACCATTCATTGCATGCATGCTCACAGTTTTGAACCTTTCCTTTTTCAACTGTTATTGATTACTATTACTGATTCTAAATGCGCCCAGTATCATCTTTATTAATTGTCTTTACAACTCTTGCATCCTTTGTCTTCCTCTCAACAGATCAACTTTCTCTGCTTGACCAATTCGAGCCAGGAGAAATAGTCCACGGGATGCTTTGCTATACGAGTGGTGGGGCCCACCCGGTCTCTTTATGTAATATTATTTATCATATGACTTCTCCGTTTTCTCGGCTTATTACTGTTTCATACTTTCAATAAAACTTAATTAGTGCTTCATAACACCCTCATTTGATTTGATTGGCCAATTTCAAAAGAACGCTTTCTGGTTGGTTATCATCGAAAAGATTTGTTTCAAATTAATGCGCGTGTAAATAGAACTATTTCAAATATCAACAAAACCACGATGCCCGATTTTATTTGTTATAAACATCAACTAAAAGCCCAATGATAAGAAATGTATAAATACTTGAAAATTAGTATTTATATCGTCGAATTATGAAACTATATTTTGTCGCGATTATGACGTATGACTGCATGCGGCTGCTGCGCGTCACAGTCAAACGCATGACGTTCAAGGTGGAGTTCCATTCTTTAACCTTTCTTTTTTGTCTAACAGATTATTTTTGGTAACTGTGTGGCATATGATAAACAGAATATGAAATTCGTGTTTTGGTCATACTCTATTTCTGAAACGAGTCTCAGAATTTTCCATTTTGCCGATCCTCTGCAAGGCAAAACGGAAAATTCTTAGACTCGTTTCATAAATAGAGTATGACCAAAACACTCATTCCATATCCTCTATTTCAAACCGATGTACGAGATAAATAATTTCCGGATGCGAGTGGGCCTATTTCCCCGTATAGCTGGCAGTGACAGCACAAGAAGCAATTTGATCCCCCAAACATTACTTATAATAATCGTATACCATTAAGAGTTAAGTTAGCCTTTACTCACTTTATCGGATACCATCAAACGCCCGTTTTTCTTATTTTAAATACATGTCACGCTCACAAAATATGTCAACCAAACTCCATGAATCAGTATCGAACACCTTATAGCCCGAAAGTGACACCATTACCTATACTTAATATCCCATTGACCTCAGACAGATATTCAGGGGTAAACGCTGCTGTAATGAAATTTATCGTACTGCCCTTTGTTATGTAGTTATAGGTCACACACTATGGCTTTTATTATTAAGCAATGCTTCCGGTTACATCGAGACTAATCACGGTCCAGATAATTACCCACAATTATCCACCCTTGATTCATCTTCGACATCCTCCTCCACTTTGGAAGCTCAAGAGGCCATTCCTTCCTTCGTCTTAATGTACAAGGTTTATGACCTAAACTTAACATTCTTAGCAGCGAAGTCTTTTCTGGAATGTGTGTGTGCCTTCACTGAGACGTGGCTAGATGCAAATGATCTCGACCGACACTGATCATGAGTTATCTAACTTCCAACCCCATCCATACTGCGTAAAGAGGTTAGAAGTAATAGATATATCACTATTTTGTGTACTATATGGGTAAATAATTGTACAGTTGTGCAGGTGTCCGGAGATATTTTGGACGAGGCGAAGCCGAGTCCAAATATTGGAGGACACCTGCACAACTATACAATTATTTACCCATATAGTACACAAAATAGTGATATATGTGATATAATCCACAGCCCCTCAGTGTTAACAAAAGTAAAAAAAAATTATATTTTAGAAAGTTTGACACAAGCAAAACCACATTTTAAAACACTTTTTGCTTGCTCTACCCCCGAAAAACAAAATGGGCATAACCCATTGTTTGCTTGCTGGAAAGTCTATTGAAATTATGACACGCATCAGGAGTTCAGATATTGTGAACAGATCTGTGGCTTCGAAGTGAACTCACATCATGACGTATTTTTTTCTCTCGCTAATATAATGTCTCAGCTCAAGGGTGGAACACTTATTCAATCCCTCATCGAAAGTGCGGCAGATAAATTTAATAATCGTTCATTTTTAAAGCATTTAGAAGAATAATTCTTTTTATATCTGAAGGAGAGGTTCGCTTTCCCTCAGGGGTGGCAGGTGGTGGTGCCTGATTGCCGTCTTAATATTTGAAAAAGGGCGGTCTTTTAGGTTATTTATTTATTTACTGGTGTTTAAGGTCACTTTTCTGCAGCTATGGCCAATCGTGACCGCAAAAAAAGGTGTCAAGTTTAGCCAATCGTTTACACCCATGCTGCCCATTTTAGGGGACTTCTACCTGGGGCACTGGTGACCAGGTCCTATTTTATCAGTAAAACTGAACTTGTTTACTACAGCAAACAAGCACTGCTTCACTTCCGAGGTTTCCACAGGAGTC
The DNA here is from genome assembly GCA_031216915.1 of Pictodentalium vernedei. NCBI lineage: Eukaryota > Metazoa > Mollusca > Scaphopoda > Dentaliida > Dentaliidae > Pictodentalium > Pictodentalium vernedei. Next base: position 247,627,323 of record CM062291.1, read on the forward strand.
CTTTTTAGGTTACCAGGGCTGTTGGTTATTAAAAGCAACAAAAAATTAAAAAGTACATTATAATTTGGACACGATGCACACTCAATTCAGTAGCTCTGTCGAGAAAAGCTTGTCGATAATTCATGTGTTAGAAAGTTTTTCACACCTCATTTTCAGCATCTTTACTTTTGAATGGTTATGATTGCAGTACCGTGACAATCGTACAAATATCTAGTTATTGGGACTGTTTCAAAACCGTCCCAATATCCAGATATTGGTACTGTTTTACTGAGCTGTTCTCATCAAAACCGTACTTGGTGTGATTTTATAGGGCTTGTTTTCATGACAGAGAACAAAAGAAATATTAGGTAGCTGTGGATTAACTAGCGGATAGCTACTCACCTGAAGAATGCCGTTTGTTTTAAACACCATACAGACCGAAACACCGAAAGCCTTGAAAGTCTATGGGTCCACATTTTCATGGAGCATGGGTCGATTCCTTTTGGTGGTATTCATTCCTTTACCCAACGTAACGGTCAAAACCGGCCAGCGCTATTCGCAAAAATTATCATTGCATTTTCATTATTGTTTTCATTTTTTGTCTCAAAAAACATAGCTTTTGACCTCTCATTGGAACGAGCTTGTTGAGCTCGTTCCAGTGAGGGGCCCTAAGCTATGTTTTCGACGCCAAAAAATGAAGAAAAATAAAGTTATTCAAGAATTTTGTTTGAAAGTGCCGTCTGCCTTTCGTGTTAGGTAAAGAGTAATCATCCCTCAAACATGATCAGTGATGTGTGGATCCTTATCTCAATATTATTAGAAAACAGCACGTGCTATTAAAATACCAAACTTAATTGTAACCGGAGACTTTAACGACGACGAACTTGGAAGTCGAAATAGACCAATGCACCTGCTTACCAACGAGTAAAATCTCACGCAAGTCGTTCAAGAATCAACAAACTTCACTGAAAACTCCAATTCTCTTCTTGACCTCATGATCGTAAACGACCAAACACTCACCAATATTAGCAATATAGCCGTTAATGATCCTTATTTGCTGACCTCACCAGATACCATTGAACCGTGACATTGTCTCTCAAATCCCAGAAAAAAACCCAAATACCTCCAAACGCAAATATGGTGTTTTAACCCTTTGAACCCGGCGGACGCTTTTCCTGCCAGGGACATGATACGTCATAACGTCATTAAACATGATAATTGTTCAGTAAATGTGCGGGGTAGACCAATCAATGTTTAGTTTAAACAATATTTATTTGAAATTATGTTATTTGTATACAGTAAGCAACAGGTACAAAGAAGAACAAGCAACACAATGTACAACAGTACACAAAATAACAAAGGTAAACGAAGATAGATCGCTGTATATGAGAGGGATTCGACGGAAAGCTAACAGCTTATGTAAGTCGTCTCCCTCTTTCGTTTATCAATTCACTCGGCAGGTGGTGTCAGTCGGTAGTTACACGTACACATCAATACCCGTGGGCCCAGCCTACCCCACGGAACCAAACGTCGACTCGAAAAAAAAACACCTTACTGATGCCATTTAGGCATTTTTCTGTTTTCAAGACACAGCTACCAATTGGGGTCGCGAGCCAGGTCTCCAGACCCAGACCGAATGCGCGAGGCAAGAGTGGGAGAGGGCAGACCCCCGGGTAAAGATGTGCAGGAATGCATCAACTACAACAGGAATATTTTTAGAAAAATTAGAAAAGAAAGAAGCAAACGAGAAAAAGAAGAAAACATCGAACAAGAAAAGGAAAAAAAAAAGAAAAAAAATGTAAATGACGACCAGTCTGAATGCGTAAAGCATTAGGTGCACTCGAGAAATACGTAAGGCAGTATCTTATTTCATCAGTTCTTTTGGTAAGGAGATATATATATGAAACCAAACTACGAAGACAGTCCATCTGAAGGTGGTCTGAAATTAAGTTTGATAGGTGTGGAGGGGAATATACGTGATGCTATGCTAGTTTGATGCTATTATTATTAGTTAGTAATATTGGATTATTGGATTATTGTGTGGCCCAATATTATGTAACAAGTCATGCGAATCAGTTATTGGAATCGCTTACTTGATAAGATAAAGTCATATACCACTTCAACGATGACACGATTGTCTTCGTTACTCAGGAATTCTGAACCAAAAAGAAGTGTGGATGTGTCTGTTCCAAAAGGAAGAAGGTTAATCGTGCAATTACGTGCGTCTGAGAAGATTGGACAATGGAAGAAAAAATGATCAGGAGTCTCTTGCTCGCCACACTGACACAAAGGGTTTGGTGATAAATGATTATCGTAGAGGTGGGAGTTGAGGTTACTACACTGTAGACGTAGCCTGCAATGATATATTTGAGCTGTGCGAGATTTCGCGTTGCTGTAGAACCTTGGAGGTCGTTGGATTCCCTTGTTCAGGAAGGTCTTGAAGTTGATAAGTGACGAGTTCTCGCGAACAGGGAGCGGCAGATTATTCCATTCGTCCGTAACACTCGGGATGAAGGAAGACTTGTACAACTGAGTTCGACAAAAGGGAACTCGATGGTTATGACTTGTTCGGAGACTGATTGCTGAGTTGGTTAAAAAGGTAAGAGGAGGCACTTTATTGGAGATGTATGGAGGTAACGTGTGATGATACATTTTAAAAAAACTGAATTAGCTTGTGTTTGCGACGTCTTTCATTAAGGGGGTCCCATTGCGTTTCACGATACAGCAAAGTCTTCCTGGCACTGTCTGTTGCCCCCGTGATGATCCTTGCTGCTGCAATTTGTATTTTTTCCAGTTCGTCCACTTTGCTTACTGGACAGTTATCCCAAACGGTATCAGCATATTCAAGAAGAGGTCTAATGAAGGCAAAGTATATTTTTTCCAAAATACTACGATCCAGAGTAAACTTGTGCCTCCTCAGCAAGTCTAAACGGGACCAGGCTTTAGAACAAATATGTTCGATGTGATCGTTCCATGTACACGTGCTATTCAGTATGACTCCTAAATGTTTATGGTTGGAAACTTCAGATATCTGAGAATTGCCTAAGAATAAAGGTGGATGGGAGGTGGGGTTGTTTTTACGCGAAATTAACATACTTTCTGTTTTGTTGGGATTGAACTCAACCAACCATGTTTTAGCCCAATGTTCAATTGTGGCCAAATCATGATTTATTAAGATTGACGCTTGTTCCGGGTTCTCTATAATTAGATACAAAGACGTATCATCTGCAAAGAGACGTATACTGCTAAGCAGGTTATCCGTTATGTCGTTGGTGTATATAAGGAACAGTAAGGGACCGAGAATGGACCCTTGAGGAACACCAGCGGTGGCGGGCCTCCATGGAGACGCCTCCGACGCTATCACAACTCGTTGTAACCTATCTGCAAGGTACGATTTCAAGAACAACAATAGTTCGCCCGAGACGCCAATACTCTCCAGCTTGTAGATAAGACCAGCGTGCCATACTTTGTCAAAGGCCTTACTGACATCACAGAACAACACCCTAACGTCTTTGCCTTCATCAAGTGCGCGACAGAATTCATCATAAATATCAGTTAGTTGGAGGACAGTTGAGTCGCCAGGTCGAAACCCTGACTGAAATTGACCGAGGACATTATTTTCAATCAGAAACGCCCACAAGCGCTTAAATACACATCTTTCGAGTATTTTACCAACACAGCTGATCAATGATATTGGGCGATAATTAACAACAGAATTGGACGGTTGCTTTTTCAGGACTGGAGAGACATTTGCTTATTTCCACAACGATGGAAAGTGCGAGCTGTTCATCAGTATGTTAAATAAGATCGAAAGTGGTTCGCATAAGGAGGAATGACATTCTTTTAGTAGACGTGGGCTTATGAGATCAGGACCAGAAGCCTTGGACACTTTTATCGACTTCATTACATTTTCTACTTCGCCCCGGGGCTACACGTTAAAAATATTGGGTGGTCTACTCCAAATAATGATTATGAACCTCTTCTAATTGCTGCCATTGAACTGGCATGGAAGATACCCTAGAGTTCAAAGGGTTAATACTGGTAACTATGTCGGGCTTATTAGGGAACTCAGAAATATCAATTTGGATAATATTTGGTTTGAAATATACTTCTTTAATCACATGGTCTAGCTGAGCGATATCTCAGAACACTACGCAACGAAAGTTATTCCCAGCAAAATAATCACTTCCAAACCAAACCAAACCAAACTCCACGGATGCATAATTATATTTGAAAACTAATTCGTCAGCGATAACGCCTCTATTGAAAAGACAAAACAAAAAAATACCCAAAATCATAGGAACAAATATCGCCTCAAACGTATCCAAACAGTCTCTGAAGTCCGCAAGTTGAAATTTAATTGCTTCTCAAACATTGACAAAAAAAAAACAACCCTCCCATAACCAGTACGTCAGATCTGTGGAAGACATTCAAACTTATTCTCTCTCCCACAAACTAAACAATTTCTAAACTTGAAACGGTAGATAGCAGATTCATCGTTTCTGATTATGATGAAGTCGAATTGTTCAACAAATCGTCGGCTTAGAACCAGAATGTTCTATCTCCATTTTTGTCAAAATCGAGATTTTGGTACCGTTGTATTCTTTGGATGTTTTTCTACATTTTAAAATAAAAAAATGAAGCACAAACACAGTGTTCGGCCATTTAAAAAGTAGAATTATTTTGTTCTATCGCCATATTGCTATATCATTTAGCCCTTTACCTAACTTGAAAATCAGACAACACTTGCAAAAAAAATTCTTGAATAACTAATTTTTTTCATTTTTTGTCTCACAAACATAGGTTATGACCCCTCGTTGGAACGAGCTCGACGAGCTCGTTCCAAAGAGGGGTCATAACCATTGTTTTCGATACAAAAAAAAATACAAAAAATAATGAAAATTAATTGGCGATTTTTGTGAATAGCGCTGGCCGGTTTTTGTCGTTACGTTGGGTAAAGGGTTAAGAACCACACTGTTCTAACTCCATGTGCGTCAATCGTATAACGTAAAATTACGTCATGTGACACAGTTTCCTTCACGGAAATAAAAATGCGTATTTATCATGTCCGAATGGTAAGTTTCTCATCAAATATCACGGAAATATGGAGTCAAAATATTATTTACAGTAGTTGCCATACTAGTTTTATATATGGACTTTATTTTCATTGTGCTGTGGGGCTTTGTTAAATCTTATTTTGAAGTGTATTGGTGCAAACAAAATCCACACTTTAGAGTGGTTAATTATAAGTTGAGAGTACTTATTGTTCATCAGCACAGAGACACAGACAATAATTATTGCAGGAAAGGATCTTCATTGTTATTTTACAAAAAAACCATAGTCCAAACACATTTTACGTACGTAATTGTTATTTTTGACTATTTCAGTACCAGTGATGCTTTTACGCATCATAATTCGTATCCCATGTTGTGTTATAACAGAAGCCAAAAACTTATGAAAGAAAACGGGGTGATAAAGTTTTAATTTCAATTCTTTTGGCATTGGATTTGAACATTAATATTGCTCATCCCGTAACTTTCATAATGATCACTCATTGCCTTAACCATTTAAAAGCTTTAACCCTTTACCTAACGTAACGGCCAAAACCGGCCAGCGCTATTCTCAAAAATCGGCAATTAATTTTCATTATTTTTTTCATTTTTTGTCTCAAAAACATAGGTTATGACCCCTCGTTGGAACGAGCTCGTCGAGCTCGTTCCAACGAGGGGTCATAACCTATGTTTTTGAGACAAAAAATGAAAAAAATTAGTTATTCAAGAATTATTTTTGCAAGTGTCGTCTGCTTTTCAGGTTAGGTAAAGGGTTAATAAGGAAAAGGTTAACTAAATATGATCGTTGAAGTACTGCGAACTCTACGCTATCTAAGAATGTTATACTACTAAGAACATTAATGGTCATAACCTATTGACACTCTCCGCCCAATAACAGTTTTTTTCTGAAGAAACTAAATGATAATAATTAAACATCTGCAAATTGGAATTAGCTCAATCATTCATTAACTGACTGAGCTTTCTGAGTTTAATCAAACAATATTCGATTTGTCAATTTCTCTTTTCCAGAAGTTTGATTCACTTTACATGGCTCCTAAAGACAAATTCATTTGTTCAATGTAATATTTACTACTGATAACGGAAGGGTTTAGTTTCGTAATATCAGGTTACATAAAAAATTTAAAACACATTGCGTTTTCGCCTTGTGTACCACCGTTGCAACCCCATCCCCACCCACTCCCCAAGATATACAATACACCATTTAGTATTTTCGTTTACCCTTTTACCGATAATATCCCTGGGTCATAACGTTTCTAGATTTCGTTATCCAATCAAGGCAAGGTTGGTAATATTCCTGAATTATAACTTCTATAAAGTTTGTTATGAAATCAAGTCAAGGCTGTTATTAGCAGTCATGCCCTGATTTGATAGGAAAATCGAGCAAAACTCGAATACTGTGTTATGAATAAATTTAGGATGAAATATTTTTCGTCCTCAAATTGAAATAAAAAAGCATCAGAGAGAAAGCGGTCGTCTGCACTTCAAATTGATAATTTTCTGCCATCCCTGCAAACTAGATTTCACTTGTGAAAAGTTGAAGGTATTCTTACTTTTGGTTATTTGATCTTCCAGTGCATTCACATCAGCCATTAAAAATGCATGAACTGACAAAAATATTGAATTTCCATTGATGTCACTTTTAACCTTTTTGTTTGAATATTGTATAAAAATAAATTCTGTTCGTTCGGCAATTTCTTCTATCTTTAGCCTGACTGTTGATCATTAAATTGAAATGGAACCTAAATTACCCTTCATTATCCACGCGTATGTGATTTTTATATCTAATCTATCTACATCATCATTACTCTATCCATCCATTCAAATATCCTTGCATCCATCAATCCACCAATATGCCAGCCAGCCATCCAGCCATCCAGCCATCCGCCAGCTTGACATTTCTTTGTCGGGAATAATGCTGTTGCTCATAGGTAGAAACAGCACCAACAATAAAGGTTGCTAATGTGAAAACGACGTATCTCATACTTCGTTAGCACATTCTTAGCCTTTACTATGCATTTTCTGATTATCACATAAACTTCATAACTCAAACCATATTCTGGGTTTCTACGTGATACTCTTCATAAGCTGAAAATGTATCGGAATAATAAATCACGACTTCATGAGTGGAGGCAACATCATTTCATTGTAGTTACAATGAAGATTTCTCCATAAATTATGAACATTCTATCTCCAAACACCACAATGGTTCTAAAGAAATGTTGACCTACAAGTGAAAAGTGTTCTATACCCAAACGAAAAAAGGTGGATTTGTAGTGTAATAGGTTAATTTGGTACACATTTTACTCTTTGAAATGTGATATTTTAATAATTACAAACGTTATAACAATGAAACACGTGCACACTTGTAACTATAACATGTGGTAGAATCCAGGGTGCAAAACTTTAAACTTAATTTTCTCGAAGAGATGAAAATGGTAGCTAGAACATTATGGTTCTCGGTCGACGAAATATTTCTGTAAAATTGCATTGTCAACGCCTTGAACCTAATATCACCCTCACACATGAGGATATGCGCACAGCCCTTCGGACGATCAATGTTTCCAAACCCCGTTGCACTGACAATGTCAGCCCACATTTGCTAAAATGTTCTTCCAGTTAACTCCCTGACGACCCCTTTCAACATGATGTTGTGTGAATCATTTTTCCCGAGGAATGGAAACGTGGTAATTGTTATTCCCATATTTAAAAAAGGACACAGCCAATTGGTTGTAAAGTATCTATCGATTACCTGGCCAAGTTGTTTGGACAAAGTGTTTTAAAAACGCATCTTCCAAAAGGTTCTTTATATCTCTAAAGTCAATATGCTTCTCACGCGCTTTCGATCCGGATTCCTCCAATCTGACCCTACTGTCCTATAGCCGACGGACATCCACGATTCTTATGCCTCCAGTTCAGGTTTTGACGGGGGTAAAGGGATATTTTGTGATGTAAGCAATGCTTTTGACAAAGTCTGGCTTAACCATTCACCCAGCGTAACGGTCAAAACCGGCCAACGCTATTCATAAAAATTAATTTTCATTATTTTTTGTCTCAAAGACATAGGTTATGCCCCCTCTTTGGAACGAGCTCGTCGAGCTCGTTCCAAAGAGGGGTCATAACCTATGTTTTTGAGACAAAAAAATGAAAAAAATCCGTTATTCAAGAATTTTGTTTGCATGTGTCGTCTGCTTTTCATGTTAGGTAAAGTGTTAAAGGTCTTCTAAGCAAGGTGGTGTACAGTATTACAAGGTGGTTCGAATAATACTTGTGTGGTAGAAACAGGAGTTGTTTTGAACTCTGTGTCATCGTCTTGGAAACCTGTATTAACCGGATTACCCCAAGGATCTGACCACAGAACCTGACTCTTTCTGATTTACATCAACGGCCCTGGTGACAAAATTACTAGTAGTGTTCGGCTCTTGGTAGATAAGGCAATACTATACTTAATTTCTGAAGATTCTAAACTCGCCGCTGGGATCTTTGGCACTAATCTGAAACGAATGGAAAATGGCCCATTCAATGGTTAGTAAATTGCAATCCAACCAAAAACAGAAACCTTATTGATTACTCACAAACCAATCGATCAAGCCAGCCAATTCTAAAGGGGTTTGATACTGACATCAAAGTGGTCCCCTCCATAGACATCGAGGGTCATGGTCCGTCACATTGCTGAAATAACCAGGCTTGGAAGCGTATGGACATTTTACGACGATTTAAGTACAGGCTTGACCGCAAAAGTCTGTTGTGCTTCTATTCGTCCAATTCTTGAGTTGGACGATACGGTATGGGGCAAATGCACTGCGACTGAGGAGGACGATTTAAGAAAATATACAGCTTGTAGCAGCACGCCTCGTTACAAGGGGTGCGAGAAGGACTAGCAAATCTCGAGACTCAATCTTTAAACTGGCTGACAAACCCTGGAAAGAAGAAGATCAAAATGCAAACTCTTACAGTATTTTAAACTGTACCATGGCCTTGTGCCCCTTCCTCCCTCTTCTACTTGTCCAACCTAATACTCCCTCCCACCTCGGAAACCCACAGCTATAACCATCACCGCGACAAACGTACCACTCCGCCCTATCGAACAAATGTGTACCATACTTCATTACTCCCTCCCGCGACGCCACAAGGGAAAAGCCTTCTTGAAATTGGCGAAAACACCTTAATCTCAAATTTTAAGGCTTATCTTAAAGGCAACAGATAGCGTGTTCCCGCTTGCTTCTACAATGATACTCCGCGCGATGTATAGATTTTACACTGTCGCTTCTGTCTAAATTGTATCAATCTTAATAACGACTTGTGCAATTACTTTTGTTTTGATTATCTCGTGTAGATGTGGTGAACGCGAGGCTGCACACCATTACTTTTTCAATTGCCCCATGTACAAACAAGAATTAAAACATTAGGAACCATGCGCAGTCAGATTACAACTGACATCCTATTCCATGGCTGCGAATATTATGACCTGAAAACCAACAAGTCCCTATTCGAGCAGAATCATAAGTTTATCTTTCAGAGCAAACACTTTCCTAATTGAAAAGTTTGGCACGTATAACTGCATCACCAACACGTTTAGTGACGCACACCACCAACCACTGGTCATACTTTACACTTGCTTCAGCCCTTACACTCAGTTTCTTCCTCTTTATCGATTTTCTTACACCTTCTCAATTATGCAAGTGAAAATGCAACCATGCTAAATAGCTAAAAACCTCTGTAAAACCAACCAATTCCACAGCGTGTAATTTTATGTTTGAATCTAATTTGATCCAACGCCGATACTGAATTACAATACGTTTTATCAGGTGTAGCAATAAGCAACAATATTATCTGTTTTGTCAAGCTGTTTTACAATTTCTGCTACTTGCACGGCAGTACAATTGGAATTAACAGATAAAATGGAAAGTTATCAAGCCGCTGTATTCTTTCAGTCTTTTTCTATAAAAAGAAAATCGATCTATCATAAGCGCCTACGCCTTCTATTATTTTCATTGTATATACCGTGGAAGATATAATCTACTGTTATAGTATTATACTACCATCCTCACTTCATTAATACAAGACTCTACATCTTATTTTCATCGCTGCCAATGTTTATTGTTTTATTTTGATAATATTACTTGGGAATTGTACATATAAAAACCTGTTAACCTCTGTTAGTTTTCAATTCACAAAGTTATAAGGATAAAATCGGTTGATAACGAATGTTGAATAAGGTGAAGGGAATAATTAATGGTTGTCACATCTCCCGTTTGACGGAGAGTTTGGCTACCGACCTTTCTTAAAACTTTGTATTACATGTATCTTCGAATCCAGTGAATAAATTTATTACTTTGTGCAAAGACTTTTAGTCTCAGTAGTTTCTGAAGTGACACCCCGGTACATTCACAGGACGACACACGCGTGTGAATGGGTTAATCGGTATGCCATGAGTGTCAGCGCGGAAGGATAAAACAAGAGGCCGCAAGCGTCGAGTTTTATTCTTTTGCGGTTGCACAAGTACCACATCGATTAACCCATTCACGCGTGTGTGTCGTTCTGTGTTTTTTACACACTTCACGTAAACAAAACCAATTATAAGAAGGACACTTAGAAATTCATTTGACAACTATCAACAAAAATAACACACACTTTATCGCCAACAAAATTTGCGAAGGGAACTCGTCTTACTATCTCGACCCCTGAAACATACAACACATTGGAACTCGGGGGACGATTTTCAGCTGTCGCTAACGATTTGAATTGTAACTGCGTTGCACGATTTGTAGAAAATTCCAGTGAAATTTCGCTTCTATTTAAAAATAGTCCGTCAACGATTTCCGTTCCGTACATATGTACGGAACAGACTTTCATTTTCCGCATGGTTTAGTGTTGCTGTAGATTTGGATTACATAAAACAGACGTGTGATAAAAATATCTTTGTAACCAGTTCCCCCAGTGATATGAAACTAACCAAGTAATAACGTCCAAATACATTTGAATAAATACCTGTATATACATGGACCTATAAGATATGTGCGCAGAAAATCACTGTAGATGGCTTATGATTGGCCGGTTGGCCCTATGTCGCAAAGCTGAGTTCACGAACACTGCAACCAACGCCGTGCCCAGCTCAAAAAGAGAAAAATTGTGCCCCCACACCTGTCGTGGTTGTTGGGTAGGGACCTAGTCAGTCGCTCGACTTTGTCAGAGTTGGAAGGGTGGGGGGGGGGGGGGGGGGTATAGAAAGAGTAGCCCCAAAATTACTCGTAGAGCCTTGCAAGCTATATATTTTCCTTGCAGAATTAAGGAACTGTAGTTTTATATTTAGAGAAATACATAGGATAGCTTACATCCAGAAAACGTGATCACCGTGCGAAATCTTATCGACTGGATGTGTCAGAAATGCCTGACTCAGCCGCCAAAAGAGGCATCCATCGTTAATATTATCCAAGTTCATCGCCGTGTGGGGCCAATGATTGCACAGTGGCTTGAAATTTTAAACTGTGTTCAAAACCAGTTTGAGATTTTCGCGCCTAACGGTCTTCTCCGCTTGGGGAGCAGAGGTTAAGCACTGGCAACTTATAAATCTCGAAGTCGACGTCAGTACAGACTGATAGGCTCTGAAGCTGAAAGTGACAGATGAGTGAACACAACGGCATTTCCAAACGCTTCGGGGAGGCAAATAAATCATAGAAGTTTTCCGTGAGCATTGTATGGGAGACTGTGAGATCAAGTGCAAGTTTCTCACGGTGGAAAGAAAGAAATGGATTTTTTCAGTTGGCCAGGATGCCGGACCAGATACAGTTACTGGGATCAACATGCCATACTAAAGTTAGTTTCTTTGGTTGTTGGAATTTACCGACACTTTCAACAGCCGGGATCATGCCGTGTCGGACAGCTTTACGGGTGCATGGAGAAGTACCCAGAGAGAACCGCGAACAACGGCGAAAAACTACATGTCGGACTCTCCAAGTTACTAACAGACAGAAGCAGGGTTAACTGTGATTGAAGGCAAGTATATCGCCTTCGCGCCATACGTCTTAGTACACTACGTCACCGTGCACCCACACAGGCAATCGGAGTGTCGTGTTGTGGCCAAGGACAAATGCAGATGATGCTGACCAGGGTTGATCCATCGACTATTCGACCTCAGCTCCAATGCTCTAACCAATGCATTATCTCAAAGAGACATCGCTTGCTAGGAGAACTGTAATAGTGATACGTATAAGTGAGAACACAGACACACAGAACTCTTCGTTCACAACGGTCACGTCTGGGGGTAAATACTTCCACTTCCCCGCAAGCAGACTGGTCTGCATCTACAAGGAAGACATGCGACAAACCGTAAGACAGGTCACTCGCGTTGACATTGAGTATCTTTGGGAGAGGGGTGGGTAGTGGTCTGATGGCGACGCATGCAGCTCAGTATTTGTTGGTTCCCTTGTTGTCCCATTTTGAGAATGTTGGGCTTAAAATCTTGGTGATTATCCTGAATCAATATACGTTACACCTCACAAGGTAGTTTATTAGATGGAAATCGGATGATAAATTAGATTTTGAGCAACCAAGCACTTTTTGGCCTCCTGGTACCCGATACTGGAAATACCTGTTCAAACGTTTTCGTGGCAATCTTCTCCAGTCTATTTGTCCCAGGCCACAACACAGTTTATTTGACATAAATCAGTTGATCAATGCGATCTTGGTACTTTGGGGGGAATTTTATGAAGATGGTGATTGTTTGACGTGGGGCGGGTGGAGCGTGTACATATCACATTTGTAGGGATGCGGACCGGACCGGACCGCCAGTGGTGATCCGGTCCAGGGGAGCGGTGGTCCGGTCCAACCCTATCTGGTCGGTTATTTTTGCCTGGAACGGTTTCGGTCCGGTCCAATCATTATAAAATACCTTAAATGAAGTGAAATGTGTTAAAATCTTACCTTTGGTAATACCAAATTTAGATTTTAACACCTTTGCTTTATTTAAGATATTTTATAATGATTGAATTGGTATACGCGTTTGTGTTAAAGAAAGCATCAAGTTACTGCCATCTGACGGGCAAGCTTGGTAACTCTGGGCATGTTATATAATATATTGTATGGACATCGTGGAAATGTGTAGTGTATTTTGAAATATTTTCTCGTATCCATCATCAGAGAGAGGTTTGAGAGCGAATAAACGTGCTTACAACTTGTGAGTGTGACTCACTGTGGAGTCTGAAGTTCACGTTTCCCGCTATCCGGCACATGCTATATGTCATGTAGCATGTGGACGATAGAGGAAACGTGAACTACTGACTAAATGTTATTAGCGCTGAAAGACTTGGAGCATGTGCACTATCTATCTTTAAGTTCTTAACCCAATCATATACTACATATCATATAGTATATGATTGGGTTCAGAACTTCAAGATAGTGCAAATGCCCCAAGTCAATCAGCACAAAAACGTTTTGTTCTTAGCACTGGCACCTGACATGTTTCAGATAGATTTGTCAATTTCCGGCATGCAGGTATGCGAACCGGTATTCGGCATTGGATGCAGTGACTTGGAGTTGCCAACTATAGGCTATATCGCGCTTTACAACCTATCTTCAGTACACTGAAGTGTATATGAGCCTATGAGGGTTAGTTGACAACTTGACATGGTAATTCCTAATTCGATATCTTGTCTGACATCAGCCATTGTCACTAGCAATATGCATACCATTACCCATTAGAATTACGAAACCACTTATACAGCTACCATGTTCTCGACATTTTGGCCTATATCCGACACATTGGGTATTACCCAAATTACACAATGTGTAAGCCCAAATGTCGAGAACATGGTAATTGTATAAGCGGTTTCGTAATTTCAGACATTATCATTTCAAAGATCGAAGGTTAAAAAGGATATTTCTGTAAAACGTTTATTTGTTTCATTAAGGATCATTGTTTTTGTCTTGTTTGTAAGCTGTCAAGTTGGAGAACTTGGGATGGCTGTAGGAAACGCGTTTTAGAAAGTGTCCCGCTAAATATCTAACCTCTAAAGCGGCAATATCTGACTTTATAAAACGGATAATCAATAATGTATATTGTAGACTGCATCGTCGCTTACCCATTTGTCCCCATCAGAATAAAACTGTAACTATTGTCTCATATTTGTGTAATCTGCAATGCTTAATTATTGTAAACTGGTCACCTGCCAATGTACAATTATAAACAGAACAATAATTCAAAAACACTTGCAATTGTTAATTTGTTGTATCATGTTGATTGTTGATTGTCACATGGGAGTCACATTCACAGTAAACACAACACATATGTATTCCTTGTCAGTCAGGCATTTCGTAGGTTTTCAAATCCTCCTTCTTGGACGACACGCTTGCAATTTCCGCGGTTGCACAAACTACGCATCCGTAGGTATTGGGGAAGGTGCGCTTCCCAACATTGTCATGCAAAAATGATAACTTAGTTACTGTATCGGGTAACAGACGATTTCATATTGAAGATTGAAGTAATAATGTCTCCTGTAACACTGAACAAGCACTCACTTGGCACAATAGTAGCAACTACGCACCAATTCAGACATGTATAGAAGCGTATCTTTATGTAACTTCCACCAATCAAGTGGATTAGTATTTATCCTAGCGCACGGCATTGTACCTTCTTATTTCTGGCTTTGCGATGCCTGAATTGCTCAAATTATGTGACACGTGCTCCAAGCATTATGCCAAGAAAACGGCCAAGTCCTTTCGCATGGTGTCGGTGCTGTCGGATCCCCAATACCTGGCACCACAGAATCACTTCCACAAGTATCTGATGTCCGCCTTTTATACACCCGATTAGCCCCGTAAGTTCTGATGTCACCTTTGCCTCAATAGTCGATCTCGCCTCCAACTTGTGACCGAAAGCACGGAAACGAGGGTCCACATATGACCTCATGTCCACTTGATTTTCTTCATCTTTCATATCGAGGTATTTGTTCATCTTCAGTTTTGCTTGCTCCTTGAATTTCTTCATTCCGGGCGGGTCGTTTACTTTCGTTTCCAAATGTTCCCCTAACATTGCTATAGCTGGTCCAACCGCCGATATTCTCACATACGAAGAGGAACTCATCCAAACTATCACATCCTAAAATGGTCGTGGTAGTGAAATCAGCTCGGAGACGAGATTCAACTCAACTTCGGTGGGGAAGTAAGTGAGTAGGTTTTGGAGTATTCCTGTGCGGTATGGTATCATCCACAATGGTGATTATAATCTCTCTAAGTTCCAAAAGTCTTGGCAACATTAAATACGTCGAGTTCCATCCGGTAAGTACATCTTGAATGAGTCTCAATGTCTTTAGTTTCTTTTCTCGGTGTACATCCACCATTTAATCAAGCAGTATCTTGTTCTCTCTTGCGGAAATCCATTACCAGTTTCTTACACCCGTCTATGACTTCAGTTACGCCCCGCACACTAAGTCCATCTTGTAAAGCTAAGTTCAAAACATGCCCGAGGCATGGAAATCGTTCAGCATGCCGTCTCTGCAACACTTGATGTTCGAACTGACATTGTCGCATGTTGCCGCTACTAACTTGCCTCTCGGTAGCTCCCATGTTTCCAATATTTCTCGAGAACATTTGTCAGATTAAGTATCATTCGACTCTCTAGAAGGCTTCATTATTATTTTAAATTTTAACAACTGGTTATGCTATATTTTAAACAAACGACCGGTAGGGAGAGTTACAGAAAGCAATTTGTTTTTATACAGTAGTGACTTGATCTATAGAGCGATTCTATTATTTGTGAAATAGTTCGTGTGACTCCAATACTTTTTTTATTTTTTCAAAAAGTATTGATCGATTTACAGTGTCGAACGCTTTTTAAAGTCCACAAACACAGGTATAAGGGTTTCTTTATCCCCTTATATTTGTTAACTGCAGACTTGAAAACAAACATACTATGATACTCCACGCATGCTAAGACTGATTAGCAAGAGTGACAATGTGGCGACTATTTTTCTTCTGTTGTAAAGTTCATATGACCTCGACCTAGGTTTACAGGGCCATCGACACTACCTTGGAATCGTTGTATTTGAAAAGCCAAGGGTGCATGCACCTCATTCCACTGCCCCCTTCGTCCTTCCTCTTTGTCCTTAGCCTGCGCGGGGAGAGTGGGTCAGAAAATATCAAGTTTATATCCGGACAAAAAGCCCCAAAACAACTGGTATCTCCACATACGAGTCTGATCAAAAGGACCATTTCTTAAAAAAGCACCCATTTCTTAAAAAAACAATTCTCCACCGCTGATGCTTTCCGAAATTAAGAATTGGGAGAACAGCCACCCATCGCGTAGCGATGATCGACGCGGTGTGCAGCATTGGAAGAGGTCCGGAAGGGGGTGTTCCTCTTTGGGGATAGGGGCGGGATCGCCACTTGAAAAACTTGTGAAATTTTGCATGCAAAACTCACCTTCTCATCTTTGAATTTCTGTGATTAATTTCATATCCCTGATAGCCTGAAAATTTGGACGATTCTCCCACTCTCCAAGTTCAGCTGTCTGAACGTATAGTGGGGGCAGTCAACTACGTTCATCTATAGCTGCATTCATGTACTGCCTCTCTCTGCTTTACTGAGATCAGTGCTGGATTATCCTAGTAGAAAAAGTAGCATATGCTATACGGTCCCCGCACATTCAAGGGCCCCGCGCTAAATGCTTTTAAGCTATAAACATGGGTTGGCCATCCACAAATACTATGTTGGTGAAAATGGATTGCTCTTTTCGTTATGCACTTTACGCGCAAAACAAAAGTTCGTAAATCGTATCTGACAAAATGAAACACAGATGGAAGCCTCCACAAGTGTATTTTGAAGGCTTTAAAATTTACGAACACACACGACCTTTTGTGTGTGTTTAAAATTCCCGAACTGAAATGAGTTCCAGTAGCATCTAAACGGAGGCTTTTTCAGAACACTGTCTCTAGTTGGTTGTTGAGTACGCGTTATCCACACGTGCTCATAGCTCACATATATTTGTCATTGCTTGCTTGTCTTTGTTGATACTGCTACAATTTAGAAGTCAATTAACCCTTCACCCAACGTGAAAAGCATACGACACTTGTAAAAAAAAATCTTCAATAACTAATTTCTTTCATTTTCTGTCTCAAAAACATAGGTTATGACCCCTCGTTAGAACGAGCTCGACAAGCTCGTTCCACCGAGGGGTCATAACCTATGTTTTGGAGGCAAAAAATGTAAAAAATAATGAAAATAAATTGGTGATTTTTGAGAATAGCGCTGGCCGGTTTTGACCGTCACGTTGGTTTACAGCCTTTATAACATATGTTGCGGGCCCCGCACTACCTTAATCCGACCCAGACTGAAGTTGGGAAGGAAATGTCGCTCTGGTGATAGAGTAAAAACCCAAAACAAACGTACGCGCCACTTACAAGGACGTCACTTTTGTCACGTCATTTTGCCTATTTACATCCGACTATATATTATAGAATGTTAAGTGAATAGCTCACACAAGCAAAAATAGGTTTAGTGTACCTAACAAGACAAATGAGTGCTCGGTAAACATATCAGTAATGTAATGCTTTCAAAAACGCGTTTAAATCATATCAATTAATCTTTTGAACTGTTTCCGCTTTCATCTAAAGAATAGTTTTTCAGTTAAACTATTTAACTGACAATTGACACCCATTTGAATAAAAACCCGTAATACATTTCGAGCGTGACAAATGGCGTTCTCAGTAACTTTATATAGTAGGGATTTTCCAAAAAACTTAAGTTTTTTTCTGTTGAGTTTGGAAAATCCCACTATGGGTATTCCCCCCACTTACGTCAGAAATGAGAGTGTCCAATAGTAGTCTGTTAAGTTTGGAAAAATCCACTATGGGTATTCCCCCCACTTACGTTAGAAATGGGAGCGCCCAATAGTAGTCAGTGGTTTTGCGGGTTCAGTATCACCTTTTTTCCATGTACCGTACATAAGTCGATTTCTGATGTAGAATCCGCAAATGGGTTTCCCTGTACACCTCCATAGGATTCAGTGTTAAAATCGTGTACAGATACAGATGATACAGAATCCGCAAACCACTTTTTGATGCTGATACAGAATCCGCAACACGTTTTTTGCTCGCGCGGTTAACGTGAGATCCTATGGGGGAAACCCATTTGCAGATTCTAGATCAGACAATCGACCTCATTTTTCTTAAAATTTCATACATATTTTTCACTCTTGAGCGACGTGTATAATATACACGTTCGCCAACGGGTATTTCAACGTTGAATGTGCGATCTGAGAGATATAGAATCCGATTGCGGATTCTGTATCATCATAAAAAACAAAATTTTTGTGTACTTGTACACGATTTTAACACTAAATCCTATGGAGGTGTACATCGATGTACGTGTACATGTACAAAATCGTGTACAAGTGATACAGAATCCGCCTTTTATACCTACTAGAGTCAAAGACACTAAGGGTCAAACACAAAAGTCACACACTCATTATCTGGTATGACCTCCGTCTGCATCGACTACTGCTGTGCATCTACGCCTCATGGAAGTGAACAAGTTAGCAGGGAAGTGTTGTGGGATGTTGTTCCATATTCTGATAAGCTTTTCTTTGGAGTTCCACAACGGTGCATGGGGAAGCCGGCGTAGCTGACGTTTCATTTCGTCCCATACGTGCTCAATGGGTGAGATATCGGGCGAATTTGCGGGCCAGGGAAGAACATCCACTTGTTGTTGCTGCAGATACTGTTGAACAACACGAGCTGCGTGGGGCCGGGCATTGTCCTGTTGTAGAATGACGCCGGGGCCGTGACTTGCAGAAATGGGATAACAACAGGTGTAAGCACTTCATCACGATATCTGGCTGCATTGAGATTGCCATCAATAATGACCAGCTCAGTTCTGTTTCGGGCAGTGATGCCACCCCACACCACGAGAGACCCTTCCCCATAACGGTTTCGCTCCACGACACATGGATCTGCGTAGCGTTTGTTTCGACGTCTCTACACTCTCTGGCGGCCATCTGATGATGAAAGATGGAAACGACATTCATCTGTGAATAAAACACGTCGCCACCAGTGTAAGGGGTGCCTGAGATGTTGTCTACACCACTGCAGTCGAGCACGACGATGACGTAACGTCAAAATCGGACGAATTGCAGGTCTTCGAGGACGTAAGCCGTATTCTCTCAGACAGTTGATTACTCTTTGAGGATGTATCCGTCTCAGGTTAGGGATGTTCCTGGCTGTCGTCGTTGCCGTTTGTTGCCGGTTCCGGAGATGGACGACACGGATATACCGATCTTGTGCAGGGGTGGT
This sequence comes from Pictodentalium vernedei, assembly GCA_031216915.1. Lineage (NCBI taxonomy): Eukaryota > Metazoa > Mollusca > Scaphopoda > Dentaliida > Dentaliidae > Pictodentalium > Pictodentalium vernedei. The sequence goes on from CM062291.1 coordinate 247,646,656, forward strand.
AACTCAGGGTCTCCCGGAGCGGGGTCGGTCTCAAACGTCATCATGTTGTGCATGTCGATGGACTAGCCTGTCTACAGTGTTACGGTGGCAGTTCAAATGCTGGGCAACCTCTCTGTGTGTTCTGCCAGCTCTAATCATACCCAGGGCAAGGAGACGTTGATTCATTGTCAATCTTGGCATGCTAATGTGGAGTCGTTTTAACAGCAGCGCAAGTTTGAATGTGAACGATAGGAAGGCCTTACTTTAGTGTTTAAATACCCAAGGATTCACACTGCTCCATGAATTTTCAGACTCTCCACGTGCAAAACATGCCTTTTCACAAACGTGCAGCACGTCATTTAACGTTAATGCAATTTTAACGGGGAAAGCTGTTTTTGTGGTAAATATAACTTATTCATGAACAGGTTAACACTCTTTACACCTACGAAATTATTTTTTTGGAGTTTGATCAATTTCTGCAATGCACACTTTCCTTTTTGGGCGAGTATATAATAAATATATGACTGAACAGTTAATGAGCACCCGATCCACGAAAGTTAAACGCTTCAAGCGGGTAATTGTTAAGTTTGTTAGCCCGCTCCAAGCGAGACAAAACTATACTTTTGTAACCTGGCGTATACTTTCATATGCTTCTAGTGCAAACTTTGTTAAAACTCAATCAACCCAATCAAAGAACCGCACGGAATGAACAATTTCAACCAATGAATTTACTGCATCTTTTTGGCCCTTCGTCTGAAGGAATTTTTAGTTTTTGCGCTTTTCCAAACTTCGTCTGCTAGAAAATTTCAACAGTATTTTATTTTACACAAATAAAGTGCCACAGCCAAAGAACATCAAGGTTAGATACGACTGTTACCTCAATAGACTGCTCAATGGAAGGTTTTTAACTTCTTCCGTGAATTCTTATATAATGAATCAAATCACTGAAACGACCCTCCCTGCTCAGAGCAAGGACTTTCGAAATTCGGAACACTGACCGTCCTCTCCATTTTCAGGCCATACAAGCTCCACATTCGAATAATCTCGGGTTTTCAGCGTTTAACTTTCATGGATCGGGTGAATGAGTGATAAGAGATTAATTCAAGTGTAAATCCTAACCATTTCTTTCATAATGTTGTGACGTTGACTTCTGGCTCCATGCGTTTAGTTGACCTGTTGTGAACGATATCTCTGTAAAGAGCTATTTGATCTCCATGGTGATTAATGTGATAAATCGATAATGTGATAAATGAGTAGACAAGGTTCCATCTACAATGCTTTACAACTGCAGGTGAGACCTTGTTCCACTCAAAGGGCGAAATGCTGTTCTTCACAATAACATCTCATATTCATTTTTCTCTTGTTTCAAGGGAGTCTTGATCAACCTCATTTCGAAGGTAAGAAACACAAAAACACAATACTTTATCTATTGACTGTGATGTAAACGGAAATTTGATTGGTAAAGAGAGAAACGTCCGAACCCGCTACATTTCAACTCACCCACACGGAAAGTTTCCGTATCGTGTAATTGTCTCGTTCCGAAATTTCATATCGTGTGTTGACGTCATGGTTCGTTAGTGAATATCGTGGCAGAAGCGTCAAACAGTCATTCGTTCGCCTGGATGTAATAATAGTAGGAGTATGCCGTTATTCAACAACTGCTTCATTAAGAGTGTTAATGTGTATTTTGCAGTTTCAAAGAAAGGAGAGGAGTGATGAAAAATTTAGACTGTTCTGTGCTTGTTCCGTGTTAATTTATTGTAATTCATTAAATTGAATTTTGTTTTTTCCATGCTTCCCTTCCAAACAAATGGGGCACAGAGTGTGTGCAAACATTGACCGTCTCAGTTGTCAATAGATAAAATGGTCACCCCAGGTCTGATCAACCAGCCGTATCCCATTCGGCCGAACGTTGTGGCCTTTGATTCCTTTTAAGGTATTTGGGGGGGGGGGGGGGGCGGTGCAGGTAGTGAAAATGAATATCTAAGTGATGCATATTTGAAGCATATGGCTCCATTTTGATATTTCTGAGTAATCTGGAATTCATTCCTTTTTTCAGTCAAGAAGGTAGTGCCCAGTAATGGTCAGACCATAGACCTTGCCTTACTAAGGGTAGACAGGTTAAATCATTGAAAAAGTATTGTCAGTCTTTCGTGAAGAAACGCTCAGTTTTCCTATTTTGTTCGATAAATGGCGAATCTCTAATACAGTAGAATTCATCGCACCATTTTAAGCTCCATCTTTGTATCTATTGTACTAAGAGAATGGATTTGTAAATTTCAGACACATTCACAACCACTTGAAGTTAACCCTTTACCTAACTCGAATAGGAGGCGACAGTTGGAAAAAAATCTCGAATGCCTAAAAAAATATTTTTTTTTACTCAAAAACATATATAGTTAGTGAAAAAACGAGTTCGTTCCAATGGTGGGCGAAAAGCTATGTTTTTAAGGCAAAACTGATGAAAATAATAAACTTTGAATAAATAGTTTTGTGATTAGCGATGGAAGGTAAAGGTTCAGGCTTTCACTCTCCTAAAAAACTTCAAAAAGGACATATATATTTGATGTAAAACAAAATTCAATCGCGAAATTGTTGTTCACCTCAAAAGAAAAAGTCTTCTGGGATTCAATACAACTCTAGCACTGAATGGCACAATGGCACAATGTAGTGAACAACTATACCCGGCAAGAAATTCTTTTGTTGCGAGTTTCACTTTGGAATAACGTGAGAATTATTTTAAATTTAAAGATGTGTTCTGAAGAGAAATCAATGAAATTACGAAATGTTAACCCTCTTCTATACAAAAGCATTGATATCAAAGTATAGATTGGAGAGATGTGAGAGGCATGGGAGCTAGCGGTGCTTTCCGAAAATAAGTAGTGGTGGAACGGCCCACTCAACACGCAGCGATTACCAACGCAGGGTGCGTCGTTGAGAAGAGCTTTGCGAAGTTGAAGTCAGTACAGACCGATTGGATCTGAAGCACAGAATGCCGGATGAGTGAGAACAACGACATTTTCTAGCTCTTCGGGGAGGCAGGTACATCATAAAAGTTTACCGAGAGCATTGTATAGGAGACTGTGAGGACCAGTACATGCTTCGCACGGTGGAAAGAAAGAAATAGATTGTTTCAGTTGATCAGGATGCTGCACCAGGCGCAGTTATTGGTATCAACAGGCCATACTATAGTCAGTTAGTTTGTTTGTTTGTTTGTTGGGGTTTACCGGCAGGCGGTGTCAAACCGTGTCGGACAATTTTACGAGTGCATGGGGGAGTACCCGAAGAGAACAACCGAGCAACGGCGTGAAACTACATGTCGGATTCTCCAATTTACTAACCGACAAGAGCCGGGTTAACAGTAGTTGAAGGCAAGTTTATCGCCGTCGCGCCATTCGTTACAGTGCACATCACCGTGCACCCACACAAGCAATCGGGGTGACGTATTTCGGCCAAGGACAGAATGCAGATGATACTGACCAAGGCCTAACCTTCGACCATTCGACCTCAAGCCCAATGCTGTAACCTTCGCACGCCGAGATCGTACTATAGGATATCCACCCGTCACAGCCGTGGCCTTCGATCTCCACCCCAAGACCTAGATCAAGCAAACCTGACCCCCACAGACAATGGGCGACGTCAACTGCGTTGCCCAAAGAGTGGCTGAACAATTTACCCTCCCTGATCAAACCCTTAAACCCACCCGGCGTCGGAAAAGACAGGGGGCGAAGAAAGGATGATGCCAATGACCTCGAGGAGATTATCCAGCGTCGATCTCAAAGAGACATCGATTGCTATGAGAACTATAATAGTAGTAAGTATAAGCAAGAATGTGCATAGACAGATAGAACTCTTCGTTCACAACGGTCATGTCTGAGGTAAATACTTCCAATTCCCAGCAAGCATACTGGTCTGCATCTACAAGGAAGACATGTGGCAAATCGTAAGACAGGTTACTCGCGCTGAGGGTTTGGCATCTTTGGGACAGGGACGGGGTCAGTGGTCTGATGGCGACGCATGCAGCTCTTTTTGCCTCCCCCCCCCCCCCCCCCCCTGTTGTCCCATTTTCAAAATGTTGGGTTTAAAATCTTTTTGATTTTCCTGAATCAATATATGTTACACTCCCACAAGGCAGTTTATTAGATGCGCGAATGTGAGCAACTCCGCTCTTTTTGGTCTCCTAGTACCCAATTTTGGGAATGACTGTTCAAAAGGTTTTCGTGGCAATCTTCTTCAATCTATTTGTCCCAGCCCACAAAACAGTTTATTCGACCTAAACCAGTTAATCAATGCGATCTCGGTAGTTTGGGACATAAGTTATGAAGATAATGATTGGATGGGGCGTGAGTAGCTTGTACGTACCAAGTGTTCTTCGACTGTGATGGCTCAAGACATGACTGATAAAATATTCTAACGACATCATCAAGGTATGCCTTCCTAGAAGGCATGCTTTGATGATGTAGTTGGAATATTAGTCAGATGGGATTATAGTTAAAAAATGACTCAGCAAATTTATTTGTGGGTGGATAGACGAAGTAGTCGCGACCGACTAAGGGCCAACTTCTTATTTAATTAATATATATCGTACTCCAAATTGGTTATGTTGGGATCTCAACAGTGCGAATCGGGTACTACAGAGTTTCGTTTGTATGGTCGACTATGGCACAAATCAAAGTATCAAATGCATGTCTGGTGGGGACGTGACAACTGTTACTTATCTTATTCCCAGTTCCTTGTTCGACATTCTTTATCAACCGAAAATCAATTGATAACAAATGTCGAATAAGGCACTGGGAAAAAGTAAAGATTGTCACGTCCATATGTCTTGTAAGAAAGAACATGATTATTTGCGTAGAAAGAGCGAATCGATAGCTAGCACTCCATTCCAGAAAAAAACATATCTCCACAACAAAATTACTCCCACCCCCAGCCCAACCCCTATACACACACACATGCATAATTTCACCCCTGGTTTTAGTATGGGCGCAACAGGTCAGTTCAGATACTTTTGGTGTACGCTAAATACCACAAAACTCAGCTTCGGGGCAACACATCTAGAAATATTTAAAAGTCAGATTCTCCGACGACTCTGTTTACAATTAGCCTTCATTTAACAAACAAATTATGATAGTCCACGCGTTCTAAGACTGATTAGCTAGAGTGACAATGCGGCGACTATTTTTTTAATTTTCAAATATAAATCCTCCAAAGGGAAGTAGATAAATGTTCTTTTCTTAAGTCTCTCTGTTTTAACCACAAATTGTCGGTCACTTGGCCTTTATCAAGTGGAATACAATCAACGGTAGCTCACTAAGTGAAATCCATCCTTTTTTTATTAAAACAGTTATACGGGTGGATATCCTATAGTACGATTCGTATAACGGTTTTAATAAGAAAAGGTGGCCGAAAATTTGTGGTTAAAACAGAGTGACTTAAGAAAAGAATATTTTTTTTAAGTTCATCTGACCTGAACCTATAGATTTATTAGGCGATCCACATTTTTTTGAAATTCTTGCATTTGAGAAAACCAAGGACGCCTGCACTCATCGTCCTCCACCCATGTCCTTAGTCTGCGCGGGGAGAGTGGATCAGAAAATGCACTGTTTATGTCAGATATAAAACAATAAAAAAACAACTAGTACCTCCACAAACGAGTCTGGTCAACAGGATCATTTCTCTGAAAAACACCCATTTCTTAAAAACACTTCCCCACCAGTCATGGTTTCCAAAATTAAGAATCGGGTGAACGGGCGCCCATCGAATAGCGAATACTAGCGATGATCAACGCAGTGTGCATTAATGGAAGAGAGGAGACCCTGAAGGGGGTGTTCCTCTTTGGGTTTAGGGGCGGGGACGCCCCGTGGGAAACTTGTGAAATTTAGAATGCAAAAATCACATTCTCGTTGACTTGCCGTGAATTTCATATCCCCGATAGACTTAAAATTAGGACGATTCGCCCTCTCTCCTAGTTCAGAGACGTTTAAGAACATCTAGCTGCATTCGTGGATAACCCAGATGATATGAAGTTGGTTGAACTTTGTCTCAGAAAGAGTTCATTCATGGTATTTGGAAATTGGAAAGTTTTGTTTGCATGAGTTTCGTTTGTGATGTAACAAGAGGAGAGATAAGTGCCATGAGGCTAAGCGATCGGGACCAATCAGGCTGGTTGCTAAATGACCTTTATACCTCGACCGCTACAGTTTGATTTGGGTAAAACGATGAACGCAGGCGATCACCTTTCGCGTATAAACAAATATAATTGAACTTTTTTTCTGTTCATGCATTTTGAGGCAAAATGATTGGGTAAACTATTTCTTTTTTTCTGTTCATATCAAAGTAAATGGGGGTAAGCAACCCAGACTCATACATGAAGATTACTGGTGTATGGAATTGGAAACGCGGAAGGGGCTAGGATTTAACACATGTAACAACAAAATTTACATTCTCTAACGCTAGAATTACGTAAAGGGTGAGTCGACGTCTAACGCTCTTTCTCTGCCTTCATTGTGAAATTTGGATTCAACCGAGTATGTAGTATTTTCTGAAGGAAGCAACACTGATGAAGGCCTTTGGCCGAAAGCTTTTTAATAGAGCAATTTCTTCATTTAATACTTTGGTCCCTTTATCTGGACCTTATGGAACAGATTAATATCAACGCTCCTGTGCTGGGGACGAATACAATTCAAGATGCAGTTCGTTGGATTGCATAGAAAATAGCCCGATAGGAGTCCCATCAAGAATTTCTGGAAATAAATGGAAATTTCTGGAAAAAGCGATCGCTGAAAATGTGATACCAAATGGATTCAAAAGGAAATGGAGACTAGAAATGGACACAGATCAGCAATACATAGTTAAATGTGAAAGAATTAAGGCCGACACGTCTATGAGATTGATGAATGTTATTTCGCGAGCTACTGATTCCAAATTAAATCAACTTTGAAATGACTTCGATGAAATTTGTCAGGAACTGAAAAGTTCCTCCTTTAGTAATTTAACTTTAGATTTACGCCGACAGCTAAAAACCCTGTGACGCTAAGAATTCCAATAGTTTAATAGCCAATTTGATGACTGGGATTCCTTGGAAAATATCATGAGTACTCCGTCGACTCCGAAATTTGTCTGGTTCGACATGACACCGACGAAACGCGATTCCTATGCCACTTCTCCAATAAATTCTACTAACTTTTTAATACGAAAGAACGAAGTGCCGGCAATAAAATACCGGTGCTAAACAGTGCGCGACAAAAGAAACCCTCAAATTCCAATATTATAGTAACCAACATATCATCTCACAAGCTAACGGAAGATGAAAGATCTCTCCTAGAGAAAGGGCTTACGTTTATTCCGACGAGACACGAGGATGACAGATCAAACCTGTAAGCCAACCTAAATGAATGGGAACGCAGGATGAGTCTTAAAAAATTCTTTTTCGATCATTCAGATTCCAGGGGACGCGATGAAAGTTCACTAGAAAATGAAGAAAAAGAATAAAGGTCAGTTTTCACCAAATACTGTACGTGACGACACAACAGACGCCAACATTGGTATAATCAAAAATGAAATAATGGTTGGTGTGAAAAAACCGGAAAAACACAATATCAGCAGGAGGAACGGAACGCCTTGAAAGACATTTTGGGAAATTTTGACATTATTATCAGGCCTGCTGATAAATGTTCAGGTATTGTTGTGCAGGATAAATCGGACTAAGTCACTAAGAAGAAACGAGAAAGTAAAACAAAGTGATTCATACCGGAAACCGATCACGACTTGACTGATGAATCAGAGAAAATGGTCAAGTCTCTATTGAATCGGATGTCACAATATCTGGTGAGTTGAAAGAATATACACTACTCAAAGTTTGTTAAGCACCAAATATTTGACACATCATTGCGAAATTTGCTTGTGACATATTTGCGATATTTTTGGTGGATCTGATTGAGGAATGTATTGAGACGGCCCCCAGTGTTTACATTAGCTCTCTTGACAGGCAGAGTTTTCGTAACAATCAGGGAAAGCATGTGCCCGTCGATTTTCATGATTTTTCTGTGTACTGTCTACATGTACATGACATGTGTTGGGTTTTCAATCTTCATTTCATCACAAACCCTTGTGATTTAATAATTGAATATGGCAAATGCATTTGTAAAAAGACATTTGTCTGAAGCAGAAATATGGCGGGCTGTAGGGATGGTGGAGCAAGAGGCTACCTACCCATCGTCAGGTTGGTGAAGCCCATGGTGTGCACCATACGGTAATCACCAGAGTCTGGGCAAGATTTCAGAAGTAAGGCACACCAGTAAGACGGCATGGCGGTGGCAGAGACAGGGCAACATCTGCAGCTGAAGACCGGTTTTTGATCATTCAGGCCCATATGAACCGCTTTGCCACAGCAACCCAGCTTCGCAGTGACCTTCAGAATGCATCCGGGGTAAATGTTTCGACGCAGACTATTCGGTCAAGGCTGCACGAAGATGGTCTCCGATCGAGGAAACCATGTATTCGCATTCCACTGTCCCAGAATCACAGCCAGGCACAACATGAATGGGTCGTGGACCACGTTGGATGGACCAGAGAAGATTGGCGACCTGTCATTTTTACTGATGAGTCAAGGTACTGCCTAGACCACACAGATGGTCGTTTCTGGGTATGGAGAAGACCAGGAGAGCGATTCCATGCAGCCAACATTGTTGAGCATGACGGCTATGTTGGAGGGTCATTCATGGTCTGGATGGCATCAGCTGGGATGGAAGTACAGAGCTCTGTGTCCTTGAACGTGGTACATTGACTGCGCCATGGCATATTGATGAGATCCTGGATGTCCACGTCAGATTGTATGCAGGTGCAGTGAGTGACAGATTCATTCTGATGGAAGTAGGTGATAATAGCGGATTCAGTATCACTTTTCCAAAAAATGTACAAGTACACGTACATGTACGTGTACCGCCATAGGCATTCAGTGTTAAATCGTGTACAAGTGTACAAAATGTCGTTTTTTCATGGTGAAAAAGAATCCGCAATTGTTGTGAGGCTCACAGATCGCACTTTTAACGTTCAAACACCCGTTGGCGAACGCGTAGATTCAACACATCGCTCAAAAGTGAAAAAATGTATGAAATTTTAAGAAAATGTAATTTAAAAATTTTTTCTCTGCGTTCCCATCACGGATCAGACCATTGATCTATCGTTGGTGAACGCGAGCAAAAAACGTTTTGCGGATTCTGTATCAGCATCAAAAAGCGGTTTGTGGATTCTGTATCACCTACGTTTGCCAACAGGTATTCGAACGTCAAAAGTGCGATCCGATCGGCGAAACCCATTTGCAGATTCTAGATCAGGAAAAATCGACCTCAAAACGTTTTCTCGACGTTCGCCAACGGTGAAAAGTGAGCGTAAAACGCCGTTACTCATCGAGGATTTTTTTTTTAAATCGATTTGGGCCTCCGGTACATGGAAAAAAGGTGGTTTGCGGATTTTGTATCACCTGCGTTCGGGACCATAGAAGGAGTGGCTCTCGCCACCGGATGGTTTAGCACGCTCGGAAACTTTTTGAGTAGGAAATTATATCTGAAGGCAAGGAAACACGAAAAGATTCACGTCTTGGCTGACTCCAAGATCGACACAATATCCGAAATGATCTCGATGGCGTTGAAAGACGGTAGGATATCGGATGGAGAATACTTCACAATATTGGGGGAGAAAACAAAATACGATGCCATGAAAGAAGCCATGAGAATCAAGTTTCATCAGATCATCAATGAAGAGATGAAGGATTCTCTCGTGGAAAGGGGGAGGAAAGAGGCTAGGGAGGAATGCAGTAAGATGATAGAACTCAAGAGCAGCGATTGAAAAAAAAAATATATATAATAAGAACAGAATTTTTAAAAAAGAAATATTAAATTTATATATAAAATAAAAACGAAATTAATTTAAATAACTCTCAAAAAATGTATTGCGTAAAATGTAAGAGAGTTACCAAGACGAGTAATTCTCGAGAAGTACAAACTAAAAATGACAGACAGATGCTTCGCAGAATTTGCGACGTGTGTGGTTCGATCAAGACTCAATTCATCAAAAAAAAAGAACAAGAGCAAAGGTAAAGGCATCGTGAATAAAATGATCAATAATCTACCTTTCGAAATGCATCTGCCGGGTCACAGTTTCACTGGAACGAAATTGAACAAGAGACTCAACGCCGATCTGACTCCTAAATCTTGGAGCAAACCCGTGAATAGGGTGGCCGCGGCCGCGGCCGCGTATGATCACAATCTGTGCTATGCTGGACATTCCAACACCAAGACTTGCAATGACGTCTGCGATAAAAACATGTTGGCGAAATTGAGAGGTATATCGAATCCGACCAGGAGAGAGAAGGTAAAACATTCGCTGGTTGGTAATCTGATCGGTGTGAAACATCGATTCGGATGGGGTGTTCAAAAAAAAAAAGTGCATCGGAAAAGAAAAGAAAAGAAGAAGAAACGATTATTGATGAGTGAATTGGCTGAGGAGTTACACAAACCCATCATGCGTAAATCTCGAAAGAAAAGGGTGTTCGTGAAGGGTTTGGATGACATTTGGTCCGCCAACTTGGTCGACATGAGATCATTTTCGAGGTGGAACGAGGGTGTCAAATATCTATTGATGGTCATCGACGTCTTTTCCAAATACGGTTGGATCAGAGCTTTGAAGAATAAATCGGGACCTTGCGTCACCAAGGCTCTGAAGAGCATTTTCGACTCGTCTTCTCGAAAACTGAATAAATTTATTTATTTATTGGTGCTTTACGCCACATCAGCAACTAAGGCTATATCATGGCAATTCCGAATAAGCTGTGGGTGGACAAGGGAAAGGAATTCTACAACAAGCACGTTCGTCGATTAATCGACCTTGGAATCGAACGATGAAGGAAAAGATGCACAGATACTTCACGGCAAAATCGACTAAGAAATACATATATGCTCTGAATGGTCTTGTCAAAGATTACAACAACACGCGACACAGATCGATCAAGATGACTCCCGCAGAAGCTAGCAATCCCCGAAATGAAAAACGGGTCTACGTGAATCTATATCCTGAGAGATCTAAGATCAGGAAGAAGTCTAGAACGCCGAAATTTGCGGTCGGCGCTCGAGTGAGAATCTACGCTTATAAGAATCCCTTCGAAAAGGGTTATACTCCTCGATGGACCTCGGAAATCTTTGTGATAATCAAAATATTTCACACCGATCCGGTGACTTACGAAATCGAAGGTTTGGATGGAGAAGAGATCATCGGAAAGTTTTACGAACAACAATTGCAGAAGACAAAGTTTTAATAAGAAAACAATTTTTTTTTTATTTACTCTCTTTAACATTTTCTTGTTTACATATATATATAGGAGAGAAAAATAATAATAAAAAATAATTAAAACTATTTTTAGATAAAAAAGCAAGCTAATTAATAAACAAAAAACAAAAACCCTTCAAAAATGGCAAATATACTAGATATCGCACAAAGCATAGTGAAAGATGAAAGTATTCAAGAATATGAGGTTCACGAATATGAACCGATAACCAGAACGAGTTTGAACAATGCGGGAGAGATAAGAATCAATGTTGAAACCCAAGATCTATTCGTCCATCCTGGCGAGAGTTACATAATGGTGCAGGGACGTCTCACCAAGGAAGATGGGACCGACTACGCCGACGATGACACGGTTATTCTAGCCAATAATGGCATCATGCATCTATTCAGTAATATAAAATACTTGTTATCCAGATAAGAGATAGAATCTGTGTTTCATCCCAGTCAGGCCACCACGATGTTCGGACTCTTGACATATCCGGATGATTTTTCAAAATCCAGAGGACTTAATCAGCTGTGGATGAAAGACACCATCGGCCCTGCTAGCGCCGGCGCCATCACGATATTCGACTACGTCGTCAAGACGTCCAGACCCAAAGGAACGTTTTCGTTCAGGATACCTTTGAAACACATCTTCAGATTCGCAGACGATTACAACAAGATCATGTATGGATGCAAACACAATCTGACATTGATTCAAAAAGGAAACGACGACACGATAGTGAGACTCACTGCATCCGATGCAGGTAAGATAACTCTACACAAGATATTGTGGTTTGTTCCGCAGGTGGAGCCTTCGACCGGGGAAAAAACGCGTCTCTACAAGATCATAGAATCCAAGAGTAAATTACCCATAGGATTTAGAATGAGACAGTGCGACATGGCTAGCATTCCACCTCTACGAATCACTTCAATTGGAGATTGACGGTGAAATCCGCTTCTGAGAGACCGCGTTTCATCGTGGTTGCATTTCTGACCGATAGGGACTGGCCTCAGGAAAAGAATGCATTGCTGTTCGATCACTGCAATTTGAGAAACATGCAAATGTTTCTGAATGCCACGAGATATCCAACAATCGATTACAACACGTCGTTCGACAAGAACGATTTCTGCAGACTGTACAGTGACGCCGCTGATTTTAGAAAGAAGTATCACAGTCTAGACAAATTGATGAGCAACCCTAACATATCTCCCAGCGAATACAAGTCGATGTATCCCATGTTCGTATTCGACGTCAGTAAACAGAGTGAACGACTCAAGAGTAGCATCTCATACATTCAGATCAAGATGCAATTCGATAGGAACATGCCGAGAAAAACCGAAGCCTTCGCCCTGGTCCTGTTGGACAGAGAATTACAATTCAAATCAGATGGAAATAAGATGTCGATCATTCGATGAGAGACAAGACTCAATGAGAAAAAAATTAATAAACGTTAAAAAATGAGGATGTAAGATTAATTAAAAAAACAAAATCTCGAAAACAAAATGGATGTTTTTGACACGAAAACAACAAATCATCTGTTCACTTCAGATCACTATGACGTTAAAATAAATTGCTTGGAAAAATGGATTCAAATTGAACATGAAGAACATAACACAAAAAAAGGATGGAATAATTGTGATTTTAACGAATATCGTTTAAAAGAAAAAGAAGAGTTTGATCTCATAAGATCTAACGAAGAAATTATAAAAAATACAATTTTAAAATGTCGCAAATGTAAGAAACGTCAAATAAAAATTGAACCTCAACAAACTAGATCTGGTGATGAACCACTAACCATATTCGCAAAGTGTATAAATTGTAATCATAAATGGATAGAAAATTAAAAAAGAGGTGTAATTTTAATCATTGTCATAAGTGACAAAATTCTTTTACTAAAGAAAAAAAACATTTCAGAAATCGTATAATAATATATAATAATAAAAAGTTATCAAAAAAAAAACAAAAAAAATAAAAGTAATGAGATCTAGAGAGATTGAACATCTTTCTAAATCTCATTACTTTTTTTTTGTTTTTAATAATCACTCATTATTTTTAATTAATTATTTCCACGCGTTCACTGTTTGTTCAAAGGATCTAGTTCGATCAGTAGACTCACTACAGAAGTGGTGGCTTTGGGATTATTGGTTTTCGTAACGAAATTAATCCTGTCTCCAGCGTTCACTTTGGGAGGCGTGCCGAACATGCTAACATTCGTGTGTTGATTCTCAGTCTTTTTGATGCTGTATCTCTTATCGCTCTCTACTCCATTCACCGCGAGATTGACGACTGCTCTGTTATTCAAATCCGTGGAAGCCAGACCCATTTGTATGATTTCACCTCCTAACGGCATGGGATATCCCACCTGACCATGTTGCGATCCGCTACCTCCGTTTCCGAAAGACCACTCGGTTTTTTCCTCCTCTAACATGCTGGCCTCCTCGGCCCACACAGTGATCAATTGTTTAGCATATTTGACTCTTTCCACCACTGAAATCAGGGTGCAGGCATCCGTCATGTTCACGGGATCTGGTAGATTCGTGAGCACGTGTCCGCCCATGTCTAGTTTACCTTCCATGCTGTCGCCCTTTCTCCAAACTGAGTTGTCGTCCACGTACTTCCTGCTGACTGCACTGGAAACGAATTCAGGATCGTGATCGAGACCAAATAATTGTGACCGTTCATGTTGATGCCACCCTCCATGGTTCGTTTGCCTTTTCATCAAACCAATTATGTATCTCCTCGCGCATGATCTTTCTAATTTCATCATCATGCTCCACTTTTCCTTTTCTATCATCAGATGTTACTGTCATCGGCTTATTTTTTTTGCAATTCGAGTCTGTTTAAGTTTATCCATTTCCGATCTTTCAATTTTTTTCTTTCCATCGTTTCACAAATGATATTCCTGTATGACTTCAATTTTTTTTGATTTGGTTCTATGATTTCTGAAATGTGGAATTTTTAATTTTTTACAAATCTCGTTTAACTGAGGTATGGTTTTCTCATTTAAATTTTCCATTTTTTATTTGTTTGCTTCAATTGTAAGAATATTTTTTTTCGAATTTTGTACTTAAATAATAATTTGTTAAAAAGTTTTAAAATTGTTTTTATATATATATGTTTTAATTCCTTCAAAAAAAATTTTTTTTGATGAAATTAATCAATTTTTTTATGTTCCTTAACGTGAAAAAAACATTGAAGTAATACGAGTCTTTTTTCACATTAAAGAAAATTAAAATTAAAAAAACTTTTTTTTATATATATAAAGAGTAAAAAAAACCGAAACATTTTTAACAAATTATTATTAAATACAAAATTTAAAAATATTCATTATTTGCAATAATTCATAAAACAAAAAAAACAAATAATCGATCATGACAACAACACCTAAAAGATGCGAATTGAAATTGAAACGAGTCGAAACGTGTAAGAAATTCGGTTATAAAATCTATAGATTACAATGACACGACTCCATCGAATTGAACGTGGTCGAGATGAAGGGCTTAGAGCACAAACACGACAAATAAAACATGCCTTTGAAATTGGACGAAGCCACGCTCGATTTGTTTTACGAGTACCAAAGCGATCTACAGAAAATCGTTATCACCAAAGATAGAGAATTCGACAAGGACGATTTGTTGTTGCCCTACAGAAGTTACATATATCCAAAAATCTCTCGAACTTGTGAACAAATCGGGTGGTGAGAGCGCGTTCATCGATGTAAAAAAACTCAAAAAAGTAAAGATAAACATTCAACACATTTTCGAAAAAGGAGAAGACACGACCGTAAACATGCTAATAATGGACTTGGAAATATAAACAATAGAGAGACTGATTTTTAGCGAAGAAGAAGAAAAAAAAAGTAATGAGATCTAGAGAGGCTGATCATCTCTAGATCTCATTACTTTTTTGTTTTTTTTTTGTTTTTTGTTTTCCTTTTTCTTCTTCTTCACTATCGCCCATATATATTATAATAACGTTTCCTTTTTTCTCAATTTTGGCGTCGATTCTTCTTTTCTTTTTTTTTGTGATATGTTACGTTTTTATAAGAACACATTTGTTTATCCGAATCATAATTATGAACGAATGTTGTGCATCTCTTGGTGACACTCACATCATTTCCATTCTCTTCAGAAGGTAGTGGTGATGGTGGAAAGCGTCTCATTCTTTTCAATTTCAACCATCTATCCCGCTCTTTTTCAGTTCTTTCCTAAGATATCCATCATTAGCATCTAATTGTTTTTCCACATCTTTTTCCCACACTATCCTGCAATATTCATCATTAGCATCTAAGCATTTTTCCACATCTTTTTCGCACTCTATCTTCCGATATTCATCATTATCGTCTAATTGTTTTTCCACCTTTTTATCCATTTTATATTATTTTATACTTTCTATGATTTATATTTTATATAATTATATAATTTTTACATTATAATAACATACTCAAAATCGGTATATTCTTAAATGGTGAATTCTCACCAAACAACAAACCCTTACCGAGTCGCTCAACGTTCCGTCCACTCTTCAGATAGAGACTGTTTCCACTCAAAGAGTTGCCACCTCTAACAGGTTCTAGATACAATTCTTCACCGCTGTCGTCTATGTGGATGCAACACACGGCTCCTCCCTTCTTCAAAAACAGTCCGCTGCACCCATTAATTTCTCAACTGCCGAACTCGCGAGTCCCGAGAGAGCACCCACGCTGAGAGTCTTTCCGAGAAAGGGTAATGCTTTTGCGGCAAAGGGTAATGCTTTTGTGGTGATTCCTGCCAATAGCGGTAGGAAACCACCTTTCATTCTCAAATTGTATCTCAATTGAGCGGGACTCAATCTCACCGCCAACCCTCTTCCATCACGAATCGCTTCATCCATCCTTTTGATTTGACTTCTGGTCAGGCGATCGAATCCTGACAGCCACTCATCAGATCTTCGTGAGTGAATTTGAATCTCACCACCTCGCCTCGAGTTGTTAACGCTCTCTTAAGTTTCTTTCTCTGTCCTGCGGATATGTTCACGTTTTTAACCACGTATTGTGTCATAATTCTTTTTTTAAAATATATTTTCTTCAATTGTTTTTTTTTGTTTTAATGATAATTATATATATATTAAATAATTTTTGTAAATTAATATTGCGTTTATTTATTTTCTTATTTATATATATAGGCAATATTTTTTTTTTTTTGCTTTCATATTTCTCTTATGTGAAATCGTATCGTCACCCTCTCTCCACGAAGATCTAACAGTTCACCATCTTGATCCATCAACGTGGTTTTGAAACTATACGTGTCTAAAATCACTGGTAGATAAACTAAATTTCGAGGTCGTTCCACGATCTTACAACCCGGTGACACGTTTGGAAAGAAGGAATAGATCGTCAGTTGAGTGCTACCATTCACGTAGCTTCCAGCAATCACGTCCACATTCACCAGAATGCTATTGACTGCGAGAATGTCAACCATATTTTCAGATGCCGCGTGGCCTCGATACATCTTTCAATCGAATCCCAGCATCTTGCTTATAGAATCATCCATGTTGAAATCCACTCGAAAATTATCTTCCAAATCCAACATCGTCTGTAAGGTATTAGGGTTGGGAGCGAGTCTGATCTTCTTGCTTCCCTTTCCATCCATCTTCATTCGCGTCTGAATGTAATTGTTCAAATCATCTATGTTGTAACTTCGTTTGAGAATTCGAATCTCCAACCAATCCACTCCGTCAGAATACTTGAACGAGTTATTCTTTTCGGTGACGTTGGGAAAGGAATAATAAGTCTCCAGATTCACCAATGCCATCTCGTATCTTTTCTCTCTATTCAATTCGATGGAAGGTTCAAATTTCATCATGAATCGAGTCGAATCGCCACTCACCATGATTTGAATGGATTGTTTTGCAGCCGTATTCTCGGCTATCTGTTCTAACAATTCTCCTTGTTCGAACATTATATTTAATTTTATTTTATTTTTTCAAAACTAAATTATTTGAAGATTTATTATTTTCTAATTTTATTTTCGCGCTCTATCTTATTATCATCAGAAGCATAAAACTTGTCAAATCCGCACCGATATTTTCCACGATTAAATTCTCTAGTCAAATCGATCACGATGAAATTGTAAAGTCCTCCATCCCAAACCCTCTTGCAGAATCTCCTGAATTCTGCCACGCTCATGTCGTTTGCGACGTGATCACCATAGATGTGATTGAGATTCTTGAGATCCTGGCGAAAGAGACACAGTAAATTAGCGTTCTCCCTTATCGTCTGTCTGGGCAATTGAAAATAATTCTGCAACAGGTAGAAACAGTCCACGTTGCTGTGACGACCCCTAATGTAATACGATTCGCATCGGTTCTGTCTCTCCAAAAGCAGATCGTCAAAAATCATGAGATTCTTATCTTCCGATTTCAATTCTCTAGGATCCGGAACATCGCTAGCGTTCTCATAAAATCGACACTCGGAGACGCATTTCTCTTCATCAATTCCATCGCCGCACCGTCCAAAATGGTCGAAAGAGAAGCTTCACTTTTGTCGAATTCCTCCCTACTGTCAAAGATTCTGGCTATGACGTCCTTGGGCAATCTACGATCCATGCACTCTCGAAGCAATCTGTATTCGGGTTGAAACAAGCTCTTGCCAAACACGAACAATCTGTCGTAATCCAACCAGTTGGGTTGCGACAACAGATTCATCAACAGATTGGTCTTTCCACAATTCGATTTTCCCACTATCAAGCCACTTATGCTTTTGGGAAAGAACTCATTATTTGACCTCTTGGTCGCGGCGTCGTTCCAAGACATATCTTTAATGTTCATCTTTGTTTATTTTTTTGTTATTTTAGATTTTTTCAAACACAATTTTTATGTTTTTTCAAACTCAGTTTTATAAATATTATTATTTATTTATATTACACTGTCGCGGGTTCTCTTCAATCCAGATCCACTCGTCATTTTGGCTAAATCTTGTATGGGTACCACAGCATCCTTAAAATCTTTCCAACTTTCCGGCGATCGCTTTAACGTAGCTTGCTTCGCCGGCGGACTGATCAACTTGTCGATCAATGCATCGGCTGCCCTCTTGCCAGCCACAGAAGCTATCCTACCACTGGCTTCAGAAGCGGCTTTCTTACCAGCATCCAAATCCATCTTCTTACCAACCTCAAATGCGGTCAATGCGAGTTTTCTACCTGCATCACTAGTGAACGCACACATTAAGAATCGACGATGCCAGAACCACCTTGAACGTAAGTTCTGACATATCCCCTGTTCTTTATCACCAACATATTTTATAATATATATTTTGTTTTTTCACTGGTAAATCGTTTGTTGTTTAAATTACTTTTATTATTTTGTAGTGTAAAATTTACTCTTTTTATTTTAAATATTTTTGTTTGTTTCTCTCTACTTATTATATATCAATCCCACAATTCGTTCATCAGTCTTTTGTAATTGCGTTTATTCAAAACCTGCTGCCTCAACAATTCATCGCATATGCTCACTATCTCATTATCTAATCCAGTGTTACCAGCGCGTCTACTTGCCATCAACAAACTCAATCTCTGAGACAGAGCGTCAGAATCGTTCAGAAGAAAAGTGGTTTTCACCCCTTTGCCAGTCACCGACTCGACGAACTTCTTATTCATATCCCATATGGGTTTCACCACCTTCGTCCACTTGTAACCTCTGTTGGCTTTGGGTCTCATCTCTCCGGCATTGTTATTTCTCTTCATGACGTGGGTCTGAACCAGAATGTCGCCGTAATTCTCGAAATCCTGATCCGTGTAATCTCCAGGCTTGTCAAAAAGGAGCAATTTGCGCAATCCAGGTGTTAATTCATACCTATTTGAACCGACGGTTAAATTATCATCATCCTCTCGCACTTCGGTGTCGCCCACAAAAGTTCTACCATCAGAATCCTTATAAATTCCGTACAACAGATCTCTCTTACCACCATCCTCAGACGACGTGACGCTATCAGTGGTGATAGTCGAAGCTGTATCATTGCTCTCACTCACATCGGTTTCGATTCTCACGGGAGTGTAATCTGATGTAGATTGAAAGGAATACTGTTTTGTAAAACTGCCGGGCAACGAACCCATTCTCAAAGAACTCTCTTTTAGGGGTCTCAATTCTTCAACTATCTCCTTCTTGCTTTGTTCCTGAACCTCCGTCATGGGTTTAAATATTTTTTTGGTTTCGCGCCTTAATTCCATCTCTCAAAGTCGTCTGCTTCTGTCAGCTGATTGAACACTCTTCTTAGCACATTCATATTCGTTTAAAAGTTGATCTCTACGTTTGGAATCTGTGATGTGTAAAAACATTTTTTCGTTTTAAATTATTAATATCCTTTAGAGTATGCTAATGTGAGTTATTTTATTATTTTCAAAATCAAATGTATAATTATTTTATGTTTTATGTTTTAAGTAAATCAAAATTTTCTGTCTTTAATATAATAACTAAAACCAGTTGAGGAAAAACATTTTACATGATAAAACCTCTATAAATGCGTTTGCCCTCGAATGCGTTAAAGATCGCATCACCGATTATTCACTCCGTGACGAACTGGAGAACTTTGAAAAAGTTTGAAAGTTTTAGCGTATAAGAAACCGGTTTCTGATTTAACGCGTTTGAGAATAATTATATCCGTTAAAAGGGTTCATTCGTATCTCCGAACATTATAACAAGTAAATTAAACTTCAATTACCTCTTAAACCTGATTGAGTGGAAACGAGCTTTTATTGTCTATTATTAAAACGAAATACCTTTCATTCACACCGAAACAAAACATGGGTATCTATTATAATACAATTTTATCTCTTAAAATTCATCTAAGTGAAAAAGGTTTTATAATGGAATTTTTATTTGAATGAAACAATTCTACGAACTGTTTTATTTGAATGAAACAATTATACAAACTGTTTCATTGAAATTTATCTTACAAATTTCACTGTGACAAAACGTGAACAGATGATTTCCATCGGTTCTAATTTTCTAAAACACAAGTTTTCAATGTCATCATTGAACGAAAACCTTTCATTCGCACCGAAACAAAACATGAGTGTCTATTATAATACAATTTATCAGACTTAATTTTATAGTCGACTCTATTGAACGAAAACCTTTCATTCACACCGAAACAAAACATGAGTGTCTGTTATAATACAATTTATCAGACTCAATTTTATAGTCGACTCTATTGAATGAAAAAAGCTCTTTATTTACACTGAGTACAAAATCGAAAAACTCCTCAAAACCTATTCTATCACTATTCGCCTCACAGAACTCGCGGGGTGAATCGACAAATCGGGTTTTCGCCGATCGGATCGCACCCTAGACCGTCCCAAACACGATCCCGAACGCAGGTGATACAGATCCCGCAAACTGCCTTTTTTCCATGTACCGGAGGCCCAAATCGATTTTTAAAAAAATCCTCGATGAGTAACGGCGTTTTACGCTCACTTTTCACCGTTGGCGAACGTCGAGAAAACGTTTTGAGGTCGATTTTTCCTGATCTAGAATCTGCAAATGGGTTTCGCCGATCGGATCGCACTTTTGACGTTCGAACACCCGTTGGCGAACGTAGGTGATACAGAATCCGCAAACCGCTTTTTGATGCTGATACAGAATCCGCAAAACGTTTTTTGCTCGCGTTCACCAACGATAGATCGATGGTCTGATCCGTGATGGGAACGTAGAGAAAACATTTTTAAATTACACTTTCTTAAAATTTCATACATTTTTTCACTTTTGAGCGATGTGTCGAATCTACGCGTTCGCCAACGGGTGTTTGAACGTTAAAAGTGCGATCTGTGAGCCTCAAAACAATTGCAGATTCCGTACCACCATGAAAAAACGACATTTTGTACACTTGTACACGATTTAACACTGAATCCCTATGGCGGTACACGTACATGTACGTGTACTTGTACATTTTTTGGAAAAGTGATACTGAATCCGCAATTATCACCTACTGATGGACGATAATGTCCGTCCTCATGTTGCCCATGCTGTCTGGGAGTACAGTTAGAGGGAGGGGATTGAGCGTATGGACTGGCCAGCAAGATTCACTGACCTCAATCCAATCGAACATGTCTGGAATGGGTTGCAGCTTGCAATTTTAGCCCGTCCAGTCCAGCCAAGAAGTGTCCAGGAGCTTGGTGCCATGCTGGTCCAAGAATGGAACAACATCCCACAAAGGACCACCAGGAACCTGGTTGAGAGCACGAGAAGGTGATGTGAAGCTGTAATTAACAGTAATGGGTTTCATACTCGATATTGAAGCCATATCAGTTCGCTCCGTCATCTTTATGGTATATTGAAACATTTCCTCTTTTACCAATAATATCCATTTTCCATGGTTATCGTATTCAAAAGCTAAAAAATAATGTCAAACACAAATAAAATCTTAATTTCTGTACTTAAATCATTAAAGATATAATTAAATAAACAAGAAAAATGTTACTAAGGTAAGACCCCCCCCCCCCCCCTTGTGACCTTCGCCTTGCAGGTGCGGTGGAAACTATTATACGCGACACACCTTCTGACTGTCCTTAACATTTGTAAAAAGTTTAACAATTGTACTATGATTCGTTTCTGAGTTGTGGCTGAGGCACGAATATTGACCGATTTTTAGTGTGACCTTGAAATGTGACCTTGACCTTGCTATGGTGTGTGACACATCCTCCCATGATCCCTTATAATTGATGACTGTGGCCCTAACCGTTTCCGAGTTATTGACTCGGACTCGGACACACACACGGACACACGCACATTTCAATCACTATATGCCACCCGACTTAAGTCGGGGGCATAAAAAATACATACATTTTTCCTTACAATACTTCAACTAAAACGTAAAACAGGTAGTCGGATGTACTTGGTGCTTAGGAAACTTTGAATGGTATATGTACCCGAGAAATTCTCTTGCGGGAAAACTCAAAGGGGCTGCTACGGAGCGGATAGCTGAAGTCGCTGAATATGAACTCAATCAATATGTGGTTGAAACACCGAGCTTCATAAAGGACACCGTGGACTTTTTGAATAAAATAAAGCATTTCAAGGACATCCCAAAAAATTCTCTACCGTGTTTGCTTAGACATTTATAAAATAATTACATTGTTAATGTAGTTATACGTTTTAGGTCCGAATACTCAATTCCCATTGGTCAGCTGGATGAAAACGTCATGACCAAATGTAATTCATTTTCCAATGAATACATTTGGTCGAGCATTGACCCGCATTTACAGTAGAGCGCAGTTGACAGAATGTAATTCGGGCGGTGTTTGGGCGGGCTTTTAGCGCCTCTCGCAGTGATCAACTCTGCTACTGTTTCTTTGGTGACATTTCCCAACTGTGGAATAAAGCCTGTTACTAAAATACTCGTTTCCATTTCTAAAGTTGTGAGAATTAAAAATCAGAGTTGTGCACTTTGTCTTTTGTGTGAGGGTGGTTTTTCGCCTTGTTCGTTCGTACATGTTTTATTTCGTCTTTCTGCTTTGTTGTTTGGTAAAAAGTAGTTTAAACAGTTACGGAATGTAATTATAAGAATTGAATGCAATTTTTATAATCTTTATTAGAGTATGAACGTGTGCGAATGGGTACAAATTGTATGAATCCCTTTATAATTTATAAAGATTATAAAAACTGCATTCAATTCTTAATTATATCTGTTAGTACTGCGAGTGGAGGGTATGCAGGCATGTCATGAAGCCCTTGAATACAGGACAGATCCACTGATTCTAACTGACTGTGTAATGGAAATGACCCAAACCGTCCTGGACAATAATAACTTCACCTTTGGTAATAAGCATTTCGTTCAAACGGATGGTGTTACAATTGGGTGACGATTAGATAAAAACTATGCGGGTACGTATCTCAGAAAGTGGGATGAGGATTTACTCAGATTTGACTAAAAATAAAACGCGAATGTACAAGCGCTACATAGATGACGATTTTGGCGTTTGAACGCATGGCAAAGATGAACTAAAAAAATCCACTGAACACGCCAATGCTATACATATTAACATAAAAGTGGAACAGAGGTACTCTGCAGAATGCTTGGAGTTTTGGGATACAATGATTCAGTTATCTGAAGTCGAACTTTTCAGAAAACCTTCCGATAAAATGTTGGCCCTGCAGAAGAAATCAAGCCATCCATCACATACAAAACCGTAAACGGCGAATCAGTTCAAGGCAATCGGACTATTGGAAAAATCGCGATGATTTGAAACGTCAACTGAGGAGAAGAGGGTATTCCTCAAAACTTATTGAGAGGAAGTTACGGAAGGTTGACCTTATCGATAGGGAGGAACTACAACTACTCCAGCAACGAAAGATAAAAAATAAGAACAGTGAAAGGGTACCCCTCGTTACAACTTTCAAATTATTCTTTACCAAACTTAGGGGAAATCACACGCGAATATCTGGATGTATTACACAAACCAAGTCAGATGAATGAAGTTTTCAAAGAGCCGTCCCTCATATCAAACCGGAGAGACAACAATATCAGTGATATTCTAGTACATCGGAAAACGAGTAAGCTGACATCACCACCCGTTGAACTATGCCGGGATTCGTGTAGCATCTGCAAGGTTTTATCTTTTGACTCAGTAGGTAATACATCTCATACCAACACTTTTGACGTGTGTAGAAAGTGAACTGTAAAACAGAGAATTTAATTTATTGCTGGGTGTGTAAGGTTTGTCAAGCAGCGGTATACGTTGGAGGGACAGAGAGAACCGCTCACGACAGATTAAATGAACTCCTCGTGGACATTAGGTTGAACGACCATATGCCCAGTTACATCCACTTTTCCAGACCGGGACATCCATTGAACCTTTGAAAGACGCTTACTTCAGTCTTATTGAAAAAGTAAATGGGGGTAAGCAACTCTGACTCGTGGATACTACTGGAGATTACTGGTGTATGAAATTGGAAATGCGGAAGGGGCCAGGATTTAACACAAGGAACAACAAAAATTACATTCTCTGACGCTGGAATTACGTAAAGGGTAATTCGACGTCTAACGTCTTTCTCTGCCTTTATTGTGAAATTTGCATCAACCGAGTAGGAAGTATTTATTTTTTGAAGGTAGCAAAACTGATGAAGTCCTTTGGCCGAAAGCTTTTTATACAGCAATTTCTTCATTTAATACTTTGGTCCCTTTATCTGGACCTTATAGCACAGATTAAAATCAAATAAACAATGAAATCCTTATGCTTTTTATTCCGTGTTTAATTTTTTATGCGCTATTAAAATTAATAGATGTTCGTCTACGTTTATCGTTTTACCCAAATCAAACGTAAAGAATGGCCGGTCGCAATCATTACCAACCTGTCATAAAGATGCATGTATACTTGATAGGACTGATTTAAATAAAATGTCCACCTACCCGCGTGCACTCCACTGTGCTCTCCTTTCACTATCAAATGAATGTATGTGGATTGTGGTTCACAGGTAAGAGTGTAAAAGAATATCAGTTCTCAAAATTTATGTCTGACATTTCACGAAATGCAAAATATACTTGGCATTGTAGGACAACATACACAGCACACAGGTGTTCGACATGTGCAAAGATCATGAAAAATAGTGTATTAAACTTTTTTTTTTTAGAAATTATGTATTTCGCCATGATAATGTGCATAAGAGAGAAAAGGTACACAACTCCCTGGCTTGGAAGATTTTGACCTGCCCTCTCCAAACTCACAGAGAAACCAAAATGCGTGAATTTGTGGTCAAGATATTTATGTCATCCGACAACCAATACGTTAAGCTTTACGTTGGTATACCACTTCCCCAATAAAATTCTCTTTTAATGCTAAAACAGGTGAAAAAAATCTCTCAGACGACTCCCTTTTTTTCTAGGTCAGACACGGCTGTTGACAGTGAGTGGACTTCCCATTGGTTGCTATATTTGTGACGAAAAAATAGGGGAGTCCTTCATTTTATTTTAAATTATCGACCATTCGGATGACGAGTTCAGGTTTATCTACCAATGGGATGGCGAGAGCAAACTCGATGCGGTAGGGTATAAGTATGGAATTTACAATTTGTGTTGAAGGCAATTTGCAATACAAATTTTCAATTTTATAATATTCAAGAGGGCCTGAAGCCCCAATACCGTATTGTATGATTAGTGTGAAGTGTAGATAGAGTGACAATCGTAGTTAGAAATTGTGTCGTTTCATTCGATATATTTGATCAATTGTTTTGATCGACCCCAGTCAACTTTTTGTCAACAGCCGTGTCCGACCTAGAAAAAAGTGACTCGTCCCCGAGATATATTTGACATGTTTAGCGTTAAAAAATATTTAATTGTGCAAGAGGTATATTAACGTAAAGCTTAATGTCTTAGCTGTCGGGTGATATCAATATCTCGACTACAAATTCACGCGTTTGGTTTTTCTGTGAGTTTGAATAAGGCAGGTCAAAAACTTCCAAGCCAGGGAGCTGTGTACCCTTCCTCTCTTATATATGTTACAGTCAATGTGTCAAATCAGTCATTTGGCCAAATGACTAAAACTTTCAGTCATTTGGTCAAATGTCTGTGACCGTCAGTCATTAGGCCAAATGCCTAATTTTTTCAGTCATTTGGACAAATGACTGAAATTCAGTGTCCTGAATTTGACAGTTTGCCTGATTGGGAATTTGAAGTTCAGTCAATATGTCAAATAATGCACAACCAGTATAAACATTTTCTTTGATCCTCCCTATCCCTTGGCCTATAAATATTCAGGCCATCATACCTCAAGTATCAGTTGCCAATGCAGACCTTTCAGTAGAGGAGACATTCGAGTGTGAGTTATATAAGAAATATGATTCTCTGCTTATACCAAAACCAGAGTACTTTTCGTTGATAAATGAACTGAAACAAATAAGTTGCCAATCATCAGCTAAGTCGCACCAGGCATACTATATTCTGTCCAAGTATGAGATTCTTCAGTGTGTTGATGTTGAGAAGTTAATAAGACGTCGGAAAACCAGCGATGGCCGGATAATGTATTTCGAGACCATCGAAGAGACATTCGATTTTATCAAACGTGCCCACTTAGCCACTGGCCACTCTAGCTATAATGCGGGCATCAAACAATCACCATATGCAACGTTATTTGGCGTCGAAGCCAGAGTTGGCTTAACTTCTTCATCGTTGCCTCATGATGTCATTCAAAGTTACAGACGGAAGGTGACTTGTTGTCAGTTCTGTCAAGCTGATCAACGACTCAACAGCCAAAACCAACTCTATCAGAACCAATAACTCGACCAGACACCAATAACTTAATCAGAACCAATAACTCAGAAATGACAACTCAACCAGAAATGACAACCAACCAGAGATGCCAACTCTACCACAACCTACAAATCAACCAGAACAAAGCATAGCCACCAAACGAAAACTTGCAATAACTGCATAGCAAGAACAGACCGAGCGGGTTGTAAAACGAAGCCGGGTGATTCTCAAGGATGGTACCATTGGTGATAATGTAGCGGTACCTATTCCATCTGTTGACAGGGGACGTGGAGATCCCAGAAACATTCTAGGCGTCATATTAGCTGTGGAAAATGGGCAATACACAATAGGTTGCCCTTCTGGTATTCTGAAAGGGAAATATAGTAGAAACCAGTTTGACTTATGTCCCCAGCAGCTTTTGAGTGAATCGGACATTAACAGTGATAGCAGTGTGTCGCTTCGTCAAGCAAGCAAAATTGAATCTCCACATGGTGGTCAAGGTTTCGTTAAGTGTAATTGTAATGGAGCTAAGAGGTGAAAGAGTATTATTATTTATTTATTGGTGTTTAAGGTCACATATTTCTGCACAATGGCTAACCATGACCGTGACAGTTTTACGGGTGAAGGAAGCCGGAGTACCCGGAGAGAACCACCGAGCAACGGCGAGAAATTGTCAGCTCCCCAACATAGCAACTCCACACAAGCAGGGTTAGCATTGGTTGAAGACAGGTGCACCACCGACGTGCAGTACGCCTTATTACACAGCGTCACCGTGCCCCCACGTGGCCAATGGGGTGAAGTGTCTTGACACAACGCGGTTGCCGCAGGTGGGATTCGAACCGAGGACCTCTCGGCATGCAGCCTGCACCTCTACCAACTGAGCCACCGCGCCCCCGGTGAAAGAGTAAGAGAAGTGCTTGTTTCAAAAATAATGTTTTATGTAACAGTAGATGTCACAACAGTGTAAATTGTTCTAACAAATGAATTATGTGAATATTGTGTCTTACATATGTATGCTATTGTATATTATATTATAGAATATGTGTTGAATGTATTTGATTAACTAAGCATTTATTCTATTTTATCTTGTTTGACAAAGCTCATGGAGGTCTGTCAAGCAAGATATAATAGATTAATATTCAATATGTCTGGAAATTAAATTCATTTAACTGGTTTATAGAAATCCAATTGAGTTGGCTCCACTATAATATGGCAATTATTGAATATATGTTGAATGTATTTGAATTATTTGATTAACAAACTTGGATTTTTCATTTCTGTTATAATAAGTATAAATAAAGATGACACACGGTGTTGTTATTTTTCAAACCCTCAATGAATACTCACCAGGCATATGTACGTGAGTGGACATCGAATTTGTGATGTAATTTTAGAAATAAACACGGTTGTGGTGTACCCGCCCTCCGACCAGACAGTTCTGCCTTGCGCGACAACGGTGTCGTTTCGTTTTCATTTGGGATATTCCCATTGCCGGCACCGGTGACGTCACCGCTTGTATATAAGTAAAGTCTACCGGAAATTCGGGGATTCGATTGGCAGACTTCGGCGTTGAATGACAGTATAGCTAGAACTTACGATATTTGGAGAAAGTTCAGCGGATAATTGTGACGGCATTGGTTCTTGCAATCGGAAGATCATTTGATTCATAGGCGTGAGTAACCATTTTTTGGGGGGCGCGGTGGCTCAGTTGGTCGAGGTGCAGGCTGCAAGCCGAGAGGTCCTCGGTTCGAATCCCACCTGCGGCAACCGCGTTGTGTCCTTGGGCGAGACACTTCACCCCGATTGCCTACATGGGGGCACGATGACGCTGTGTACTGAGGCGTACTACACGTCGATGGTGCGCATGTCTTCAACCAATCT
Organism: Pictodentalium vernedei; assembly: GCA_031216915.1. Lineage (NCBI taxonomy): Eukaryota > Metazoa > Mollusca > Scaphopoda > Dentaliida > Dentaliidae > Pictodentalium > Pictodentalium vernedei. The sequence goes on from CM062291.1 coordinate 247,675,056, forward strand.
AACCCTGCCTGTGCTGCGGTGCAGAGTTCAGAGTTACGATGTTGGAGAGCTGACAGCTGCTCGTCGTAGCTCGGTGGTTCTCTCCGGGTACTCCGGCTTCCTCCACCCGTAAAACTGTCACGGTCCCGATTAGCCATTGTGCATAAGTATGTGGCCTTAAACACCAATAAATAAATAAATAAATAACCATTTTTTGTTAATTGTTTCAATAAATATTGAATCTGATTGAAGCTGATTCCGTCACCTTTTGGCTGACTCAAGCCCAGACTCCACGTTGGACCAGATCCACTCTGCTAGTTAATCAGCGTGGTTCATCGTGACGGCGTTATGCACCGGTATATCGACCTGACGTTTCCAGGGTGACACGGGTGTGACTTGGGTCGGAAATCGCACCAGACCGTGGTTGGAATCTTCGAACAAGATACCCTGGGGCAGGATATTCCATTACCGTCAAAACCTAATATATTGACGAGAGAGAGAGAGAGAGAGAGAGCATGTTACATTGGCAACAGAGCCGGGATTGAATAACAGTGATCAACTGTTACCATCAGCAATGAATGAAGATACATACAAGGCTACAAATATGGAGCTTGAAGGACCTTCTCTGGAAAGCGAGCAGTAATTTTTAGGAAGGAGCCGAGCAAGATACACAGAGCTATCAGAAAAGGAGCCGAGCAAGGCTGACGGGGCTACAGAAAGAGTCGTTGACGCTAAAACGAGCCGTAAATCTTGGTGGCGGCCTGAGTGTGTCACAGCTTGCATCAACAGAGGCAGCTCCTTTATTAGATGAACGTGGAACTGACGATCCTTGGGGTGCCGATGCTGAACTAAACGAGCCAGTCACTTTTCCGGGTGTTGAGAGAGATCAAAGCTCAGACTAAGAGTCGCGCCGCAGCCGGTATGGTAAACCAAGCCCACTGAATACAGCTGACGTTAGTTCACACGAAAAGGAGCGTCGTGGACAAGAGCTTCTTTTTGAGAGCCATCGATGGTGGAACAGAGCTGAATTTCGTCAACCTGGGTTCCCTCGAACGAGCCAGTTCAACAGTAAAAACGAGCTGCTACTGCAGACTGGGGTAGACTGTGGGGACGACGAGCCCATGTCAGTTCCAGATTACTTGCGTGACACAAGCAGACAGGAAAGAACTTATAGAAGTAGAAATCAATACAGATCGAGCCCAGAGGGAGAGGCACAACGGAAGAGATCTCTGTTTATTCCTCAGACCTACGATGGAACGACTTTCATCATGGATTATCAACTTCATTTTGAAACTTGCGCCCAAATAAATCGATGGGATGAGTCGGAGAAATACCTTTATCTAGCTGGTAGTCTTAAGGGCCAGGCTCAGCAAGTTTTGTCAATATTGAGCAAAACAGACAGACGAAGTTATGTTAAGTTGCTTACTGCTTTAAGAAATCGTTTTCTACCACCCAAGCAGACATAGCTATATAGAGCTGAGCTCCGATCGCGTCGTCGGCGAGGAAATGAACCTTTGCCAGAACAGGGTCAGTCGGTTAGAAAGAAAATAAGCTTAGCTCACCTAACAGATACGTTAGAGCTGCAAGATATCTTAGCCCGTGACGCTTTTTGCGATGCTTTACAAGGAGATCCAGATATGGTGTGGAAGATCTAACAGTCCAGACCGGCAAGCTTGGAAACAGCAGTGCACATCGCGGTCCAGCTCGAGGCTTTTCGTTATGCCGACAAGTCACTAGACGAAAAGAGCTTTCACTGAGTAATAGCGCCAAACAGTGAGATTGAGAAGATGACAGAACAATTGGAACGACTAACGAAGATCGTTGATGATTTACAGACTGCTAAAAATAAAGAGTGTGTTTTTTCTAAAGAGAAAAGGGCACAAGACTGCAAAAGTTTCAATTTCCCAAAGTCAGATAGTAATGTAAGATCTAAAGATAGGAAAACAGACGAAAATAGAAAGCAGATAAAGTGATACCGCCTAGGGGGCAGGGGCCACATAGCTAAGGAATTCCCCACCCTGAACGATGGAACAAGAGCAGTTTGGATGAGATGTAGGAGGCAGAATTACAGACAGCGAAAATCCAATAAATGCCGAACTGGGATGATAGGAATGCCACAAGAGTCGGGATTCTACATAGCAACAGAGATAAAAAATAGGCCGATGAAATCGTCAGATGTGTACCCATACGCGCAACTAGTAGAAAGCTGTATGACGGAGGGCCACCCTGGATGCCGACATTATGTACACCATACATGGTATGGGTACATATAGAAATGGATTGGAGGAGTGCCTAATTTGATGGATAAAGGGTTAATATCTCCGGATCAAATTATTAGATTTACATAAAAAACTATACAGCACATCAGTAACCTGAATACATATATAAAGTAACCTGATAATCGGATTAATATTTATTGAGTTATCGCATGCCGAAGAAATGGATTGGAGAAGCTCTCAATTTGAAGGATAAAGGGTTAATATCACAGGATCAAATTATTAAATTTACACCAAAAACTATACAGCTCGGCACATCAGTAACCTGAATACATATATGAAGTAACATGACAAACGGATTGATATTTTTTGAGTTATCTCATGGCAAATGGATTGGAGGAATTTTCAATTTGAAGGATAAAGAGTTAATATCTCAAGATCAAATTATCAGATTTACACCAAAAACTATACAGCTCGGCACATCAGTAACCTGAACACCAATATAAAGTATCTGGACAATCCAAGCAATATTTTTCAAGTTATCTAATTTCAAAGGGATTGGGGGAATTTTCAATTTGAAGGATAAAGGGTTAATATCTCAGGATCAAAATAACAGATTTACACCAAAAACTATACAGCTCGGCACAGCAGTAACCTGAACACAAATATAAAGTAACTTGACAATCCAAGCAATAATTTTCAAGTTAAAGAATGCCAAAGGGATTGGAGGAATTTTCAGTTTGAAGGATAAAGGGTTAATATCTCGGGATCAAATTATCAGATTTACACCAAAAGCTATACAGCTCGGCACATCAGTAACCTGAATACAAATATAAAGTACCTTGACAATCCAAGCAATAGTTTTCAAGTTATCGAATGCCAAAGGGATTGGAGGAATTTTCAATTTGAAGGATAAAGGGTTAATATCTCAGGATCCAAATAACAGATTTACACCAGAAACTATACAGCTCGGTACATCAGTAACCTGAACACAAATATAAAGTAACTTGACAATCCAAGCAATATTTTTCAAGTTATCGAATGCCAAAGGGATTGGAGGAATTTTCAATTTGAAGGATAAAGGGTTAATATCTCAGGATCAAATTATCAGATTTACACCAAAAACTATACAGCTAGGCACATCAGTAACCTGAACACAACTATAAAGTCACTTGACAATCCAAGCAATATTTTTCAAGTTATCGAATGCCAAAGGGATTGGAGGAATTTTCAATTTGAAGGATAAAGGGTTAATATCTCAGGATCAAATTATCAGATTTACACCAAAAACTATTCAGCTCGGCACATCAGTAACCTGAATACAAATATAAAGTAACTTGACAATCTAAGCAATATTTTTCAAGTTATCGAATGCCAAAGAAATGGATACGGACGCCGGACGGACAGACGGACAGACAGACAGACGGACGGACGGGCGCACGTTCTTACTATTTGGGTTTAAGGGCTACGAAAAAAAACATTTTATATCTCCATAACCTTATTTTAGCCAGAACCCCACCCCCTCCACTCTAGAACTTAAATTTAACCCTAACCCCGCCCATCCACTCAAAAACACCCTAACCCTAACCCTACCCTGACCCTAAACCTTAAAATACCACCCCTGACCCCTAACCCCCAACCCCTGGGACCTAACCCTCCTCAACCTTAAGATCAACTCTGGGGCTACCCCTAACCCTAATCCAACCCAACCCCACCCTGACCCTAACCCCACCCTAGCAAGACCAAAAGGTTTAGGGGCTACTTTTTGGTTTAGTGGCTACTAAAACCACACCCCACCCCACCCCTGACCCCAACCCCCACCCGCCTGGGTCCTAACCCCCTGCAACCTTAAGCCCTGCCCTGGGGCTACCCCTAACCCTAACCCCATCCCTCTCTTAACCCTAATACTACCCTAATTTGGAGGTACCCCCTAAAAATAATAGCGCCTAAACAGGTTTAGTTGGCCCGGACAGACGGACGGACAAAGGATGGACGAACGACGGATGGCCACCACCCCGGATGCCGGCATTATGTGTACCATACATAGTATGGGTACACATAATAACCTGTCAACTGTCAGTTTGATCGACATGGCGGCTGCGGTGACAATTATATTTAAGGACGTTTTTGACAGACTGCGCGACGGCCAGAAGCCAAGCCTGGAAAGGTCTAGGAGAGGACAGACAGCAGCAAATGTACAGAAATTAAATAGTTTCGGTTGGATGTCAAGGTACAGAAGCAGATAGAGGAGAAACGACCATTATGGAAGAAGAGGTCGACATGACGAGCAGAGGGACGCTAGACATCAAAGTAGGCGGAATGCAGGCAGGGGTAGGTCATTGTCGACGGCATTGGTTCTTGCAATCGGAAGATCATTTGATTCATAGGTGTGAGTAACCAATCTTTTTGTTAATTGTTTCAATAAATATTGAATCTGATTGATGCTGATTCCGTCACCTTTTGGCTGACTCGAGCCCAGACCCCACGTTGGTCCAGATCCACTCTACCAGTTAATCAGTGGTTCATTGTGACGGCGTTGTGCACTGGTATATCGTTGCCAGGGGGACACGGGTGTTACTTGGGTCGAAAATAGCACCAGGCCGTGGGTGGAATCTTACAGTACCCTGGGGGCGGGATATTCCATTACCGGCAAGACCTAATGCATTGACGAGAGAGAGAGAGAGAGAGAGAGAGAGGGGGGGGGGGGTGGGGGAGCACGTTACAAAATGAAGGTTCCGTTCACGGTTATAATAGGGAATGCCCCACTTTAAGGAAACAAAATGTCAGTCAAACACTGCCACAGTGACAATTCAGCCTCGTGCACAACAATGTCAACATGAACAAAACGTTACATCACTGACGTCGATGGCATCCACAAACGAAACTTACGCAATCAAAATTTACCAATTTCCAAATAGCCTGAATGAACTCTTTTTTGAGACAAAGTACAGCCAATTTCAAGTCATTTGGGTTTATATGGAAATTTTATTTGAATCAGTCCGATCAGTTATATCTGTATGACCATAGATATCGGTTCTATTTGATATCTTTGTGTATGACAGGTTGGTAATGGTTGTTTGATTTGGGTAAAACGATGAACGTAGAGGATCATCTATTAATTTTAATAGCGTATAAAGAATTTAAACGCGGATTAAAATGCATGATAAGGATTTCATTGTTTATTTGATTTTATTTTGAAAGTATTTTTAAAATGGTAAGATAAATATTATTAATTAATTACTTTTCATTTTGAAACAATATGAGCGTTCAGACAAGAGGTTCTTTTCTGTGCAGTGTAATTTTAATGACTGGCATTGGGGCGTGGTGAAGGGCGTACCTTAATGCGTTTTTTTCGGTTCATTGTTATATGAACAGAAAAAAGATATAATTTAGCCAATCATTTTGCCTGAAAATGCATGAACAGAAAAAGGTTTAATTGTACTTTGATGAACAAACTGTGGAAGCGTATTGTGGTTACACTCGAGGCACAAATTTACAGTTACCTCTTAATTAAGACTAAATTAGAGTATCTCTAATAATTAGAACTTATGGATCGCTTCATTAAGACTTATTAGTTCTTAATTCAAATTAAGGCTTAATTGTCTGTTAATTTTTAAGACTTATACGTACACCCTATTTAAGACTGGACAGATTTTACTCAGTTCGTGAGGATGCCCCAGTGAGGCTTATCTTTCTCTTAATGATGATTTGGGTATCCCACAATTAAGATTTATTATCTCTTCATTGATGAACACTTTGAAATATCCCATAATTAAGACTTATAGTCTTTTCATTACGACTTACGCATCTATTAACCCTTTACCTAACACGAAGGGTAGACAAATTTTTTTAATAACTAATTTTTTTTTGTTTTTGCGTGAAAACCAACTTATAACCTCTCATTGGAACCAGCTCAACGAGTATGTTTTTAATACAAAAATTTTTAAAATAATGAAACCTGAATTGTAATTTCTGTGAATATCGCTCACCGATTTTTACCGTTACGTTGTGTAAAGGTTTAAATATGGCATTGGCGGCATCGAGTCATCGGACTCGTTTACTTCAGATCATTTAAGACAAGATAGTCACATCTTTTAAAGTTATAACACAATTTTTTGATTTATCTGTCAGTACATTGAAGCCCACTTAATTGTATATCCTTTAACCCTAACGATTTTTAAAAAATTTTCGCGTCAAAAACATAGCTTATGACCACTGATTGGAGGGAGCTATATTTTTAGACAAAAAATAATGAAAATTGAATGGTGATTTTTATGAATATCGTTGGCCCTTTTTCTGTGACGTTGGGTAAAGGGTTAAGTAGCGTTGACTGCATCGAGTCACCGGACTCGTTTACTTCAGACAAAAGTGCATGGGCCGTATCCACGAAAAGTTGATATTCGAAAGAATCGGAGCCCGGGTGAACAACACGAATTTATCCTATCCTGAGACAGCCCGAGTCACTAGAACTGAGTGGGATTGCTGAAGCAATACCCACAAACATACGCAATACCCACAACCAACAAATACTGGGACTAATACACAGCCATTTACACTGTATCGGCTAAGACTGGTTCGGGAATAATAGGAAAAGTGACATTTAATTAATTAAAATTCGAACAAGGCCACAATGGACCCATTTTAAACACCTATTGGATGGCCCTAGGGGTATATCTGCCCACCCACTCCCACCCCTGCTCGCTGAATCCACAACTGAAAGCGTTGTCAATATGAACAAAGCGGATCGCTGGAACACATCCTCTTTGGACCCAGAACCCATACCACACAGTGAGCGATTCTCGTTATGACATCTACTGTTTTGGAATGTTATCCTAATGTGATGAGGTTTTTATCTCAACTTATCGCCATTACTTCGAAATTTCAAATGCTTTTTGAATAATTTATGCCACGTCTTGCAAATGCCCGTTTATTTAAGTTGTGGGAAAGTTTATGTCATTGCCACCTTGGCGTTGTGAGCGTATTGAGAACGTGAATGTGACCATACTATTTTCGGCTTTTCGATTTGACAACAGAGGAGTCATGACGTGATACGAAATTTCTGAACTGAGTTCACTAAAATCGACCGGGGCCCGAGGTCTACCGAGGCTCGGGTCGATTTTAGTGAACGAGGTTCAGAAAAATCATATCAAAATCTTGACGAATTTGTGATTCGTTTTTCACATAATGTGTAATTTAACCCTGTGCCTAACGTAGTGTCTAAAAATAGCCAGCGCTGTTCACAAAAATCGTCAACCAAATTTGTTATTTTCCACCTTTGCCCCGAAAACATAACTTATGGCCCCTCATTGGATTGGGCTCGTTACGATGAGGGTCATAAGCTATATTTTCGACGCCAAAATTGAAAAAAATGTAGTCACTGATAACAGTGTTTTCTTTTTTTCAAACGTCGTCTACCATTCGTATAATAAATATACGGGTGAACTGTTAATAAGATATAAGAAAAGATTAATTCAAGTGTACTTCCGAATCATTTCACTCACAATGTTGATGTTGCGACGTCGACGTTGACTTCTGGCGTCACGCATTTAGTAGGCGTGTTGTGAACGATATTTCTGTAATGAGTTATTTGTTCAACGTGGTAATAATGTGATAAATTGTCCCTTGAGTAGACAATATGCCATCTGCAATGACTTAGAATTGCATGTGACATCTTGTTCCACTGAAGGGGCGAAATACTGTTCTTCACAATAATTCGTCCTGAACAACCTCATTCCGAAAAGAAAGAAACACAAAAACACACTACTTTATCTGTTGACTGTAATGTAAACGCAAGTTTGATTGGTCAAGAGATAAACGTTATGAATTCATATCGTGTGGAAAATGTCCGAACCCACGATATTTCCGCTCACCCACACGAAATTTGTCCGTATCGTGTCTTTGTCTCGAATTTCATATCGTGTGTTAGTGTAGGGCATTATGTAAATTTCGTGTCAAATGTTCGTTAAAAGCATACTTTCACTTGTTTGCAGGTTTAGGTCGTGAGGGTTGGAAAAAATAGCGTGGCATTTTTTTCAAATCCAAAATGGCTGCCAAATCCAAGATGTCCGCCGCCACTGAAAATTGACACTCATTTTGAAATACTTGTCAATAAACACGCGAGTTGTAGTTTCTGTTGCAAGCTTATTCATTATGATATTACCAAATTTATAGAATATGTAACCAAACAAATAATTTCATGGGTAAAAAGTATAGTATATTTCAAAACCATTTTGATTTTCAGTATGGCCGCCATGGCAATCCAGAATTACAGTCTTTGAAACAATGAATTCTTTTTAATTTACAAATTTAGCCCAGTTTACAAAACAAGAATGGAAGCAATCAAATGATGTTGGACAGAGGTCATCAAGCTCCACCGGACACATTAGTATACTCAACTATTCTTCCACGCCACGCTAGCAGAGCTTTTAGAGCTCGATACGCGCATGCAAACAAAGTGTATGCAACCAAATACGATATATTTTCTAGTATCATATAAACAAGTGTATAATTTAACCCTTTATCCAACGAATCGGCCGCATCCGCCCGCGTAATATGCAAATTCAGCAATTGAAAAAATATTATTTTTCAAAAACTTTCCACCAAACCATATCATGTGACCCCTCGTTGGAACGAGCTCGTTTCAACGAGGGGTCACATGATATGGTTTTGTTGAAATGTTTTGAAAAATTTTAAAAAAAAACATATTTAAAATAATAAATTTTGATATCGTCTGCGTTGGGTAAAGGGTTAACCAACTGTTACCAGCTGAAGGCACTCAGCCCTTACACCAAAAATATCTGAACTAACAGGTGCATAACATTTCCCTACCTCAATCACGTAAATATGCCTCACTCAAAGCAGCGCCCCTTCTTCGTGAGCTGCACATATACACGATACATTCTCACAAATATTATAAAAACTGTGAATATCCGATCCGTGAACCTAAAATAAATACGCACTTCCTTCAAGTTGCTATAACTATCACTCGGGGCGCGGTGGCTCAGTACGCAGAGGTGCAGGCTGCAAGCCGAGAGGTCCTCGGTTCGAATCCCAACTGCGGCAACCGCGTTGTGTCCTTGGTCAAGACATTGCCCACGTGGGGGAACGGTGGCGTTGTGTACTACCTCGTACTGCACGTCGATGGTGCAATTGTCTTCAACCATTGCTAACTCTGCTTGTGTGGAGGTTAGTATGTTGGAGAGCTGACATTTGCTCGCCGTTGCTCGGTGGTTCTCTCCGGGTTCTACGGCTTCCTCCACCCGCAAAACTGTCGTGGTCATGCTTAGCCATTGCGCAGAAATATGTGACCTTAAACAGCAATAAATACAAAAATAAATAAATAACTATCACTCAAAGCGGTGTGTGCACAACGAGCAAAGCTATATCATTCTGCTACGCATTCGTCTCGAACGGCCTTACAAACACTACCTATTCTAGAGTACACCGTCCCGACGGTGCACTTTGCTAACTATGTAGCATAGCAAACGTACACGCTTTAAGCACATATATAAACATTAAGTTTTATACACTGGATGAATGCATCAATAATTAAAAGTTATGTTGTATGTGTGTGTTATTTGATAAAATCAACGGATCGGAACCTGGTTATACCAACGGCGAAAGCCGGACAAATGCAGAAGGACTCTAGGCCATAACACCATCGATGATACCCAGTGTGAAAAATTTGACGAGAACGCTCTGTTCTTTCGCATGGTGGTTCCGCAAAGTTAAATCTACGCGAACGGAGACCATTAGCCAAAAACTGCATCTGGAATGGTAAAATTTGAGAAACTTAACAGGTAGAGTGCTAATTTTTTTTTCTCAGCCTCAAGATTTGTTCACACAATTTTGTCTTCTTTCAATTAATGGGAGAGTAGGCACTCTCCCATAAATTGTAACAATGCAAATCGACGGAGATGAAGTCATTTTACTTCCAAGATAATATGAAGGGCAGTCACAGAATATGAAGCCTTTAACTTTAGGTACCTGCAGTTCAGAATAAAGCCGAAATATGGGCTCCTGGCACTTTACCAGTTAACCAGCTTTTCTTGTGTCTTGTTAGATTTTTAGACTTTTATTTGAGATGCTATATATATATTTCAATTATACGATAGATATGAATACTTCTTAATGATAAAAAGGCAGTTTCCCAATAATGTTTCTGTGGCCGAGCGTTCTGTTAGCCATCTTCAAACCACGTGAACGGTCACTCGGTTAGAGTAATTTTGGAAATTTTCCACACTGGATACCCCTCACCGCCTTAATCAATTTATGCATATACCTGACAAGTATCTCTGCTCACTACACATGGATACATCAAGCCTAGCGGCGCACAGACGCCTACACCCTAAACTGACAAAACCACCAAAAACAGCTTATTGCGAGAGTTTGAAGTTTTGTACATGTGTCATCTTAACAACTAATAATGCCAAACGGCTGGCAGTAAATGCCAACAACAAATCACGAATTTCTCCACCCACAAACTCACCGATGATGGGAACATTGTATTGAATAAAGAGTTAAAGTTCACACCCACGCCATCTATACCCTTTCGAGATTATTTTAAAAGATATATTCAGCTTTTTTTTAAACCTGTTAACAATAAGCTGAATAATCCTAATATAACAGCTCTTCAAGACCGGGCTGCTGTAATAGCTAAACAAACACAGTTCTATATGGTGTACCATTTGGCTCAAAAGTCTATTTTCATCGCGATGAGAATAAAATACACGTCCGACGTATATTTTTTATCGGTGCACCCGGGTTCCAGTCAATACGCTTTAACAAGGCACAGAAACAACAAACCCTCGGTGATGAAATACTAATCATCTTCGAAAATAGCAATGTAAACCTGCAATCGAGTGCATTAGACTTTCTATTGACTGACTGCTTCTCACACATTTCCGTTATCAGGAGGTTCCTAATAGAGTTAACTCTATCCACCCTGTCCCCCATCCTCGAGTATAGCATGCATATCCCAACACTTCACATCAGCGTGTAAGGCAGAAAGTAGCTATTTTGTATATACCATCACGGGGAGTGGGAATAATATAAATAGAAATAAGTAAGATGTGGTCCAATCATACATCACAAGCTGGCCCCACACAACATTATAATTACCTGCGCTTTACACCTCCGAAGATTAAATACACCGAATCTGAGTAGGTATAAAGTGCCGATTCCAGACCACTTGTACATGTACGTGTACAAGTACACGTACATGTACGTGTACAGCCATAGGGATTCAGTGTTAAATCGTGTACAGAGTGCAAAAAATGTCGTTTTTTCATGGTGGTCCAGAATCGGCAATTGTTTTGAGGCTCACAGATCGCACTTTTGACGTTCAAACACCCGTTCGCGAACGTGTAGATTCGACACATCGCTCAGAAGTGAAAAATGTACAAAATTTGAAGAAAATGTAAATTTAAAAATTTTGTCGACGTTCCCATCGCGGATTAGACCATCGATCTATCGTTGGTGAACGCAAGCAAAAAACGTTTTGCCGATTCCAGACCAGCATCAAAAACGGTTTGCCAATTCTGGACCACCTACGTTCGTCAACGGGTGTTTGAACGGTTAAAGTGCGATCCGATCGGCCAAAAACCCATTTGCCGATTCTAGACCAGGAAAAATCGACCTCAAAACGTTTTTATCGACGTTCGCCAACGGTGAAAAGTGAGCGTAAAGCGCAGTTACTCATCGAGGATTTTTTTTAAAAACCGATTTGGGCCTCCGGTACATGGAAAAAGGCGGTTTGCCTGTTCTGGACCACCGACGTTCGCGATCGCGTTTCGGACGGTCTACGGTGCGATCCGATCGGCGAAAACCCGATTTGTCGATTCACCTCGCGAGTTTTGTGAGGTGAATCGTGATAGAATCGGTTTTGAGGAGTTTTTCAATTTTGTAGTCAGTGTAAATAAAATAGCTTTTCATTCAATAGAGTCGACTATAAAATTGAGTCCATGTATTGTAAATTGACACTCATGTTTTGTTCCGGTGTGAATGAAAGGTTTTCGTTCAATGGATGACATTGAAAACTTGAGTTTTGGAAAATTAGAACCGATGGAAATCGTCTGTTCACGTTTTGTCACAGCGAAATTTGTGAGATAAATCTTAATAAAACAGTTCGTAGAATTGTTTCATTCAAATAAAACAGTTTGTAGAATTGTTTCATTCAAATAAAAATTCCTAAGGTGAATCGTGATAGAATCGGTTTTGAGGAGTTTTTCAATTTTGTAGTCAGTGTAAAGAAAATAGCTTTCATTCAATAGAGTCGACTATAAAATTGAGTCCCATGTATTATAAATTGACACTCATGTTTTGTTCCGGTGTGAATGAAAGGTTTTCGTTCAATGGATGACATTGAAACTTGAGTTTTGGAAAATTAGAACCGATGGAAATCGTCTGTTCACATTTTGTCACAGCGAAATTTGTGAGATAAATCTTAATAAAACAGTTCATAGAATTGTTTCATTCAAATAAAACAGTTTGTAGAATTGTTTCATTCAAATAAAAATTCCTAAGGTGAATCATGATAAGAATCGGTTTTGAGGAGTTTTTCAATTTTGTAGTCAGTGTAAATAAAATAGCTTTTCATTCAATAAAGTCGACTATAAAATTGAGTCCCATGTATTGTAAATTGACACTCATGTTTTCGTTCAATGGATGACATTGAAACTTGAGTTTTGGAAAATTAGAACCGATGGAAAGCGTCTGTTCACGTTTTGTCACAGCGAAATTTGTGAGATAAATCTTAATAAAACAGTTCGTAGAATTGTTTCATTCAAATAAAACAGTTTGTAGAATTGTTTCATTCAAATAAAAATTCCACTATAAAACCTTTTTCACTTAGATGAATTTTAAGAGATAAATTTGTATTATAATAGACATTCGTGTTTTGTTCCAGTGTGAATGAAAGATATTTCGTTTTAATAATGAACAATAAAAGCGTGTTTTCCACTCAGTCAGGTTTAAGAGGTAATTGAATTTTAATATACTTGTGATAATGTTCGGAGATATAAATGAACCCTTTTAACAGATATAATTATTCTCAAACGTGTTAAATCAGAAACCGGTTTCTTATGCGCTAAACTTTCAAACTTTTTCAAAGTCCTTCTGTTCATCACGGAGTGAATAATCGATGATGTGATCTTTAACGCGTTCATGGGGCAAAAACGCATTTATCGAGGTTTCATTTTGTAAAATGTTTTTCCTCAACTGGTTTTAGTTATTATATATTAAAGACAGAAGATTTTTATTTACTTAAAACATAAAAATAATTATACATTTGATTTCGAAAATAATAAAATAACTCAAGTTAGCATACTCTAAAGGAAATATTAATAATTTAGAAAACGAAAAAAATGTTTTTACACATCACAGATTCCAAGCATAGAGATCAACTTTTAAACGAATATGAACGTGCTAAGAAGAGTATTCAATCAGCTGACAGAAGCAGATGACTTGGAGAGATGGAATTTAGATGCGAAACCACAAAAATATTTAAACCCGTGACGGAGGTTCAGGAACGAAGCAAGAAGGAGATCATTGAAGAATTGAGACCCATAAAAGAGAGTTCTTTGAGAATGGGTTCGTTGCCCGGTAGTTTTACAAAACAGTATTCCTTTCAATCTACACCGGATTACGTTCCCATGACTATCGAAACTGACGTGAGTGAGAGCGATGATACAGCTTTCACTATCACCACTGATAGCATCGCGTCGTCCGAGGATGGTGGTAAGAGAGATATCTGTTGTATGGAATTCGCGAGGATTCGAGCGGTAGGAAATTCGTGGGCGACACTGAAGTGGAAATGGATGATGATGATTTAATCGTCGGTTCGAATAAGTATAAAATAACTGATGGACTGCGCAAATTGCTCCTTTTTGACAAGCCTGGAGATTACACGGATCAGGATTTCGACAATTACGGCGACATTCTGGTTCAGACCCACGCCATGAAGAGAAATAACGATGCCAGAGAAACGAGACCCAAAGCCAACAGAGGTTACAAGTGGATGAAAGTGGTGAAACCCATATGGGATATGAATAAGAAGTTCGTCGAGGAGTCAGTGACTGGCAAAGGGGTGAAAACCACTTTTCTTCCGAGCGATTCTGACGCTCTGTCTCAGAGACTGAGTTTGTTGATGGCAAGTAGACGCGCTGGTAACATTGGATTAGATAATGAGATAGTGAGCATATGCGATGAATTATTGAGGCAGCAGATTTTGAATAAACGCGATTACAAAAGACTGATGAAAGAATTGAAGGATTGATATATAATAAGTAGAGAGAAACAAACAAAAATATATAAAATAAAAAGAGTAAATTTTACACTACAAAATAATAAAAGTAATTTAAACAACAAATGATTTACCAGGGAAAAAACAAAATATATATTATACAGGGGGATACATCAGAACTTACGTTCAAGGTGGTTCTGGCATCATCGATTCTATAATGCGAGCGTTCACGAGCGATGCAGGTAGAAAACTCACATCAACCGTGTTTGAGGTTGGTAAGAAGATGGCTTTGGATGCTGGTAAGAAAGCCGCTTCTGAAGCCAGTGGTAGGATAGCTTCTGTGGTTGGCAAGAGGGCAGCCGATGCATTGATCGACAAGTTGATCAGTCTGCCGGTGAAGCGAGCTACGTTAGAGCGATCGCCGAAAAGTTGGAAAGATTTTAAGGATGCTGTGGTACCGATACAAGATTTAGCCAAAATGACGAGTGGATCTGGATTGAAGAGAACTCGCGATGGTGTAATATAAATAAATAATAATATTTATATATCTGAGTTTGAAAAAAACATAAAAATTGTGTTTGAAAAAATCTAAAATAACAAAAAAATAAACAAAGATAAACATTAAAGATATGTCTTGGAATGACGCTGCGACCAAGAGGTTGAATAACAAGTTCTTTCCCAAAAGCATAAGAGGCTTGATAGTGGGAAAATCGAATTGCGGAAAGACCAATCTGTTGATGAATCTGTTGTCGCAACCCGACTGGTTGGATTACGACAGATTGTTCGTGTTTGGCAAGAGCTTGTTTCAACCCGAATACAGATTGCTTCGAGAGTGCATGGATCGTAGATTGCCCAAGGACGTCATAGCCAGAATCTTTGACAGTAGGGAGGAATTCGACAAAAGTGAAGCTTCTCTTTCGACCATTTTGGACGGTGCGGCGATGGAATTGATGAAGAGAAATGTGCCTTCAACCGTCGAGTGTCGATTTTATGAGAACGCTAGCGACGTTCCGGATCCTAGAGAATTGAAATCGGAAGATAAGAATCTCATGATTTTCGACGATCTGCTTTTGGAGAGACGGAACCGATGTGAATCGTATTATGTTAGGGGTCGTCACAGCAACGTGGACTGTTTCTACCTGTCGCAGAATTATTTTCGATTGCCCAGACAGACGATAAGGGAGAACGCTAATTTACTGTGTCTCTTTTGCCAGGATCTCAAGAATCTCAATCACATCTACGGCGATCACATCGCAAACGATATGAGCGTGGCGGAATTCAGGAGATTCTGCAAGAGGGTTTGGGATGGAGGACTTTACAATTTCATTGTGATTGATTTGACCAGCGAATTTAATCACAGAAAATATCAGTGCGGATTCGACAAGTTTTATGTTTCTGATGATAATAAGACAGAGAGCGAAAATAAAATTAGAAAATAATAAATCATCAAATAATTTAGTTTTGAAAAATAAAATAAAAATTAAAATATAATGTTCGAACAAGGAGAATTGTTAGAACGGATAGCCGAGAATACGGCTGCAAAACAATCCATTCAAATCATGGTGAGTGGCGATTTGACTCGATTTGTGACAAAATTCAAACCTTCCATCGAATTGAATAGATAGAAAAGATACGAAAAGGCGTTGGTGAATCTGGAGACTTATTATTCCTTTCCCAACGTCACCGAAAAGAATAACTCGTTCAAGTATTCTGATGGAGTCAACTATTTGGAGATTCGAATTCCCAAAGGAAGTTACGACATAGATGATTTGAACAATTACATTTAGACGCGAATGAAGACGAATGGAAAGGGAAGCAACAAGATCAGACTCGCTCCCAACCCTAATACCTTACAGACGATGTTGGATTTGGAAGATAATTTTCGAGTGGATTTCAACACAGACGATTCTATAGGCAAGATGCTGGGATTTGATCGAAAGATGTATCAAGGCCGCACGGCATCTGAAAATACGGTCAACATTCTCACAGTCAATAGCATTCTGGTGAACGTGGACATGATTGCTGGAAGCTACGTGAATGGTAGCGCTCAACCGACGATCTATTCCTTCTTTCCAAACGTGTCGTTGGGTTATAAGATCGTGGAACGACCTCAAAATTTATTTTATCTACCAGTGATTCTAGACACGTTGTATAGTCTCAAAACCACGTTGATGGATCAAAATGGTGAACTGTTAGATCTTCGTGGAGAGAGGGTGACGATACGATTTCACATAAGAGAAATATAAAAGCAAAAAAAAAAATATTGCGTATATATATAAATAAGAAAATAAAATAAACGCAATATTAATTTACAAAAATTATTTAATATATATAATTATCATTAAAACAAAAAAAACAATTGAACAAAATATATTTAAAAAAAAAATTATGACACAATACATGGTTAAAAACGTGAACATATCCACAGGACAGAGGAAGAAACTTAAGAGAGCGTTAACAACTCGAGGCGAGGCGGTGAGATTCAAATTTACTCACGAAGATCTGATGAGTGGCGGTCAGGATTTGATCGCCTGGACCAGAAGTCAAATCAAAAGGATGGAGAAAGCGATTCGTGATGAAAGAGGGTTTACAGTGAGATTGAGTCCTGCTCAATTGAGATACAATTTGAGAATGAAAGGCGGTTCCTTACTGCTATTGGCAGGAATCACTGCAAAAGTATTACCCTTTGCCGCAAAAGCATTACCCTTTCACGGAAAGACTCTCGGCGTGGGAGCTCTCTCGGGACTCGCAAGTTCGGCAGTTGAGAAATTAATGGGTTGCAGCGGACTGTTTTTGAAGAAGGGAGGAGCCGTGTGTCACGTCCACGTAGACGACAGCGGTGAAGGATTGTATCCAGAACCTGTTAGAGGTGGCAACTCTTTGAGTGGAAACGGTCTCTATCTGAAGAGTGGGTGAAACGTTGAGCAACTCGGTAAGGGTTTGTTGTTTGGTGAGAATTCACTGTTTAAGAATATACCGATTTTGAGTATATTATTATAATGTAAAAATTATATAATTATATAAAATATAAATCATAGAAAGTATAAAAAATAATATAAAATGGATAAAAAGGTGGAAAAACAATTAGATGATAATGATGAATATCGTGAGATAGAGTGCGAAAAAGATGTGGAAAAATGCTTAGATGCTAATGATGAATATTGCAGGATAGTGTGGAAAAAAGATGTGGAAAAACAATTAGACGCTAATGATGGATATCTTAGGAAAGAACTGAAAAAAAGCAGGATAGATGGTTGAAATTGAAAAGAATGAGATGCTTTCCACCGTCACCACTACCTTCTGAAGAGAATGGAAATGATGTGAGTGTTACCAAGAGATGCACAACATTCGTTCATAATTATGATTCGGATAAACAAATGTGTTCTTATAAAAACGTAACATATCACAAAAAAAAGAAAAGAAAAATCGACGCCGAAATTGAGAAAAAAGGAAACGTTATTATAATATATATGGGCGATAGTGAAGAAGAAGAAGAAGAAGGAAAACAAAAAACAAAAAAAAAAGTAATGAGATCTAGAGGTGATGATCAACCTCTCTAGATCTCATTACTTTTTTTTTCCCTTCTTCTTCACTAAAAATCAGTCTCTCTATTGTTTATATTTCCAAGTCCGTTATTTGCAAGTTGACGGTCGTGTCTTCTCCTTTTTCGAAAATGTGTTGAATGTTTATCTTTACTTTTTTGAGTTTTTTTACATCGATGAACGTGCTCTCACCACCCGATTTGTTCACGAGTTCGAGAGAGATTTTTGGATATATGTAACTTCCATAGGGCAACGACAAATCATCCTTGTCGAATTCTCTATCTTTGGCGATGACAATTTTCTGTAGATCACTTTGGTACTCGTAAAACAAATCGAGTGTGGATTCGTGCAATTTCAAAGGCATGTTATATCTGTTGTGTTTGTGCTCTAAGCTCTTCGTCTCGACCTCGTTCAATTCGATGGAGTCGTGTCGTTGTAATCTATAGATTTTATAACCGAAATTCTTACACGTTTCGACTTGTTTCAATTTCAAATCGCATGTTTTAGGTGTTGTTGTCATGATCGATTATTTGGTATTTTTGTTTTATGAATTATTGCAAATAATGTATATTTTTAAATTTTGTATTTAAATAATTTGTTAAAAAAGTTTGTTTTGTTTTTGTACTCTTTATATATATATAAAAAAGTTTTTTTTAATTTAATTTTCTTTAATGTGAAAAAGTCTCATATTAATTCAATTTTTTTTCACGTTAAGGAACATAAAAAAATTGATTAATTTCATCAAAAAAATTTTTTTTGAAGGAATTAAAACATATATATAGAGAGTAAAAAAACAAACTTTTTAACAAATTATTTAAATACAAAATTCAAAAAAAAAAATTCTTACAAATGAAGCAAACAAATAAAAAAAATGGAAAATTTAAATGAGAAAACCATACCTCAGTTAAACGAGATTTGTAAAAAATTAAAAATTCCACATTTCAGAAATCATAGAACCAAATCAAAAAAAAATGAAGTCATACAGGAATATCATTTGCAAAATGATGGAAAGAAAAAAATCAAAAGATCGGAAGAGGATAAACTTAAACAGTCAAAAAATGCATCGGTTGTGAAAAATGAGAAGACAACTAAATGAAAAGCCGTTAAAGAACTTCAAGTTTCAAAAGAAAAAAAAAAAAAACTAAAACGAAAACGAGTGATGCACTTCAGAATCTAGACAAACGAGATATATATCAAACGAAATTCGATGAGCAATCGACGAAGGGAAAGGAGAAGAATATGTAGCATGACTCATCATGGAAGTATTCCAATCGAAGCCCATAGAACAGGAGAGTGCGATCAAAGGCATTTTTAAAACTTTCGACGTGGTTCCTTCATTCAAGAAAGTCGATCCGAAATTGTTCATGGAACGGGTGAAGAAAAAAGTATTGGATTTGTTTCGTGAACACATGAATGTGGGACAAAAAATTAAGATGATACTCCATTGCGTGATGGATAAAATCGACGTGAAGTCCGGCGAGAGCATTGTGAAAAATGGATATTTTAGATCTAATGTCGAACCCATATTTCGAGGTTCAGATTTATCAGACGTTTTCGAAAAGATGAACAACAAGATGTTGACGTCTCTCATGAATTATCAACATGAAGGTAGTAATTGGACGTTCGATGAGGTGTTGAAACTCGAAATTCATATAACTAAAAACGATTCGTTGAAAGGGTTTTCCTACGTGGAATTACCGTATTTCTTAGCTAAAAAAAATGCTGTGATCAACATGAGAAATAAAGATGATCAGTGTTTTAAATGGGCAGTCACCTCGGCTTTATACCCAGTCAAAATGCACTCCAATAGAGTTTCTCATTACGGGGAGACTTCTAAAAATCTCGATTGGACCGGAGTGACTTTTCCAGTGGAGTTAAAACACATCGAACGTTTCAAGGCTCAAAATCCCACTGTTGCAGTGAACGTCTTGGGATACGATGATGAAAAATGAACGATCTATCCTCTCAGACAGACTTTGTATCTCGAAAGAGAAAAGGTGATTAATTTATTATTGATTCCGAATGGTGACAATCGTCATTATTGTTGGGTTAAACATCCGAGCCGATTACTATCAAGACAAAACAATAAACATGAACATAAGATATGTTTATGTTGCAACTGCATGAACGCGTTTCACAGCAAAAAATCGTTAGCGAAACATCAGGAATATTGCAACAAAAATCAAGGTGTTGCAGTCGAAATGCCCAAACCCAACATCATCGTGAACTTTGAAAATCGGAATAGAAGGTTAAAAGTACCATTCGTCATGTACACCGATTTTGAATGCTTCACCATGAAAATGAGTTCCTGCCAACCCGACGCTCTTCGAAGGTACGTCAAAGATATCAAAAACACACGCCTTCAGGCTATTGCATTTATGTGAAATGCACTTTCGACTTGCAACACGACATGGGTCCCTTCACCTACACGAAACGGTGCGAAGATGATGACGTGGCTCAAAGGTTCATGGAAGAGTTAGAATCGAAAATTCAAATGTTATACGACAAATTCAAAACTCCGGCGAAAATGATAATCACGCAAGAGCAGCAGGACGAAAATAACAGGGCCACCGAATGTCACATATGCAGACAATCATTCGACGAGAATTCGGAGGAAAATAAGAAGGTCAGAGACCACGATCATTACACGGGTCTGTATCGCGGTCTGGCTCACAGCAAGTGTAATTTAAAATATCGAGACGCCATTTTTTATCCGGTGATATTTCACAATCTCTCGGGTTACGACAGTCATCTGTTCGTGAAAAATCTCGGCACCTCCCATGAAGAATTAAATTGCAGCGCGAACAGCGAAAAAAGATACATTTCCTTCACGAAATGGAAGTGCATGGAGAAGAAAAGAGTAATCGATGGAGAGACTTTGGAAGAAAAAACGAAATTCATTCATAGAAGCATAAGTTTCATCAACAGTTTTAAATTCATGTCGACCGCTCTGGAAAAATTAGTCAATAACATGAGCAAGGATAAATTTAAAATCACAAGCGAACATTTCGGAGAACGAGTAGACATCATGTTGAGGAAAGGAGTCTATCCTTATGCTTACATAAACGATCTAAAGAGATTCGACGACACCACACTACCTTCGAAAGAAGATTTTTATTCGAAATTATATGAATCCGACATTTCCGACGAAAATTACGAACACGCCAAAAACGTGTGGAAATCATTCGATATGAAAACCATGAGAGATTATCACGATCACTATCTGAAGACCGACGTTCTGCTCTTGGCAGACATGTTCGAAAATTTTTGTGACGTCTGTCGTCGAAATTACGATCTGGATCCAGCTTGGTATTTCACTGCACTCGGTCTGGCATGGGATGCTCTGTTGAAGACCACCGAAGTCCAATTGGAATTATTATCTGACATGGACATGTTGCTCATGTTCGAAAGGGCTGCGAGAGGTGGTGTCTTGATGATCTCCCACAGATATTCTGAAGCTAACAATCCCTACATGAAAGAAGGTTTCGATTTGAAATGATCGAATAAATACATACAGTATTGGGACGCTAATAATCTGTATGGTTGGGCTATTATAAGTCATCCTTTACCGATTGGAAATTTCGAATGGGTGACAGAACCGGAAGAGATGCAAAAATGGAGAGACTATCCTTGCATTTTAGAAGTCGATTTGAAGTATCCGGAAGAATTACATGATCTACACAATGATTATCCGCTGGCTCCCGAACGAATGGAACCAATCGAAGGAGACGAGGAAAAACTCATTCCCAATTTATTTAACAAACGTAAGTACGGTGTCTACAGCGAGAATTTGAAACAATACGTCGATCACGGGATGAAATTAGTCGACATACATTGCATCATTCGATTTGACGAAGAGCCTTGGATGAAAAAATAAATTGATCTCAACACGAATCTCAGAATTCAAGCTGAGAACGATTTCGAAAAAGATTTCTTCAAACTCATGAACAACTGCGTGTACGGTAAATCGATGGAAAACATCAGGAAGAGAACCGACGTTCAACTCATCACGTCTGAGAAAAAAGCTAAAAAATTAGTGGCGAAACCCAATTACAAACACCGAACCATATTCAACAAAAATCTAGTGGCTGTTCACATGCAAAAGATGCACCTGAAGTTCGACAAACTGTATTATCTCGGACCGATCATCTTAGATATCAGCAAGCGATTGATGTATGAGTTTCACTATGATTATGTCAAACGAAAATTTGGTGATAAAGCCAAACTACTGTTCACCGACATGGACAGTTTAGTTTATGAGATAGAGACAAAAGATGTCTACCAAGATATATCTCTGGATGTGGCCACGTTGTTCGACACGAGCAATTATCCCAGCGATCACCCGTCCAACATTCAATTGAATGAAAACAAGAAGGTGTTGGGTAAATTTAAGGACGAGAGCAGTGGTAAACAAATCGTCGAATTCGTAGGCTTGAGACCCAAACTGTATGCTTATCATCTAAAGGATGAAGAGATCAAGAAGTGCAAAGGGGTTAAAGCGTGCGTGGTGAAGAAAAACATCTCTTTCCGAGAGTATAAACATTGTCTGTTAGGAAGTGGTACGGTGTATGAGGCTATGAAATTGATTCGAAGCGAAAATCACGACTTGTATACTGAAATAGTCAACAAGATTTCGCTGATGGCCGACGACGATAAGAGATTCGTGTTAGACGATAAAATAAGCACTTTGGCACTCGGACATTGGACTTTGGATATAATTTTAGACGATAGGATTTCAGATATGATTAAGGATGATAGGATTCCAGAAAATCAAGAGGAATTAGACGGATTCAAGATTATGGAAGTCGATAGAGATATCAAGATAGTTAGTTTAAAAAGAAAAAGAAAAATATAAAAAATAACGTCATTTTAGTGAATTATAATAAAATAAATAAATTTTAAAAAAAATATACACATTTATGAATAAGAAAATAGAGATATCCGTAGAAGGTGTTGTCTTACCTAATGAACCCCTATCCAACATCGATCTGTCCAATGTGGCAAAGGATTTGAAAATCAAAGATTTTGTAGGCGTGTTTTCCAGAGATGCCTTGCCGAAGAGAAGACCTCGACAATTGGAATGCGGAATTTTAAATCTAGACGATTTATTGGGTGAAGGCACTCACTGGGTGGCATGGTTCAAGAACAGGAAGAAGAAGAATTATTATTTCGACAGCTACGGAATCTCGCCACTGAAAGAAATAAAGAACTATTTCAACAAATCGATGGTTCGTTACAACACGGAACGAGTGCAATCGCCAGATCAAGTGTTTTGCGGTCACCTATGTCTCTACATTCTCAAGAGATGGTCTGAAGGAGATCGGTTTCAAGACATTCTCAATGATTTACATTAGAGAGAGATTTTTTTTATAGTATATATAAAGGTTAAAAATTATTTAAAAAACTTTAATCGAATAAAAACGAAAAATAAAAATAAGTGAAATAATTCATTTTTTAATAAACTGCGTTTGAAATATATTTTAAAACAAAAACCTCAAAACAACATGCCAGTCGATAAATTTGGTAGAAGTGATGACGAAAGTCGACCCAAAAAGAAGAGGAAGACACTCGAAGTCGGTGATGGTTACGAGGTTGCCAACTTGGATGAATGTTACGTTTGGAGATACGAACCTCGAGAGGAACCTTTGAACATGAACAATAAGAAGCTCTACAATCTTCCGGAGCCAATAGATCTCGCAGATGCTGCGACTAAAAAATACGTCGACAGGGGGAATGTGGATTTTGAACGAATCATGCTAGATAATTACGTGGATAAAGCCATGACCGACGATCTCAATCTGAAATCTAAACGTTTGGTGAACATTGCGAATCCCATAGATTCCACCGATGCCGCAACCAAGAAATACGCGGACGACTCTCACGTGCGATTCAGCGAACATCTGAGAAGTAGATACGTTCAGAAAATGATGCACTCGGAATTGAACGCCAATTCTAACAACATAATGAACGTGGCCACTCCCACGAATCCCAAGGACATGGCGACCAAACACTATGTAGATCTGGAGCAGAGAAAGTCTGACAGACGGGAAATGAAATCGGATCTGAATGTGGGATTCAACAAGATATTGAATCTGTCAAAGGTCGATGACGCAGATGCAGACTCAACCACAGTCAACAAGGGCTACGTAGATTCTGTTGTGATATGATCACAAGAATACGTAGAATCACAAGTGGACGATCTCTTCCTGAACAAACAATCTGGCAGAACCATGGAGGGTGGCATCAACATGAACAGTCACAATTTATTCGGTCTCAATCACGATCCCGAATTCGATTCCAGCGAGTCAGCAGGAAGTACGTGGATGACAACTCAGTCTGGAGAAAGGGTAACATCATGGAAGGTAAACTAGACATTGGCGGACACGCGCTCACGAATCTACCGGATCCCGTGAACATGACGGATGCCGGCACCCTGATTTCAATGGTGGAAAGAGTCAAAAACGCTAGACAATTCATCACTGTGTGGGCCGAGGAGGCCAGCACGTTAGAGGAGGGAAAACCGAGTGGTCTTTTGGAAACGGAGGTAGCAGATCGCAACATGGTCAGGTGGGATATCCCATGCCGTTAGGAGGTGAAATCATACGAATGGGTCTGGCTTCCACGGATTTGAATAACAGAGCAGTCGTCAATCTCGTGGTGAATGGAGTAGAGAGCGATAAGAGATACAGCATTGAAAAGACTGAGAATCAACACGTGAATGTTAGCACGTTCGGCACGCCTCTCAAAGTGAACGCCGGAGACAGGATTAATTTTGTTACAAAAACCAATAATTCTGAAGCCGCCACTTCCATGGTGAGTCTACTGATCGAACTAGATCCTTTGAACAAACAGTGAACACGGGGAAATAATTAATTAAAAAAATAATGAGTGATTATTAAAAACAGAAAAAAAGTAATGAGATTTAGAAAGATGTTCAATCTCTCTAGATTTAATTACTTTTATTTTTTTTGTTTTTTTTTGATAACTTTTTAATATTATATATTATTATACGATTTCTGAAATGTTTTTTTCTTCAGTAAAAGAATTTTGTCACTTATGATGATGATTAAAATTACATCTCTTTTTTAATTTTCTATCCATTTATGATTACAATTTATACACTTTGCGAATACGGTTGTTGGTTCATCACCAAATCTAGTTTGTTGAGATTCCATTTTTATTTGACGTTTTTTACATTTGTGACATTTTAAAATTGTATTTTTTATAATTTCTTCATTAGATCTTATGAGGTCAAACTCTTCTTTTTCTTTTAAATGATATTCGTTAAAATCACAATTATTCCATCCTTTTTTTGTGTTACGTTCTTCATGTCCAATTTGAATCCATTTTTCCAAGCAATTTATTTTAACGTTGTAGTGATCTGAAGTGAACAGATGATTTGTTGTTTTCGTGTCAAAAACATCCATTTTGTTTTCAAGATTTTTTTTTTTTTTAATTAATCTTACATCCTCATTTTTAACGTTTATTAATTGTTTTTCACACACGTCTCTCATCAAATGATCGACATCTTATTTCCATCCGATTCGAATTGCAATTCTCTGTCCGACAGGACCAGGGCAAAGGCTTCGGTTTTTCTCCACACGTTCCTATCGAATTGCATCTTGATCTGAATGTCTAAGACGCTACTCTTGAGTCGTTCACTCTGTTTACTAACGTCGAATACGAACATGGGATACATCGACTTGTATTCACCGGGAGATATGTTAAGATTGCTCATCAATTCATCTAGACCATGATACTTCTTTCTAAAATCAGCGGCATCGCCGTACAATGTGCAGAAATCGTTCTTGTCGAATGACGTGTTGTAATCAATTGCTGGATATCTCGTAGCGTTCAGAAACACTTGCGTGTTTCTCAAATTGCAGTGATCAAACAGCGATGCATTCTTTTCCTGAGACCCGTCCTTATCAGTCTGAAACGCAACCACGATGAAATGCGGTCTCTCAGAGGCGGATTTCACCATCAATCTCCAATCGAAGTGATTCGTGGAGAGTGGAATGCTAGCTGTGTCGCACTGTCTCATTCTAAATCCCACAGGTAATTTACTCTTGGATTCTATGATCTTGTAGAGACGCATTTTTTCCACGATCGAAGGCTCCATGTAGCGGAACAAACCACGATGTCTTGTGTAGAGTTATCTTACCCACATCAGTCGCAGTGAGTTTCCTTTTCGAATCAATGTCAGATTGTGTTTGAATCCGTACATGATCTTGTTGTAATCGTCTGCGAATCCGAAGATGTGTTTCAAAGGTATTCTGAACGAAAACGTTCCTTTAGGTCTGGGCGTCTTGACGACGTAGTTGAATATCGCGACGGCGTCGGCGCTACCAGGGCCGACGGTGTCTTTCGTCCACAACTGATTAAGTCCTCTGGATTTCGAAAAATCATCCGTCAAGAGTCCGAACATCGTGGTGGCCTGACCGGGATGAAACACAGATTCTATCTCTTGTCCGGATAGCAAGTATTTTATATTACCGAATAGATGCATGATGCCATTATTGTCTAGAGTAACCGTGTCATCGTCGGCGTAGTCGGTTCCATCTTCCTTGGTGAGACGTCCCTGCACCACTATGTAACTCTCGCTAGGATGGACGAATAGATCTTGGGTTTCGACATTGATTCTTATCTCTCCCACATTGCTCAAACTCTTTCCGGTTATCGGTTCATATTCGTGAACCTCATATTCTTGAATACTTTCATCTTTCACTATGCTTTGTGCGATATCTAGTATATTTGCCATTTTTGAAGGGTTTTTGTTCTTTGTTTATTAATTAGCTTGCTTTTTTATCTAAAAATAGTTTTAATTATTTTTTATTATTATTTTTCTCTCCTTTATATATTCTCCCAAAAAAGAAAGTGTGCATGCTAAAAATAACACTAAAAAAAGATCTGTATCATTTGCAGTCATGGAAATTTTATTCAATCACAGATGAATCAATTTGTGATCAACACGAGAAATTTCATTATGCTACGACAAATACTCTTGGTGCCATGGAGAGTCAAAGACACTAAGGGTCAAACACAAAAGTCACACACTCAATATCTGGTATGACCTCCGTCTGCATCGACTACTGCTGAGCATCTACGTCTCATGGAAGCGAACAAGTTAGCATGGAAGTGTTGTGGGATGTTGTTCCATATTCTGATAAGCT
This sequence comes from Pictodentalium vernedei, assembly GCA_031216915.1. Classification (NCBI taxonomy): domain Eukaryota; kingdom Metazoa; phylum Mollusca; class Scaphopoda; order Dentaliida; family Dentaliidae; genus Pictodentalium; species Pictodentalium vernedei. The sequence goes on from CM062291.1 coordinate 247,702,207, forward strand.
GTCTTTGGAGTTCCACAAGCGTTGATGGTGTATGGGGGAGCTGACGTTTCATTTCGTCCAATACGTGCTCAATGGGTGACATATCGGGCGAATTTGCGGGCCAGGGAAGAACATCCACTTGTTGTTGCTGCAGATACTGTTGAACAACATGAGCTGTGTGGGGTCGGGTGTTGTCCTGCTGTAGAATGACGCCGGGGCCGTGACGTTGCAGAAATGGGACAACAACAGGTGTAAGCACTTCATCACGATATCTGGCTGAATTGAGATTGCCATCAATAATGACAGCTCAGTTTTGTTACGGGCAGTGATGCCACCCCACACCATGAGAGACCCTCCCCCATAACGGTTTTGCTCCACGACACATGGATCTGCGTAGCATATGTTTCGACGTCTGAACACTCTCTGGCGGCCATCTAATGATGAAAGATGGAAACGACATTCATCTGTGAATAAAACACGTCGCCACCAGTGTAAGGGTCGCCTGAGATGTTGTCTACACCACTGCAGTCGAGCACGACGATGACGTAACGTCAGAATCGGATGAGACGTTGATTCATTGTCAATCTTGGCAGGCTAATGTGGAGTCGTTTTAACAGCAGCGCAAGTTTGAATGTGAATGATAGGAAGGCCTTACTTCAGTGTTTAAATACCCAAGGATTCACACTGCTGCATGAATTTTCAGACTCTCCACGTGCAAAACATGCCTTTTCACAAACGTGCAGCACGTCATTTAACGTTAATGCAATTTTAACGGGGAAAGCTGTTTTTGTGGTAAATATAACTTATTCATGAACAGGTTAACACTCTTTACACCTACGAAATTATTTTTTTGGAGTTTGATCAATTTCTGCAATGCACACTTTCTTTTTTGGGCGAGTATATATATGTAAACAAGAAAATGTTAAAGAGAGTAAACAAAAAAAAAATGTTTTCTTATTAAAACTTCGTCTTCTGAAATTGTTGTTCGTAAAACTTTCCGATGATCTCTTCTCCATCCAAAGCTTCGACTTCGTAAGTCACCAGATCAGTGTGAAATATTTTGATTATCACGAAGATTTCCGAGGTCCATCGAAGAGTATAACCCTTTTCGAAGTGCTTCTTATAAGCGTAGATTCTCACTCGATCGCCGACCACAAATTTCTGCGTTCTAGACTTCTTCCTGATCTTAGATCTCTCAGGATATAGATTTGCGTAGACCCGTTTTTCGTTTCGAGGATCGCTAGCTTCTGCGGGAGTCATCTTGATCGATCTGTGTCACGTGTTGTTGTAATCTTCGACCAGACCGTTCAAAGCGTATATGTATTTCTTAGTTGAATTCGCCATGAAGTATCTGTGCATCTTTTCCTTCATCATTCGATTCCAATGTTCCACCACGCTGGCTTTCTCTTCGTTTTCGATCGAGTAGAGGTCGACTAATCGACGAACGTGCTTGTTGTAGAATTCCTTTCCCTTGTCCACCCACAATTTATTCAGTTTTCGAGAAGACGAGTCGAACATGCTCTTCAGATCCTCGGCGATGCAAGGTCCCGATTTATTCTTCAAAGCTCTGCTCCAACCGTACTTGGAAAACAAGTCGATGACCGTCAATAGATATTTGACGCCCTCGTTCCACCTCGAAAACGATCTCATGTCGACCAAGTCGCCAGACCAAATGTCATCCAAACCCTTCACAAACACCCTTCTCTTTCGAAATTTACGCACGATGGGTTTGTGTAACTCCTCAGCCAATTGGCTCGTCAATAATCGTTTCTTCTTCTTTTCCAATGTGCTTTTTTTTTGAACGCCCCATCCGAATCGACGTTTCGCACCGATCAGATTACCGACCAATGTTCTATCTTCTCTCTCCTGGTCGGATTCGATATACCTCTCAATTTTGCCAACATGTTTTTATCGCAGACGTCGTTGCGAGTCTTGGTGTCGGGATGTCCGGAGTAGCACAGATCGTGATCATACGTGACCGCGTCCACCCTATTCATGGGTTTGCTCCAAGATTTAGGAGTCAGATCAGCGTTGAGTGTCTTGTTCAATTTCGTTCCGGGTCCCGTGAAACTGTGACCAGGCAGATGCATTTCGAAAGGTAGATTATTGATCATCTTATTCACGATGCTTTTACCTTTGCTCGTGTTCTTTTTTTTTTTGATGAATAGAGTCTTGACAGAACCACACACGTCGCAAATTCCATGAAGCATCCATCTATCGTTTTTAGTTCATACTTCTCGAGAATTACTCGTCTCGGTAACTCTCTTACACTTTACACAATACACTTTTTGAGAGTTATTTAAATTAATTTTGTTTCTATTTTATAAATTTAATTTTTTCTTTTTTCTGTTCTTATTATATATATTTTTTTTTCAATCGCTGCTCTTGAGTTCTATCAACTTACCGAATTTCTCCCTAGCCTCTTTCCTCCCCTTTTCCACGAGAGAATCCTTCATCTCTTCCTTGATGATCTGATGAGTCTTGATTCTCACGACTTCTTTCATGGCATCGTATTTCGTTTTCTCGCAAATATTGTAAAGTATTCTCCATCCAATATCCTACCGTCTTTCAATGCCATCGAGATCATTTCGGATATCGTGTCGATCTTGGAGTCGGCCACGACGCGAATCTTTTCGTGTTTCCTTGCCTTCAGATATAATTTCCTACTCAAAAAGTTTCCGAGCGTGCTAAACAATCCGGCAGTGAGAGCCACTCCTTCTATGGTCAACACGATTGGAATACCGACCGTGGTCGACAACAATCCGATGCCGTAAACCCATGGAAATTGTGATGAGTGTCGTGTCGACCGCATTGACGAATTTCAGGAAATGCGAATACTTCTTCTTGAGAGAATGGCGAGAATCTCTCTCTCGAGTCAGATACAATTGGATTCTACTGATTTGATTGATGCGATACCTCTCTCCTCTTTCTTTCTCTTCTAGCAACGGTGCCATTGGCAAAATGCCATTCGGCTTCTCATCCTCGTCGTCATCTAACGGATACAATTTATTTCTGGTTCTCCTTCAGCAATAATTTCATGATGCATCCCTTGTCTTCTAAAGTCAGACTTCTACGCGCCAATTTCAGTTCTTCCGAATTGGTGGGCTTATCTCGCCCGCTACAGAAGACTAATCTCTTCCAAAACTTGATCACGTCGTCAATTTGAATGCATTTGAACGCCGGTTCAAAATACTTGATGACCATACCTTCCCTTTCCATCGTCAGACACGAATGATCCTCGTGATCGAAGTCTAGATGATCCCGACATCCGACGCATCGTTCTAACAAGAGGCGACCTAGTTGTTCATTCACGCTGAATGTATAGGCTCTCATCAGCATTTTAAAAAAAAACCTTGCTCTCAAAATGTGGGAATTGTTCATGATTTACGTATATTTTATTATCTATTTCGATTCGATATTATTTTTTTAAATAACTATTTATTTATATATTATTTATATATTTTTTTCTCTCCTATATATATCAATCACTTTTTATTTCCTCTCGACAAAACCGATTATATCACGATTCACCTCACAAAACTCGCGAGGTGAATCGATAAATCGGGTTTTCGCTGATCGGATCACACCCTGGACCATCCGAAACGCGATCGCGAACGTCGGTGGTCCAGAACCAGCAAACCGCCTTTTTTCCATGTACCGGAGGCCCAAATCGGTTTTTAAAAAAAATCCTCGATGAGTAACTGCGCTTTACGCTCACTTTTCACCATTGGCGAACGAAGAAAAAACGTTTTGAGGTCGATTTTTCCTGGTCTAGAATCGGCAAATGGGTTTTCGCCGATCGGATCGCACTTTAACCGTTCAAACACCCGTTGGCGAACGTAGGTGGTCCAGAATCGGCAAACCGTTTTTTGATGCTGGTCTGGAATCGGCAAAACGTTTTTTGCTTGCGTTCACCAACGATAGATCGATGGTCTAATCCACGATGAGAATGTCGACAAAATTTTTAAATTTACATTTTCTTCAAATTTCGTACATTTTTTCACTTTTGAGCGATGTGTCGAATCTACACGTTCGCCAACGGGTGTTTGAACGTCAAAAGTGCGATCTGTGAGCCTCAAAACAATTGCCGATTCTGGACCACCATGAAAAAACGACATTTTTTCCACTCTGTACACGATTTAACACTGAATCCCTATGGCGGTACACGTACATGTACGTGTACGTGTACTTGTATACGTACATGTACAAGTGGTCTGGAATCGGCACTTTATACCTACTAATCTGTCATCAGGTTTAGTTTCTTTGCCTGGATCGTCCCCTACCAATCATGATTCTGAGGATTTGGGCTCATCTGAACTAGAGTGGTTTTAAAAGCGCGGCACTAAGTCTTGACTGTGCATACATTTGATAAGATTTCACAGTTATCAACCCGGACTCCTTAGCGTCGCCGTGTCATCCAGTACAATGATACTAACCGCACTATGAATCATTCCGCATACTTAACGAAAAACTTCCATCTATACATATGCCCAACGCCACCGACAGTATTCATATTAACTTACAAATCTGAAGTAAAGCAGTCTCAAATCATACCACAACAAAGACATTTATGATCAGAATCATAAATCAATTAACAATAAACTGGATTATCCCACAATAACAACTCTTAAGATTTGGTTATAATCACGAAACAAACACAGCCCACGCCAATACAATCTCAACATTCAAATAATGAAACTTCAGTTGTTCAATGTATTCCGACAATATTCATGTAAACTACAACTGAAGGCAATATATGCCTTCCATTATTAACCTGTTTCTCAGACTCCATCAATAGCATAAAGATTTCTAACAAAGCTTCCTTCATCCACCCTGTGCCTTATCCTTAAGTATAACATATACACCTAAAGGCTTCATATCCAAGAATTCAGCAAGAGTTGGCCATTTGGTCCGCAAACCTGATTATAAGCAACCTGTCATTCGCAAAACAAGGTCCCCAGAGGGTGAATTTGCTCATGCTATCCCATATAGTTGGCCCATTTATCCTCTAAGTACATCTTTGTGCTTTGGGTTGAGACCTTGATTCAGAGTGAGATTCACAGAGGGTGAATTTTGTAACGCAACCCTGCTGTGCAGGGTAGCATCACCAAACTCACCCTCTAGGGACCTCATTTTGAAGATGACAGTCTGCTTATTTTCAGGCTGGTTGGTATGTACCATCATTAGGAACGGGCATAATATAGTACTCAAAGTTTGCTAAGCACCAAGTATATCCAACTACCTGTTTTACGTTTTAGTTGAAATTTTCTATTGAAAAGTGTATATGTTTTTTTTATATATTTAATGATTTAAGTACAGAAATTAAGATTTTGTTTGTGTTTGGCATTATTTTTTAGCTTTTGAATACGATAACCATGGAAAATGGATATTATTGGTAAAAGAGGATTTTTTTTTAATTTGCCAAAAAGTTGACGGACCGAACTGGTATGGGTTCAATATCGAGTATGAGACCCATTTCTGTTAATTACAGCTTGACAACGCCTTCTCATGCCCCTGGTGGTCCTTTGTGGGATGTTGTTCCATTCTTGGACCAGCATGGCACCAAGCTCGTGGACTGGAAGGGCTGAAATTGCAACTCATTCCAGACATGTTTGATTGGATTGAGGTCAGGGGATCTTGCTGGCCAGTCCATACGCTCAATCCTCTCCCTCTGTAGGTACTCCCCGACAGCATGGGCAACATGAGGACGGGCATTATCGTCCATCAGAATGAATCTATCACCCGCTGCATCTGCATACAACCTGACGTGGACATCTAGGATCTCATCAATAGACCGCTGTGCAGGCAATGTACCACGTTCAAGAACACAGAGCTCGGTACGTCCATCCCCGCTGATGCCGCTCCAGACCATGATTGACCCTCCACCCTAGCGGTCTTGCCTAGCAATGTTGGCTGCATGGAATCGCTCTCCTGGTCTTCTCCATACCCTAGAACCCCAATCTGTGTGGTCTAGGCAGTACCTTGACTCAGCTGTAAAAAGGACAGGTCGCCAATCTTCTCTGGTCCATCCAACGTGGTCCATGGCCCATTCATATCGTGCCTGGCGGTGGTTCTGGGGCAGCGGAATGCGAATAAATGGTCTTCTCGATCGGAGATCACCTTCGTGCAACCTTGCCCGCATAGTCTGCGTCGAAACATTTACACCGGATGCATTCTGAAGGTCACGACGAAGCTGGATTGCTGTAGCAAAGCGGTTCCTACGGCCCTGAATAATCAAAAACCGGTCTTCGGCTGCAGATGTTGCCCTGTCTCTGCCACCACCATGCCCTCTTACCGGTGTGCCATACTGCTGAAATCTTGCCCAGACTCTGGTGACCACCAAGGGCCTCACCATCCTGACGATGGGTAGCTCCTTGACCCACCATTCCTACAGCCCGCCACATTTCTGCTTCAGACAAATGTCTTCTTACATTTGCATTTGACTTATTGAATCATTAAATCACAAGGGTTGTGTTGAAATGAAGAATGAATACCCTACACATGTCATGAACGGAAGCGGATGGCGGGCTGTTAATAAATTTTGTTTTCATTAACGCTCGCCGCCCTCTTTCGGTTGCGTGATGTCGTGACTTACTGAGTTTTACCGCCCCTCTAAACTCCGCTAATATTCTAGAGAACGCCCGCTAAAGTGGTAATAATTGTTTTTAATTGAAAGTGTTTTCCCACCACTAACAACTTTTTTCATCATATACCATAGCAATGTTTATTCAAAAATTACCTTATTCCCCAATTCATTCGATTTGTTTTTTTTTCCAATAGTGTTGGATTTTCAAAAACCAGAGGCTCAACTGAGCCTAAAACGCTGGCCTGGCTCTAGTTGTCAAAAGAGATGAGTGTATCAGTAAGCAATCAACAGCAAGAACAATTTTTGGATTTGCTATGACACAACCAAAGGCAACTTTTTTGACCATTCATTTCTGCTGGCTCTAGGAGAAGCTTTCTAGAAAGCCCTGTTCTGTGATTTTTTTTTTCAACTACTGTGGTTATCTCTACCTCCCACCCCCACCCCTCCCCCCCCCCCCAAAAAAAAAAAACCCCAAAAAAACATTTGTTCATGGCATCAATAAAATCTTTGGAACCCACATTGCAGTCTTGAGGGGTTAAATTAAAGACATGCATACAGGAATCAGATAGATGTTTCCAACATTGAAAGGGTTCATTCAACATGAAATAACATATACGTCCACAGCAGCGAAAGAGTTCATCATGAAATAAAATCTTTGGAAAAACACACTGAAGTCATGAAAGGGTTAAATTAAAGAAATTCATAGAGGAATCAGATCAATTTTTCCAAGGAACCAGAAAAAAAACATATACATCATTGAAGGGTTTGTTTGTTCATGGCATTAGTAAAATCTTTGGAACCCACATTGCAGTCTTGAGAGGGTTAAATTAAAGAACTGCATACAGCAATCAGATAAATGTTTCCAGCACTGAAAGGGTTAATTCAACATGAAATAAAATCTTTGCAAAACAAACTGAAGTCCACAAAATTTTCTGATTAAAATAACAAGATTAGAATGTTTTCTAGCAGCAATTTTGTTGATTTAAAAACAATATGTCAATCAAGGTTTCAGTGAATGAAAATTTTCTCCAGGATAAACTACTGCAAAAATGCTGACTCATCATTTTTTCAATACCCTCTACCGGGCACCTTGATTGAACCGGTGGCAATATTTTTAACCCATCCCTTCTTCCAACACTAAGGATGCTTCATACCAAATAACTGTTCTCTGTTCCTTGTGGTTTCGAATATATGGGCTTTTGATTTTTTTCTGTTTTTAGCCCCTGGGGTTGCCACTGGGCTGTGGAATTTTTTTTTTTTTTTTTTTTTTTGGGGGGGGGGGGGGGGGATCAATCAATCAAGTACTTAGATTTGAAGATTTCTAAAGGTTTTAAAGCTTTTGGGGTATAAACCAGAGCTCGAATATGGCAGCTGCTTCGTTTAAACAAACTAGAAAGGGTATACTCCATAGATGGTCTGTGCAATATATGTTTGAATTTGGCCTAGTGGTTGTGAAGAAGGTGTCAAGTTTACAAAAAGTTAACGGAAGACAGCCGACGGACGACAGACGCCGGACAAAAGTGATGGCAATAGCTCCCACTGACTTGAAGCCAGGTGAGCTAAAAGAAAAAAACCTCTAACAATTCAGTAATATACTAAACTGCAAATCCATCAAACTCTACTTCGCTATGTATGTACAAGCGAAGATCGCCAAGGATGGTATGCTGGACATTACTAAACTGCATACTGTATGCAGCAAAGTTATCTCTCTCATTGATCTATAAATGTAGACTTATTATCAGCGGCATGACAACTAATATTAACTATTATGAATTCAATGTGCGCTACCTTCATGTTAATACTAATTTACACAGCCTGCAAGAGAGCATAATAAATTTGAAACAAAGATTGTAAAGCGCGGCCGGTCGCGCTGGTGGCGATTTTTAGTCATTAGCGCCCGCGGACCGGCTATCACGTGTTGACGTTCCGCGCATGACATCATTTCGTATTCCTGGAAATCTGCTTATATTTCCTTTACGAGTAAACCTTTTATTGGTGTTAATTGAGATAAATATAAAGTGTTCTGCTTTAAATTACTTAGTAAATGATGTTTCACATTGATTCTTTTCACGAAATAATATAAATCGAAAATCGTTCTTATAATTTCTGAGTATTGATAATAATAATAATAACATGGTTTCGTTTTGCTACATTATTGGTTCTCCATCTGTGATAAACAGTCCCACAACCATTAGCGGCCCTCGGCTATCGGCTCGGGTGGCTATTGACCGCTTGGCTGATGGCGGCCCAATAATGGAGCACTACGTCATCGAAAAGCATGTTATTGTATAATAATCACTCTTCATCCAAACAATCATCTATTTATTATCTTCAAAGCATTTCCATCATCATCATACTAACAATCAATTAAATAGTACACTTTTGTTACAGCAAAATGTAACTTTATTGTTTGTTATGCGCTGAAATAAAATTTCATCAAAGTTCAATAGATAAAATCGTCACCCCATGTCTGTTCACAAAATAGGCCTACCGGTTTTCACCTACCCTCAGTCAGTCGTATCCCACTCTGCCTTCGACCTCACGGGCTACGGCTGGCTTCGGATTTTTGTAAAATGTAAAAACATGTACTACGTGAACAGACACGGGGTAACAAAAAGTCTTCTAACACTTCATAAGCTTATGGTCTCCATGGCAGGGTAGGGGTCTATAATCCACCGATTCCACCACCCTGTTGTTTTTAACCCCCTGCACACTGTTGTCAAAATACCAAAGTTTTCAGCAGCAAATTTTTCCCACAATGCAACTGAGAATTTAATAAATTATATCTTGTTTGACAGAGCTCATTGAGCTCTGTCAAACAAGATATAATTTGTTATATTTTTATGCTGCATATGGGCAATATGGGGTCAATGACAGAAATTTTGAAATACTACCAGAGTGCTAGGAGTTTAGTGGCCTTTGATTCCTTTTAACGAACCCCACACACTTGAAGTTAACCATTTACCCAACTCGAATATGCGAGGCGAGAGTTGCAAAAAAATTCTTGAATGTCTAAAAATATTCTCATTTTTGCCTCAAAAGCATACATCGTTAAACGAGATGGTTCCAGTGGGCGAAAAGCTGTTTTAAGGCAAACATGATAAAAATTATAAATCTTGAACAACTAGTTTTGTGATTAGCGACGGCAGGTAAAGGTTTAGGCTTTCATACTCTCCCATGAATGCCAAAATGAACAATGGCACATCGAATTCTTCCTGTCAAAAGCATCAGCTTCAATATATAACTTCACAAAGGATCCATTAAATATCTGAAATGTAAAAAAAAATTCATTCGCGGAATTGTTGTTCACGTCAAAAGATAAAAAAGCTTTCTACGTTTCAATACACTTGCAACCCTGACCGACACAATGGTACAAAACAGTGAACAACTACTCACGGGAAGAAATTCTTTTGTTGCGATTTTCACATTGGAAATCCCTGAGAACAATTTTAAATTTAATAGATGTGATCAAGAGAGAAATCAATGTTATTTCACATCATTAACCGCCTTGTACAAAAACATTAATGTCAGAAGAACATGGCAGATAGTTGTTGGAAGTCAGAAGAACATGGCGGATGGCAGATAGTTGTTGGAAGTTGTAGTCTTTTTGACGCCTCAGATAGTAATAATTTAGGCCTTTAATACACATGTGACTCCATAAACAGAGAGTGAATGTTTTGCCACATCAGTCGATGATTGTATTGTGTTTACGTAGACTTTTTAAGATCTCTATCTTCTGATTGAAGTGGGTCGTGGTTTTGAAGTAGCCTATTCTCGTTCTAAACTTCTGATTTGTGTCTTTTGAGATGACTTGGAGAGGCCATCCAAGGAATCCCTCGGAGACTGTTTCGAATAATGATTTAAAAAGCTGATACTTGACCTTAACACTAAACTTTCAGAGCATGTGAACAGCTTTGACGTGTTAAAAAGGAGATATGTGGTATGAGAATAAAAATGACAGAGATGGGTCAAGAAATTATCGAAATACGGAATGAGGTGAAATAGATGAAGAGTGATCACACTGATCTTTCTCGTACAGTCGAGTTCAACGCTGAGAGGATAGAGGAAATAGAGGGAAGCATCATAACTGATCTAGAGAGGAATATACAGGCACAGTTGTGCGAACTGGAGGAAAAACGACTCATGGTTGAAATACATGACCGAAAATATAATGTTCTCCTCTTTGGGATTCCCGATTTGCAACAAGAAGATCCATACAATACCGTTAAAGATTTCTTGGTTAATGATCTGACATTTGAGCCAGAACCTGCCTCGGGAATCATCGACCGTTGTTTAAACATCCATAGGCTCCCTAGATCTGGGACCAGATTGTCACAGTCTCTCCCCCCCCCCCACCACTTAAGTGTATTATAGTAAGACTTGGTAATGATAGAGACAAACAATCGATTCTTAATGCTGCACCTGTTGTAGCTGCAACACAGAAGTCAGTAAGAACTGATTTACCCCCATCCTTAAACGGGAGAGGGGGAGACTCTCCAACCTAGCATATACCTTAAGGACCACGAAAGGAGTGAAAAGAAGAATAAGAGTCGTTGGTGTGAGAGTGGTATTAGAAACCAGGGAGGCATCAACAGGCAGATGAAAAGAATATATAGAAAGCACATAATACATATATTACTACATGAACATATATGTACATATTTAGTGAAAACATAACTTCACTCCCAAACAGGTATACAGCAGATATACGAACACTGCTGTACGCGACCTCCGAAATAATTAACCGGAGGTCGCGTGCGGCAGTCTCGTGGCGAATGAAATAACCATTAACCCCAACTCTCATTCAGCGATCAAAACGCAACTTCGATTGTGGATATCTGATATGAATAATTATATGTAGAACTAACAATTGAAAATGTTGGTAATACTGTCCAATAGGACATACACTCACGACCTTATTGATACTACTGAATATAAATGGTACCCACCGCGGGCGCAACACTTGTAGACCCAACTAATTAAATACTTACACTATTGTTGTTCTTGACACTCATGGGCATAGTTCTGCTGGTGTTGCGCGCGCGATGCTTCCCACATATGATACCTCTCCCAACCACAGGGTTAAATACCCATTCACTAACCAACAATGACATTTGTATATATGTATTATGTTATATTTTCATTCTGCTTGTGTGTTTACTCTCTAGAATCTTCATTACCGCATCGGACTGCAATTTCCTTCCCTAACTTTATGCTTATAATTTCTGCATTTATTTCTGGCGTAGTTGAGACTGTCTTGGAAGGTCGTGACTCAAACCACTCCATGAATCTGAAATTTGTGAGAGTGGCAGATGTCTCTGCTTCATAGAATTACCTAAAAGCTGTAAGACTTGATGAACTTTCCACGCATGATGGCAAGTAGTGTAACATTGGATGAGCTCCAGGCTAATGTCGAATACGATCTATAACACGTTCTTCACGAAAGAGCTTGCGAGACACCAATCGATGACGATTCCCCATTTAAAGAATTCAAAACGAACTGCCAATATTATCTTCCCAAAGAATTCCAATCTAAATTTGGAAACGCGTCAGATCAGTTCTCCTGTAGAGGTCGAGGTATAAAGGCCATTTACCAACCAGCCTGGTTGGTCCGGATCTCTTAGTCTCGTGGTAAATCGGTCGCTTTGTGTGCTAGAGGTCGACGGTTCGAACCCCGGCTCCCGCACTTATCTCTCCTCCTGTTACATTTGGGGTCTCGTCCGATCCTCATCAGTAGGTGGCACTGTGGGCGTTTCGACCACTCTGAGGGAGGAACTTGGTTGAGATTCACATGTGGTGAATCTCAAAAAAAAAAAGAAGGGGAGTAGTGTAGCGGTCGAGGTATAAAGGCCATTTACCAACCAGTCTGGTTGGTCCGGATCTCTTAGTCTCGTGGTAAATCGGTCGCTTTGTGTGCTAGAGGTCGACGGTTCGAACCCCGGCTCCCGCACTTATCTCTCCTCCTGTTACACTCCCGCTTCCATCTAAATTGTCAAAGCCTAAATGCTCACTGGGACTCCCTTAAAACATTATTATATGACATGCAAGAATCGGATAATTGTTTTGATGTTATCGGACTAACTGAAATCTTTCATATACCTCCAAATATCTCGTACACACTAGATGGCCATCTTCCATTAATAAAAAGCACACGAGCTGAAGGCGACGACGGGAGAGGCGGTGTTGGACTATATGTTAAAGAAGGTCTTATTCCTAAAATACGCCAAGATTTATCTATCTTTATCCCACATGTCATAGAGTCCCTCTTTATCGAAATAAAGGTGAACAATTCCTCGAAATTAATCGGCGTTATATACAGACCAAATACCCCTCCAAAAGCAGATATAGATCTATTCCTGTCCAAATTCAATATGATAACAGATCAAATTAGTCATGAAAATAAAGAGGCTTATGTCATGGGTGACCTAAATATAGACTTACTCAAGTCAGGGTCCCACGCTAAAACAGACGAATACATAGATATGATGATTAGCCAAGGCTTCCTGCCCTTGATCACCAAACCGACACCGGTTACAAATCATTCAGCGACCCTGATAGACCATATCTTCTCGAATAACATATCAATATGGATAATCATCACGGACGTCTCTGATCACTTTGGTATATTTTATACAAAATCTTGTTGTAAACCCAGGAAGAGCCCAACTATTCTCAACAAACGCATTTTTAACGCCGACAATATGGCTATTTTCAATACCCTCCTGTCAGAGAGTGATTTTTCATCTATTTTCGAAGAAAACTGTCCGATCGCGGCTTACGAAACCTTCATTAATATATATCTATCGGCCTTTGAAAAATCATTTCCGTACAAACAAGTTCGATTGAAAGAAAAATTTATTCGGAAACAACCTTGGATGTCCAAGGGGCTTTTGACCTCATCCATTAATAAGGCAAGATTCCATAACAAACAATTGAAATTCCCGACCGAAGAAAATATTAGAAGCTATAAAAATACTGTAGAATTTTTGAAAAAATTAAAAAACAAAGCAAAGCAATGTACTACAATTATATTTTAAATGAAAACAAAAACAATCTACGCAAAACATGGCAAATCCTGAATTAAACAATTAAAAAGGAAAAGGTTCCGCAACAATGCCCACCTCATTCGTCAAGAACGATAGCGATATACTAAACGAGCCAACAGAAATTGCACATGAACTTAACAGCTTTTTTGCTAACATTGGTAAGCTCGCGAGCGAACAAATTGGCAATGCAAAAAAACCGTTCTTAGATTATATGAACACAAATTCTTCTCATACTTTCTTCATTAACCCAACAACGCCCGCGGAGGTGATAAATGTAACCAACAACATGAAGTCCAAAAACAGTGAAGATTGTGATGGCATCACAACGCGTATCCTGAAAAATACTGTCGGTGTATTGGCAGAACCACTCGCCCATATCATCAATAGCTCATTCATTACTGGAACCGTTCCTGAAAGCATGAAAATAGCTAAAGTCATCCCTATATATAAAACAGGCGATGAACAAATGTTCACAAACTATAGGCCTATTAGTATTTTACCAACCTTTTCAAAAGTTTTGGAAAAAATAATGTCCATAAGAATAATAAATTTTTTAGACAACTTTGATATCTTATACCAACATCAATACGGATTCCGGAAAAAAACATTGCACGATACACCCAGTAATGCACCTGTTGAAAGATTTAGCATTAGAAAATAACAAACGAAGTAAACAAAACACCTTAGCTATTTTTCTAGACTTTTCCAAAGCTTTTGACACAATAAACCACACTATCCTACTAGCCACGGTCATGATTAGCCATTGTGCATAAATATGTGACCTTAAACATCAATAAATAAATAAATAATCCTACTAGCCAAACTCGAAAAATACGGTTTTAGGGGAATCTGCAATAACTGGTTTAAATTTATATTTATTGATGTTTAAGGTCACATATATATGCACAATGGCTAATCACGAGGAAGCAGGAGTACCCGGAGAGAACCACCGAGCAACGACGAGCAGCCGCCAGCTCCCCAACATCGTAACTCCGCATTGCAGCACAGGCAGGGTTAGATTGGTTGAAGACATGCGTACCATCGACGTGCAGTACGCCTTAGCACACGGCGTCATCGTGCCCCCACGCGGGCAATGGAGATGAAGTGACTTGCCCAAGGACACAACGCGGTTGCCGCAGGTGGGATTCGAACCGAGGACCTCTCGGCTTGCAGCCTGTGCCTCTACCTACTGAGCCACCGTGCTCACAACTGGTTTAAAAGCTACCTGACTCAAAGGTTTCAATATGTGAAATATGGCGAACACAGCTCTGATCTAGCCGCAATAATGTGGGGTGTCCCCCAGGGATCTATACTTGGGCCCATTATATTCTTGTGTATTAACGACATCAAATGTTCAACAAATCTTAATCTTCTGTTGTTCGCCTATGACACAACAGGGTATGCTTCAGATGCAGATATTGCTAGCCTTACCCTCTATATTAATAAAGAATTTGAGAAAATCCTAGACTGGTGCTGTGCTAATCGATTAGTCTTGAATGCTAATAAAACAAAGTACATCCTCATTAACCCGGCTCGCAGCAATAAACGCACTGAGCACTTACATATTTTCATAAAGAATCAACAGATAACTAGAATAGGACACAACCAGACTGAAAAATCACTAAAATTCCTCGGAATAAACATTGACGACAATCTGTCTTACCATGCCCATATATCCCAGCTGTGCTCCAAAATAGGGCGAGCTAATTTTGCCCTGAATAAAGTACAAATATACTGCCACATTCAGCTTTAAAAACTCTCTACTATGCGCTTATTCATAGCCATCGTGTATATGGAATCCACATATGGGGAAGTTCTAAAGCTATTAACAAACTATTAATAATGCAAAAACGTTCAATGCGAATAATTAACAATAAAAGATATAATGCCCATACTATACTGACCCATTGTTTTTTAAAGACAATATTCTGAAAGTGAATGATTTATATAAAACTCACGCTTGTCTCTTTATGTTTGATTGGAAAAGGAAAAGACTCCCGGGTTCGTTTAGCAATTTTTTTTAGTTTAACGCAAAATGTTTCACAGACAAACACGAGGCAGTCTGATTTATTTCATATCAGCAGAACACGCACAAAATATTTAGATAAATTTTTACTTATTTATTTTTACTTATATGTGTCTTAAATTCCTGACCTAAGTACTAAATGTATAAGCTTTAAATTGTTAAGGTGACTCCTAAATTCATCTATAGTAGACTATAACAAAAGTAATGTGCAGCTAGTATGTCCCAATGTATATACTGTCTGTGTACTGTCTGTCTGTATAGTGGTGTCTGTACATCTGTGTGTGTGGGGGGGGGGGGGGAGTTGTGTAGTTGCAATAAATTCATTTATGGTAATTGCACGGCTCCGCTCCCCCACAGATGTATAGGTGCCATTGTGATTGCAGTCATGTGCACACTAATAAGTGCCCTAAATTCCTGTCACAGGTGTTAAACATCCAAGTACCAAACTGTCAAAGTGATGCCCAAATTCATTCACAGTGATTTTATAACCTTGGGAATATCCATTGTCGCCGACAGTGAACAGTGCATATACAGTTTGATGTCTATGCCAATGTATATGTATTTATGTACATATGTACACAATAATTATATAACTCTGGGAGTAACCATTGTTAAGGACAGTGAACAGTGCGTCTACTGTTCGATGTCTGTCCCAATGTATATGTATTCATGTGCATAGTAATTATATAACTCTGGGAATATCCATTGTTAAAGACAGTGAACAGTGCGTATACAGTATGATGTCTATCCCAATGCATATGTATTTAGGTACTTACCCATGTGTGCCTCAAATCCATGACCTAAGTATTAAATGTGTAAGAAACGAACTGTCAAAGTGATGCCATAAGTTTTAAATATGATGTACTAACTCATATGTGCCCTAACTCTACCCCCCCCCCCCCGACATACATGGAATAATTGTTGTTTGAATAAGGAAACAGAAGTAACGTGCAGCCGGTATGGTAATATGCATTGTCACAGACAGTGAACAGTGTGTATACTGTTCACTGTCTGTCCCAATGTATATGTATTTATGTACTCACCCAATGTATATGTATTTATGTACTCACCCATATGTGCCCCAAATCCCTGACCCAAGTTTTAAGTGTATAAGTATCAAACTATCAAATAATTCCCAAATTTAGTTAAGTAATTACATAACTCCACTCCCCCAGGGATGTACAAACACCAATGTATATGTGGTGATGTACTTACTCATATATGTCTCAAATTCCTGACCCAAATTCATTTATAGTAATTACATTACTCCAGGCCTCACAGGAGTACAAATGCAAATGTATATGTAGGCATGGACTCGCTCATATGTGCCTTAAGGCACAACCTAACTTTCGTCAATTTTTCAGCTTTCTGTCGAATCCCTTCCCTACATAGTAATCTGCTTTCCTTGCTTTGTGTATACTATTGTATCTAGTGCTGTTCAGAATTTTTTTGTTATTCTTTTGTTATTTTGATATGTATACACATGTCAATTATTGAATAAATATTGTTTAAACTAATTTTTTGACATTTTTCCCAGTGCCTCAGAAACAGATAAGAGAAGTAAGGAAAAGCAAATTTTATATCAAAATAATGAGTAAAGTGCATAGAAAATGTACATATAATTTCTTTCAGAAAAAAAAGTGAATTTTATGATTTTGAAGAAGATTAATTTGCCAATGGCATAAGTAACGAACCGGTAAAACCACAAAATAATCGGTAATTCGAAAGCCTTGTCCCCAATACGATGATAACATACTACAGACTCGGAGAAAGCATTTTTTGACACACACTCTGGTGGGTTTTGATGTTTGAATGTAATAACACCAACACAAATTTTGGATGTTCCGGATGTGGCCATGTTTCAAATTCAATGATGTTTATTCCGGTCATGTGATTACGATGTGGTTCTTGCAGAAATACTCAATTTGGGCAATCGTAAGAATGCAAGACGTGATCACGCCCTTTATTTGTTCGAGACAATGTATGAGCGGATTTGCAAACAGGTGACAGCAAATACTTGCGCTGTTAATGTCACAACTGCAAAATATGGTTCGAAATTCCCTCTCGTGTTGACATGCCGTCTGAACTTTTTTGTTGACAAAAAATCTGAATTATTGCGCACTAGAAAGACAACATGAACCACTTGTAAAAAAATAACCGAGTGTATAAAATCGGGATCATACACATAAAATAAGGCAATATTTATAATAAAGTAAGCAGAATGCTACAGAAATCACTTCTGCACGAAGTATATTCCAAGTGACCAGGAACTATATTGAGCGAGTTGATTTCCCCATGTTGTGAAGTTACTTACTTCACAGTTACCATGGATTCTCGACGGGCTGTCTTTGATGTCTGCAAAGGACCGATTGAAGATTGGTTGAAAATGATGCATTCGCGCTTTTAAATAAGGTGCGCTTGGACGATGCTGAGAATTCAGTTTTTTCTTGCAACCAACCATACTAACACAAGCGCCGATCAGTGTCTTTTGTCATCGTTTTACACTGACAAATGTGACAAATCTCCTTCACCGGAAACCATCCCCCAATTTGCATATCACAATAAACATAACCGCTGTCACTGAGTGTCAGCGTGGCCGTGTGGTCAAAACCGAAACGAATTATCGAATGCACGGTCAATATTAGCTGCAATTGGCTATTAAACAAATGAAATACACGAAATATTCGCAATTTCTTCATTATTCATGCCGAGTTACTTTTTAACCAGACCACATGCGTTCAGTTTCGTTTGTCGGCATCAAACTGATATTGTTTGTGGTAATTAAATAGTACGAGAAGGCGAAGGAAGCCAAATGTTTTCCATCATCTATAAATTAATTAAAATTGATAATTCCTTTTATTTTACTGAAATTATGAATTAATAAGGTGGGTGGGTTGCGATTATTATGCCCCAGACCTGGAAGTTGTAACATCAAAGGTGCATCTAGGGCCGTGCAGTGGTGACCTCTGTCCTCTTAGTCTTACCCATTCATCATTAGTTACATGTACCAACATTCTCCCCTGTATCTCAACCATTGCTACTCCAATTTGAAGGATATTTGGTGTTGTGATCGAGCATCATGGGGAAACAATGCCTGTGTAGCTTCTGTAGCATGTGTTTCTTCCCACATTTTTTCAGAGTTGTGGTACTTTTTCACTCTTTTGAGTTAGAAAGTTTTGTTTATAACTAGTTGATTTGTTACAATTTGTTGCAAAGTGCCTGCTAATACCCTCAATTGTATTGCTACAGAATTTTCTGGTGAAGACTTTGTTCCTATTACTTATCAAGCAACAACCTAATGAATATTCTGAATGAAGCCACCAATCTGATGTTTGACACTTTTATCGGAGCTGTTTTGAAAGCTTACGGTACTCAAAATGTTGATTATGGCAGGACTTTTCTATTCACCCATTAATCGATAAATTAAGTGTTATAGTTGGAAGTAAGAAACATGAAAGGTCCAGAACTAAAAGTCTAAAGAGAATGTTTTGCAATGTAACAGGATTTTTGCAGATACACTTATTTGGAGGGTTACCTGTCTGATAGTGTTTGGAACATGTGTGGCCAGGATCTTCAAAAAGAAAAAAAAGTTAAACTTTGAGAAAAAAGGCATATGCCTTGAGTGCCGGAGGTAGAGTCATACAAGGAAGAGACCCCCCCCCCCCCCACACACACTTCCGGGAAATTTTTTGTGTCAAATGGAGCTCACTTGTCACCTTTTGGGGATTGCTTTGTGTACTGCGTTCTTGAAAAAAAATATGTGAGACCGTTTGGATGTGCCCTTCTGATCTCAGTATGCCAATACGCCTCTTTGGGGAAAGTACATGCAATAATGGTTATGTAAGGTTGATTTGATGTGTTTTGAATAACAGTGTACTTTTAAGTACATTAGATGGTTTATTGCAGTGACAGGTTACAGTTACCCTTATTTCTTCTCCAACAGATATCATGAGTGTATTGGTGTCCAAGAGTAAACAAATCTATTATACTTATTGATAAACCAGACAAATTGAACAATTTAATCACTGTCAAATTGATGCATGGGATAAAAGGGGTTACAGTGCAAGGGGTTTGTAAATATATTTATTCAACTACAATGTATGACTTCGCAGTGCATTGTACATAGGAGAATATCATAGTTTCTTTCCAAACCACCACAGTAACACATGCATCTTTATATTGGGAGACACTCTTTTGTCCTTCCATACTTCTTCTGCTGGACTCCTTCAAGTTGACCTGTGTTGAACTCCCCAAATCAAAACATAAACAAAAGAAAATGTCTGCCTTCAATCAGTGAGCACCCCACTTCTAACATTTGGTCTCAATCTTTATTACTTTCATGAATTAGGAAAAGATTTCTTCGAGTATGTACTTCAATGTTTATAGAATACAGCTGTTATTTTATTTTGAGGTATTTTATTGTAAAAATTCTGTTCTCTTTCTTATGCCACAGCAGACTTTCAGGTGGTGCTATTTACACATGGCAGCAGTTCCATGGCAAATTTCAGTTTCCACATGTTCTATGTTTCATTCCAAGCATTTTGGTATATAATTTATTGGGGTTATTCATTTTGGGACTTTTTTAGACTTGAAAGAAAATTACATGAAATTTGACCAAAGTTAGGTTGGACGTCCCCTTAAATCCCTGACCAAATATTAAACGTGTAAGTACCAAACTGACAAAGTGACGTCTACATTCATTAAGGGCCTATATAAGTAATGGAATTTTGTTTATTTTGAAATTCTCACCTCTCATATTCCTTAAATGCAAATTAAATATTCACAAAGTATACATCAAAATGAAGGTTGGGATGTATAGAACACGAAACGCATATGTAATCGACTCATAGAGTCGACTGTAGGCACCACTGGTTCCTGGAAGTCTGCTACCGTATTCGCACCAGAACTGATAATAAAATAATATTTCATCAGAACAACTTGTGGTCAAATGTGCTTCATATATCCAAGAACAAAGCTAGGCATTCAAAACACTTTCGAATACAGAGATAGGACTGCATTTTGGAAAAGGACAACGCTGTCTGCATTTTTTATTGAAGATGGTTTCCATGCTCGACAGACATGCGCAAATCCTTCGTTACCACGAATTTCCATCGAAAAACAAAATCGTAATTCTAAGAAATTTCAACAGGTATCATGATACCTTGCACTGAATATGGCGGGGGGGGGGGGCGGTGGCTCAGTTGGTAGAGGTGCAGGCAGCAAGCCGAGAGGTCCTCGGTTCGAATCCCACCTGCGGCAACCGCGTTGTGTCCTTGGGCAAGACACTTCACCCCGATTGCCTACATGGGGGCACGATGACGCTGTGTACTGAGGCGTACTGCACGTCGATGGTGCGCATGTCTTCAACCATTCTAACCCTGCCTGTGCTGCGATGCAGAGTTCAGAGTTACGATGTTGGGGAGCTGACAGCTGCTCGTCGTTGCTCGGTGGTTCTCTCCGGGTACTCCGGCTTCCTCCACCCGTAAAACTGTCACGGTCACGATTAGCCATTGTGCATAAGTATGTGACCTTAAACACCAATAAATAAATAAATAAATAATACTGAATATGGCAACTGTGCAGTCTCTATCTAATAACAGTATACTGTATGAAGGCGATCTTTTTCATTATTTAATTTGAGACGGCGTTGTTTTTACATGCTTTTTCTGTCCGATGACGTAGACCGGAAATCGAAAGTATACTCATATGTAAACAAAAGCAAAGGCTTTGGAATTTTCCCCAATGCAGCTCTGTCGCCGTATTTTGAAGAATTTTTATCCCCTAGCTTTGTTCTTGGATATATAAAGCACATTTGGCCACAAGTTGTTTTCTTGAAATATTATTAAATTATCAGTTCTGGTGCGAATACAGCAGCAGACTTCCAGGAACCAGTGGTGCCTACAGTCGAATCTATGAGTTGATTACACATGTGTTTCGTGTTCTATACCTCCCAACCTTCATTTTGATGTACATTTTGTGTATATTTAATTTGAATTGAAGGAATATCAGAGGTGAGAATTTTCAAAATAAACAAAATTTCATTACTTATATAGGCCCTTAATAGTAATTGTTTTGCCCCACTCCACCCCCCCCCCCCCTACACATATGTACAGATACCATTGTATATGTAGTCATGTATTTACTTATATGTGCCAAAGTGACGCCTAAATTCATCTATAGTAATTATATAACTCCACTCCACCCCCACCCCCCCCTCCCACATGTGCAAATCCCATTGTATATGTAGTCATGAACTTACTTATATGCGTCTTAAATTCCCGACCCAAGTACTAAATGTATAAGTACCAAATTGACAGTGATGCCCAAATTCATCTATAGTAGACACATGACTCCACTCCCCCACAGATGTACACATACCATTGTATATGTAGTCATGTACTCGCTTATATGTGCCTGAAATACTTGATCGAAGTATTAAAAATATAAGTACCAAATTGATAAAGTGATGCCCAAATTCATTTATAGTGATTGTATAACTCCACTCCCCAACAGATGTACAAATACAAATGTATATGTCGCTATGTACTCACTGAAATGTGCCAACTTTATTCAACAACAGTGTGTGTTCCTTGCATCTTGCACGACCTACTTATTCTAGCTGAAAAGAAGACCATCCTTGCGTCAGTTATTGAACTTAACGCTTGATTTGACTGCCACTGCTGACCGCATTCTGTTGTTTGCTGATTTCTGGCTTGGTGTATTGATGGATTAAAAACCCAACTCTTCACTTTACCAAACAAATTTGTACAACCGCCCGCGCGCTCCGTGAAACAAGAAACTGTGGATATGTAATAATTTGAAAAAAACATTCAACCAGGCCCCGCCGTGTGAGCTCCCTCTGTAGCGACCTTGATGGGTTCGCTCCATTGGGGGTTCACATGGTGGGATTTCATTTCATTAAGGTGTCGTCCAACCTTACTTTGGTCAATTTGTTGACATTTTTCCCAATGCCTCAGAAACAGATAAGAGAAGTAAGGAAAGGCAAATTATATATCAAAATAATGAGTAAAGTGCAGAGAAAAGGCACATATAACTTTTTTCAGGAAAAAAAGTGAATTTTATGATTTTGAAGAAGATTAATTTGCCAATGGCATAAGTAACGAACAGATAAAACCACAAAATAATCGGTAATTCGAAAGCCTTGTCCTCAATATAATGATAACATACTACAGACTCGGAGAAAGCATTTTTTGACACACACTCTGGTGGGTTTTGATGTTTGAATGTAATAACACCAACACAAATTTTGAATGTTCCGGATTTGGCCATGTTTCAATGATGTTTATTCCGGTCATGTGATTACGATGTGGTTCTTGTAGAAATACTCAATTTGGGCAATCGGAAGAATGCAAGGACGTGATCACGCCCTTTATTTGTTCGAGACAGTGTATGAGCGGATTTGCAAACAGGTGACAGCAAATACTTGAGCTTTTAATGTCATAACTGCAAAATATGGTTCGAAATTCCCTTTCCTGTTTACAGGCCGTCTGAACTTTTTTGTTGACAAAAAATCTGAATTATTGCGCACTAGAAAGACAACATGAACCACTTGTAAAAAAATAACCGAGTGTATAAAATCGGGACGATACACATAAAATAAGGAAATATTCCTAATAAAGTAAGCAGAATGCTTCAGAAATCACTTTTTCACGAAGTATATTCCAAGTGACATGGAACTAGATTGAGCGTGTTGATTTCCCCCGATGTTGTGAAGTTATTTACTTCCTAGTAACCATGGAATTTGTCGCGGCTCTGTTTGAAGTATGCAAAGGACCGATTCAAGATGGATTGAAAATTATGCATTCGCGCTTTTAAATAAGGTGCGTTTAGACGATGCTGAGAATTTAGTTTTTTCTTGCAACCAACCATACTAACACAAGCGTCGATCAGTGTCTTTTGTCAACATTTTACACTGACAAATGTGACAAATCTCCTTCACCAGAAACTATCTCCCAGTTTGCATATCACAATAAACATAACCGCTGTGAGCGTGACCGTGTGGTCAAAACCGAAACGAATTATCGAATCCACGGTCAAAATTAGCTGCAATTGGCTTTTAAAGAAATGAAATACACGAAATATTCGCAATTTCTTCATTATCCATGCCGAGGTACTTTTTAACCAGACCACATGTCTTCAGTTTCGTTTGTCGGCATCAAACTGATATTGTTTGTGGTAATAAATAGTACGAGAAGGCGAAAGAAGCCAAATATTTCCCATCATCTATAAATTAATTAAAATTGATAATTCCTTTTATTTTACTGAAATTATGAATTGATAAGGTAGGTGTGTTGCGATTATTATGCCCCAGACCTGGAAGTTGTAAAATCAAAGGTGCATCTAGGGCCGTGCAGTGGTGACCTCTGTCCTCTTAGTCTTACCCATTCATCATTACATGTACCAACATTCTCCCTTGTATCTCAACCACTGCTACTCCAATTTGAAGGATATTTGGTGTTGTGATCAAGCATCATGGGAAAACAATGCCTGTGTAGCTGCTGTAGCATGTGTTTCTTCCCACATTTTTTCAGAGTTGTGGTACTTTTTCACTCTTTTGAGTTAGAAAATTTTGTTTATAACTAGTTGATTTGTTACAATTTGTTGGAAAGTGCCTGCTGATACCCTCAAATGTATTGCTACAAAATATTTCTGATGTAGATTTCGTTCCTATTACTTATCAAGCAATAACCTAATGAATATTCTGTATAAAGCCACCAATCTGATGTTTGACACTTTTATCGGAGCTGTTATGAAGGCTTATGGAAGTCAAAATGTTGATTATGGCAGGACTTTTCTATTCACCCATTAATCGATAAATTAAGTGTTATAGTTGGAAGTAAGAAGCATGAAAGGTCCAGAACTTAAAGTCTAAAAAGAATGTTTTGCAATGTAACATGATTTTTGCAGATACACTTATTTGGAGGGTTACCTGTCTGATTGTGTTTGGAACACGTGTGGCCAGGATCTTCAAAAAGAAAAAAGAGTTAAACTTTGAGAAAAAAGGCATGTGCCTTGAGTGCTGGAGGTAGTAGAGCCATACAAGGAAGAGAGCCACCCCATGGAGTCATTGGGACGACCACTGGAGTTCCTCGGAGCTTTAGTGGGCGCTCTTGTGCACCATGGAACGATTTGATTTCGTATTCCTGATGTGAGGCTGCAAAAGGACAGAATTATCCATAAGTATCTGTTTCATCATGTTATATTTATATATTTTCTTGATACCTGGTAGCAACAGCCTACTGTGTTTGCCAGCACTTCACGGCACTCTAGTATGGCACAACCCAATACATATATCCAAGGGATTTGACATTGTCCCAAATTCAAATTTACTGGCCAATGGCTAATGAAATTGTATTTGATGAGATTGAGAATAACGCTTGTTACGATTTTATAAACCTGTTTAATGAAACGCTCACTATGGATTCAGACAACAATGCGGTCTCACCTTTTAACGTTGGTAATCACACGTGCAATTATTATTCCCCTCAACAAATCCCCAATCTATTTGCGGGAAACTCCAAATCGTTTTCAATGTTCAATATCAACTGTCGCAGTTTGAATGTTAACTGGGACCAACTGCAAAATTTAATATGTGACTTGCAACCGACCTGTAACCTTCTAGATGTCATTGGTCTTACGGAGGTATTTAGCATCAAAGATAACATCTCATATGAGCTGGAAAGTTACCACCCGCTTATGACACGGGCACGACCAGACAGCGATGATGGAAGGGGTGGAGTTGGACTATTTATTAAGGACGACCTTAGCTTTAAAATACGCGACGATCTCTCAATTTTTATTCCCCATGTATTTGAGTCCATCTTTGTTGAATTAACATCGAAGCATAAATGTATTCTAGGTATTATATATAGACCTAACACTGCCCCGCGAGCAGACTTAGATGAGTTTTTGATGAGCCTGTTTCGGCTTGTTGAAAAAAATCAATAATGAAAACAAAGTAGGGTACCTTATGGGAGATTTTAACATTGACCTGCTTGTTGCGAAGTGAGCCCACAGGGGTTAAGTACGCTTGTCAGCTCGGGTAAGAGCTCGAGCTCTTGGGGTTTTTTATTTGGGACTTCAGTAGACTCAAGTTTATTCAACTTTTTAACTTATCTCCATAGTTTTGGAACAGATTGAAATATGACGGCTAAATTACATGGAATTGTATGATACTGGCGACCACAGACGTACTCTGTGGGTACACGCCAGATGTTCTGTTGACACTATCAGGCATACCTTTGCAAGCCAATATTGTCAACAAGCAGTAACATTTTAGGATTTGTTGACAGATGGGACAATAACATTCGACAGTATTACTGGGATGTTGGTGTTCGAACTGTCTAACAAATCATAACTTGTACCTGGTGAAACTCCCCATTGAACCGGGGATGCTGCGTTGCACTTTAGCACCAGTCACCGGGACATTCCGCCGTTTAACTGGCGCCAGGCGGAATACTATTTGAGAGCCGAGATTCCATGGACTGCATCCAGACTGACCGACAGTCTGTGTGGCAGTATAAGAGTCTACAAAATGGCGACCGCCACGTCAGGGGACTTTCCCTTAGTTTCCCTGAGGTCAGGGAGAAACTGCTGACGGTCGTCACGTACCCCAAGTATTGCATCAGAAATTTAGTGTATATAAGCACACATTTCTGACTATTTAGACAAGTTGTCGCTGGGCTCCTGATGTATGCAGATCAACTCCACAAGAAGAAACCTGGAGGCCGCCACTGTGTTTAAGGTACGAACTTTGTTACTTGTAAGTAGGTAATAAAGGCCGATTCCAGACCACTTTGTACATGTACCGTACACGTACACGTACATGTACGTGTACCGCCATAGGATTCAGTGTTAAATCGTGTACACGTATACAAAAATGTCATTTTTTCATGGTGGTCCAGAATCGGCCATTGTTTTTGAGGCTCACAGATCGCACTTTTCACGTTCAAAACACCCGTTGGCGAACACGTAGATTCGACACGTCGCTCAAAAAGTGAAAAATGTACGAAATTGTACGACGTTCCCATCATGGATTAGACCATCGATCCATCGTTGCTGAACGCGAGCAAAAAACGCTTTGCCGATTCCAGACCAGCATCAAAAAACGGTTTGCCGATTCTGGACCAACTAACGTTCGCCAACGGGTGTTCGAACGGTTAATGTGCGATCCGATCGGCGAAACCCATTTGCCGATTCTAGACCAGGAAAAATCGACCTCAAAACGTTTTTCTAGACGTTCGCCAACGGCGAAAAGTGAGCGTAAAGTGCAGTTACTCGTCGAGGATTTTTTTTAATTTTGTTTTAAGACCGATTTGGGCCTCCGGTACGTGGAAAAAGGGGGGTTTGCCGTTTCTGGACCACCACGTTCGCGATCGCATTTGGGACGGTCCAGGGTGCGATTTGATCGGCGAAAACTCGATTTGTCGATTCACCTTGTGAGTTTTGTGGGGCGAATAGTGATGGAATCGGTTTTGGCGAGAGGAAATAAAAAAGTGATTGATATATATAGGAGAGAAAAAATATATAAATAAATAGTTATTTAAAAAAATAATATCGAATTGAAATAGATAATAAAATATACGTAAATCATGAACAATTCCCAGACTATTAAAGCAAGGTTTCTTTTAAAAATGCTGATGAGAGCCTATGCATTCTGCGTGAACGAACAACTAGGTCGCCTCTTGTTAGAACGATGCGTCGGATGTCGGGATCATCTAGACTTCGATCACTAGAATCATTCGTGTCTGACGGTGGAAAGGGAAGATATGGTCGCCAAGTATTTCGAACCGGCGTTCGGACGCGTTCGATTCGACGAAATGATCACGTTTTGGAGGAGATTAGTCTTCTGTAAGAATCGAGACAAGCCCACAGTTTCGGAAGAACTGAAATTGGCGTGTAGAAGTCTGACTTTAGAAGACAAGGGATGCATCATGAAATTATTGCTGGAGGAAGCATACGTCTAAGTTTTCTCGTTGATATAAATAAGGGAGAATAGAAAATAAAAAATAAATACACACATAAATTTTTTATCTAATATTAGAAAGAAAAAAATACAAAAATGAGAACCAGAAATAAATTGTATCCGACATTAGATGACGACGGGGATGAGAAGCCAAATGGCGTTTTGCCAACGGCACCGTCGCTAGAAGAGAAAGAAAGAGGAGAGAGGTATCGCATCGATCAAATCAGTATAATCCAATTGTATCTGACTCGAGAGAGAGATTCTCGCCGTTCTCTCAAGAAGAAGTATTCGCATTTCTTGAAATTCGTCAATGCGGTCGACACGACACTCATCACGATTTCCATGGGTTTACATGCGACCGGCATTGGATTGTTGTCGACCACGGTCGGCATTCCGATCGTGATGACTGTAGAAGGAGTGGCTCTCGCCGCCGGATTGTTTAGCACGCTCGGAAACTTTTTGAGTACGAAATTATATCTGAAGGCAAGGAAACACGAAACGATTCGCGTCTTGGCCGACTCCAAGATCAACACGATATCCAAAATGATCTCGATGGCATTGAAAGACAGTAGGATATCAGACGGAGAATACTTCACGATATTGAGCAAGAAAACGAAATACGATGCCATGAAAGAAGCCGTGAGAATCAACACTCGTCAGATCAGGAAGGAAGATATGAAGGATTCTCTCATGGAAAAGGGGAGGAAAGAGGCCAGTGCGGAATTCAGTAAGATGATAGAACTCAAGAGCCTGCGATTGAAAAATATATATATAATAAGAACAGAATTTTTAAAAAAGAAATATTAAATTTATATATAAAATAAAAACGAAATTAATTTAAATAACTCTCAAAAATGTATTGCGTAAAGTGTAAGAGAGTTACCGAGATGAGTAATTCTCGAGAAGTACAAACTAAAAACGACAGACAGATGCTTTGCGGAATTTGCAACGTGTGTGGTTCAATCAAGACTCGATTTGTCAAAAAAAAGAATGCGAGCAAAGGTAAAGGCATCGTGAATAAAATGATTAATCATCTACCTTTCGAAATGCATCTGCCGGGACACAGTTTCACGGGACCCGGAACGAAATTGAACAAAAGACTCAATGCCGATCTGACTCAGAACTCTTGGAGCAAACCCGTGAATAGGGTGGACACGGCCACATATGATCACAATCTGTGCTACGCCGGACATCCTGACACCAAGACTCGCAATGACGTCTGCGATAAAAACATGTTGGCGAAATTGAGAGGCATATCGAATCCGACCAGGAGAGAGAAGATAGAACGTTTGCTGGTCGGTAATCTGATCGGTGCAAAACGCCAATTCGGATGGGGCATTAAAAAAAAAAGCGCATCGGAAAAGAAGAAGAAACGATTATTGATGAGCGAATTGGCCGAGGAGTTACACAAGCCCATCGTGCATAAATTTTGAAAGAGAAGGGTGTTCGTGAAGGGTTTGGATGACATTTGGTCCACCAACTTGGTCGACATGAGATCGTTTTCGAGGTGGAACGAGGTCGTCAAATATCTATTGATGGTCATGGAAGTTTTTTCCAAATACGGTTGGATCAGAGCTTTGAAGAATAAATCGGGACCTTGCATCGCCGAGGCTCTGAAGAGCGTGTTCGACTCGTCTTCTCGAAAACCGAATAAATTGTGGGTGGACAAGGGAAAGGAATTCTACAACAAGCACGTTCGTCGATTAGTCAGCCTCTACTCAATCGAGAGAAAGCCAGCATGGTGGAACGTTGGAATCGAACGATGAAGGAAAAGATGCACAGATACTTCACGGCGAATTCGACCAAGAAATAAATATACACACTGAATGGTCTGGTCAAAGATTACAACAACATGCGACACAGATCGATCAAGATGACTCCCGCGGAAGGTAGTGAGCCTCGAAACAAAAAACGTGTCTACGTGAATCTATATCCCGAGAGATCTAAGATCAGGAAGAAGTCTAGAACGCCGAAATTTGCGGTCGGCGATTGAGTGAGAATCTATGCTTATAAGAAACACTTCGAAGAGGGTTATACTCCTCGATGGACCTCGGAAATCTTCGTGATAATCAAAATATTTCACACCGATCCGGTGACTTACAAAATTGAAGCTTTGGATGGAGAAGAGATCATCGGAAAGTTTTACGAACAACAATTGCAGAAGACAAAGTTTTGATAAAGAAAACAATTTTTTTTTTATTTACTCTCTTTAACATTTTCTTGTTTACACATATATATATAGGAGAGAAAAATAATAATAAAAAATAATAATTTAAACTATTTTTAGATAAAAAAGCAAGCTAATTAATAAACAAAAACAAAAAGCCTTCAAAAATGGCAAATATACTAGATACAGCACAAAGCATAGTGAAAGATGAAAGTATTCAAGAATATGAGGTTCATGAATATGAACCGGTAACTGGAACGAGTTTGAACAATGCGGGAGAGATAAGAATCAACGTCGAAACCCAAGATCTATTCGTCCATCCTAGCGAGAGTTACATAGTGGTGCAGGGACGCCTCACCAAGGAAGATGGGAGCGACTACGCCGATGACGACATGGTTACTCTGGCCAATAATGGCTTCATGCATCTATTCAGTAATATAAAATACTTGCTATCCGGACAAGAGATAGAATCTGTGTTTCATCCCAGTCAGGCCACCACGATGTTCGGACTCTTGACATATCCGGATGATTTTTCGAAATCCAGAGGACTTAATCAATTGTGGATGAAAGGCGCCGTCACAATATTCGACTATGTCATCAAGACGTCGAGGCCTAAAGGAACGTTTTTGTTCAGGATACCTTTGAAACACATCTTCGGATTCGCAGACGATTACAACAAGATCATGTATGGATTCAAACACAATCTGACGTTGATTCGAAAAGGAAACGACGACGCGATAGTGAGACTCACCGTGACTGATGCGGGTAAGATAACTCTACACAAGATATCGTGGTTCGTTCCACACGTGGAGCCTTCGATCGTGGAAAAAACACGTCTCTACAAGATCATAGAATCCAAGAGTGAATTACCCGTGGGATTTAGAATGAGACAGTGCAACACGGCTAGCATTCCACCATCCACGAATCACTTCGATTGGAGATTGACGGTGAAATCCGCTTCTGAGAGACCGCGTTTCATTGCGGTTGCATTTCAGACTGATAAGGACGGTTCTCAGGAAAAGAATGCGTCCCTGTTCGATCACTGCCATTTGAGAAACATGCAAGTGTTTCCGAATGCCACGAGATATCCAGCAATCGATTACAAAGCGTCGTTCAACAAGAACGATTTCAGCAGACTGTACGGCGATGCCACTGATTTTAGAAAGAAGTATCACGGTCTAGACGAATTGATGAGCAGTCCTTACATATATCCTGGCGAATACAAGTCGATGTATCCCATGTTCATATTCGACGTCAGTAAACAGAGTGAACGACTCAAGAGTAGCGTCTTAGACATTCAGATCAAGATGCAATTCGATAGGAACGTGTCGAGAAAAACCGAAGCCTTCGCCCTGGTCCTGTCGGTCAGAGAATTACAATTCGAATCGGATGGAAATAAGATGTCGATCATTCGATGAGAGACGTGTGTGAAAAAAATTAAAAACAAAATAAAAAAAGTAATGAGTAATTATTAAAAAACAAAAAAAACAAAAAAAAATAAAAGTAATGAGATCTAGAGAGATTGAACATCTTTCTAAATCTCATTACTTTTTTTTTTGTTTTTAATAATCACACATTATTTTTTTTTAATTAATTATTTCCACGCGTTCACTGTTTGTTCAAAGGATCTAGTTCAATCAGTAGACTCACCACGGAAGTGGTGGCTTTGCAATTATTGGTTTTTGTAACGAAATTAATCCTGTCTCCGGCGTTCACTTTGAGAGGCGTGCCGAACGTGCTAACATTCACGTGTTGATTCTCAGTCTTTTCAACGCTGTATTTCTTATCGCTCTCTACTCCATTCACCACGAGATTGACGACCACTCTGTTATTCAAATCCGTGGAAGCCAGACCCATTCGTATGATTTCACCTCCTAACGGCATGGGATATCCCACCTGACCATGTTGCGATCCGCTACCTCCGTTTCAGAAAGACCACTCGGTTTTTCCCTCCTCTAACGTGCCGGGCTCCTCGGCCCACATGGTGATCAATTGTCTAGCGTATTTGACTTTTTCCACCACCGAAATCAGGGTGCAGGCATCCAACATGTGCATGGGATCCGGTAGATTCGTGAGCGTGTGTCCGCCCATGTCTAGTTTACCTTCCATGATGTTACCCTTTCTCCAGACCGAGTTGTCGTCCACATACTTCCTGCTGACTGCGCTGGAATCGAATTCGGGATTGTGATCGAGACTGAATAAATTGTGGCCGTTCATGTTGATGCCACCCTCCATGGTTCCGCCAGATTGTTTGTTCAGGTAGAGATCGTCCACTTGCGATTCTACATATTCTTGTGATCATATTATGGCAGAATCTACGTAGCCCTTGTTGACCGTGGTTGAGTCCGCATCTGCGTCGTCGACCTTTGTCAGATTCAATATCTTGTTGAATCCCGCATTCAGATCCGATTTCATTTCTCGTCTGTCAGACTTTCTCTGTTCCAGATCTACGTAGTGTTTGGTCGCCACATCCTTGGGATTCGTGGGAGTGGCCACGTTCGTTATCTTGTTAGAATTGGCGTTCAATTCCGAGTGCATCTTTTTCTGAACGTATCTACTTCTCAGATGTTCGCTGAATCGCATGTGAGAGTCGTCCACGTATTTCTTGGTCGCAGCATCGGTGGGATTCTATGGGATTCGTGACGTTCACCAAACATTTGGATTTCAGATCGAGATCGTCGGTCATGGCTATATCTACGTAATTATATAGCATGATTCGTTCGAAATCCGCGTTCCCCCCTGTGGACGTATTTTTTAGTCGCAGCATCTGCGAGATCTATTGGCTCGGGAACATTGTAGAGCTTCTTATCGTTCATGTTGCAAGGTTCCTCTTGAGGTTTGTATCTCCGAACATAATGTTCATCCAAGTTGGCAATGTCGTAACCATCACCGACTTCGAGCGTCTTCCTCTTCTTTTTGGGTCGACTTTCGTCATCACTTCTACCAAATTTATCGACTGGCATGTTGGTTTGAGATTTTTGTTTTAAAATATATTTCAAACGCAGTTTATTAAAAATTAATTATTTCACTTATTTTTTTATTTTTCGTTTTTATTCGATTAAAATTTTTTTAATAATTTTTTACCTTTATATATACTATAAAAAAATCTCTCTCTAATGTAAATCATTGAGAATGTCTTGAAACCGATCTCCTTCAGACCATCTCTTGAGAACGTAGAGACACAGGTGACCGCAAAACACATGATCTGGCGATTGCACTCGTTCCATGTTGTAACGAACCATCGATTTGTTGAAATAGTTCTTTATTTCTTTCGGCGGCGAGATTTCGTAGCTGTCGAACTAATAATTCTTCTTCTTCCCGTTCTTGAACCATGCCACCCAGTGAGTGCCTTCACCTGATAAATCATCTAGATTTAAAATTCCGCATTCCGATTGTCGAGGTCTTCTCTTCGGCAATAGCGGGGGAGGAATTCGTCACATACAGGTGAATTGTGCACTTGGTGATACCTTCTTGAAATTTGGCACACTGTTAGTGTAGGCTATGAGGTTCTCAAAAACGATCGGCTACAAGTTGACACCGACCGGTGGCGACCAGTAGCGGCACAATCCAAAATGGCCGCCAGCGGCTGAAGGGAACCTCCTTTTCGACGGTCTACCGACTATACATCCGATTGTAAGGGCGCGAAAGTGAACTCTGATCCACGCACGTGTTGGAAACAGACGTGGGAGATGATGTAGAATAAAACGAGATTCTCTATACGGACGCATCAATTTCTTGGAACTTGAAAAGAGCGTTGTTTCTCCGGGATCAGCGTCATTCAGGCAAACCTGAATGACGCTGATCCCGGAGAAACAACGCTCTTTATGAAGCAGTCTCTTTGCCATACAATCTCTTGTTTGGCGTAATTCCGCAAGCAATTCTGATTTGTCTGTCGAAATTAATTCGAGAACGCGATTGTTCACAAAAATCATTCACAGAATGAGTGAGAATCCTCTTCGTGTATGGACTAGTACTGACTGGGAACGTTGTTGCTTTTGCCAGCAAGACAGTTCCAAGAAATTGATGCGTCCGTATAGAGAATCTCGTTTTCATGACGCCTATAAAGCTATTGAGGAAGACATAACGCGCTTCCTAGATAATGGCGTTGAGCTTCCATATAATTTGACCATTGATTGTTTGATGAGAGAGAGTGATGAGTGTATGTCGATGTCACTGTTGACGAATAAGGCAATATATCATAAGACATGCCGTGACAGTATTCGGACTCACATCGTACAGCGCGTGCTACACAAGCGAGAGCGAAATGAGGCAGTGGCATCCTGCTCCATGCTGAGTCCTAAAAGAACACGGACAAGTTTTGAATCTGGCTGTGACAGGAAACTGCCCCAGTGTGTTTATTGTCACAAACGCGAAGGTGACAGCAGTGAGCCTATTTGCAGATCAATGTCTGATAACAATAAACTCAAAATTATGGCAAAGGAAGCCGAGAACTGGGTTGTTTTTTCTCGGGTCAATGCAGCATTTGATTCCGCTGCTAGTGATCTTTACTATCACAAAACCTGTTATTGTAAGCTTGCCAATGAAGCACGAGCGGCTAAATCTAAAAAGTCGAAGAACGCCGAACATTCCGCGTCAGGCCTGCCCTATGACCCTCTCGTTATGGCAGAGCTCATAACATTTGTTGAACACAACGATTCCGCGATGAAGCTTGTCGATCTCAAGAATCTGTACAGTCGGAGGTTGAAGCAAGTCGGTTCTGATTGGCTTAGTGAAGAAATACATTCCACTCGATTCAAAGAACATTTGTTGCAGAAATTGGGTGATGGCTGGGACGCCTTCACACAGGGTAGAGATGTGTTTATTTCAAGTAGGTTTCGAGTTGGCTCCTTGTTGTCCGAATCTTTAACTCGTATAGTGTCTGAGGAAGAGGCAAAAAAGATAGTTGATGTGGGTCTTCTTCTGCGTAAACACATACTCATATCTCAAGCTCCTTTCACGGGATCATTTTCATCTTATTGCTTGAGCGAGCCTGTACCCAACTCACTCCTGACTCTTCTTAGAGTTCTACTTGAGGGCACATGTAGTATACAGAACTTAGGCGATGATGAGACTGTTAATGCCAAGACTCGAGTGGCTTGTACTATTTCACAGATGTTGATCAGCAATTCAGCGAAACGCTCCGAACATGCACAAAATGTTCACCAGAGACGTGACAGAGAAACTCCAATGCCTCTTTATGTGGGTTTGAAGTTGCATGCCCATGATCGTATGAAAAATCTTATCAGAGATTTTCATCAAATGGGACTCTCTGTCTCTTATGATCGCGTAATGGATGTTCGCAGGAGTTTCGCGAGAGCTGTTTCACTGCGGTTCAAGAACGAAGGTGTTGTAGTCCCAGCTAACTGCAAACGTAATGTTTTCTCGATAGGAACCACTGATAACATTGATGTATCTGGTAGATCTGATATGCATGGTACGTCCATCACACTCATTGGTCAACTGAGCAGGGACAATGTGGGTACTGATCCCCCACCACTGAGTTTAGATGTTCCAGAAGACACACAAATTGAACTCCCAGACGACTATGCATTTGTTCCTTTCGTTGAAGACTTTGGTGGGGACATCAGGCTTGAATCTCCAGATGAATGTAATGTACGGCCCAATGAATATGCAGATTTGAACGTGGGAGAGAATGACTGGTTGTCTCATGTGTCACAGATCAGCAATAAAGGGAAGGTTGATGGCAGCTGGCAGCTTGATGAAGTCCCTGTGACCTTTTCAGGCTTCTTTTCAAAACATGAAGATCAAGACAATGTCAAACCTCGTGCAGTTATTGGGGTATTCCCTGTTTTCAGTGAGCAGAAAGCGGACTCACTCAGTATGCAGAAGCATGCTATGTATGTGGTCAGGGAAGCTACTGCTTTCGTAAACCCCGGCCAGATACCTGTCATTGAAGGTGACTGTCCGTTGTATGCCAGGCAGAAAAAATGTCAATGGCTGTTCCCAGAGGAGATAGGTGAGGATCGAATGGTGTGTATGATTGGATTCCTGCATCTTGAAATGTGCACCCAAGAAGCTGGTGGTAAGCTTATGGGTGGTTCTGGTTGGGAGCGAATGTTTCACCTCGCAAAGATATTCACACCCGGTGTAGCATCATCCCTACTTGGTGGGAAACATGTCAAGAGGACGCGACAGGCATATCTTCTCACTCTAGCTTGGCTTGAGATCCTCAGAAAGAATGCTTATGAGATTTACTGTCAGCAGACTGGGCCCCATGAGTCATTTGAAATGTGGGAACAGAGGATTCTTTCACAATCTCCAACTGCGCGCTATTGGGGTGAAATCGTTCGGAACTTTCTCTTGACAAGCTGTCAATTCGTTCGGAACCAACGAATCGGTAACTGGCCTGGTACACTGTGTTCTATCGATGAGTTGTGCAGTTACTTTTTTGCCCTAGGACATACAAATTATTGTCGGTGGGTCCCCGTATTTCTGAGAGACATGTCTCAGCTACCCAGGCGGCATCCTTCAATCCACAACAAATTCATGGAAGGCCATTTTGTGGTCCAGCGTAGTGAGAGGAAGTTCAGTATGATGGGTTTAGATCAGAGCCAAGAACATAGTATCCAACTACTCAAAGAAGACAGTGGTCCAAAAGGTCTCTATGGCCAGGCTGAAGAGAAAGTCGTTATTGAGCTTTCAAGGTCAGAAGTTCTGCGTGTTATAGATGAGTATGAATATGCAAGTTTCCACACAACATCATCAGATAACACGGAACACCCGGAAAGTTCGGTATCAGAGCAGAAAAAATTTCTGAATCAATTGAAATCTCTCCTCGATCTGGTGAATCAGGGACTCATTATCAACCCTTATGATGAAACTAGTGGTCAGCTGGTGACATTAGATACTGGTGAATATATGGACCCCGAAGTTAGTAAGAGTTTACGGTCATTACCCGAAAGGGGCAAGCATTTATATTCCACTTTCTTGAAGGAAAGGCTTGTGGAATGCACCGTACCCCTGAATGATGTTATTCCCAAGGCAAATATATATACCTTCCTTAACCCACCCCCAGCCAACCTGGACAAAGGCCGAGACAAACTCATGTCAAGTAAAGCAACTGCCGCAATAGTTACCCAGATGTTCGTTTCACTGCAAGCCCGGCCTGATTCAAACATGGATGAGTTTTTCATGCACGAGAATGCACGTGATCCGCCAGCATTATCCGATAGAGGTAAGCTACGGAGTGGGACAAAATCTCAAATTCTCAATTGTTTACCAGCTATTCCTGCACAAGGGAAGAATTCAGCAGCTAGACAAGCTTCAGCTGTCATCTTGGATATGCCTGCTGTAGTCCATGTAATCAAACCACAGAAAGCGGATCTGTTTGGAGAATATGCTCGATTGCAATTATTGCCATACATCGAATCTCTGATTAACACGAACACCACAAGGGTTGATGCGATCTATGACTGTTACCCCGAAGGCAGTTTGAAGAATCAGACGCGAGCAAAACGCCTCGGTGAGACAGCAGTTAGGTTGATACGGGTGTCCGAGAACGTCCCTTTACCTAAAGGGAAGAATTGGCAGGCATTCTTGAAAGTTAGTGAGAATAAAGACGAATTTTTCAAGTTCCTGTCTGCTGAACTGCTGAAATTAACATCAACATCCGAGTACCAGTTGTTAACGACATCAGGAGAATATGTACTATGCAATAAGGATGTTAGCTTATGTGACATATCTCCATCGAACCACGAGGAAGCAGACACGCGCATGATGCTTCATCTCAACCATGCAGTCTCACAAGGTCACAAAATAGCTTTTCTTCGCACGGTTGATTCTGATGTCGTCATTCTGTCTTTGCACCATTTCGCAACATTCCGTGACCTTGGACTCAGTGAGCTGTGGATTGGGTTTGGAATTGGAAAGGCATATAAAGATATGCCAATTCATGAGATAGCTTCACAACTTGGACCTGATTACTGTAAGGCCCTGACTTTCTTCCACGCCTTCACAGGTTGTGATGTAACATCCAGCATGCTCGGCATTGGGAAGAAGACAGGATGGAATGCATGGATGAATTTTCCCGCATCAACTGAAATGATGATAGAATTGACTGAGAATCCGCAAGTCTTTTCAGAGGATTCCCCTCATATGCAGCATATCGAAAAACTCACCATACAGATGTACAGTAACAGTTGTGTCAGTACACGTGTCAATGATGCGAGACGGCATATGTTCACACATGGCCTTAAGTCTATGGAAAACATCCCGCCCACCAAAGCAGCTCTGTATCAACATGTAAAAAGGGTAATTCTTGTGTCATCTTTCATTTGGCATCGTGCTCTGCAGAAACACTTATGTGTGCCAGACCCATCACAGTACGGATGGGAGTGGAATCCACGTCTCAATATTCTGGTCCCATTTTGGACTCACCTAGGAGACGCAAGTGCTGCATGTGCACTGATGCTCCACTGTAGTTGTGCCAAGGCCTGCAAGGGCAATTGCAAATGCTTGAAAGCTGGATTAAGGTGCACACCTTTGTGTAAGTGTGAAGGTGGCTGTTGTAACAATATTGAGTAGTATACTGTCATGTTAGGACCAGTCATCTCCTATTCTGGTATTTTTTTTTCCATTTTCGGCCAGTTAACACATGTCATGTTTCTAGTTGAGTTGATTTTGCTAACAAATGTTCATCCCATGTGGCTTGCTACATTGTCCGGGGTATAGGAATACAGTTTTAGATTTCGGAAAATAGTCTGTTATTTACTGCACAAGACGGTGTTAATTCATGCATAGCATGATACAATATCCCCAACTATTTTGCCTCTGTACAACAGTTGATACCTTCGTTCACCCGTGTGTTCATCTATGGTATCCTTGTCTTTCTCTGGCCATAGGCCACATGTGACTAGTCAGTTCCTACTCCATAGCAAATCAACTTGGAAATCCTTCATCTTGTAGCGCACTCATGTCTCAATGAATCCATACCTGAGTTGATCTAATAAATCTAACGTAAGGTATCAAATTGCCATACCGGATCATATTTCGATAAGTTATTCGCTAAAACATTTCGACCACTCATCGACATCAAAGGTCATGTTTTGGCTCCCAGTGGTGGCTATATCTCTATATCCCTGGTAAAGTA
This sequence comes from Pictodentalium vernedei, assembly GCA_031216915.1. Classification (NCBI taxonomy): domain Eukaryota; kingdom Metazoa; phylum Mollusca; class Scaphopoda; order Dentaliida; family Dentaliidae; genus Pictodentalium; species Pictodentalium vernedei. The sequence continues at coordinate 247,741,106 of CM062291.1, forward strand.
GCATACCATGAGGGATGGGCATTAAGTGTCGGCAACATTAATCCTGACTTGGAACACACCACATCTTAACTGGCCGAAAATGAAGAATACTACTTGTAGTCAAAAAATATTCCTGTACCTCGAATGACTGCAAACATACACTCACCCCTTCTAGTCCCATTTTGCCAATGTTCTATACTGGCAAGATAACATTGTATAATTAACAACGGGAACTAATGCATCCCGAGTTCATTCCAGCACTGCCCTTGCTGGCAGACGTGTCGCTATGGTGTTGAGATTGAACCAGAACTCCTCTAGAAATTTGATAGTTTTATTTTCTTAGAAAATAAATCTATCGAAAATGCCGGAAGTTGAGAATAGACTGTCACTTTAATTGGATTATCAAATGTCCAAGTATCCCCACTGCTGCATACTATCGAGTACCCTTGTTCATGTGTTGACAGGAATCTCTCATACCATGTTCATTTGACCATTGCATTCCCGAGAAACATTCAACACTAATTTATCTACGGACGGACGATCATACTGACAGTCAGACACACAGACGCACACATCGACGGAAATTCTGATCCCATTATCCATTAATCTTCCCCCCAACTTGTTCCAAGGGCTTCACTCCATCATTCACATCAATTACAGCACATGTATGGTGTTAGGTTTGGAGCTTCAGTTGTGCGATCGGCGAAAATAGCTTTTTTTCGATCCGCTTGGCGGCCATTTTGGATTTCGCTGCTAGTGGTGGCTAGAGGATGGTGCCAACTTGTAGCCGATCGATTTTGAAATCTCTGATGCCTACCCTTACATCATGCCAAATTTCAGGAAGGTATCACCAAGTGCACAATTCTAGCGAATTCCTCCCCCGCTACAAGGCATCTCTGGAAAACACGCCTAGAAAGATTTTCAAATCCTTCGCTGCATTTGACAGATCGATGTTGGATAGGGGTTCGTTAGGTAAGACAACACCTTCTACGGATATCTCTATTTTCTTATTCATAAATGTGTATATTTTTTTTAAATTTATTTATTTTATTATAATTCACTAAAATGACGTTATTTTTATTTTTCTTTTTAAACTAACTCTATTGACTTCCATAATCTTGAATCCGTCTAATTCCTCGACTTCCATAATCTTGAATCCGTCTAATTCCTCTTGATTTTCTGGAATCCTATCATCCTTAATCATATCTGGAATCCTATCATCCTCAATCATATCTGAAATCCTATCGTCTAAAATTAGATCCAAAGTCCAATGTCCGAGTGCCAAAGTGCTTATTTTATCGTCTAACATGAATCTCTTATCGTCGTCAGCCATCAGCGAAATGTTGGTAACTATTTCGGTATACAAGTCGTGATTTTCACTTCGAATCGATTTCATAGTCTTATACACCGGACCACTTCCTAACAGACAATCTTTATACTCTTGGAAAGAGATGTTTTTCTTCACCATGCACGCTTTAACCCCTTTGCACTTCTTGATCTCTTCATCTTCTAGATGATAAGCATACAGTTTGGGTCTCAAGCCCATGAATTCGACGATTTGTTTACCGCCGCTCTCGTCCTTAAATTTACCCAACACCTTCTTGTTCTCGTTCGATTGAATGTTGGATGGGTGATCGATGGGATAATTGCTCATGTCAAACCACGCGGCCACGTCCGGAGATATATCTTGGTAGACATCTTTCGTCTCTATCTCATAAACTAAACTGTCCGTGTCAGTGAACAGTAGTTTGGCTTTATCACCAAATTTTCGTTTGACATAATCATAGTGAAACTCATACATCAATTGCTTGCTGATATCTAAGATGATTGGTCCGAGATAATATGGTTTGTCGAACTTCAGGTGCGTCTTTTGCATGTGAACGGCCACTAGATTTTCGTCGAATATGGTTCGGTGTTTGTAATTGGGTTTCGCCACTAATTTTTTAGCTCTTTTCTCAGACGTGACGAGTCGAACGTCGGTTCTCTTCCTGATGTTTTCCATCGATTTACCGTACACGCATTGTTCATGAGTTTGAAGAAATCTTTTTCGAAATCGTTCTCAGCTTGAATTCTGAGATTCGTGTTGAGATCGATGTATTTTTTCATCCAAGGCTCTTTGTCGAATCGAATGATGCGACGTATTGTTTCAAATTCTCACTGTAGATGACGTACTTACGTTTGTTAAATAAATTGGGAATGAGTTTTTCCTCGTCTCCTTCGATCGGTTCCATTTGTTCGGGAGCCAGCAGATAATCATTGTGTAGATCATGTAATTCTTCCGGATAGTTCAAATTGACTTCTAAAATGCAAGGATAGTCTCTCCATTTTTGCATCTCTTCCGGTTCCGTCACACATTCGAAATTTCCAATCGGTAAAGGATGACTCATAGCCCAACCATACAGATTATTAGCGTCCCAATACTGTATGTATTTATTTGATCGTTTCGAATCGAAACCTTCTTTCATGTAGTGATTGTTAGCTTCAGAATATCTGTGGGAGATCATCGAGACGCCACCTCTGGCAGCCCTTTCGAACATGAGCAACATGTCCACGTCGGATAATAATTCCAACTGGACTTCGGTGGTCTTCAACAGAGCATCCCATGCCAGACCAGGTGTGGTGAAATACCAAGCCGGATACAGATCGTAATTTCAACGACAGACGTCTCGAAAATTTTCAAACACGTCTGCCAAGAGCAGAAAGTTGGTCTTCAGATAGAGATCGTGATAATCTCTCATGGTTTTCATATCGAATGATTTCCACACGTTTTTGGCGTGTTCATAATTCTCGTCGGAAATGTCGGATTCATATAATTTTGAATAAAAATCTTCTTTTGAAGGTAGTGCAGTGTCGTCGAATCTCTTTAGATCGCTCATGTAATCATAAGGATAGACTCCTTTCCTCAACATGACATCTACTCATTCTCCAAAATGTTCGCTTGTGATTTTAAATTTATCCTTGCTCATGTTATCGACTAATTTTTCCAGAGCGGTCGACATGAATTTAAAACTGTCGATGAAACGTATGCTTCTACGAATGGATTTCATTTTTTCTTTCAATGTCTCTCCGTCGATTACTCTTTTCTTCTCCATGACCTTCCATTTCGTGAATGAAATGTATCTTTCTTCGCTGTTCATGATGCAATTTAATTCTTCGTGGGAGGTGCTGAGATTTTTCACAAACAGATGACTGTCATAACCCGAGAGATTGTGAAATATCACCGGATAGAAAACGATGATATTTTAAATTACACTTGCTGTACACGCGATACAGACCCGTGTAATCATCATGGTCTCTGACCTTCTTATTTTCCTCCAAATTCTCATCCAATGATTGTTTGCATATGTGACATTCAGTGGCTCTGTTATTTTCGTCCTGCTGCTCTCGCGTGATGATCATTTTCGCTGGAGTTTTGAATTTACTGTATAACATTTGAATTTTCGATTCTAACTCTTCCACGAACCTTTGAGCCATGTCGTCATCTTCGCACCGTTTCGTGTAGGTGAAGGGACCCATGTCGTGTTGCAAGTCGAAAGTGCATTTCGCGTAAATACAATAGCCCAAAGGCATGTGTTTTTGATATCTTTCGACGTAACTTCGAAGAGCGTTGGGTTGGCAGGAACTCATTTTCATGGTGAAGCATTCGAAATCGGCATACACGACGAATGGTACTTTTAACCTTCATTCCGATTTTCAAAATTCACGATGGTGTTGGGTTTGGGCATTTCAATGGCAACACCTTGATTTTCATTGCAATATTCCTGATGTTTCGCTACCGATTTTTTGCTCTGAAACATGTTCATGCAGTTGCAACATAAACATATCTTATGTTCATGTTTATTATTTTGTCTCGACAGTAATCGGCTCGGATTTTTACCCCAACAATAATGACAATTGTCACCATTTGAAATCAATAATAAAATAATCGTTTTTTCTCTTTCGAGATACGAAGTCTGTCTGAGAGGATAGATCTTTCGTTTTTCATCGTCGTATCCCAAGACGTTCACCGCTACGGTGGGATTTTGAGCCTCGAAACGTTCAATATGTTTTAACTGCATTGGAAAAGTCACTCCGGTCCAATCAAGATTTTTAGAAGTCTCCTCGTAACGAGAAACTCTATCGGAGTGCATTTTGACAGGGTATAAAGCGGAGGTGACTGCCCATTTAAAACACTGATCATCTTTATTTCTCATGTTGATCACAGCATTTTTTTTAGCTAAGAAATACGGTAATTCCATGTAGGAAGACCCTTTCAATGAATCATTTTTAGTTATATGAATTCCGATTTTCAACACCTCATCGAACGTCCAATTACTACCTTCATGTTGATAATTTGCGAGAGACGTCAACATCTTGTCTTTCATTTTTTCGAAAACGTCTGATAAATCCGAACCTCGAAGTACGGGTTTGACATTAGATCTGAAATATTCATTTTTCACGATGCTCTTGCCGGACTTCACATCGATTTTATTCATCATGCAATGGAGTATCATCTTAATTTTTCGTCCCACGTTCATGTGTTTTCGAAACAAATCCAATACTTCTTTCTTCACCCGTTCCATGAACAATTTTGGATTGACTTTCTTGAACGAGGGAACCACGTCAAAAGTTTTAAAAATGCCTTTGATTGCACTCTCCCATTCTACGGGCTTTGATTGGAATACTTCCGCAACGAGTCATGCTATATATTCTTCTCCTTTCCCTTAGTCGATTGCTCATCGAATTTCGCTCGATATATCTTGTTTGTCTAGATTCTGAAGTGCATCACTCGTTTTCGTTTTAGTTTTTTTTTTTTCTTTTGAAACTTGAAGTTCTTCAATGGCTTTTCGTTTAGTCGTCTTCTCATTTTTCACAATCGATGCATTTTTTGACTGTTTAAGTTTATCCACTTCCGATCTTTCAATTTTTTTCTTTCCATCATTTTGCAAAGGATATTCCTGTATGAATTCATTTTTTTTTGATTTGGTTCTATGATTTCTGAAATGTGGAATTTTTAATATTTTACAAATCTCGTTTAACTGAGATACGGTTTTCTCATTTAAATTTTCCATTTTTTTATTTGTTTGCTCCATTTGTAAGAATATTTTTTTTTCGAATTTTGTATTTAAATAATTTGTTAAAAAGTTTTAAAATTGTTTTTATATATATGTTTTTAATTCCTTCAAAAAAAATCTTTTTTGATGAAATTAATCAATTTTTTTATGTTCCTTAACGTGAAAAAAATTGAATTAATACGAGAAAAAAGACGTTAAAATTTAAACTTTTTATTTATATATAAAGAGAAAGAAACTTTTACAAAAAAAATTTTTTACATTAAAGAAAATTAAAATTAAAAAAACCTTTTTTTATATATATATAAAGAGTAAAAAAAAAAAAACTTTTTTAACAAATTATTAAATACAAAATTTAAAATATACATTATTTGCAAGAATTCATAAAACAAAAAAAACAAATAATCGATCATGACAACAACACCTAAAAGATGCGAATTGAAATTGAAACGAGTTGAAACGTGTAAGAAATTCAGTTTTAAAATATATAGATTACAACGACACGATTCCATTGAATTGAACGAGGTCGAGATGAAGGGCTTAGAGCGAAAATACGACAAATATAACATGCCTTTGAAATTGGACGAAGCCATGCTCCATTTGTTTTAGGAGTACCAGAGAGATCTACAGAAAATCGTCATCGCCAAAGATAGAGAATTCGACAAGGACGATTTGTCGTTGTCCTATGGAAGTTACATATAATCAAAAATCTCACTCGAACTCGTGGACAAATCGGGTGGTGAGAGCACGTTCACCGATGTAAAAAAACTCAAAAAAGTAAAGATAAACATTCAACACATTTTTGAAAAAGGAGAATACACGAGTGTCAACATTCTAATAACGGACTTGGAAATTTAAACAATAGATAGATTGATTTTTTATCGAAGAAGAAGGAAAAAAAAGTAATGAGATCTAGAGAGGTTGATCATCTCTAGATCTCATTACTTTTTTTTTTTGTTTTTGTTTTCCTTCTTCACTATCACCCATATATATTATAATAACGTTTCCTTTTTTCTCAAATTTGGCGTTGATTCTTCTTTTCTTTTTTTGTGATATATTACGTTTTTATAAGAACACATTTGTTTATCCGAATCATAATTATGAACGAATGTTGTGCATCTCTTGGTAACACTCACATCATTACCATTCTCTTCAGAAGGTAGTGGTGACGGTGGAAAACGTCTCATTTTTTAAAATTTCAACCATCTATCCCAATCTTTATTTAACTCTTTTATCAGTTCTTTCCTAAGGTATACATCATTAGCGTCTAATCGTTTTTCCACATCTTTTTCGCACTCTATCTCGTGATATTCATCATTATCGTCTAATTGTTTTTCCACCTTTTTATCCATTTTATATTATTTTACACTTTCTATGATTTATATTTTATATAATTATATAATTTTTACATTATAATAACATACTCAAAATCGGTATATTCTTAAACGGCAAATTCTCACCAAACAACAAACCCTTGCCGAGTCACTCAACGTTCTGTCCACTCTTCAGATAGAGACCATTTCCACTCAAAGAGTTGCCACCTCTAACGGGTTCAAGATACAATCCTTCACCGCTGTCATCTACATGGACGCGACACACAGCTCCTCCCTTCTTCAAAAACAGTCGACTGCCACCCATTAATTTCTCAACTGCCGAACTCGCGAGTCCCGAGAGAGCTCTCATGCCAAGAGTCTTTCTGAGAAAGGGTAATGCTTTTGCGGCAAAGGGTAATGCTTTTGCGGCAATTCCTGCCAATAGCGGTAGGAAACCCCCTTTCATTCTCAAATTGTATCTCAATTGAACGGGACTCAATCTCACCATCAACCCTCTTCCATCACAAATCGCTTTCTCCATCCTTTTGGTTTGACTTCTGGTCCAGGCGATCGAATCCTGACCGCCACTCATCAGATCTTCGTGAGTGAATTTGAATTTCACCACCTCGCCTCGAGTTGTTAACGCTCTCTTAAGTTTCTTCCTCTGTCCTGCGGATATGTTCACGTTTTTAACCACGTATTGTGTCATAATTCTTTTTTTAAAATATATTTTCTTCAATTGTTTTTTTTAGTTTTAATGATAATTATATATATTAAATAATTTTTGTAAATTAATATTGCGTTTATTTTATTTTGTTGTTTATATATAGAAAAAACACAATATTTTTTTTTGCTTTTATATTTCTCTTATGTGAAATCGTATCGTCACCCTCTCTCCGCGAAGATCTAACAGTTCACCATTTTGATCTGTCAACGTGGTTTTGAGACTATACAACGTGTCTAAATTTCGAGGTCGTTCCACGATCTTATAACCCAGCGACACATTTGGAAAGAAGGAATAGATCGTCGGTTGAGCGCTACCATTCACGTAGCTTCCAGCAATCACGTCCACGTTCACCAGAATGCTATTGACTGTGAGAATGTCGACCGTATTTTCAGCTGCTGCGTGGCCTCGATACATCTTTCGATCGAATCCTAGCATCTTGCCTATAGAATCGTTCGTGTTGAAATCCACTCGAAAATTATCTTCCAAATCCAACATCGTCTGTAAGGTATTAGGGTTGGGAGCGAGTCTGATCTTGTTGCTTCCCTTTCTATCCATCTTCATTCGCGTCTGAATGTAATTGTTCAAATCGTCTATGTCGTAACTTCCTTTGGGAATTCGAATCTCCAACCAATCCACTCCGTCGGAATACTTGAATGAGTTATTCTTTTCGGTGACGTTGGGAAAGGAATAATAAGTCTCCAGATTCACCAACGCCATCTCGTATCTTTTCTCTCTATTCAATTCGATGTAAGGTTCGAATTTCGTCGCGAATCGAGTCAAATCGCCACTCACCACGATTTGAATGGATTGTTTTGCAGCCGGATTCTCGGCTATCCGTTCTAACAATTCTCCTTGTTCGAACGTTATATTTTAATTTTTTATTTTATTTTTTCAAAACTAAATTATTTGATGATTTATTATTTTTCTAATTTTATTTTCACTATCTGTCTTATTATCATCAGAAACATAAAACTTGTCGAATCCGCACCGATATTTTCCATGATTAAATTCGCTAGTCAAATCGATCACAACAAAATTGTAAAGTCCTCCATCCCAAACCCTCTTGCAGAATCCCCTGAATTCCGCCGTGCTCATGTAATTTGCGACGTGATTGCATAGATGTGATTGAGATTCTTGAGATACTGGCGAAAGAGACATAGTAAATTAGCGTTCTCCCTTATCGTCTGTCTGGGCAATCAAAAATAATTCTGTGACAGGTAGAAACAGTCCACGTTGCTGTTTCGACTTCTAACGTAATACGATTCGCATTGGTTCTGTCTCTCCAAAAGCAGATCATCGAAAATCATGAGATTCTTATCTGTCGATTTCAATTCTCTAGGATCCGGAACGTCGCTAGCGTTTTCATAAAATCGACACTCGACGTTCGAAGATGCAATTCTCTTCATCAATTCCATTGCCGCACCGTCCAAAATGGTCGAAAGAGAAGCTTCACTTTTGTCGAATTCCTCCCTATTGTCAAAGATTCTGGCTATGACGTCCTTGGGCAATCTACGATCCATGCACTCTCGACGCAATCTGTATTCGGGTTGAAACAAGCTCTTGCCAAACATGAACAACCAGTCGGGTCGCAACAACAGATTCATCAACAGATTGGTCTTTCCACAATTCGATTTTCCCACTATCAAGCCTATTATGCCTTTGGGAAAGAACTCGTTATTCGACCTCTTGGTCGCGGCATCGTTCCAAGACATATCTTCAATGTTCATCTTTGTTTATTTTTTTTGTTATTTTAGATTTTTTCAAACACAATTTTTATGTTTTTTTCAAACTCAGTTTTATAAATATTATTATTTATTTATATTACACTGTCGCGAGTTCTCTTCAATCCAGATCCACTCGTCATTTTGGCCAAATCTTGTATGGGTACCACAGCATCCTTAAAATCTTTCCAACTTTTCGGCGATCACTCCAACGTAGCTCGCTTTGTCGGCGGACTGATCAACTTGTCGATCAATGCGTCGGCTGCCCTCTTGCCAGCCACAGAAGCTATCCTACCACTGGCTTCGGAAGCGGCTTTCTTACCAGCATCCAAAGCCGTCTTCTTACCGACCTCAAATGCGGTTGGTGCGAGTTTTCTACCTGTATCGCTCGTGAACGCTCGCATTATAGAATCGACGATGCCAGAACCGCCTTGAACGTAAGTTCTGACGTATCCCCTGTTCTTTATTACCAACATATTTTATAATATATATTTTGTTTTTTCACTGGTAAATCGTTTGTTGTTTAAATTACTTTTATTATTTTGTAGTGTAAAATTTACTCTTTTTTATTTTATATATTTTTGTTTGTTTCTCTCTCTACTTATTATATATCAATCCTCCAATTCGTTCATCAGTCTTTTGTAAGCGCGCTTATTCAAAACCTGCTGCCTCAACAATTCATCGCATATGCTGACTATCTCATTATCTAATCCAGTGTTACTAGCGCGTCTACTTGCCATCAACAAACTCAATCTCTGAGACAGAGCGCCAGAATCGCTCGGAAGAAAAGTGTTTTTCACCCCTTTGCAGAGTGCCAGAATCGCTCGGAAGAAAAGTGGTTTTCACCCCTTTGCCAGTCACCGACTCGACGAACTTCTTATTCATATCCCATATGGGTTTCACCACCTTCGTCCACTTGTAACCTCTGTTGGCTTTGGGTCTCGTCTCTCTGGCATCGTTATTTCTCTTCATGGCGTGGGTCTGAGCCAGAATGTCGCCGTAATTGTCGAAATCCTGTTCCGTGTAATCTCCAGGCTTGTTGAAAAGGAGCAATTTGCGCAGTCCAGGAGTTAATTCATACCTATTCGAACCGACGATTAAATTATCATCATCCTCTTGCACTTCTGTGTCGCCCACAAAAGCTCTACCGTCAGAATCCTTATAAATTCCATGCAACAGATCTCTCTTACCACCATCCTCGGACGACGCGACGCTATCAGTGGTGATAGTCGAAGCTGTATCGTCGCTCTCGCTCACGTCGGTTTCGATTCTCATGGGAACGTAATCCGGTGTAGATTGAAAGAAATACTGTTTTGTAAAACTACCGGGCAACGAACCCATTCTCAAGGAACTCTCTTTTATGGGTCTCAATTCTTCAACTATCTCCTTCTTGCTTCGTTCCTGAACCTCCATCACGGGTTTAAATATTTTTGTGGCTTCGCGTCTCAGTTCCATCTCTCCAAGACGTCTGCTTCTGTCAGCAGATTGAATGCTCTTCTTGACACGTTCATATTTGCTTAAAAGTTGATATCTACGTTTCGAATCTGTGATGTGTAAAAACATTTTTTCGTTTTCTAAATTATTAATATTTCCTTTAGAGTATGCTAACTTGAGTTATTTTATTATTTTCAAAATCAAATGTATAATTATTTTTATGTTTTATGTTTTAAGTAAATAAAAATCTTTTGTCTTTAATATAATAACTAAAACCAGTTGAGAAAAAAACATTTACAAAATAAACCTCTCTAAATGAGTTTTTCTCTCGAACGTGTTAAATCGCAACCACACTTATTCTCACCATAAGGAAAACTCAAATAATCAAAATCACAAGTAAACATATCAGTAATGTAACGCTTTCAAAAAACGCGTTTAAATCATATCAATTAATCTTTTGAACTGTTTCCGCTTTCATCCATAGAATAGTTTTTCAGTTAAACGATTTAACTGACAATTGACCCATTTGAATGAAAACCCGTAATACATTTCGAGCATGACAAATGGCGTTCTCAGTAAGTTTATACAGTAAATGTCACTTTGACATGCGACCTGCTTGTCAGCTTGATAAAAACAGACTGATGATTGTAGACTGACACCCGAATGGAATGGTTTAACGCGCCGAAGGCGTGCAGGGACGGTATGGGGAACAAGACCCTTTCAACCCTCAGTGACTGGACAATAAAATCCACAGTGCTTCCTTCATGAATAATTATATTCGCGTGTCAGAACGAGCTTCATCGCAGAGTAACTCGGTGTAATGATACACATTATTTCGATAAAATTTATTATTATTTTACATTTGGATTCACGTAGATTTCTTCTCACCTTTTTCGTGTGGCCAATCCTGGAGGATCTTCGCCAATAATGATTGTAGCGCGCAGGAGCTCTATTTATACTGTACAAGTGGAGATACCCATCGTGGGATTTTCCAAACAAACTTAGTTTTTTTTCTGTTAAGTTTGGAAAATTCACTATGGGTATCCCCACTTACGTCAGAAGTGGCGATACCCATAGTGGATTGTCCAAAAAAAACCTCAGTTTTTCTGTTGAGTTTGGAAAAATTCGCTATGGATATCCCCACTTACGTCAGAAGTGGGGATACCCATAGTGGATTTTTCCAAAAAACTAGGGTTTTTTCTGTTGAGTTTGGAAAAATCCACTATGGGTATCCCCACTTACGTCAGAAGTGGGGATACCCATAGTGGATTTTTCCTGGTCTAGAATCGGCAAATGGGTTTTGCTGATCGGATCGCACATTAACCGTTCAAACACCCGTTGGCAAACGCAGGTGGTCCAGATTTTTTGATGCTGGTCTGGAATCGGCAAAGCGTTTTTTGCTCGCGTTCACCAATGATGGATCGATGGTCTAATCCACGATGGGAACGTCGACAAAAATTTTTTAAGAAAATGTACATGTACAATTTCGTACATTTTTCACTTTTTGAGCGACGTGTCAAATCTACGCATTCTCCAACGGGTGTTTTGAACGTGAAAAGTGCGATCTGTGAGCCTCAAAAACAATGGCCGATTCTGGACCACCATGAAAAAATGACATTTTTGTATACGTGTACACGATTTAACGCTGAATCCTATGGCGGTACACGTACATGTACGTGTACGTGTATGGTACATGTACAAAGTGGTCTGGAATCGGCCTTTTTTACCTACTCTTGTAAATTGTACATTTTATACCAGAGACGACGACAGTTTAGTCGCGAATTATTATAAATAATGACTTGCTTAGTTTAATTAAAATAGTAGATAATTTGAAGCTGGTCTTCGTTGTGCTATACACGACAAGTTCGTGAAATTACTGAACCCAGAATCTGGAGCCTGTGGCTGATATCGTCTGGTAAGGAAACACAAAACGCTACGGGCTGGTGGATCCTCACAGAACTCCCAGTAATCACAACGTGGAAATCAAACTTTACGATCATAGATCGATGAACATTTTCCTTCTATTCTGCAACACTGCTCGGTTTCAATCAACATCCCACAACTAATTTGTACGTTGATACGATATTCAGTTCTGGCTTCATGCCAACCATTACTAAACCAACAAGAGTAACTGACTCGACAGCGACCATAATCGATCACATCATTTCTAATTATTATCACTGATATTAGCGATCATTTTGGAAATTCTTACGTCAGTCATTGCGGAAAATCAGATACTGATAATAACAAAGATACCCTCAAAAGATCCTTCAAACAGGAAAATGTTGACCATTTTCGAGCTTTACTGTCGGAAAGTGACTTTTCAGATGTTTTGAACGCAACATGTTCCAATAACGCATACAACAACTTTCTTAATACCTTCCAGAGAGCATTTAACCAAGCGTTTCCTCTAAAGATAGTAAAAGTCCCAAAGAAACACGCCAACCGGGAACCATGGATGACCTATGGCCTCTTACAATCATCACTGACTAAAAAAAATCTACATGCTAAAAAACTCAGATCTCCAAACCCTATTACCACAGAACGATATAAAGCTCACTGTATATTACTCAATCGCCTAAAACTAAATGTAAAGAAGATTATTATACAACTGCCTTGAATGATAACAAAAATAACCTCAAGAAATCATGGAAACTCTTGAAGAAAGCAATTAACAAATCAAGGGGGACTATTGGTCTACCATCCTCGTTTGTCGAAAGTGGGGTTGAATTCACTGATCCCAAAACAATAGCCGACAAATTAAATTCCTTTTTTGTTAATATTGGTATCAAGTTACAAAACGATGCCACTCCATCCTGCCAACATTTTTCCTATTACCTAAACACAAATTCCAGTGACTCCTTTTTTGTTTCCCCCACATGCCAAGCTGAAATATTGCAATGTGTACAGAAAATGCACACCAAAAAGAGTAAAGATTATATTGATGTCTCTAGTAAGTTATTATTAAGAAATCATCACGGAAGTTGTTATGCCTCTAACCCACATTATTAACTTATCATTCAATTCTGGCATCGTCCCCACAAAAATGAAGATAGCCAAGGTCACCCCTGTTTATAATTCTGCAGATAAACAATCTTTCAATAAATACAGACCCATCAGTATCCTACCTGCCTTCTCAAAGATCTTAGAAAAACTTATGCAGAGTCGCCTTTCGAGCTATTTAGAAACCCAAAATGTATTTTATCAGTACCAATTTGGTTTTAGGAAGAGACACTCCACTGTACACCCAGTTCTTCACATCATCAATGATGTCGCCCGTATGAATGACAAACTGACCAAAGATTGTACTATATCAATTTTTCTCGATTTCTCTGAAGGCTTTGATACTATTGATCACCTCATTCTTCTAAAAAAATTAGAACATTATGGCATTCGTGGAATAGCTCTTAACTGGTTCGAAGATTACTTAACAGACAGAAAACAGTATGTCCAATATCTTGATATAACTTCTAATGTTGAAGATATACCAGTGGGAGTGCCGCAAGGCGCAGTTCTCGGTCCCTCCTATTTTTGATATACATTAATGATTTAAGCAATTCCACTGTTCTAAACATTTTATCATTTGCCGATGACACAACAGCACATGCTTCAAATGATAACCTTGATACCCTCTTTGAAAATGCCAACACTGAGCTGCAAAAAGTTAGTGAATGGTGCTTCGCAAATAAACTGATACTGAATGAGAGGAAAACCAACTACATGTTACTTCACCCAAAATAGCGATTCATACGGTATTACAAACCGATTATTAACTCTAAATAAAATTGACATTGCACCGATTGGGAATGGCCAAGATAAGACAAGTGTTAAATTCCTTGGCATTCATCTTGACGAAAATTTAAGTTTCAAGAGTCACATTTCGGCGATATGCTCAAAAATGGCTTCTGCCATCTATGCAATAAATAGGGCAAAAAAAATTCTTCCAATAAGTGCCCTCAAAACCCTGTACTTTTCTCTTGTTCACACCCATTTGCTATGTGGCATCCATGTCTGGGTACACGCCCCCAAACAAATAGAGTTTTCAAGTTGCAAAAAGGCTATTCGTATTATCAGTAATAAAAAACATACCTTCCACACTGATCCATTGTTCAAGTAGCACCGAATTCTCAAATTTAATGTTTACACTCTCTCTATCCTTCTATTTATGCGTGACTGGCCAATAATCAACTACCGGAAGGTTTTAATAAATACTTTAAATTATATGAAAATCCTTCGGGCATGGTAACCAGGCAATGGGGCAAAGTATATATAGAAAAACCAAGAACAAAATTTTCAGCTGACCTCCCTATCCACACTTTCCCAAAAGAATGGAATGAAACTGACCCATCCAAGCAAACTCTGCCTCGTCAAAAATTTAAAAAACTCACAACAGACAACTTCCTTGACCAGTATTGCGATACAGTAAACTGTGATTATCCTGAATGCCCAGACTGTGCTGACAACGCCTGATTGTTTTAATCCTACATGTGAATGTAATAAAACAGTTGCTGCCTTCTCCGCTGGGACGGTGTGGGGATCCATGCTGTGCGGGGAGAATCTCGGCCTTCGGTCGCGGTCGATATGTTTCCTGTGCTCCATGGATCCTCGTATCGATCCGGCGAAGAGGCAGCAATTGTACAATATTTACAATTCACAATTTGCTAAACAACAGAATTAGCACAATATTGGCAAGAGACAAAAGATACAAGAAATGGCATTCTCATCTCATCATTAAATAGAATAAAGGACAGTTCTTCGCCAAATAGGAATCGAATGGTTAGTCAACGCCTTTGGACTGGCTGGCGCACAAATGAACGTGCGTTTCACCATTTGAAAGACTTTAAAATAAAAAATAAAAGACGCTTGGAACTTTCCAAATTTCTGAATTATCAACGTTACCCTTATATACTCACATCCCGATTTTCCCCAGTTCCTGGGTTCTTATCGTATACTTGTGATTAAGATTTTGCATAATGAGGTATGCTTGCTGCCAGGTATGAAGTTTATGGTTTCTCAGGGAATACCGGGAAGACAACCAGATAGGCTATGGTATTCCCTAAGAGTGTACACCTCTAAAATCTAAATGTGTTATCTGAATTTATTATTGTGTGTACTGTTGAATAAATTGAATTGAATTGAATTGTCAATGTACAGATCGGAGAGAGGTGAGGGGTGTGGAAGCCAGCGATGCTTTCCGAAATTAAGTAGTTGGGGAATGGCTTGCACATGCGATTACCAACACAGGGTACGTCGATGGGGAGATCTCGAGATCCCCCCCCCCCCCCCCCCGTAGTAGGAGCTTGAAAGGTCCACTTCCAGGAAAATGTTCAGATTTAGTTTTAGTACCAAAACTCTTCAAAAGAAGTGGGCCATGCTGTCTTTGTGTGGCTAACATACAGCTAAATGCGTTTAGTGGGTTTAGTTGGCTAGCAAGCCGAATATGTGCCCGGCTCTGTTATATATCTGGTCTTAAAACTGTAGGAGAATGGCGTCCCCACTCTAGACAAAATAGAGGTACGGCGTTCTAGTTTCTGGGGCGTTATGTAAGCCATATATACTAGCCAATTATCCCAGTACATACTATTGAATATTATACAGTCACTTGAAAACATAACTGTGCTAATTGCAATGCTTAGGCATGATTTTAATGGGACGATATGTGTTACCAGGTATATTTGCCATTCCGCTGAGGGATGCAGAAGTGTTTGAGATACTTCAACATCAGATTTACTGGAACGTTCGCGTACCAAAATATACTGGAGCTGCAACACGTTTCTCTACATTATGGTGACTTTCCTTCTGAACTCTTGTTTTTACTGGGCGGGTGAGGGAGTGTCTGGAAAAAAAACTTTGCAGACACGGGGTTGCATTTATTTTTTTCATTTCTTCCTAGCCAGACTGTATGGACCCATCCCAAAACTAAAAAAATCACAAATGTGTGAAAATATGTGTGTCTATGGAATTACCCTTTGGATAAATTTAAGTACTTGGGTGGGCTCATACTCTCATTAAATAGAAAAGACCTTTCCGGGGCTTCCTAGTCCTACAGCACCACGTGCAACCTATCCAAAACCAAGACTTGACCCAGTTTAAAAAGTCCTAAAACGTGCATTTCCACTGAAAAATAGTCCCCGTTTAACATTTTTATATTTACAAGAGAACTCCCGAAAATGTAAAACATACCAGGGGGGGGGGGGGGAGGGGGATTCGTAGTTCTGTAGCATTGTGTCCTACCCAGGATGGTAGTTTTCGGAATCCATTTGGGCCATTTGAGAGAGTTGGCGGGCCGTTATGGTACTTTGTGGTAGTTGTTGGGTCGTTTTCGGTAATTCCATATACCCCCATCGAATCGGACATATCTTTGACGTCGATTGCCTTATAGCACCAAGTACTACACAAGATAGTAGGTGTCGGTCATTTCAGGTAATTGTCGCGTCCATCTGGATACTTTGGGGTACTTGTCTGATCATGAATCGAATATACCCTCTGAACACAACTCACCTCTTTTAAAGCCTTTTGAGCTCATTGCAGCCACATTCCATCCAAAAAAACGTACAAATGGACAACAGAAATCCGTATTACTTTGTGAAAACGAGCTGTGCATGCGCACTCACAACCATCTTCGCCATGACAATGGTGTTACAACATGGCCGCTTATATATGCTATCGTGACAATCACGTGATACCTACAATACTCCGCGGTATGACGTTACATTTGAGGTTCAGAAGCGGTTCTCAGAAGAAAGGGGTCGTGTAGCCCCTCTCCTACTCACGCTGTATTACCAAAACGATGAGTGCTGGTCAAGATACGGATAACTTCTTGTTAAAGAACCGAAGTCCAAGGTATGATGTCTAATTAAATTGTACTTTACACTTATTTCACAGACGACAATTCGCGCGAAAGTTTACAGGGTTGCGTATAAGGTATCAAGGTTGGTGCTGATAAAAATAATTTAAAGCTTTTATGTCTTGAATAATTGATTCGTACAGAATCTTTGTCCAGTATGTTCCAGTTGTGATGTCAGATTTCTCACATATGACCTCGAAATAGCTTGATCTAAAGCGAATTTGGATCAAAATTTGCAAAGATTGAACAAACATTCATCGATCGCCCTATTCTCCACTTCTGTCGTCCAAAAAACACAATGTGTCAATATGGGGCATCTTTCTTCAAAAATAGGAAACGGGTGTGTACTGGTGAAATGAATGTAGTGAATACGGGTTACTGTTGTGGTGGAGTTCGGATTGTTGCTGGCATTCCTGCATACTAACGCGCACTGAGTGTGGTTGGTATTTCATTTCTGCTGATAACCTCGATTTATTTATTGGTGCTTAAGATCACATACATATGCACAATGACTAATCGTGACCGCGACAGTTTTATGGGTGGAGGAAGCAGGAGTACCCGGAAAGAACCACCGAGCATCGACGAACAACTGTCAGCTCCTCGACATTCTAACTCTGTTCAAACTCCGCTCAAGCAGAGTTACATCGGCTGAAGACATGTGCACCATCGACGTGCAGTGAGCCTTAGTACACGGCGTCATCGGCCCCGTGTAGGCAACCGGGATAAAGTGCCTTGCCCAAGGACAACCTCTAGTATAGAAGTCCAACAGTCTGCTACTGAGCCAAAGCGCTCCCCTTGTAACCTCGATGTATCACTCAGTTAATACACAAAAACAAGTCAACGTCATTTTACTCGAATAAAACAGTCAGTTATTCACTCCAGCGACAGGTTGGTTGCCCGCTGATAGCGGTCATTGAAAATAACATAAATTGATAAAGTGTAAGTTTCAAAAATCCATCATGTAGACATAGTCAACCTGAATGATGGTAAACCACTTCCAATGTCAAGTATATATAGAATTTTATATTTCTTCGAGGGAGACTGAATATTTTCTCATTATTCAACTAGAAATTTAATCAATTCAATTCTGTTTGACAAATAAGAATTGATTAAATTCCTAGTTGCATTATGGGGGAAAAATTGCTTCGTGGAATTTTGATTTTTAGAAATCAGTGTGCAGAATGTTGAAACACTTTTTATAAGGGGACAACAGGTAGAATTCAACCTGGCTATGTTAAATCCTCGCTGAATATTAATGTGTACTACATTTTATTTATTTATTTATTTATTTATTTATTTATTTATTTATTTATTTATTTATTGGGGTTTAACGACACTTTCAACAACCAGGGGCACCTCGTGCCCGGAGAGAACTACCGAGCAACGGCGAGCAACTGTCAGACTTCCCAACAGGGTCAACATTGGTTGAAGACAAGTGCACCATCGAAGTGCAGTACGGCTTAGTACACAACGACACAGTGCCCATACTTGGGCAGTGGGGGTGAAGTGCTTGCCCAATGACACAACGCGGTTGCCGCAAGTGGGATTCGAACCAATGAGTACTACGTTTAACAATTTTGTATACAATTCTGTGTTATATGCTTGTATCGCGAAATATTAATGATCTGAATCTGAAAAATATGTAAGGGTTAATTATCTATTTTTTTATTGACTGGAGTTTAATGATAGATAGATACTTTATTAGGAGCACACATAATACATCATGCAACACAGAAAACAATGAACAAATTTACAGAGACCTTATTGACGTAAATATGTATACCCCCAGGGGATGACATAGTCAGATTGGCTGTCTACCTGTCATCCCCTATAGAACCAAAAGTGCATTTGGCACACACTCAGACTGTTAGCAACCATTAATTTTGAATACTTCATACAAGTATTAGTAAATTTAACAAGACTTCTTTGCGATCGTAATCGATCGGAATCAGGTGGCTAGTGTCTACAAATTCATCCCACCTCACGCTTTGGTCATCCTGTTTTTAAACGTCGGCCCTTGAGGTGGTTATTTAGAGGAAACAAAACAGTTTTATTTACCGAAACATAAAATATATTTCAAGCTGGAGGGAGTGGATGGGAAGCATGAGGTGCGATATGACGAGAATACCAGACTTGAGTTAATGCAAGATGTAATATATAAGATATGTAGTAATTATGATCCTAAGGGTTAACTTATGGATTACAGTCTGGGCAATACGGATTGTTACATTCTACAGTACCCGAATATGAAGCGAGTATTTTATTCATTATTTCTTTTTTAACAAGTTTCTGCTTCTATCGCACGTAGTTCACAGTTTAGGTCGTTCCATAATTTTGGATAAGCATAATTTGGGAACCTATCTAAGGCTTTAGTTCTTGTTCGTTCAACTGTTAGTATACTACATTGTCTACTATTCCTAGTTGATCGATTGCTGACGAGACCGAAGAAGTTTTCGAAAGATCGAGGGAGATTACCATTGAGAAAGTCAAAAACAAATAGGTTCGCATGGAGTTTAAATAAGTCGTTCACTTTCAATATTCTGCTTTTTAAGAACAGTGGATCCGTGTGGGCATTATAACGTTTGTTATGTGTTATACGCAGAGAACGTTTTTGGAGCAACAAAACCTTGTTCATTGCCTTCGAGTTTCCCCAGATATGAATTCCATATGCCAGGTGACTATGTATTAGTGCGTGGTACAATGTTCGCATGGCATCTGTTGGCAATACAGTCTTCACCTTATTTAGGGCAAAATTTGCATATGCAATTTTAGAACAAAGTTTATTTACGTGGTCCTTATATGTTAAGTTTTCATCAATATGTATTCCTAGAAATTTAATCGCTTTTTCAGTTTCTTCTGACCCTACAGTACTTATTTTCTCATTGTTTATAAAGATATTTGGTTTAACTGGTCTTTGTCTGTTACTTTGGGTTGGGTTGAGCAAAATATATTTTTTTTCTGGCATTTAAGTCTAACTGGTTCGCACAACACCAATCAAAAATCTTTTCAAGTTCTTTATTTATAAAGCCGGCCAGTACGCAAGTGTCGGGACCTGATGAGTATGCTGTTGTATCATCAGCAAACACGAGGAGGTGTAATGAAGATGCTTCAGAAATGTCATTGATATATAACAAAAACGTATTGGGCCAAGAACTGATCCCTGAGGGACGCCACGTGTTATTTCAGCCATTTCCGATCTGTTGTCATTATAGCTAACATACTGTTGTCTACCGGACAAGTAGCTTTTGAACCAGTCGTTCGTTAATCCTCTTATACCATAGCTATTCAGTTTACTCAATAAGATGCCATGCTGTAATGTGTCAAAAGCCTTTGATAGGTCCAGGAAGACAGCCAGCGTGGTATCTTTGCTGATCTTATTGTTTTCCTGTCCAATGTGTTTTAGTAGATGCAGCACTGGATGGATAGTGCTATGTTTTTTCAGAAAGCCATATTGATTAGGATTCAAAATACCAAAATGGTAAAAAAAATTGATTAATCTAGTTGACATAAGTTTTTCAAGTACTTTTGACAACCAGGATTACCTCGTGTCGGGCAGTGTTATGGGTGGGGGAGCCGGAGTACCTGGAGAAAACCACCGAGCAACGGCGAGCAACTGTCAGACTCCCCAACATACTAACTCCACACACACACACGGTAAGCATTGGTTGAAGACGGGTGCACTATCAACGTGCAGTACGCTTTAGTACACATAGCCACCACGCGGGCAATCGGGATTAAGGACCTTGCTCCTTAGTAAAGGACACAACACAGTTAACCCTTTACCCAACGTAATGGTAAAAATCGGTCAGCGCTAATCTCAAAAATCGCCAATTAATTTTCATTATTGTTTTTATTTTTTTGTCTCAAAAACATAGGTTATGACCCCTCGTTGGAACGAGCTCGTTCCAATGGCGGGGGGAGGGGGGGGGGGGGGTCATAACCTATGTTTTTGAGACAAAAAATGAGTTATTCAAGATTTGTTTTGCAGATGTCTTCTGCTTTTCATGTTAGGTAAAGGGTTAAGAGTTAATTATCATTAAACAATTAATGTAGCGGAGTTTCCACTTACAAAAATAGTTTAACAAACACTCCACTTCAATTCAAGCAGTCCATTGTCTGAAACTAACTCCACTTGGGTTTCTTATACTTTCTTAAAATGCATTGATCATTGCCTGGAGAGAAAATCTACTCTGCAACTTCTTGCACACAAACAACAAATTCCCCAATTTACTCCTCACCTAATGCTTAATGGCGATATGGGCTAGCACTCTTCACAAAAATGGCATCCAAATTATACTACTTTGGGCTTAACTTGTCTGCGAGTCTGTTAGTCTGTCCATGGGGTGCGGTGGCGCTGCAGTAACCGGTTCTCGTCAGATCACCGAAATAAAGCAACATTGTTTCAGGTTAGTACTTGGATGGGTGACTGTCTGGGCGATCGATTCGGACCCCCGCGTTGTGTCCTTGGGCAAGGAACTTAACCCCGATGCTGCACACGGGGGCACAATGACGCCGTTCACTAAGGCGTACTGCACGTCGATAGTGAGCATGTCCTCAACCAATCTAACCCCGCATGTGCTGTAGCGCGGAGTTACGATGGTGGGGAGCTGGCAGCTGCTCGTCGTTGCTCGGTAGTTCTTTCCGGGTACTCCAACTTCCTCCATCCGTAAAACTGTCACCGGCACGATATATATAACATTGGATGTTAGAGTGCCGTTAAACCATAATAAATAAATAAATAAAATAAATAGTCTGTCCACAGTCTGTTCGACAGTTCACGGTTCTTTTATATCACCCTACTTCATTTGCATGTTCAGGTCCATGCCCAGATGAGACCGTCCCAGTATGGTAATGGTTGGTTATCAATAATACCTGCCACAATAGCCATTTTGGTTTTCTTCAGCACAGGCTACAGGTCACATTTATGTATGATTTTTTTTTAATTTTGCAGGGTGACAGAATGATGAGTGGATGAGAACGTCAAAGTGTTCAGAACACTGTACACAATTCGTTCATTGTGGGCTACAGCCCACAGTTCTTTTCGATTATCACCAAATTTCATATACCAAGATCAGAACGTCCCATTGTGGTCACAATCAACCACTTGCAATGGGCGCGACAGCAGCCGTTTTGAATTTCTTCACTGTCTGATGCTCGTATTTAGGCATCAATTTTCTTGAAATTCGGTAGGATGACTTACTATGATGTCTTGATGAGAATACCATATTTTGGTATGGATTGACTACCCATAATGGCCGCCATGGCAGCATTCTGAGATTCTTCATCAGAACACCCTGCAGTTGCAATTATGCACAATTTTTCTTGAAACTCAGATTGCTTCCTTATTACGACGAGTAGATGAAAATGTCCTATGTTGGTCATTGTTGGCTATACAAAATGGCTGCCACGGTAATATAGCAATCTTAGATTTCTTAAGTACACCCTACAGGTAGGTTGCATTAATAGATTTCTTGAAAAGTGGCAGGATGAAAGTATGAAACGCAAAGGAGAACATCATGTTTCCGTGATGGTTGGCTGCCAAGAAGGATTATTTTTTCCTGTTTAAGTTTTGTATTAGCCCAACTGAGTGACGCTCAAGAGGAGCTTTAATGATCACTTTCCATCTGTGGTCCGTCTGTCCTCCGGTCATCGTCTAACATGAACAATGATTATCGTCTTCTCACGAACTCCTGGAACGAATTGGCCAAATTTGATATGCATGCTTTTTATCATATGTTAATTCAAGTTTGTTCAAATAATGTTGCCACACCCACAGGGGCACCACGAGGGACATAACTCTCTTTGGACCCAAAATAATATTTTTTAAAATTACAAAATCTTCTCCATAACTACCAATCAGAAGCTTTTGATTCTTACTATACAACATTATTTGAGGGGTGAGGTTCAGGTTTATTTGAATCAATTCCCTGGAGATATATATGGGCTCCCTGCATGTGTCCAAATTTAACTGTGCGTAATATGAGGAAAATTCTTTAAAAATCTTCTTCTTCAGATCCACCAGTCAGAATGTTTTGAGATTATATTTTGGTGTGCAGCATCCTTGGTGGGATCAGATTCAATTTTCAACAAATCAGGTAACTGGGCTCATATCTAGGCTCCCCATGGAACTCGAATTTAAACTTTATAATGCAATATGAGAAAAATCTTTAAAAATCTTCTACCGATCGACTGTTCAGAATATTTTAATATTCGATATGCAGCATCCTCGATATGCAGCATCCACAGGTAGTTTAGATTCAAGTTTCTTCAAATCTTGAAAGATAATGGGGTCATATTTGGGCTGGTGTTTGTAAATGTTAACTCTTTACCTAACATGAAATGCAGACGACACTTGCCAAAAATTTTTTTAATAACTATTTTTAATTTTTTTTTTTTTTTTGGTCTCAAAAACATAGGTTATGACCCCTCGTTGGAACGAGCTCAACGAGCTCGTTCCAACGAGGGGTCATAAACTATGTCTTTGAGATAAAAAAAATTGGACGTTACGTTGGGTAAAGGGTTAACTCAGTGCGGTATGGGGATTATTCTTTTCATTATTTCAGATTCACCAGTCATAATCTTTTGATTTTGATATTTGGTATCCTTAGTGGGGGAAGGGGGAGGGTTACGTTTGTCTAAATGATGACCCTGTGTTCATATTTGTGCTGCGAGGGTCAGATTGGGAACTTCAGCTTAGTACGATATGAGTAGTATTCTTCAAGGATCATCTTCTTCGTGCAGATTCACTGTGCAGAATCTTTTGAAATTTGGTATGTAGCATTACTGCCGTACCGACCCGGGAATAAGCCCATGGTGTGCATGAAATAAAAAGAGGCAATAATATATGTATATGGGTGGACTTTTTTTGAGAGGTCAAGTCTGCAGAAGAATTTGGATGCAAAGTTGACA
The DNA here is from genome assembly GCA_031216915.1 of Pictodentalium vernedei. Classification (NCBI taxonomy): domain Eukaryota; kingdom Metazoa; phylum Mollusca; class Scaphopoda; order Dentaliida; family Dentaliidae; genus Pictodentalium; species Pictodentalium vernedei. The sequence continues at coordinate 247,765,087 of CM062291.1, forward strand.
CAAAGGTAGCTCGGTCAATCCCACAACTCTTTAAGATGAATTAACCCTTTACCTAATAAATCAGCTGCATGTGTATGCGTAATTTACAGACCGGAGAGTTGAAAAAAATTAAAAGAATTTCAACGAAACCATATGATGCCCCCCCCCCCCCCCCCCCCCCCCCCCCACACACACACACACACACACATCCTTCAGCTGGAACGAGCTCGTTCCAATGAGGTTCAAATGATATGGTTTTGTTCAAATTTTTTTAAGCATTTGAAAACTGTTATTAAAAAAAAACATTTTCATGTGCATTGCGTATGGGGTTCTTTTTCGTTGTAACAATTTATCTGTCGTCATTTTTGTAATTCCAAAGTCAGGGACTGGGCTTATTTACAAGGATGGGACTCTGAAATCTGAAACGTTGGTAGGTCGACTTATTTTCGATTATGAGCTTATTCCTGGGTCAGTATAGTAAGGCTTATAGATTAAAGTTTACTGTTTGTTTAAATGAATTCAACCCAAGCGTGACAGAACCAACTGTGTTCAACTTTAGTTAGATATAAGTGTGGGTGTATAAGATTAGCATTTGTTCTAATGGACCCTACAAGGCCACTTGAGGCCCCCGAACATTCATTCGCCCCAATGCAACTTTCACATTACATAGAGCTCCAAAATGGTCTTCAATATAGGACGACTGCACGTGCTATTTATTTATTTATTGGTGTTTAAGGGCATATACTTATGCACGAATGGATAATCATGACCGTGACAGTTTTACGGGTGGAGGAAGCCGGAGTACCCGGAGAGAACCACCGAGCAACGACGAGAAGCTGCCAGCTCCCCAACATCGTAACTCCGCACTGCAGCACAGGCAGGGTTAGATTGGTTGAAGACATGCGCACCATCGACGTGCAGTACGCCTTAGTCCACGGCGTCATCGTGCCCCCATGTGGACAATTGGGGTTAAGTGCCTTGCCCAAGGACACAACGCGGGAGTCCGAATTGATCGCTAAGACGGTCACCCATCCGAGGATTAACCGGGCTCGACGTTGCTTAACTTCGGTGTTCTGACGAAAAAAACCGGTTACCGCAACGCCACCGCGCCCACACATGCTACAAAGCCTGAGATTTGCTCTTGGAACACGAGATGTTAAGTTGGGGTATGTGGGGTTTAATCATAATAACTACAATGTATATTTCCTGAAGGGAAGTGGGTGGAGGGGATAATGACCACAGGGTCCTAGTTAAGACTAAACAAGATCCCAAAGCCCCCCCCCCCCCCCCCCAAACAGCCTTCTAAGTACCATGTTCATCCCCCCCAAAAGAAATTGTTAGGGCATCCCCTATTATAGGATTTATATACAGTACTGTGATCATAAAAGTTGTCTTTTTGCGATTGAATCATTATTTGATTGTGAGACAGATACACTTAAGACATTTACAGCAGTGGGTGATTCTCCTAAATAATCCCTTTACCTTACCTGAAAAGCAGACGACACTTGCAAAGAAAATTCTTGAATAACTAATGTTTTTCATTTTTTTTTGTCTTAAATACATAGGTTATGACCCCTCATTGGAACGAGCTCGTCGAACTCGTTCCAATGAGGGGTCATAACCTATGTTTTTGAGACAAAAAATGAAAAATTAATAAAAATTAATTGGCGATTTTTGTGAATATATAGCGCTGGCCGGTTTTGACCGTTACGTTGGATAAAGGGTTAAAATACTGCTATTTAAAGCTCACATCAAGAAAAACAAATGATAGCAGCATCTTTCTGGTTCTCGCATTTTCTCTTTAACAGGTGAGATTCTACAGTATTGTGGGGGGAAAGGTGGGCAGAGTATATTTATTGACTCTGTTGCGATCAAGTTCAAATACTCAATTGACTTCTCTGATCACAGTGGCTGTATTGGACAAGAGGGTTGATGATCTGAAGGCTTCCTTCGGAAAACCTTCCAATGGCTAGGGTCCAAAAGACACCCGTTTTTTGTCAGTATCCTGCAGCAAATTACCCCGTTATTCCTCGTACTACTCATTGTTATTTACCTCCATTTCCCACGCGCTGCAAATGGCAATGGTAGCAACCATTTTTTCTTTTTTTTATTTGAATCTCTTAATGAGCCCATCAACAGCTAGATTCGACCACTACCTTTATGTAATTCATAAAAAAATTTAATGATTTACATACAGAGTGGTTAGGGGTATAAGGGCCATTTCCCAACTGGCCTGGTTGATCCGGATATCTTAGTCTCATGGCAAATCGAGCCTGTTACATTGGTACCACTGACCATCCCTCAGTAGTTGGTGGCATTGTTAGTGCTGTGGCAAAACACTGTGGATGTTTCGAGTGCTCTGAAATGGAGTCCGGGGTGCCATTCATCAAAGCTGAACCGCAAAAAGAGATTTTAGCTCGAAACGTTCATTCATTGACCGAGAAAAACGATCAATTAAATTTTTTCCCAGCAAAAATTCGTATCCATCCTATTTCTCCAACCAGCTAGAATCCGTATGCTATGCCAATACACATCCGTACTACGAAAATATAGACTCTTCGCTCTTATATCACTTTTTGTTGGCACATTAAAAACCAGTTTAGAGCGTGATTCTTACTGACGACAACATAAACAATTCCTGCTTTGGGCCATGTCATTTAAAAACCCATAAATTCATGTTAATCATTGTAAAGTTGTGATTTAATCAATATTGGAACAATTTATTTTTAATTTGCAGAAATAACACGTCAATGAATAATTAAATTTAAAACACAATGTGATAAAATTTATAACGTTGCGAAGACTATTTCTTTGTTGATAAAATGTGGGCACTCAAAGTGAAAGGAACCGAATTAAAATAGCAAAAAGTGTCTTCTGATGTTCCTTACGTACTTTGTTGCCGTCAAATACGCCCAGATGTGATCCTATCTTGATCAGCACCATCATTTCGGTAATACAGCGTGCTACTGCTCATGTATATATCTTTATACTATGATTACCTTTTCTACTGTACATGAAAAGCTTATGACACAAATTTTAGCTTTATACACCAACCGTGGTGAACACGCCAGCAATGGGATTTCAATAATTACAATTTACACCTACAGTGGAACTATATCCAAGTTGATCTTTGGTGACGTCGACCTGAATGCGAACTTGTCTAAATTTATTGCACGTAGCCTCGCGAAGAGTGACACGAAAGTGGAAATTATTTATTACGTTTTTAAATGAGTTTACCCCATAAACACCAAAAATTAACAAACATGCATTGTCTCATGTTAATAAGCATCCATAACTCGAAACAGTATGTTATCATGTTATTAAGATGAAAAAGGCCCTGTGTCTTTTTCTATTTTGTTTTGTTGATAAAACTGACAGCGGAAACAAAAACAAATTCGCACGTATGTACGGCTGCTGCTCGGTAAAATCGAGAACAAATAATCGCAACTCTTAATAATCTGACGATCATGGTATATAAATAAAACAAACCCAAAGTAGCTTGGTGTACCAAATGTTCACCACTCGTGGTGAAGTGGTTTTAACCGCGCACCGAGAGCTCGCGGTTAACACCACTTCATCACTCGTGGTGAACATTCGGTACCCCAAGCTACTATGGGTATATTCTATACTTAACATTCGTAAAATTAATGTCGTTTTCTATATATTTTCCAGTGTTATTTTGTGACTGGCCAAATTCAACCTTATACCCTGTGTCACAGACCTGTTTCTGGACGAATGAAGATACTGTCAATTTCTCTGAGGCTGTGCAGTTTTGCTCCAACAAGGATGGTAGTCCAGCGGTACTCGATTCGTCAAATGTTTCAGATTTTGTTGATGGATTCTTGTGAGTATTCCAGTTTTTACAAATTACAGAGATTATATCAATGACGCGAGGGTTTTCTCACATATTTAGAAATCTGCCAGATTTTTATTCACAAAATAAACTGTATGTATTCATGCTTTTAGAAAAATAGATTGCTCACAGCCAGGGGGGGGGGGGGTATAATAATGGTCACACACAATCATCGAAAAAACTACGCGGCTAGGCTTCAAGTTACATAGTAACGTCGGTCACTCTAGATAAGGTGCTACGGGGAGGGGAGGGGAGGGGAGGGGAGGGGCACTGAGTATTTGCCCTACTTTAACGGGGCAGTATTTATGATAAATTATTATACCTGCCAATGATGTAGAGGTATGGCTAGTGCCGGCTTTGTGTCATGTGTAACAAATAAAATAGTCTTACCCATCAACGTCTTGGTACAGAGGTGGACGGTCTATGTTTATGTGGAGTGGACGTTAGTTCTGAAGTCAAGAGATAAATGCTGGAGACTGCAGACTCGAGTGTAACCAACCCAAAATATAAAATATTTATTTGGGAGTGTAGCCCCATGCGGCCCTGCTGATAGCTCAACTTTCATCGTGTACCCCTTCCAAAAACCACACAGTTAGTCTGTTAAACGCTCAACTCGTATAAAATAAATAGATTAGTGTATGTTCTGATATCAGTGAACCGGCACATGTCGGGTGTCCTAATTGCAGGGCATCAGACTTGGCGAGATGGATTATTAACACCCACGCAGGGCAGTATTCCTACATTTTAAAATTGTAACCCCTGCTCGTGGGGCGGTTGATTACCCAATCGAGTTAGAGGTATCTCATGAATTGGAACAACCTGTCCGTGAGTTGAGTGATACCGAGCCGCGTAGCAGCAAGGCGTTACATCACGGGACAGGTTGTTCAAATTCATGAAATACCGACAGCGAGGTTACTAATTAACTGTTTTCTCTGGGTATTTTATACACCTTCATTTCTGTCTTTTTTCCTAAATGACATCGTCCATTTCGAAAGGTGGCAAGGTTTGAAAATTAGCCCCCTGAAAATCAAGGGAGATAAACCGTAAATGGCAGTGGAATTAAAGTATTCGTGTTTTCACCCCATTCCACCTCTTTGACCTCCACGCATGAGCCACCAACTCACCCCATTACACCCATCATGTGGATTGAGCTGAGTACACACGGCAAGTTTGGTGGCAATTCGACACTCTAAAATCAATTGGGTTAAGCACGCAAATCAACTGGGTTGAATGAATATGAACCCAATTGGGTTCATATTCACTCAGCCACCGTGTACTCCTTCTTCCACTACTCGTAAAACTGTCCGACACGAGATGACGTTGGGTGGTGATAGTGTCGTTAAACCCCAATCAATTAGTAAATAATAAATATTATTCACTCAACCCAGTTCATTTTGGTTAACTTTCCACCTAACTGAGTTTTGAGTGGCTGGATGATGTGGAAGTTTGGAAACAAGCACCAAAACAAAGAAACAAACAAACGTTTCGCAAATTATCGTAGATAAGATAAGATAAGATAAGATAAGATAAGATAAGATAATATTTATTGTAAGAACACCAAAAAACAAGGCAGATTGCGTGTCATTGAAATTAGTAAGAATAATACCAGGAAATAGCAAAGTATGTTCATTTGGTGCATGTTATAGCTAATGATTTCATAATCATTCTAATTGGTGTCATGCCGCAAGTTAGCATTCTCTGCATTCAAACATTTGTCGGATCATATTACAGATGATACCACACAGTGCGGATTCATAAGAAATACGAATCTCTCAGAGCTACTCATACCAACAAAATCTGGATATTCTCTCTCGATTTTGCGATAGGAGTCAGCACGTATAGAGTCATATCTCTTACAATCCATAACCGACAAAGTGGAATTCGTTTTCTATATTACCATTGTTTTCTATATTACCATTGTTACAGACCTTACATAACCTTTTATGTACAGGTAATTGGGGCTGCATATGTCTACCCTTTTCAATCATTAAGTTGTGATTACTAATACGTAATCGGGTGAACATATTTTTTGCATGTTCCTAAGTTGTGTTCAGTAAATAAACGTCTGTGTTATAAATGTCTTTAAACTCCCTATAGGTTCAAAGTTTGTTTGTTTTTTTCCGGTCTTCTTATCATCATTGTAAATATCATTTAGAAAAGTATTAAGGTGGCGAGTCTTCAAGTCTTCACGAATTACGTCAATTTTCCAATTGCCAAGGTTTGCTGGTTGTTTTCCGGGGGCATTTGCTTGACCACTATCTTCAACAAGACGGTGACATCTTGAAATGATTGAATCAGGTAATGTATAATTTTCAGACTCAATTCTAGCCTCAATCAACAGTGTTGACGAAGACATCTGGTACAATTTGGTTGCATATTTAATCATTTGCACCGTAGCCTCTTTGTGCACAGGATATCGACATAATTCCGCTCTCGCTGCGTGGTTGAATGATTTCCTGTTAACACCGAGTTGGCTTTTACAGAACTGCAGATGAACATGCTCACACGGAACCTTATCACCGTGTGTGTTGTTTATTTCAGACGCCCATATTTCACTTCCATATAAAAGAATAGGCATAATAAGTGAATCGAAAAGTTCAGTGAGAAGAATTATCGGAGGTGACCAAGCGGTGTGAAGTTAGTTACTTATTCCCTATTTAACATTTTTTATTCCATCAAAACAGGAAAAATGGCACCTGCTGTAGGGTGGCACAAATGAAGACGAGCTGATTGACATGTTGCCGGTCCGCATAAGACCTCTCTTTATGGGGCAACCAAGGCCCTAAAAGTGACAACCTCCCAGAAAACCTTCTAGATGAGCAAATCTGATCAAATAAAAGGTGCTGTAGGGTGGCACAAATGAAGATGAGTTGATTGAGATGTTGCCCGTCCGCATAAGGCCTCTATTTATGGGGCAACCAAGGCCCTAAAAGTGACAACCTCCCAGAAAACCTTCCAGATGGGCAAATCTGATCAAATAAAAGGTGCTGTAGCGTGGCACAAATGAAGACGAGTTGAATGACATGTTGCCCGTCCGCATAAGGCCCCTCTTTATGGGGCAACCAAGGCCATAAAAGTGACAACTTCCCAGAAAACCTTCTAGATGGGCAAATCTGATCAAACAAAAGGTGCTGTAGGGTGGCACAAATGAAGACGAGTCGATTGACATGTTGCCCGTCCCCATATGACCCCTCTTTATTGGGCAACCAAGGCCCTAAAAGTGACAACCTCCCAGAAAACCTTCTAGATGGGCAAATCTGATCAAATAAACGGTGCTGTACGGGTGGCACAAATGAAGACGAGTTGATTGACATGTTGCCCGTCCCCATATGACCCCTCTTTATGGGGCAACCAAGGCCCTAAAAGTGACAACCTCCCAGAAAACCTTCTAGATGGGCACATCTGATCAAATAAAAGGTGCTGTAGGGTGGCACAAATGAAAACGAGTTGATTGACATGTTGCCCGTCCGCATAAGGCCTCTCTTTATGGGGCAATGAAGGCCCTAAAAGCGACAATCTCACAGACAACTTTCTAGACGGGCAAATCTGATCAAATAAAAGGTGCTGTAGGGTGGCACAAATGAAAACGAGTTGATTGACATGTTGCCCGTCCGCATAAGGCCTCTATTTATGGGGCAACCAAGACCCTAAAAGTGACAACCTCCCAGAAAACCTTCTAGTTGGGCAAATCTGGTCAAATAAAAGGTGCTGTAGGGTGGCACAAATGAAGACGAGTTGATTGACATGTTGCCCGTCCGCACAAGGCCCCTCTTTATGGGGCAACCAATGCCCTAAAGGTGGCAACCTCCCAGAAAACCATGTAGATGAGCAAAGCTGATCAAATAAAATGTGCTGAAGGATGTCAAAAATAAAAACGAAAATAAAAACGAGTTGATTGACATGTTGCCCGTCCACATAAGAACCCTCTTTATGGGGCAACAAGGCCCCTCTTTATAGGGCAACCAAAGCCCTAAAAGTGACAACCTCCCAGAAAACCTCTTAGATGGGCAATCTGATCAAATAAAAGGTGTTGTAGGGTGGCATAAATGAAGACGAGTTGACTGACATGTTGCCCGTCCGCATAAGGCCTCTATTTATGGGGCAACTAAGGCCCTAAAAGTGACATCCTCCCAGATAACCTTCTAGATGGGCAAATCGGATCAAATGAAAGGTGCTGTAGGGTGGCACAAATGAAGACGAGTTGATTGACATTTTGCCCGTCCGCATAAGGCCTCTCTTTATGGGGCAACCAAGGCCCTAAAGGTGACAACCTCCCAGAAAACCTTGTAGATGAGCTGATCAAATAAAATGTGCTGTAGGATGTCAAAAATAAAAACGAGTTGATTGACATGTTGCCCGTCCACATAAGAACCCTCTTTATGGGGCAACGAAGGCCCTAAAAGTGTCAGCCTCCCAGAAAACCTTCTAGATGGACAAATCTGATCAAATAAAAGGTGCTGTAGGTTAACTCGAGTTTAAAGCGAGTTTATCGGCGATATTAACGCAAATTTATCCGCGAGGTTATCGCGACTTTATCTGCGTTGTTAGCGAGAGTTAATTCACCAGGTTAACGCGAGTTTGTCCGTGAGTTTAGCGCGAGTTTTACGCGAGTTTATCCGCGAGGTTAACGCGAGTTTAACGCGAGGTTAACGCAATGCTAAGTATGACTGGAGTTTATCCGCGAGGTTGACGCAAGATTTACGCTAGATGACCCGCGAGGATAACGGATGTTAAACCGCACGGTTAGATGGAGTTTGACATGAGTTTACCCACGAGTTTAACGCGAGTTGTACGCGAGTTTAACGCAAGGTTAAAGCGAGTTTGACAGGAGTTTATCCGCTAGGCTATCGTGAGTTTGGCGCGAGCTTTTCCGTGAGGTTAACGCGAGTTTAACGCGAGTTTAACCGCGCGGTTAACGTGAGTTTATCCGCAAAGTAAACGCGAGTTTATACGCGAGGTTAACGCGAGTTTAACGCGCATTTTACGCAAGATGATCCACAAGGCTGACGCGAGATTAACGCTCGTGTTAATCTCGCGTTAACCTTGCGGATAAACTCGCGTTAAACACGTGCTAGCCTCACGGATACTCTTGCATTAACCTCGTGTCAACCTCGCACTAAGAATGCGAATAAACTCCCGTTAAACTCGAATGCACCTCCCGAATGAACTCGCGTTAAACTCGAGTTAACCTTACTTTAAACTCGCGTAAACCTAGCGGATAAACTCGCGTTAATCACGCGATTAAACTCGCGTTAGCGTCGCACATAAATCCGTGCTAATCCCGCGGATGAACACGATATAACCACGCGATTTAACTCGCATTAATCTTGCATTAACCCCGGGGATAAACGCGCGTTAACCTCGCGGATTAAGTAGCGTTAAACTTGCGTTAAACTCGCCTTAACATCAGGGACAAATTCTCGTTAAACTCGCGGGTAAACACACGTTAACATCGCGGATTAACGCACTTTAAAGTTACGTTACACTCACGTTAACCTCGCGGATAAACTCGCGTTAACCTCGCAGACAAACATGCATTAACCACCCAGATTAATTCCCGTTAAACTCGAGTTAACCTTGATTTACATTCAGTTTAACCTAGCGGTTAGACTCCTGTTACTCTCCCGGATAATCTCGCGTTAGGGTCGCGCATAAACTCGTGCTCACCTCGTTAACCACGCGAATTAACTGTGGCGATAAACTCGTAAAACTCGCGAACAAACACACGTTAAATTCGAGTTAACCTCGAGAATTAACTCGCGGATAAACTCGCGGTAACAACGCATATAAACACACGATAACCTCGCGCATAAATTCGTGTTAACATCGCCGATAAACTCGCGTTAAACTCGAGTTAACCTCGCGGATAAACTCGCGTTAACGTCGCGCATAAATTCGCGCCAAACTCGCGTTAACCTCGTGGATAAACGAACGTTAAACTCGCGCTAATAACGCGAAAAAACTCGCGATAACCTTTCGCACAAACTCGCATTAATATCGCGGATAAAGTCGCATTAATCTGGCGGAAAAACTCGCATTAACATCGCGCATAAACTCGCGCTGACCGCGCCGATAAACACAAGTTAACCTCGCGGATTAACTCGCGTAAAGCTCGCGTTAACCTCTCTGATAAGCTTGCGTCCAACTCGTGGATGAACTCGCGCCAAATCGCGTTAATTTCGCGCGTAAACGCCCGCTAAACTGGAGTTAACCTCGCGGATAAATTCGTAGTAACCGCGCGAATAAACTCACGTTAATCTCATGTTGACATCGCGGATATACTCGCGCCCAATTCGCGATAACCTAGCGGTTAAACTCGCCTCCTACTCGCGTTAACATCGCGTTCAACTTGCGCGGGCGAACCGGGTAAATTCACGGCAAACTCGCCGTAAACTCGCGTTAACATCGCAGATAAACTCGCGTTAAACTCGAGTTAACCTCGTGGATAAACTCGTGTTAGACTTGCGTTAACATTGCGGATAAACTAGCGTTAAACACGCGTTAACCTCACGGATAATCTCGCGATAACCTCGCGGATTAGCTGCCTCTAACAACACTGTCTCTATAAACACGTAATAACCTCGCGTACAAATTCGCTTTAAACTCGCGTTAACCTTGCATTTAACTCGCGCTAACAACGCGGATAAACTCGCGATCACCTTGCAAATAAACTCGTGTTATCATCGTCGATAAACTCGCGTTAAACTCAAGTTAACCTCACGGATAAACTCGTGTTAATCTCGCGTTAACTTTGCGGATAAACTCGCGTTAAACACGCGCTGACCTCACCGATAATCTCGCGTCTACCTCGCGTCAAACTCCAGCTAACAATGCGGATAAACTTCTGTTAAACACGAGTTTATCTCAAGGATGAACTCGCGTGAAACTCGAGTTAACCTCAATTTAAACTCACCTTAACCTGGCGGATAGGCTCGCATTAATTTCGCGGATAATCTCGCATTAGTGTCGCTTGGATAAACTCACGTTAACCACGCGTTAACATCGACGATAAATGCGCGTTAAACACGCGCTGACCTCACGGATAATTTCGCGTCTTCCTCACGCTAACAATGTGGATAAACTCCTGTTAAACTCGAGTTTATCTCACGGATGAAATCACGTTAAACTCGCGTTAACTTCAATCTAAACTCACCTTAACCTGGTGGATAGGCTCGCGTTAATTTCGCGGATAATCTCGCATTAGTGTCGCCTGGATAAACTCACGTTAACCACGCGTTAACATCGACGATAAACTCGCGTTGAACTCGAGTTAAACTCGGGGATAACCTCGTGTTAACATCCCGAATAAACTCGCGTTAACCTCGCGGATGAACTCATGTTAACCTCGCGTCAAACTAATATTATCGTGGATAAACTCGCGATAACCATGCCCATAAATTTGCATTAATATCGAGAATAAACACGCGTTAAACTCGCGCTGACATCACGGTTAAACTCACGTTGAACTCGCTTTAACCTCGCGAGTTAACTCTCGAAAACAACGCGGCAAAGTTCACGATACCTCGCGGACAAATTCGCGTTAAACTCGAGTTAACCTTGCGTTGTACTCGCGCAAACAACATGGATACACTCGCGATAACCACGCGCATGCACTCGCGTTAACATCGCCGATAAACTCACGCTAAACTCAAGTTAACATCCTTTTAAATTCGCCTTAACCTAGCGGTTAGACTCGCGTTAATCTCGCAGATAATCTCGCACAAGCGTCGCCCATACACTCACGCTCATCTTGGGGGGTATAAACACGCGTTAACCTCGCTAATTAACTCGCCTTAATCGTGCATTAACCTCGCGAATAAACGTGCGTTAACCTGGCGGATTAACTATCGTTATACTCGCGTTAAAGTCGCCATAACCTCGGGGATACATTTGCGTTAAACTCGCGAGTAGACACACGTTAACATCGCGGATTAGCGGATTATTTTGCGTTAAACTCGCGTTAACTTCGCGGACGAACTCGCGTTAACATCACGGATAAACATGCGTTAAACTCCCGAATTAACTCGCGTTAAAATCGCGGATATTCTCACGCCAAACGCGCACTTACCATGCGGATAAACATGCGTTAACCTCACGGACTCACTCGCGTTAATCTCGCTTTAACCACGGGGATAAACTAGCGTTAAACTCGCGGACAAATACACGTTAACCTCGCGAATTAACTCGCGGATAAACTCGTGTTAACCTCGCAGATAAACTCGCGCAAAACTCGCGTTAACCTCACGTTAAACTTGCATTAACCTCGCGAATAAACTCGTGTTAACCTCACGTTAACCTTGCGGATAAACTCGCCCCAAACATGCGTTAACCGCCCGGATAAACTCGCGTTAACGACGCGTCACACTCGCGCTAACGACACGGATAAACTCGTGTTAAACTCCAGTTAACCTTGCGGATAAACTCGCGTTAAACTCGAGTTAACCTCGAGGATAAACTCGCATTCAGCTCGAGTTAACCTCGCGGATAAACTCGTCTTATACTCGAGTTAACCTCGCGTTAAACTCGCGTTAACCTAGCGGTTAGATTCGCGTTAATCTCGCGGATAAACATGCGTTAAGCTCGCGTTAGCGTCGCGCATAAACTCACGCTAGTCCTGTGGATAACACGCGTTAACCTCGCGAATTAACTCGCGTTTATTTCGCGTTAACCTCGGAAATCAACTCCTGTTAAACTCGCGGACAAACAAATAAACTCGCGTCGAACTCGAATTAACCTCGGGGATAACCTCGTGTTAACCTCGGGAAAAACTCGCGCCAAACTCGCGTTAACCTCGCGGATAAACTCATGTTAACCTCGCGTCAAACTCGTGATAATATCGCGGATAAACTCGCGATAACCTTGTGCATAATTTCGCATTAATATCCTGGATAAACAAGCTAACCTCAATATAAACTCGCGTTAACCTTGCGGATTAACTCTCGCTAACAACGCAGCTAAACTCGCGACAACCTCGCGGACAAATTTACGTTAAACTCGAGTTAACCGCGCGTTGTACTCACGCTAATAACGCGGATAAACTCGCGATAACCTCGCGCATAAACTTGCGTTAACATCGCCGATAAACTCGCGAAAAACTGAAGTTAACCTCGTGGTGGATAAACGCGTGTTAACCTCGCGGATAAACTCGCGCCAAACGCGTGTTAACCTCGCGGAAAAACACGCGTTACACTCGGGTTAACTTCGCGCATATTTCTCGCGTTATCATCGCGGATAAACTCGCGTTCAACTCGACCAAACGCAGCGGATAAACTCGCGTTAAACTGGCATTACCCTTACGGATAGACTCGCATTAACATCGCGAACAGACTCCCTTTAAACTCGCGTTATTTTCGCAGATAAAATCGCGTTAACCACGAGTTGCGTTAAACTCGCGGATAAACTCGCGCTAAACTCGAGTTAACCTCCAAATAAACTCGGGTTATAGTCGCGTTAACCTTGCTGATTAACTCGCGGATAAACTCGCATTAACATCGGGGATAAAGTCGCTTTAACTCGCGATAATCGCGCGCATAAACACACGTTAACATCGCGAATTAACTCGCATTAATCTCGTGTTAAACTCGCGGACAATGACGCGTTAAATTCGCGTATAATCACGCGTTAACCTCGCGTTAACGTTCCGAATAATCACGCGTTAACCGCGCGGATTAACTCGCGTTACACTCGCGTTAAACTCGTCTTAGCCTCGGGGATAAACTCGCGGCTAAACACACGTTAACATCGCGGATTTCCTCGCATTAAACTTGCGTTAAACTCGCGTTAATCTCGCCGATAAACTCGCGTTAATCTCGCTTTAACCTCGGGGATAAACTCGCGTTCAACTCGCAGACAAACACTCGGTAAATTCGCGTTAACCTCGCGAATTAATTCGTATTAATCTCCTGGATTAACTCGAGTTACTCTCGCGTTAACCTCGCGGATTAATTCGCGTTAATCTCGCGTTAACCTCGGGGATATACTCGCGTTAAATTCGCGGACAAACACGCGCCAAACTCACGTTAACCTCACTGAGAAACTCGCCGAAAAACACGCGGATAAACTCGCGATAACCTCGGACACAAACTCCCGTTATAATCGCGGATAAACTCGCGAAAAACTCGAGTTAACCTTGCAGATAAACTCACGTTAACATACCGAATAGACCCGCGTTAACCTCTGGAATAAATTCGCTTTAAACCCGATAATCTCGCGATACACTTGCGCATTAATTCGCATTAATATCGTGAATAATCTCCCTTCAAACTCGAATTAACCTCGCGGATGAATACGCGTTAAAAGTGAGTTAACCTCGCTTTAAACTTGCGTTAATCTAGCAGATAGACTCGCGTTAAATCTCGCAGATAAACTCGGGTTAACATCGCGCATAAACTCGCGCTAATCTCGCGAATGAACACGCGTTCACCTCGCGAATTAACTCGAGTTAATCTCGCATTAACCTCGTGGATTAATTAGGGTTAAACGCGCGTTAAACTCGCCTTAACCTCGGCGTTAAATTCGCGTTACACTCGATGGTAAACACACGTTAACATCGTGGATTAACTTGCGTTAAACTTGCATTACACTCGCGTTAACCTCGCGGATAATCTCGCGATAACCTAGCAGTTGACATGCGTTAACCCCGAGGATTAACTCGCGTTAAACTCGCGGATATTCTCACGCCAAACCTCGACTAACCCCGCGGATAAACACGAGTGAACCATACGGATTACCTCAGATTAATCTCGCTTTAACTTCGGGGATAAACTAGTGTTAAAATCGCGGGCAAACACGCGTTAAATTCGCGTTACCCTCGCAGATTAACTCACGGATAAATTCGCAATAAGACCGGGGATAAATTCGCGCTAAGCTCGCGTTCAACTCGCGCTAACAACCCGGATAAACTCGCGATAACCTCGGGTTAACATCATCGATAAACTCACGTTAAACTCGAGGACAAACTCGCGTTAACCTCGCGCATAACCTCGCGTTAACCTCGCATTAAATTTGCGTTACCCTCGTGGACAAACGCGTGTTAAACTCGCGTTAAACTTGCGGATAAGCTTGCGTTAAACACGTGCTAACCGCACGGATAAACTCGCGTTACCCTCGCGTTAAACTCGCGCTAACAACGTGGATAAACTCGCATTAAACTCGAGTGAACCTCGCGGATAAACGCGTGTTAAACTCGCGATAACCTTGCGCACCAACTCGCTTTAATATTCCGGATAAACTCGCGTTAAACGCGCGATAACCTCACGTAAAAACCCGCGTTAATCTCGAGTTAACATCGCGGGTTAACTCTCGCTAATAACGCGCATAAACTCGCGATAACCTCTCGGACAAATTCGCGTTAAACTCGAGTTAACCTCGCGTTTTACTCACGCTAACAACGTGGATAAACTCGTAATAACCGCGCGGATAACCTCGCGTTAACATTGCCGATAAACGCGTGTTAAACGCGAGGTAACCTCGCGGATAAACTCTTGATAACCTCCTGTATGAACTCGCGTCAAACTCGCGCTATCGCGCAGATAAACTCGTGATAACCTCGCGTTAACATCGCCAATAAACTCGCGTTAAACTCATGACAACCTCGCGGAAAAACTCGCGTTAACCTCACGGATAAACTACCGCCAAACTCGCGGACGACCACGCATTAAATTCGCATTAAACTCGAGTTAACCTCGCGTCTTACCCGCGCTAACAACGTGGATAAACTCGTAATAACCTCGCACATAACCTCGCGTTAACATCGCCGATAAATACGCTTTAAACGCGAGGTAACCTCGCGGATAAGCTCATGATAACCTCGTGTATGAACTCGCGTTATTTTCGCAGATAAACTCGTGATAACATCGCGTTAACACCGCCGATAAACTCGAGTTAAACTCATGCCATCCTCGCGCATATACTCGCGTTAATATCGCAGATAAACTCGCGTTTAACTCGACTAAACTGGCGTCAAACTGGCGTTAACCTTGCGTATAGACTCGCGATAACCTCGCGAACAGACTCCCGTTAAACTCGTATTAATCTCGCGGATAAACTCGAGTTAACCACGAGGATTACCTCGCGTTAAACACAACACGCTTAAAACACGTGTTAAACATGCGTTAAACACGCGTTAACCAAGTGGATAAACTCGGATTAAAGTCGTGTTATCCTTCCTGATGAACTCGCGATACCCTCGGGAATAAACTCGCGTTAACCTCACGGATAAACACGCGTTGACTCGCGTTAATCTCGTATTAAACTGGGGGATATACTCGGGGAGTCAATCTGCTGGGTTAAAGCAAATTTATCCGCGATGTCAATACGGGCAATATGTCAGTTACCTCGTTTTCATTTGTGCCACCCTACAGCACCTTTCATTTGATCAGATGTCCCCATCTAGAAGGTTTACTGGGAGGTTGTCACTTTTAGGACCTTGGTTGCCCCATAAAGAGGGGTCATATGGGGACGGGCAACATGTCAATCATCTCGTCTTCATATGTGCCACGCTACAACACCTATTATTTGATCACACTTGCCCACATAGAAGGTTTTCTGGGAGGGTGTCACTTTTCAGGCCTTGGTTGCCCCATAAAGAGAGGCCTTATGCGGACGGGCAACATGTCAATCAACTTGTCTTCATTTGTGCCACCCTACAGCCCCTTTTATTTGATCAGATTTGCCCATCTAGAAGGTTTTCTGGGAGGTTGTCACTTTTAGGGCCTTGGTTCCCCATGAAGAGAGGCCCTATGTGGCCGGGCAACATATCAATCAACTCGTCTTCATTTGTGCCACCCTGCAGCACCTTTTATTTGAAGAGATTTGCCCATCTTCAAGGTCTTCTGGGAGGTCCTCACTTTTAGGGCCTTGGTTGCCCATAAATAGAGCCTTATGCGGACGGGCAACATATCAATCAACTCCTCTTCATTTGTGCCACCCAACAGCACCTTTTATTTGATCAGATTTGCCCATCTGGAAGGTTTTCTGGGAGGTTGTCACTTTTAGGGCCTTGGTTGCCCCATAACGAGGGGCTTATGCGGACGGGCAACATGTCAATCAACTCGTCTTCATTTGTGCTACCCTACAGCAACTTTTATTTGATCAGATTTGCCCATCTAGAAGGTTTTCTGGGAGGTTGTCACTTTTAGGGCCATGATTGTCCCACAAAGAGAGGCCTTATGTGGACGGACAACATGTCAATCAACTCGTCTTAATTTGTGCTACCCTATATCAACTTTTATTTGATCAGATTTGCCCATCTAGAAGGTTTTCTGGGAGGTTGTCACTTTTAGGGCATTGGTTGCCCCATAAAGAGGGGTCATATGGGGACGGGAAACAGGTCAATGAACTCGTCTTCATTTGTGCCACCCTACAGCACCTTTTATTTGCTCAAATTCGCCCATCTAGATGGTTTGTCACTTTTAGGGCCTTGGTTGCCCCATAAAGAGGGACCTTATGCGGACGGGCAACATGTCAATCAACTCGTCTTCATTTATTCCACCCTACAGCACCTTTCATTTGATCAGATTTGCCCATCTAGAAGGTTTTCTGGTAGGCTGTCACTTTTAGGCCTTGGTTGTCCCATAAAGAGAGGCCTTATGCGGACGGGTAACATGTCAATCAACTCGTCTTCATTTGTGCCACCCTACAGCATCTTTTATTTGATCAGATTTGCTCATCTAGAAGGTTTTCTGGGAGGTTGTCACTTTTAAGGCCTTGGTTGCCCCATAAAGAGGGGTGATATGAGAACGGGCAACATATCCATCAACTCGTCTTCGTTTGTGCCACCCTACAGCATCTTTTATTTGATCAGATTTGCCCATCTATAAGGTTTTCTGGGA
This sequence comes from Pictodentalium vernedei, assembly GCA_031216915.1. Taxonomy (NCBI): domain Eukaryota; kingdom Metazoa; phylum Mollusca; class Scaphopoda; order Dentaliida; family Dentaliidae; genus Pictodentalium; species Pictodentalium vernedei. The sequence continues at coordinate 247,782,751 of CM062291.1, forward strand.
GGTTGTCACTTTTAGCCCCTTGGTTGCCCTATAAAGAGGGGTCATATGGGGACGGGCAACATGTCAATCAGCTCGTCTTCATTTGTGCCACCATACAACACCTATTGTTTGATCAGATTTGCCTATCTAAAAGGTTTTCTGGGAGGTTGTCACTTTTAGGGCCTTGGTTGCCCCATAAAGAGGAGCTTATGCGGACGGGCAACATGTCAATCAACTCCTCTTCATTTGTGCCACCCTACAGCACCTTTTATTTGATCAGATTTGCCCATCTGGGAGGTTTTCTGGAAGGTCGTCACTTTTAGGGCCTTGATTGTCCCACAAAGAGAGGCCTCATGTGGATGGGCAACATGTCAATCAACTCGTCTTAATTTGTGCTACCCTACAGCAACTTTTATTTGATCAGATTTGCCCATCTAGATGGTTTGTCACTTTTAGGGCCTTGGATGCCCCATAAAGAGGGACCTTATGCGGACGGGCAATATGTCTATCAACTCGTCTTCATTTGTGCCACCCTACAGCACATTTTATTTGATCAGATTTGCCCATCTAGAAGGTTTTCTGGGAGGCTGTCACTTTTAGGCCTTGGTTGCCCCATAAGAGATGCCTTATGCGGACGGGCAACATGTCAATCGACTCGTCTTCATTTGTGCCACCCTACAGCATCTTTTATTTGATCAGATTTGCCCATCTAGAAGGTTTTCTGGGAGGTTGTCACTTTTAAGGCCATTGTTGCCCCATAAAGAGGGGTCATATGGGAACGGGCAACATGTCCATCAACTCGTCTTCATCCGTGCCACCCTACAGAAACTTTCATTTAATCAGATTTGCCCATCTAGTAGGTTTTCTGGGAGGTTGTCACTTTTAGGGCCTTGGTTGCCCTATAAAGAGGGGCTCATGCGGACGGGCAACATGTCAATCAACTCCTCTTCATTTGTGCCACCATACAGCACCTTTTATTTGATCAGATTTGGACATCTAGATTGTTTTCTGGAAGGTTGTCACTTTTAGGGCCTTGATTGTCCCATAAAGAGAGGCTTTATGCGGACGGGCAACATGTCAATCAACTCGTCTTCATTTGTGCTACCCTACAGCAACTTTTATTTGATCAGATTTGCCCATCTAGAAGGTTTTCTGGGAGGTTGTCACTGTTAGGGCCTTGGTTGTCCCATAAAGAGGGATCTTATGCGGACGGGCAAAATGTCAATCAACTCGTCTTCATTTGTTCCACCCTGCAATACCTTTTATTTGATCAGATTTGCCCATGTAGAAGGTTTTCTGGGAGGTTGTCACTTTTAGGGCCTTGGTTGCCCCATAAAGAGAGACCTTATGCGGACGGGCAACATGTCAATCAACTCGTCGTCATTTGTGCCACCCTACAGCAGGTGCCATTTTTCCTGTTTTGATGGAATAAAAGATGTCAAAATGTCAAATAGGGAATAAGTAATTAACTTCACATCGCTAGACCGTGACCATTCCTTTTTGAAAGTATTTAGTAGACTGTACAGTACTTTCATGCCCTTTTTGCTTAATTCGTGTTATGCTTTTGTTAACTTTCCATTTTTGGCGAAACATAGGCCAAGATAAGTGTGATCGGATACCTGAGAAACTGAATTTGAACCTATGTGGAAGTTTGGCGTTCTAACTTTACAGGGGTGGAATGTCATCGCCTTTGTTTTATCTACATTTACATGGAGCCCGTTTCTAACAGAGTAATCGTCCAATTGGTCTAAGCATCGCTGCAATCCGTAGGGGTTGTCTGATATCAGCACCAGATCATCTGCGATAAGCAGATGATTGAATGTAGTATTATTTAATTTTGCAGGAGCACATTTTTCTTCAAAAATGTCTCCAATGTCATCAATAAAAAAAATTTAATAATGTCGTCGAAATAACACAGCTCTGCCTAACACCGATTGTCGATAATTGTGCGGGGCTCACGCCAAGTTTGGTTTTTATTTGATAACAGCTTGACTGATATAAAGAACTTAACACTGCGAGAATATCACCACATATGCCCACTTTGATAAGTTTTTGAAAGAAACTATTTCTGTCAACAGTGTCGAAGGCTTTCTTTATATATATATATATATACTACCAATTCAGTTTATAAATTTTGTTTACCTTTCAAGACTAGATTCAGGCATACCTCAGGTTTGGCTTGGAGTTCTTGATCAGAACGAGAAATGGGTAACAAGCAGTGGACAAGAAATTAGTTGGACTAACTGGAAGAATAAGAAGGAGCCAGATGGTGGAAGCTGTGTACTCGTTGATCAGAATCAATTGTGGCACAACCAGAGATGTAACAGTACAGATGGATACACTGTATTGGTTCTTTGTGAGAAAGGTGGAGGTAGGATTAGATGCTGGTCTTTCAAGTTTGTCTTGGAGTATTTATTTATGTTTACCCAAAATTGGCGAAGCCCTCGATAATTTGTGTTGTCCTCCGCCTTGTTCACAATTATTCCCAATTATTCTCTATTCTGGAAGCTAAAATAAAAATAGCCATTAAATAGGGCTTTGAATGTGTGTGTGTGTGGGGGGGGGGGGGGGAGAGGGGGGAGTGGGGGGGGGGGGGGTATGAGATGTAAACTGGGCTTCTGGGACCCCAAAAATTGTATTTTGAGAAGCGACCTGTACTGGGTGATTTGGTGGCATTAATAAGCTAGTGGCACCGGCTCTGAGTCGATACTCCACTGATACCCGTTGTGTAACAGGATAAGCCATTTGGGATGGGGGGGGGGGGGGGTCACTACTTCAGTACAACGAACCGTATAGCCTCCAGCTCGAGAAGTAAGTTGTTTGGTATTGATATTGTCAAGTGGAATAACAAGCAATTAAGTATGCAAATGCGTGATTATGATAATATTGTATGCGTTGTTAATAGGGACCTGCGAATCACATGTTTTGTTTAACCCTTTACCCAACGTAACGGCCAAAAATGACCAGCGCTATTCTCAAAAATCACCAATTAATTTTCATTATTTTTTTCATTTTTCGTTCCAACGAGGGGTCATAACCTATGTGTTTGAGACAAAAAATGAAAAGAAAATAGTTATTCAAGAATTTTTTTGGCAAGTGTCGTCTGCTTTTCATGATAAAGGGTTAATGGAATCTCGAATCGAAGCTTGTTTCCGATATCGAATCGAATCTCCATAGACAAGTTATTTCGTATTGCAACAAACGGAAGTTACGGAACATTGTGATGAACCTCACAAGACTGACTGAACACCTTAAACACCAATGAATAAATATTCTCGGTGGCACCGTCGCTGAAAAGGTTGACCTATTATCCAAAGTTTTAGTTTTTGATGGCTTAGCTTGTAACAATTCACGACAAATGTGACAACAACGACCGCTTCTGGACAACGTAAGCCACACAGATTTTACCTCCTTAGCATCAATCAATATTGTACATTCGATTCGGCGCATGAAAAAGTGATATATTCTGAGATGAGGCAGGTGGCGGGGGCGAGGGCGGGGGTACGTTTGGGGATGTATATTAAATTGTGCACTGGTGCTTCTGTTCTTCGTTAATATCCAGCGTTCCATCCGTGTTTGTATTTATAGTACGATGGTGGTTGTACGTTGTAGCTGCATCAATACAACGATTGATGTTGCCAGAAATTGTTCGATCATCGCGGAATCTCTCCCGACCGGAGATCAAACCCGTGACCTCCGGCATGAGAGACCAGCACATGAATCCACCCAGTAACCACATCTCCCTCTTACTTCAGTCTGTTTGTATGGGTACGAAAGGACTCGGTGCGTAGTGAATCAGTGCGTAATGGTAAAGGATCGAAACGACCCGGGGAACGAACTGCTAAAGGAATGAAAAGACCAGACACCCTATTAGTCTGGCATGCCCGGTGATGGTCTTTGTAACGCGTCGCTTTGTTAATATCGTTGATTGTAATCGATGGCACTGCCTGGCTTTTAATTTTGACTCTATTGTATATTTCGCGGTGTTAACGAGTTCGTATTACCCCAAAAATTCACAATTAGTCGTATCAAACTGGATATTCTGAAATCTTTCCAAACCGACGATCATGATTCATTGATAAATAGGTCCGATAAATTAACTGCACGCCATGTACGCCCCTTGAACGTTCTGTTGTCTCTGCTATTAACCTAACAATTAAACAGTGTCAACTGCTCAATTAAATATGAACTGAGCCAACATGGATGAATTGTCTAATGTCAATTTTATCCATTTTTCGGTGGAAATGTAACAAATTTCACTAAGCTCGGGACGTTCGAAAAAATCGAATCTTGAGACGGATCGAACTCAAAGCAGACGTATGATATCGATATTGAATCGAATCTCGGAATATTCGCAGAAGCCTAGAACTTGTTAAGGCTAATTCGTTTATTTTTTTAAAAAATATTTTAACGTTTTGGACAAAAAGGGTGAAGGGGTTGAAGCCACCCTCAGTGTACCACCATCCCCGCCCCACGTCAACTTTACGAGTTTCCATCGCCTTCGACTATAATTCGATGCGAATTCAAATGACTCACTCAAAATCATTGCAACAGTCGTACACGTATAACCAACGGTGAGTAACGGGCCATGGTTAAGAAGGTTAAGTAAATATTACCTCTTTAGTACCCGATCTAACAAGACTAGAACACTCCACTTGAAAAAAATGCTTGGTTAACTAGACATTTTCTTTGCCCCCAAAACACAACTTATGACCACCCCCCCCCCCCCCCCCCACCCCCCGCCCTTATGGAACGAGCTGGACGAATTCGTCCCAGTGAGGGGGGTCGTACACTGTGTAAACTTTAATATGTTTATAATCATCTAATAATAAATTTATTCCGTTAAGTGTAAACTTTAATATGTTTATAATCATCTAATAATAAATTTATTCCGTTAACCCTTTTACCAACGTAACGGTCAAAACCGGCCAGCGCTATTCTCAAAAATCGCCAATTAATTTTCATTATTTTTTTCATTTTTTGTCTCAAAAACATAGGTTATGACCCCTCGTTGGAACGAGCTCATCGAGCTCGTTCCAAAGAGGGGTCATAACCTATGTTTTTGAGACAAAAAATGAAAAAAAATAGTTTTTCAAGATTTTTTTTTTGCAAGTGTCGTCTGCTTTTCATGTTAGGTAAAGAGTTAACAGGGATAGCCGGATTTGACGTTACGTTAGACGAGAGTTAATAATGTAAGATATTTTATTCAGCAAATGCACCAGAACAAAGGCAGATTGTTATGTACACACAAAAGCAACATAAACAGAATCATAAAACACACTAATTCCATATGACAAACATAAATCATATTACAGATAAGTCCCTCTTGTGAAGGAAGAGCTGGACCATGTTACAAATAAAATTGCAATTGCACTGGATTATCATTAGTCATTATTACTTTAAATTTGTCCATTGTATCCATTAGAGGGAAGTAATTTTTTTCGTAACAAATTGTGTGAAATAATTTTTCTCACAATGGTGCATAAAGCGGACATTCCACTACGAAATGCCATTCCGATTCCATCTCCCCCATTGTACAAGCTTCGCATATTCTGTGTTCCATCGGACGAGGAGGTTGTAAATGCCTTCCATGTTCGATCCACAGTTTTGGGTTGCTGATGCGAAATCGCATGAAATGTTTCTAGCTTCAATGGAAGAAGTGTGAATGAGATACGGTTCCATTTGATAATCTACTTTGAATATTGATAAGTCCTAAGTTTGTTTTTTCCTTTTCTCTTATTACCATTGTGTATATCTTCTTTAAATAATTTAATATGGTCCGATTCAAGTTCGGACTTTAGAAGATTAATTTTACTTCTGGAAATTTCAGTTTCATTTAAACTGTTAAATCCAGGCTCTTTAAGCTTTTCACTTATTGAGCCAGGGGGTTAACATTCCTTAGCTTCCATAAAAGCATCATTCAGAATGGTGCGCGGGGAAGTAGTAAATAATTTACCAGCATAATTTGCAAATCGTACTAAAGCATCTAATGTTATTGGATACCGACCCAGCTCCGCGCGTACGGCATGGTTGGGGGAATGTTTACGTACATTTAAGATCAGTTTGCAGAACCTGATATGAACCTTTTCACTCGGTGCAGTATCTCCATTCCTCACATTCAGCTCCGTCGACCATATTTCACTGCCGTATAGTAATATAGGCTCAATTTGTTTATCAAACAGCTTAGAAAAGACAACCACAGTTGGTGTGCATTTCTTTTTTGAACGAACTGTGTAAACTGTACAGAGCTTTGAGTCCCTTAAGACGGTGCATGTTTCAGGGCGCCATTTTCCGAAAAGGTTAACCCTAGGTATGTGTATTTTGAGGTACATTCTAGTTCTTTATCCCCTACTGAAAATTTTGGGATATTGTTTATTTTTCGGGCCTTAAAAATCATATATTTCGTCTTGTCTATGTTTATCAACAAGTTGTTTTGCTTTCTATACGTTTCAAGTCTGTGCAGGCAGTTCTGTAGTCCCCTTTGAGAGTCTGAGGTCAGCACTAAGTCATCCGCAAATAGTAAGTGATTCAATTTATGGTTGTTCAAGTTTGTTGTATCACAATCTTTATCAAAAACCCCACTTTATGTCATCTATAAATATCTTAAACAAAGTCGGCGAAATGGTACATCCCTGTTTCCCGCCAGTTGTCGATAACAGGGATGGACTAATACCCCGATTTGTTTTTATGCAGTAGTGACTTGATCGATAGAGCGATTCTATAATTTGTGAAACAGGTCCCGTGACTCCAATTCTTTTTATTTTTTCAAAAAGTATTGATCGAACGCTTTCTTAAAGTCCACAAACACAGCGTATAAGGGTTTCTTAAGCTCCTTATATTTGTTGATTGCAGACTTCAGAACAAACACACTGTCGATCGAATTACGTTTTTCTCGAAATCCAAACTGATTTTCACTAATTAAGTTATTATCTTCTAAAAACTCATTAATTCTGCGGCTTATAATTTTGTTGAACAGCTTCCCCAATGTACAGCTTAGGGCGATGGCCCTGTAGTTGTCAGGATTATATCTGTCTCCTTATTTTTAGATTGTTGTGATAGAAGATTCACTCCAGCTGAGAGGATAATGGCGTGAGTCTAATATTTGGTTGAACAATTCAACAATATCGTCAATAATGAAAGGTACCAGAATCTCCAGCATTTCGTTTGACACCTGTATGTCAGAGGTTGGTGTAGAACATTTTGGAAAGACATTTTTTGCTCTTAGTAAAATTCTGATTGTGGGATATTGTTGCATGGGCAACTATTTTTATACATATCCCGTGCCCCGTGGTACGCATGCGCGAAGGCAATATTTGTGCAAAGCTGAAAATTTACTTGATGGGTATAAATATGGAGAAAATGATTAAAGTTAAGATTGAAAAAAGACTGATTACTTTTTAAATAGTCGGACATCAATTCATGAAGTCCACAACAAATGCTTTCCAACGATGAATGCTTTAAATCGCTGGTGTGATGTTTTGTACTTCCATTTGTACTTCTTGTTTTGTACAACTATAAAATGTTAAAAATGGCTTACTGGATCTGGTCAAAGTTAAATTATTATATTTGCCGCCGCGGTGAAAACCCTAGCCAGACATCGTTTCGGAACAAGCAACGACGGAATCTTGCAAGGCAAAACAAAAACACAAAATAAGTATATCCCTTATCCAGCCAGCTTCAATTTCCACGTGTAAGCTTGGCATGACATCATGATGTGAGCGAAAAGAACGAAAAACGTGGTCACTGGCATCCATCTTTTATGTCGCTGATAAATCTATTGGCACCCCCCCCCCCCCCCCACCCACCCACACACACACACACACTTGCATCCATCAACTAATGATTTCGGAATGTCATATTCAGAATGGCGTTTCGATCTCTCTTAGTCTTATCGAGTTTCGGCACATTCGTTAAAAATGGGGGTCGCGGCGACCATCTTAGAATTTGCTTATTCGTAGTTGTTCAGTTTTCAACAAATATATATGAATCCGTAATTACCATAATACATAGTATATCAGGGGCCCTGATACACATTTTATATCTTGCAACTGCAGTGTACAAGTGTGGGCTTAGTTACGATTTATTTACGGTACTTTTTATAGAACATGACAAATTTTCGTAAGGCGTTTGCGAGGGGCCTTATAAATCAAAGGAGAAAAAACACTTCTCAAAGGTAGCCAAAATTATTAACTCACGAAGTCACGCCGATATCATTATTCAATATCTGAATCGCTAAAAGCATTCGAGTTAAAACAAACCACAGTTGCAGCACACAGTCCAGAGGTGGCGCATGAATTTCCCCAACAGGAGGGCATGGGGCCTGGGTATCCCCTGACAAGCACACATTAAAAGAGGTAGTTTCCCCGACGGTGGATGGGGTTAAGGTGTTAACCCTTCCCGATGGGGTGGGGTGGGTGTAGAACCCCCCCCCCCCTCCCTGGCGCCGCCCCTGACACAGTCTTTCGGAACCTTGAACAAACGCGATCATTAAGTTTATCCTCGGATCGGAAAGGTTAAGGCAGTCACATACCGTTTCGATCAAAACGACAGTTTTACGAGTCCGAAAAGTGAAATCTTAAATTAAATGCTTGTTAGCCCCTAGAACTCGGGAAGTTCAACATAATTTTTTTTCCAATCAGTCTGTTTTTCTCTTGTTTAACTATGAATTTGACCAATTATATCTTGTTTGACAGAGTTCACTGAGCCCTGTCGAACAAGATATATTTGGTTAAATATCAAATGGCATTTTGGGAAATATTTGCTGTTGAATACTTTGCCATTTTGACATCAGAGTTAAGAGGCTTATTCAAGTTATTGGCACTGCAGTTAATAGTCAGGTGTAGGATACATTTGTTCTTACCATTATGTTGATGTAAAAAAAATGTGTATCGCAGTCTGGCTCTTGTTTCTAAGCCTAAGGCGAAGGCTCTTCTTAAACTCTTTGAGATATTGCCTTAGAAACAAGAGCTCGACTCTAATACAGCATTTTGTACATAAACATAATGGTGTTAGTATATATGATGCACACGGACATGACCCCGGAGGTAACATCATCAGTCAGTGACGTCATGTTGGTTGCATGGTAACTTACATGAGCGACCATGATGTGACGTCATTACTGTGGTGATACGTGGTGCTAGTGCACATGCACAATGCGTGTCGTTAGGTGACACTTATTTCTGTGGTACATTTTGTCCACTCTATCGATCTTGTTTTTACGGTGAATCGTGGTTGCTGTTTGGCCCGAAATTGTGTGTGCGGGGAGTTTATTCCATTGTAAAGGAGTATCTGTGGTCGGTTTCTTTTAGAATTCTCGTTTTACTTCGTTTTTCTGCCTTCTTCTGCCTGTGCCTGTCCTTATTCTGGCTATTCCTGGACCACTTCTACCAATGTTATGACTTCCATCTGCCCTAGAATTCTATCTCGTCGAGCTACTGTTTCGTCTCAAGCGAGTACCTGCTCATAGGTCATTCTATTCCCGTCATATCTTCTAGAAATGATCCCAAGAGTCGATCGGGCAGTGCCTGGAACGGGTTATGCTCTGGCCAGTCGAATTTCATCGAGAAAATGGCAATCGAGAAATTACTCGAAAAAGCGGCACCCCGTACGACTCAAAGGCAAGCGGAAAAGAGTCGTTCGAGCAATCATTAGTTTAAACAATATTTATTTCCAACTTTCAGAATATACATGAAACAGTATAAGATAAGGATGTATGTGGGTTCGACAAAAAGCTGATATCTTATACAAGGTCGTTTCCACTCGTATTGCAACTACACATAAATAGATACGAGATGACAGTCATACAGCTGTGATAATACAAAATTTCGATTCAAACTTTTAACATATGTACACATTGTTTAGTTCAATAAATTATCAACAAACAGCTGAGTATAAGCTTAAGTTGAAAACTGATTTATGTGAATGGAGCTCAAAAATATAAGAGAAAGACGAATGGGTAAATAGAGAAACTTATGACCTTGACTTAGCGAGACCTCCGCATTACCCCAACCGGAAATCGGACCAACAACGGAGTGTGTCGGTAACAGATAGATTGATTTCTATGGCTAGTACTTTCAAACATTTTCCAATCTTCCACCTTTTTCTGATTTATGATTGTGCAGAGGGAGGTCGCTGGGCTGAATTTCCCGCTGAGGGAATGCGGCAGGCCCCTATTTCTAAAATGAGAGACCTTCACAGACAACATTATAAGTGTTGGTTCAGAACTGCCACAATTTGATTGAAATGATCACACAGTAATCTTGAGGTGTAGATAGATAGAGAGAGAGAGAGAGAGAGAGAGAGAGAGAGAGAGAGAGAGAGAGAGAGAGAGAGAGAGAGAGGAGAGAGAGAGAGAGAGAGAGAGAGAGAGAGACTACGCTTACGGGAAAACAGATCATGTATAGTCATTCCAGAATGCTGAGAAAGTCTCCCGTATAGGGTTAAAGACAAAACACTTTGTCTGAGAAGAGGATTATGTGGAATAGGTAAACTTGTCTTTTGGAATGACGTTAATTTGGTAGTTGTGGCAGACCCCTGACCTCAGCCTCCGGCGACACCGCCCCAGCTGAAAATGTGGCACGTAAACACCTAAAGCGACTTTAGTTGGGACTCAGGTCTCATGGAAACCTTTCTGATTTGAGAATAAACTTGTGAACAGCTTCAAATATTATTCGATTGTCTGTACTATTATAAGATTCGCACCCAAACAGCAATATATTTGTATCAATTGTGTGTGGGAGAAGGCCTAAAGTCTCATTACGTATATTAATATACATGGGACAATTTAGTAGGAGGTGCTCCGTAGTCTCCATCTGTCCACAGAGGCAGTAAGGCGAGTCCGGGAGGTGGTTTTCATAAAGATGCTCATTCAGATTGCTACACCGAAGACGTAATCTACAATGATAAATTTGAACTGCGCGAGATTTCGAATGTGAGAAAAACTGGGGTGGCCGCCTGACATTTTGGTTTAGAAAAGTTTTAAACTCAGCCAAGGAGCAATTATCTCTGACACTAACGGGTAAATCGTTCCATAATTTAGTTGTTGCAGGAATAAAGGACGTTTGATAGTTTTTGGTTCTACAGAACGGGAGACGCCGGTTACTAGCTGTGCGTAAATCATGGATTTGATTAGTCGATATAGAAGGAGGAATTCTATTAGATATATAAGGGGGGACCATGGTATGGAACATTTTAAAAAAACTGCACCAGTTTGTGCTTATCTCGTCTTGCTGCAAGCCGTTCCCACCCTGTTTCGACATTAATGGAAGCTGTACTGGCGCTTAGTGTGGCACCTGTTACTATTCGTGCAGCAGCAATTTGAATACTTTCAAGTTTCATAGCGTCATGTTCAGTACAGTTGTCCCAAACGGTGTCAGCATATTCAAGTAGGGGGCGGATGAAAGCAAAGTAGATCTTCTCCAGTGTTTTACGATCAAGTATAAATTTGTATTTCCTAATGAGGTTCAAACGTGACCAAGCCTTTCCGCAGATATGGTTGACATGCTGTTCCCACGTACATCGCGAGTTGAGAAAGACACCAAGGTGTTTATGCACGTTGACTTCCTTGATTTGGATATTTACCAGTATTAACGGTGGATACCTAACGGGCTCAGTTTTTCTAGATATGATCATAGATTCGGTTTTCACAGGATTAAATTCCACAAGCCATGTCTGTGCCCATTGTTCAATTTTGGCTAGGTCGTTGTTTAAGACAATAGAAGCTCTATCTGGGTGATCAACTATAAGGTACAGGGTTGTGTCATCCGCAAATAACCGTATGCAACTTATTAGATTAGAAGTGATATCATTAATGTATATAAGGAAGAGCAAAGGCCCGAGAATCGAACCCTGGGGAACATCTGAACTAACTGGTTTCCAGGATGAAGTATCCGAGTTGATTACTACTCTTTGCAATCGCTCATTCAAATACGATTTGAAGAAATCAAGCAGGTTACCAGTAATGCCAATTCTGTTCAATTTATAAAATAAGCCTTTGTGCCAGACCTTGTCGAAGGCTTTACTGACATCACAGAATACAACCGTTACATCCTTTCCTTCGCCAAGAGCACAACTAAACGCGTCGTAAATGTCAGTGAGTTGAAGGAAGTACTGGTGAGTCATGTGGGGTAAAGCCTGACTGGAAGGTAGTGATTATACTACTTTCGTCTAAGAACTCCCACATTTGTTTGAAGACACAGTTTTCGAGAACTTTACCGAGACAGCTGAGAAAAGAAATTGGGCGATAGTTAGATATAATGTTAGAAGGATTTTTTTAGGACTGGAATTACGTTAGCTTTTTTCCACTGCAGTGGGAAATATGAGTAACTGAGGAGACAATTAAATAAGTCAGTAAGAGGTTCTGTCAATGAACCTACACACTCCTTCAGTATACGTGGGCTCAGAAGATCTGGTCCCGTAGCCTTCGATGTTTTCAAAGTCTTGAGGGGGACACGTACATCGCTTTGACTAATTGTCATAGCGTTCATAGGAGGGCGATCGTGTTGGGGTAGAGGAGGAAGAGTAGCGTGTTCATCATCAAGTGTCGCGATATTACAAAAGTAATCATTAAAGGCTTCGGCCTTGTCAGCATTTCGAAGGATGTTTTTATTTTGGTAATACATGTTAGAAATTTCTGTTACTTTGTTTCCCATAATCAGTTTGAGTGTTTTCCACCATAACGATGGTGTAGTAGAATTACTATTTAATAACAAGTGGATTTTATTGTGATATTTAGCTTTCGATTGGCGTATCGGAGCAATCATTAGTACGAGCAACTCTCCGTACGACAATTCGACTCGTCTGATTATTTTGACACTATGATGTACTTATATTATGGAAGATATTTATTTAAGGATATCTATCTGAGGACAGTTATGGCCCCTAGCTCCTATCTCTTTGGTCCTCGATCATCCCGTGGTTCCTAGCTTCTGGATCAGAAACCGATGGTACTTGGAGAATCTGAGCCTGATAAACAGTTTTTGTGTTACATTTAGGTGATGAATCGTAATTCTCGGACTGTGTCCGGTAATTGAAAATATTAGATATATTCCCATGCAATCGAACACCCTCCAAACACACTACTAGGCCACTCGAACCATTGGATCCCATAGCAACCATATGCCGCTCTCGAAGCCAAGTTAGCCGACCCCAGCAAACAAAAGAATTCAGCACCCTTGTGGGAAGATTCAAGCTCAGACTCTTTGCATCAAGAGTCTGGGTTCATTTCTGGGCTGTGTGGTGTTAACTAGCCATAGATGCTGACTGTGGCATCAAATTCTTCTTTAAGCAACTTTATCAGGTGAGTGATTGAGGATCTCTTGTTTAATTACAGATTTAAGTAATTTCCCGTTGCTTTTGTCGTATAGCACTTTGCAAACAGTTTCCTTTTCACATGCGAGCAAAATCAGAGTCGATCTTTATTTTAAAATTTGTGGCTTATTGTGCCCTTCATCATTTTATTGCCACGGTCTACTATAGCCACATAGGAGGACCTCGATGTACGCCTATATGCGACGAAGTTTAATAAGATTCATGACATACTTGAAACTCTACCATCTGATTAATCAGGCTCTCTGAGCCCTTTCCAACAATTAATCAGATGATAGGTTTGATCTGCGCATACCAGAACGTACAGATAATCATCATAAAATAGTTGAGAATAGTCGCTTTTGGCATCATAAGTGTTAATCTTCACAGTGCATAATTTCACAAGCAGGTTCTGGTTAGATGTGAGCTATTGAGTTTCAGCACTGCAGCTCTAAAAATGGCTGCCAGTGGATATCTTGGATTTCACTCCGCCATCCTTCGTCATACAGTATAGTTAGTATCCATCTCTCAGCCAACGTTTCTGAAATTCAAGATACTTGCTGCGAATGGCTTCTAGATGGGAGCTATCAAGTTTTGCCGTGTGTCGACAATGGGACCACTGTGGAGGCCTTCTTGGTATTAGCATATTGTTCAATGACACTTCCTCCGATACTCTCTGCACCCCACATCCATCCATCTGATCAGTGAAAAGGTACATACAGACATTTGGGGTGACATCCAGATGTGATCTATCGCGCTTTGGCGTCAAAGCAGGAGCGGACTGGACCAAAAATTATTATCGGGGAAATGCATCGGAGGGGGCGGACCGGAGAAAATTTTGTTTTTTCAAACTGATTGCACGCTGCTTCCTTGCATCTGAGCGACCAGTGGCAGTCCACACAGAGGGCATTTTTGTGTCATCTGCGTTGCTTATTCGGCAAAGATGGTTGCTACAGAGGGTGAGGGAATTCATCGGGCCGACCACAGTTTGGACCAATGGGAAACCATTTTGATTTCCCTAACTGAAATAATGCCATTTCCTAGCATCTGAGTGACCAGTGGCAGTCCACGTGGAGGGAATTTCGATATACAGCCGGCATTTTCAATCAGATCCATTTCGCCCTTTGGTCAATTTCATGTACGAACAGGTGTTCAGCAGTATCAATTTTGGGGGCCATAGGGGGCCCACGGGAAAATTTCCCGCTGGACCATACGGCTAGTCCGCTTCTGCGTTAGAGTTAGAAAGACATTGTCATTGGTGGCCATCTTTTATGTTGCTGATAAATCATTTAGAGCACCCTATACCTCGTTTTCCTCACCAGATTCTTTCAAAATTGCATACGCTTGTTCAAGGCGACAACTAGATGAGAAATAACACACTTGATCAAAAGTGTTGTGGTGGCCATTAGCTCCGAAGCAGGGGGTAGCCTAAGCAACTGCAATGGGATACGTGACTTCTGCTATATTCAAAAACTGTTGGTTGGCCTATCGGACAATGAAGAGTAACCCACCATTAGCATGGTACGGCTTCAAGTCGAGTGTAAGTAAGGCTCTTAGCACGGACATCCGATACTGGTGGGAGTTGGAGGATATAAGGATTAGCTCCATTACTGACAAGGGTCTCATCTAAATAAAAAAAACACGTGTTCCCGGAATGTGGGCTTCTACTGACAGTGTGACATCAGAGGTGTTGTATAATGTTCATTATTGTCGGTATTGTTTTCCACCGGCCCAGATAAACAATTTTGGGGTATATTTCGGTGATTTTCAGTAATTGTCGGATTGTTTCCGATAATTAGATATACCCCAATGCAATGGAACATATCCCCCCCCCCCCCCAACACGCGACTAGACCACTATAACCTTTGGGTCCCAACCACATACCACTACAGAAACCAAGATGACATCCCCCAGACCACAAAATGGACGACGGAAAACACGTCTCACCCCAATAACAAAACTTTCTCTTACTTGTGAAGGAAAGCCATTGTGGCAGTGAAGAGCGCGATCGATGACGAAACAAACTAAATAAATATGCTATTACTTCTTTTGTCAATAAGGTGATGACAATTGTGTTTGGACAAACTTCAACAGAAACCAAGATGACATCCTCCAGACCACAAAATGGACGACGGAAAACACGCCTCACCCCAATAACAAAAGTTTCTCTTACTTGTGAAGGAAAGCCATTGTGGCAGTGAAGAGCGCGATCGATGACGAAACAAACTAAATAAATATGCTATTACTTCTTTTGTCAATAAGGTGATGACAATTGTGTTTGGACAAACTTTCAACGTTAATTGTCAGTGAGATGGGATGAAGAGGCATTATTTTTTCTTCAATAGAACATTCTAGGTCATCATCTTTACAAAAGGCAACATTTAATTAGATAAATACTTTATTCCGTCGTGAGTGAAAATTGAAAATGATGGGAAATTTCAGACAGGGCGCTAGTGGAATTTATTCAAGACATGTTTCGTATTTTGACAAAATATGGAGTATGTAGACTGAAAAGTAGAGCAAGTTCTTCAATTGTTGATTGAAAAGTAGTAAAAAATTCCCCCAAATATTGATTTGCAGTTGCAATCTGTAGCTACAGAGAGCTTCAGTTGGATAATTTACAGTCAAGGGGGTGTAGAAATGGCATTCTGAACCTTAAAACCTGTAGTTGGAAAGTTTTGACACCGGGTGAGGGGAGGGTGCTAATGGAATTTCCCATTTGTTGGAAAGTATGTAGCGGTAGACGGAATTTTGCATACCAAGTGTTTGTGTGCGTGTGAGTGTGTGTGTGTGTGTGTGGGGGGGGGGGGGGGGGGGGGGGGGTCAGTTGAAATCTAGAGGTGGACACTTTCCTCTCATCCGAGACCCTTCAGCAGCATCCCTGTTCTTGCCTTTCAATTTTCTATATTAGAATTAAGGGGTCGTCCAACGTAACTTTGGTAAATTTTTTGACATTTTTCCCAATGCCTCAGGAACAGATAAGAGACGTAAGGAAAGGCAAATTATATATCAAAATAATGAGTAAAGTGCATAGAAAAGGTACATATAATTTTTTTCAGGAAAAAAGTGAATTTTATGATTTTGAAGAAGATTAATTTGCCAATGGCATAAGTAACGAACCGGTAAAACCACAAAATAATCGGTAATTCGAAAGCCTTGTCCGCAATATAATGATAACATACTACAGACTCGGAGAAAGCATTTTTTGACACACACTCTGGTGGGTTTTGATGTTTGAATGTAATAACACCAACACAAATTTTGGATGTTCCGGATGTGGCCATGTTTCAATGATGTTTATTCCGGTCATGTGATTACGATGTGGTTCTTGCAGTAATACTTAATTTGGGCAATCGTAAGAATGCAAGGGCGTGATCACGCCCTTTATTTGTTCGAGACAATGTATGAGCGGATTTGCAAACAGGTGACGGCAAATATTTGAGCTGTTAATGTCATAACTGCAAAATATGGTTCGAAATTCCCTCTCTTGTTTACAGGCCGTCTGAACTTTTTTGTTGACAAAAATTCTGAATTATTGCGCACTAGAATGACAACATGAACCACTTGTAAAAAAATAACCGAGTGTATAAAATCGGGGCGATACACATAAAATAAGGCAATATTCATAACAAAGTAAGCAGAATGCTTCAGAAATCACTTTTTCACGAAGTATATTCCAAGTGACCTGGAACTATATTGAGCGTGTTGATTTCCCCCGATGTTGTGAAGTTATTTACTTCCTAGTAACCATGGAATTTGTCGCGGCTCAGTTTGAAGTCTGCAAAGGACCGATTCAAGATGGGTTAAAAATTATGCATTCGCGCTTTTAAATAAGGTGCGTTTTGACGATGCTGAGAATTTAGTTTTTTCTTGCAACCAACCATACTAACACAAGCGTCGATCAGGGTCGTTTGTCAACGTTTTACACTGACAAATGTGACAAATCTTCTTCACCGGAAACTATCTCCCAATTTGCATATCACAATAAACATAACCGCTGTCAGCGTGACCGTGTGGTCAAAACCGAAACGAATTATCGAATCCACGGTCAAAATTAGCTGCAATAAGCTTTTAAACAAATAAAATATTCGCAATTTCTTCATTATCCATGCCGAGTTACTTTTTAACCAGACCACATGCGTTCAGTTTCGTTTGTCGACATCAAATTGATATTGTTTGTGGTAATTAATAATAGTACGAGAAGGAGAAAGAAGCCAAATATTTCCCATCATCTATAAATTAATTAAAATTGATAATTCCTTTTATTTTACTGAAATTATTAATTGATAAGGTGGGTGTGTTGCAATTATTATGCCCCAGACCTGGAAGTTGGAAAATCAAAGGTGCATCTAGGGCAGTGACCTCTGTCCTCTTAGTCTTTCCCATTCATCATTACATGTACCAACATTCTCCCTTGTGTCTCAACCACTTCTACTCCAATTTGAAGGATATTTGGTGTTGTGATCGAGCATCATGGGAAACAATGCCTGTGTAGCTGCTGTAGCATGTGTTTCTTCCCACATTTTTTCAGAGTTGTGGTACTTTTTTACTCTTTTGAGTTAGAAAAGTTTGTTTATAACTAGTTGATTTGTTACAATTTGTTGGAAAGTGCCTGCTGATACCCTCAAATGTATTGCTACAAAATATGATTTCGTTCCTATTACTTATCAAGCAATAACCTAATGAATATTCTGTATGAAGCCACCAATCCGATGTTTGACACTTTTATCGGAGCTGTTATGAAGGCTCATGGAACTCAAAATGTCGATTATGGCAGGACTTTTCTATTCACCCATTAATCGATAAATTAAGTGTTATAGTTGGAAGTAAGAAGCGTGAAAGGTCCAGAACTTTAAGTCTAAAAAGAATGTTTTGCAATGTAACATGATTTTTGCAGATACACTTATTTGGAGGGTTACCTGTCTGATAGTGTTTGGAACATGTGTGGCCAGGATCTTCAAAAAGAAAAAAGAGTTAAACTTTGAGAAAAAAAGGCATATGCCTTGAGTGCCGGAGGTAGAGTCATACAAGGAAGAGAGCCCCCTCCCCCCCGCCCCCCCCCCCCCCCAGGACATTTTTGTGTCAAATGGAGCTCACTTGTCACCTTTTGGGGATTGCTTTGTGTACTGCGTTCTTGAAAAAAATATGTGAGACCCTCTGGATGTGCCCTTCTGATCCCAATATGCCAATAAGCCTCCTTGGGGAAAGTACATGCAATAATGGTTATGTAAGGTTAATTTGATGTGTTTTGAATAACAATGTACTTTTAAGTACATTAGATGGTTTATTGCAGTGACAGGCTACAGTTACCGTTATTTCTTCTCCAACAGATATCATGAGTGTATTGGTGTCCAAGAGTAAACAAAGCTATTATACTTATTGATAAACCAGACAAATTTAACAATTTAATCACTATCAAATTGATGCATGGGATAAAAGGAGTTTGTAAATATATTTATTCAACTACAATATATGACTTTGCAGTGCATACTACATAGGAGAATATCATAGTTTCTTTCCAAACCACCACAGTGACACATACATCTTTATATTGGGAGACACTCGTTTGTCCTTCCATACTTCTTCTGGTGGACTCCTTCAAGTTGACCTTTGTTGAACTCCCCAAATCAAAACATAAACAAAAGAAAATGTCAGAATACAGCTGTTAATTTATTTTGAGGTATTTTATTGTAAAAAATTTGTTCTCTTGCTTATGCCATAGCAGACTTTCGGGTGGCGCTATTTACACATGGCAGCAGTTCCATGGCAAATGTCAGTTTCCACATGTTCTATGTTTCATTCCAAGCATTTTGGTATATAATTTATTGGGATTATTCATTTTAGGCCTTTTTTAGACTTGAAAAATTGCATGAAATTTGACCAAAGTTAGGTTGGACGTCCCCTTAAGGAGGACAGGAGTCGTAGAATTTTGAGGGGTAATTCCGTTTTCGATAGTTTGTAACGTATCCCCTAATAACATATCGAGTCCAAAGCTTTTCACGCAGGGGCGTAGGAAGCATTCTGAACTTGAAAGGGCACAATTGTCCAAGGGCAGTTGCAGACTCACACTTGATAAACTGAAATTTGGACATACCGGAAGTGTTGATCGTCGAGGCGAGACATTTCTATTTTTAGGAACAGATTTTTAGAAGCTTTTATTTCAATCTACTAGTTTTGTTGTATATTTATAAACTAGATCGTGGATTCTTCATGGAAACATGACTATGCTATAAGCTTACATATTTATCACACGCGGACATCCGAAATTCGTGACAACTGGCACATTTCAAGTGATAAAACCTCTTTTGATCATCTCGAAAAAAAATTTTACCGCAGAAATTCCCTCTGCAAATGTCATTTTAGCACATTTTCAACATCGAACAGAAATTCTAATATTATCCTGGAGACAGGCCATCATGCCCCCGATAGAAACGCACAAAGCTTATATTCAAGTTGAAAACATATTCACAAAACAAAATGATTTTTAAGGAAACCAACTCATTTTTCACTGTACGTCCAGTTATGAACGACCCTCATCGGTAGTCGCCGTGTCGTACAAAATTTAGCAAAGATGTTATTTAATTATTTATTAGGGTTTAACGACACATTAACAGCCAAGGTCATATCGTGTCAGTGACAGCTTTACGGGTGGAGGAAGTCGGAGTACCCGGAGAAAACCACCGAGCAACGACGAGCAGCTGCCAGCTCCCCAATATCGTAACTCCGCACTGCAGCACAGTACATTTGACATTATAAGGTCCAGGATGTTGTGTCATTGGATGGTAATGAAATGTTTTCACTCTTCTATTCGGGACCATGAGTGTTATTTATTTATTTATTTATTTATTTATTTATTTATTTATTTATTTATTTATTTATTTATTGGTGTTTAATTACATATACTTATGCACAATGGTTAATCATGACCGTGACAGTTTTATGGGTGGAGGAAGCCGGAGTACCCGGAGAGAACCACCGAGCAACGGCGAGCAGCTGCCAGCTCCCCAACATCGTAACTCCGCACTGCAGCACAGGCAGGATTAGATTGGTTGAAGACAAGCGCACCATCGATGTCAGTACGCCTTAGTACACGGCGTCATCGTGCCACCATGTGGACAATTGGGGTGAAGTGCCTTGACCAAGGACACCACGCGGGAGTCCCAATCGATCGCTCAGACGGTCACCCATCCAAGGACTAACCGGGCTCGACGTTGCTGAAATTCGGTGATCTGACGAGATAGCAAAGAGATATGTATGGTCAAGGAACGTTTGTTTCAACTAATGGAAATGGTGTCCCGATGGCGAAGAATTCAAATCTTGTTTCATGAAAAACATGTATGATGTGGAACTGTGTTGACAGAGCCCACACCAGGGCTGTGTTATTCATAAGACTGACTAGGTTGAAACCTAGGGGCCCGCCAATTTCCAATTTTCTTTTTGTTGATGCATTGTTACCAGCGCCGTAGGGCTCCAATGGTCAGTGCCGTATTAATCCATGACCGGGCACCTAGGCTTTTAGGTACTTCGGGACAGCCCCCCCCCCCCCTCCTCCGGCACTTCAATCTTTCACCCCACTACAGCTGACAGCCTGACCCTGGTACGGTAGGCACTATGCCGCAGTACATAGCCCTATATCCATTTTGCGGGTCTCCTGAAGAATTCTACTCACAACTTGACATATTAATTATTTATTTATTTATTTGTGTTTAGGGTCACATATTTCTGCACAGTGGCTAATCATGACCGCGACAGTTTTACGGGTGGAGGAAGCCGCAGTACCCGGAGAGAACCACCGAGCAACGGCGAGCAACTGTCAGCTCCCCAGCATACTAACTCCACGCAAACAGGGTTAGCGTTGGTTGAAGGCAAGTGCACCATCGACGTGCAGAACGCCTTAGTACACAAGGTCACACAGCACTAACTTTATGTAGTAAAATTTAATTTTGACATTTTTTGAACCCCCCATTTGACATCATAATGCTCAGTATGTTGCATTAGTGGGAATAAAAACCAATCAAACATCATTTCAACTATTCTTTGAGCTGTTTGATTTTGTAGTGCTGCCTTTTGCAGTTTTTGGGGTTGGGGAAAAGGGAGGGGTACCTCTGACAGTGATGACATCAAATTTCCAATATTTGGAGTTAGATTTTGGAATTTCTTTTTCATTTTTCTGTTTGAGACAAGCTTTAGTAAGTGAAATTTAATTTTGACCTTTTTTGCACCTCTGTTGAATATGACATCATAATGTACAGTATGTTGGATCAAAGAACATAAAACTTTGATGAGAAATCATATAAACGATCAATTGAGCTGTCTGTTCTACTTTTATAGTGATATGAGTTGCCGTGGTTGAAGTAGGGGGTATCACTGTTGCAACCCTGACTAGAGTTGATGAAAAATTCATCTACATATAACTCAAGAAGTCATTGGTGAAAAATCCATTAAATTTTCAGGGAAAAAATTGGATTAAATGTACCTAAATCATACTTAATTCATTTGTAAGAGAATTCCTGGTAGGGAACATCCACCAACAGCATGCAAGGGGTCAATGTCAGACACACTTTATTTTTTTAGATGTTGATGTCCTTTGATGACACCACCCATTTCACTCTTAACTGCTGATAATTCTGCAGGTCGACAACTCGTTTTTATTTTTAGTTTTTATTGTGGAATATATATGCAAAATTTCGAGAAAGGGCACTCAGTAAATATCTTGATATTGAAAGTTCACGAAAAAGACGGAAATCTGACATTGTTTTGGATAAATGTTGATATCTTAACTACGAAATATCTGTGCAATAGAGCCATCGCTAAAGTTACAATGTTTGAAGTTTTATAGTTGTGTGTATTATCACATTTTCAATGAAAAAAGCCCCAAAAGCCTACAAAATATGAAGTGGCATCAAAAGGTAAAACACGTTGATAATTTTTAAAAATACTAAAATTTAATAAAAACCTGAGGCATTTTAAGTCTTTAGAGGTTGATCCCCCATCCCTCAGTCCCTTATGATGTCATCTCAGAGATCAGCCTTAATGATTAAGAATTTCTCAGAATGAAACCATTTTTAGATATGTTTTTTTATTGGGGAATATAGTTCCAAAATTTTGAGATGGCATGTGTGTGAGTGGGGGATGAGGGGAGAGGGGGGGGGGGGTTGGGGGGATTTGATGCCTGAGTTGATATGAAAAATTTAATGAAAATATTTAAAATTCACATCGCTCTAAAATGAAGAGATATGAGGAAGTAATGTAAATCTGTCTGAAGAAAGAAAGAAAGAAAGAAAGAAAGAATGAAAGAAAGAAAGAAAGAAGGTTATTTCAACTTTATTGAGTGACTTAATAATTAGTTACCACTGATGTGTGTGTGTGGGAATATGGTGGCTCAGTGGTTAATGCATTTGACTTCAAACTGAAATTCCTGCCAGGGGTAACTGCATTGTGTTCTTGGACAAGGCACTTAATCCTGATTGGTGCTCTGTAGTAAGGCATGGCGTATGCCGATGGTGCACACTTCTTTAACCAATGCTAACCCTGCTTGTATGGTGTTAGTACATTGGGGAGTCTGTCAGCTGCTTGGTGCTGCTTAGTGGTTCTCTCTGGACACTCAGTTTCCTCCACCTGTAAAACTTCCTGACATGAGGTGACCCTGGCTGTCAAAAGTATCATTAAACCCTAATAAACATATAAATACCACCGATGTGTATTGTATCTCTTTGCAGAATCCAGAATACCTGGCTAATAAATCTGACTGTAAGAAGTGAAAGTGTTCTGCCTTTCACAGGATGACAACATTATAGTGAAAATTGTTCAGAACATGAGATATGACTTATGATTGAGATGTGACCAGCTAATGTCATTTCTGATACAATTATCTGAAGAACACATTGCACCATTTTCAATCTGCCATTGCTTCTTAACAAGATGTGTGGGAAGAAGATGAAGGAAGTTTAGCAATTCTCTTCTTATTCATAACATCTGAAAGCCAGACATTCAAGTGTGCATCTTCATTCTGAGTAGCCTTATTTCCCAGTTGCTCATCTTGATAATGTATATTCCTATGGGTTAACATATGATACAACAGTCCAAGACATTGCTTGCCACAGTTTCTATGGGCATACCAGGTGTATGAAATCAGTACATCTCGGCACAACTCTCTCAACAGAAGTTTGATGATCTGGTAAGGTTGGATGTTTTTTGAAAGAGCAGTGACATCAACATTAACTTTACATGGCCAATACAGAATATTGAAATTGAATGTTGACAAAGCAGCAATCTACCTCTGTCATACCTACCTTCTACTTTGCTGTAATTAGAACATATGTGAGTGGCTTGATATTTGTTATTCTGTAAATGTAGTATCATAAAGGTAATCATGAAGGTTGCCACTAAAAACTCAAGTTTATGTTCTGAATAGTTCCTTTGTGCCTTGTTGAGACCTATGATTCAACTCTCTTTAGCTTGCCTGTGATTGGTACACATGGCTCCAAATAATTTTTAATGGCTAGCAAATCAAAAGGGTTGTCACAATCAGGGCATGACAAAACTGTTGTGGTTGACAAAATTAGTTTAGGACTTTCAAATATTTTATTCTGCTAAAGTTTTACTGAATTTTGCTTAGAAGTTGCATTGTACTTCCATCTTCCCTGAAATGTGGTTTCACAATTGCAGAACAATTCCCACGAAAATCACTAATAACAGCCAGCAATTTCCAGAAATTGTCCAACCTTTCCAGCAGTTGTTGGTTTTGGTTAGAACTTGGTCTTTTCAATCATTTATATGTCGGTTTCCAGAGATTCTGCTGAGACCACATCACTGACCAAAATTTTATTCTCTTTAAAAATGGAGTATTTCTTGAGAGAAGTATTTGCCTGTTCTCATCAGTTGATGTTCTATAGTGTTAGAGAATACAATTAGATCATCTAAGTACATATACCATTTTTGAGATGAAACTCACCAAACCATTGTTCCATAACTCACTGATAAGTAGATAGAGCATTACCAAAGCCAAATGGTTGGTGGTTATATTTATAAAATTCCAATCAACAAACAGCAAATACAGCTGGCCCTCTATGTTCTTCCTCTCTGTTGATCTGGCGATGACTTGCCAATGACATTCTTGAGGTGACCTACTTTGTTTGTATTGAAATTCCATATTCAATCATGTCTGGCTGAACTTCACAAAGTTAAGAATTTGATTTTTGCTGAACAATTGGAAATTGGTAAATTAATGTACTGCTTCCATTTACCATTAAATAAAAACACTGATGGACATAAATCTAAACCATACATAAACACTGAATTTATAAATGACTGCAAGATAGAATTGTGTGGTGTATATAATCCATTGTTTGTGTAATTCAACCCAATATTATTGTAGTTGTATTGAGCAAAGAAGTAGTAAACTTCTTATTCTCTAAACATTTGCTATTCCTAAAACATTTTACTGTGTTGAATTGTTTTCTCCCTATAAAATACATCTGAAGTTGGCAGCACGGAGTTATTAAATCTGTTTGAAACATTCCAATGCTGAAGCTAAACAAGGTTACTTTGTCACTGTTGATTTGTTTATTTGTGTTTAATGATACCTTTAACAACCAGGGTCACATCAAGTCAGACAGTTTTGCAGATGGAGGAAGCCTGAGTACCCAGAGGACCACTGAGTAGCAAGCAACTGTCAGATTCTTTAACTTACTAACCTGGTACAAGCAGCAGTTGAAAGCAAGTACACCACCAACATACAGTGTCCCTTAGCACACAGAATCACATGTCTCCAAGTTTGGAATTAAATGTCTTGCCCAAAAACACAATGCACATGAGACTGGTCAGGATCAAACTATTGACCTTTCAGCTTAAAGTGCCATGCTCTAACCTATGACCCACCATGCTCACTGTCACAGTTGGTAATTGTGCAAATCTAATATCAAATTTAATATCATCATAGGTCTGTAGGTCTTTCCCATCAGCATATTATACATGTAAAACAGAATTCTATGGTTGCATTTTAACATGTGTGGGGTGCCTGTCTTAACTTTTTGCAAGCAGCAGGCAGAGATTTCGACCAGTACAAAAATACAATGTTACCTGATAGAGGTATAATTCTGCCTTTTTTTCTTTTACAAAAAATACACCATGCAAACAGTAGTAATTCTCTTTTCAAAGATTACTTGATGTCAGACTCTATTGAATATTTCATCAAATCAAGTCAAGGCTGCTTTACAGCAGCCATGACCTGTTTTGATGGGATTTTCAAGCAAATACTTAGTGGGTTACAAACTTTAGAAATTGCTGATACTGTTGATCCAATATCAAGTGAAGCCAAAGCTTGAAGAGACTGACACAATACATCTATTTTTTCTCAAAGGGTGCATATAAAATACAAAGGGGGTTAATGTTTTACGTTAATATATGCAAGCTCTAAAATAATTAGCACATACAGTAATGTATAGTTTCAATCATTTTCAGTTTCTGTAGAAGCATGTGAAAGCATCCCAAACTCTTGGTATATTTCAACTGGGAGTTACTGTCACTGGGTAAATGATAATACTGTCAAGTTCTCAGAAGGAGTTGACTTCTGTGAAAAAGATGGTGGATGGCCAGTCACATTTGGTCCAAAGAGAAGTGAAGCCGTTTTTAAAAATCTGTAAGTTTACATTTGTACACTTTTTCTTATGTATGCCAACCATTCTTTGAAAAACAGTCATGTTCTTATTATTTTCCATTGTGTGTACACTTATTTGTTAACCCCAATATTTCAAAACCCACTTTGGGTCCCCTACTTGAAAACGTGTTACTGAAAGTAGGACACAGAAAAATCCAATAATGGATTACACAGATATGAAGTGTGTCAGTGCTATAATTGAAAGATTGTTTGGTTATTATACCTCACAGTTCTTTTATTTATGCTGTCATTTAGAAATTTATATTTGAATTTCTTGTTACTTTCAAGATAGATGTTTTTGTTACAAAATAACTTATGAACGTTTTTGTGTATTGTCACAACTTCTGTGAGTAGACTGTCAATTTCCACGCCTCAAATTGATAAGTTGGCACCACAATTCACTACCTTGACACTGTTATATTCTGGAGAATACGTATAAAATGACACTTGCTTAAGAGAAGTCTTTATGCAGTTAGAATATTACACCCTCCCCAAACATCCCTCCCTTGAAATGCAGAAAAGAAGAGCAAGTTTTCATGGTAAACAGATTTCCTGAAAGACAACATCAGTGTTCTATTCTATTTATACTCTTGAGATAAGCTTATAGATATGGAATTTCCAATATGAAACCTGAATTTTAGGGTATTTTGGGGGTTTTTTTTGGATGCACACATGATGAGTTTATTTATTGGGGTTTAATGACACTTTTGACAGTTAGGATCACCTCGTTTCTGAAAGTTTTACAGGCGAAAGAAAGCAGAGTGCCCAGAGAAAACCACCGAGCAGCACTGAGCAAATGACAGACTCCCCAATGTGCTAACTCCACACAAGCAGGCTTAGCATTGGCTAAAGACATGTGGAGCATAGATGTACACTATGCCTTAGTATACAGCGCTGTTGTGCCCCCATGTAGGCAATCATGATTATCTGCCTTTCCCAAGAATACAATACCCCTGGCAGGAACTGAGTACCATGAGAGACGCATGGAGCAGCAGTGAGTAATGTCAGACTCCACAATGTACTAACTCTGCACAAGCAGGGTCAGCATTGTTTAAAGACAAGTGCACCATCCGCATGCAGTGTGCTCAGTACATAATCCCACTGTGCCCCCATGTGGGAATCGGGACTCAGTGCAGTTGCCTCTGGCATGGATCGAACCATGGATCTTTCTGTTTGAAGTACAATGCCATAACCACTCCTTATATGAGCTATTTGATGGAAGGAAGACTAAAATAGGGTAACATGTAAAGAAAGCAGCACACCATGTTCTAATGACCAACCACCATATTCATACGTCACAAAGACTTTTGAAAAAGGAATTTCCTCCTATATATGCAAAATCTGCCCATGAGTGTGGGCATTTGGACTAAAATCTAACAATTCGAAATACCACAAAAAATTCAAAACAGTGTGTGCATTATTTCATTAACAACATACTTTGTCCTTTTATGTGATACAAAATATTTATAGTGGCTTCTCTGACTTCTTCCCTAATGATTTGAAAATAGGACTGTTGTCACAGTGCATCATATTAAAATTTGAAAATAACATTTTCATTCTTGTAAGACCACCATTGCTTTCCTCTCTCTTAACCCTTTGGAAGAGTGAGACTGCTTTTCTGCATAGGAACATGATACCTCATAATTCCATTAAGTAGGATGGCTGTTTAGTGAATGAATATTTTCAGTGCGCAGTCCCTAGGCTGCATGTTGAAAATATTAATTGGTCCACCCCCAGATAATGAGTATGGACTCTTCTAATTGCTGCCATTGAACTGTCATGGAAGATACCACCTGGGTTAAAAGGGTTAAGTTCATCAACAGAGTTCACAACTTAGGATAAAATGTAGACATTATCATTTAACCATTTACCTAGCAATACAAGAAGATGGCACCGGCAAGAGTTTCTTCAATCAATAACAAATATTCATTTTTGCCTAAAAAACATAGGTTATGACCTCTCTTTAGAAGAGTTCAACAAGCTTATTCTAATGAAGGTTCATAAACCATGTTTTGGAGGAAAAGTTAAAAAAATAATATATCTGAATGAGAAATTTTGAGAATATTGCCACCCAGATTTTAGTTTTACATCAGGTAAGGGACTAGACCTGGGGGCCCAGTCTAATTCTGTAACAAATTCAACACTTTTATGGCCTGGAACCAATCTACCCCTTAAATAAACCATTGCCCAAGTTTGCATTCACTGATCTGGAATATTTTGGTTGATGGGAAAAGGGAACCTTTGATTCGCCTTTTCAAACAACTAATATTTACAAATGATTGAACCCCCAAAATAACATAAACATTCCGAATTTTCCTGGAGTCAATCTAGGAATGTTGCTCAGTCAAGACTTGATTTGACCGATTTTTCAATGATATTATCATCAAGAATGAAGACCCCTCACAGCTGTAATTTTATGATTATCCCATGCAGTGCCCCTAATTGTCTTAATATCTTAATGGGTTAAAAGTGAATTAAGTACTGATTGGGATACTGATAACTAGAGCATGAGAGAATATATACAGAGAATGACATGTGTGTGTGAATGGGTTAATAGATATGGCATGGGTGCCACCGTGGAAGGATGAAATGAGAGGCTGTAGGCCTCAAGTTTTATACTTCTGCGATGACACAAGTGCCATATCGATTTACCCATTCACATGTGCATGTCGTTCTGTGTTTATTACACTTTCATGTCTATAAAAACAATTATTAGAAGGAGACCTAGCAATTCATTTGACAACTATCAACAAAAGAAACAAATTTTATTGCCAACCAAATTTGCGTTCTCATACTCTTCTACTTCTGCTGGATATTCATTATCCCCTTCATATATATCCCTATTTCTTATTTGCTATTTTTCTACACATTAAACTCGCTATATCCTTCACTTTTAGACATTTTATTTACTTATTTTGCAATTGGTTCAGTTTCAGGTGATCAATCGTCTGCTCAATGATTTGCATTCGGCAAATGTGTGCAGAACGATTTTCATTTTTCACATGGTTTTAGTGTTGCTGCAGATGGGGATTTCATGGAACAGGCATGTAATAAATGTGCATCCCTATTTGTTAAGGCACATCACATTATATCAAGAGTAGACTGTGTGCAAACTTCAATAAAAGTGAGTAAATAAACAGCCCATAACAGCATCAAAGTCCTTACAGAATTGAGTTAGACTGGTGGCTTGCCATCTTTGATAAGGGATTGAGGTGACATGTAAATGGGTGTGATCACATAGATCAAATCAACTGTTTTCCACTAAGTTGCAGGACGATAGAATCAAGTGGCATGAATCCTGATTGAAATTGGCTCAAGGTATTGTTCTCTTCTAAGAATTCCCGCATCTTATTAAAAATACATTGTTCAAAGACCTTACATAAGAAGCTTCTGAGCGAAAGTGGGTGGTAGTTAGAGGCTACGTGCTATGGCTGATATTTAAATATTGGTGTGACGTTGGCTTTCGTCCATATGGAGGGGAAATGAGACTTTGTTAATAATATTTTAAATAAAATAGTCAGGGGATCAGTTATATCACTTTTGCATCTTTGAGAAACCATGAGCTTATTAAATCAGGTCCAGAAGCCTTATATACTTTTGATAATTTTAGCAAATCAAATACGTCTATTGCGCTGAGGATTATTGAAGTTAGCAATGACCGATCAAGAAATTGACTGGCTGTAAATATTACACGTGACTCCCCAATAGTATGGAACAAACATATTTGTTAAGGGCTTCTGCTTTTTCGAAACGAGAGTTTTGAAATTTAAGTGAGGAATATCGGTTTTCTTTTGGGTTAATAAAGATTTCAATGTTTGACACCATGTTGATGCATTATTGACTGGATTAAGGGAGATTGTCATTACCTTTGTATCCTGTACTTTCATTTGGGGATGACCAACACTGCCTCATTATGTTTCAGACAATATTCCTCTACGCTATTCTGTTTGGTGTAAGGTCTAATATAATAGTGCCGTATTTTTGCGTGGATCTTATTAAGGCTACATAGGAAAGCGTCTTTGAAGACTGTTGGACACTATTTTACATTTCTTCCAAGGAAGCCATATGTTGAGCTGGCTTTCCATGTTAAATGTCCTTTGTGTAAATCCCATTTTAGATCATTTGATATTTAAGGCGTTGATTTGATTGGCGTGTAGAATAATTGCTTTTAATTTTTAATGACAAGATATAATATTTTGGTTGGCATTGAATCTAATGCCCCAATCCTTTGCCTAGTTTTTCACGTTGCGCAGGTCTTTCTGAAGCTTTGAAGTCCATTGTGGTATTCATGATTGAACTCTTACTCCCGATTTTTCTCACTCAAGTATAACCTGCATAATTCTATATGTTAAGTTGTTGCTTTGTCAAGTTGTAGTTTTTCCCTTTTGCTGTACTTGTGTAATTTATGTACAAGCCTTTGGTGAAGCATTGGGTATTCCAGAGTCAGAGTTCTTGTATTTTTAATCCTTTTACTCATTTCTATGATTTTCACCCATGGCGACTGCAGATAGATTGCTAGTTTTTCTTTGCCAGCTTACTTCCAGCTGTAGCAAGTTCATGGTTCGCATTTTTGTTGTGTTGATTGATACCCATGTTTGTCCGTTATGGTGGAGATGTGATCTGATATACCTGGGAGGCTAGTTGTCGTTTTGATCAGTGATGGATCTGATATGAAGATCGAGTGTGGATTCTTTGTGTATTTGGGTAAGTCCACGATAGGCAAACATTATAGAGCATATCTCTTTTGATGAAGACATATTCCTAATCATTATAGAGAGGGAGAGAGAGAGAGAGAGAGAGAGAGAGAGAGAGCTCTACATTTCCCCCCGAAGACCATCTAACTGTGGTCATATGTGCAGATAGGTATGGCCTATTTCTAATGCAATGCATGTGAGTTTTGTTGCCGTTGGTTTTAAATGTGCAAGTTGGATAACCTGCAGTATGTCAGGCACACTTTTTACTGAGGGTCTTTCTGAGATGAAGTGACGTCACACCGTGGTATATGATGGATGTCAGTTGAGAATGTCAGATTAATATGCATGTAGAGTTGTCTTTTGGCGTCATTGCCATTGTGATGAGGGCGCCAGTGTTCATGCACGGTTTTTGTTGTGGTGAGGGTGTCATATTGGTTTCTATAGAGGCATGTGGCTATTGAAAAAAACATTAAGTAAGAAGGGTTGAAGCAACAGCTGTACCCTCAAATACTTTTGTTATTAAAATGTAACTGAATAATTTAGAGTGTTTTTCGATGGTCACAACAAAATCGTTTTGAAAACATTGTTTTGGTGGATGTTTGTATGACACACAGAGCATGGATTTCTTGAAACAAATCACCAGAGTAAGAAGGGGAAATGTACTTTGAGATAAATGATTGTCGTTAAAGGGCATAGCCTCCAAGGGAATGAGATGGTTTATTATTGTTAGAATGGTAGTGACAATATAATGGTATCCGGACATTTCTCCACTGGACATTTCCCCTCCCTTTGTTTTTTTTTTTTAGAAAACGGACATTTACTCACAGTGGAAAGTTACCCACCGGATATTTCCCACTTTTCCAAAAATAAAGACGGACATTTCCCCACTTTCCAAAAAATAAAGGCGGACATTTCCACACCGGGCACTTACCCACCAAAGGCGTAATAGAACTAGTCACCACATAAAATATAACTTTATTTGAATGAAGAGTTAAACGATAATATATGACAAGGGAGCAACAACATATAGTGAAACAACTGTAAGTGACATATCTACATTCAATTAAGCATACACAATTTATTTGAAGTGCAGACAGTGGACAACAATGTGTAAGAAGTAAGACATGGTCTTCTTTCCGTCGGTAAAGTCATTGCACAATATTTGGAGTTTCTTGTGAGCTAATGTTTATTCACATCGGACACGTTTGGCTGGCGGATCTCCTCTGCACACTCTCTCGATCTCAGCTAGGGCAGACCTTTGGTCCGTCGGTTGACAGGAGTAGTCAGATCTCTACTCTCTCACAGTACATTCACATTCAGCAAGTGCCATGCAAAGGGCCAACCAGTTTTCCCAACCCGAAATTAATATTCCAGGGATGGAAAACCCGATTGCAGTTAGAGATTTTTGAAGCTCCCATCGATAGCAGAGGCAAGCCTTGTGCGTGTCGTCATCTGCCACCGGTCCAGGTTATTTACACCAAGCATGAGGCCTGAATGAATGAATGAATAAATGAAAAGTTTCAGCGCGCCAAAGGCGAACAGCGACGATGTGGGATTTGAAATCACTTGCGATTCGAATAACTTTATTTGCTTATAACAGGGGGCCTACATTCATTAGAGGATATTTATACCTATTTCAGAGACCACTCACTAAGTAGTCAGTCGAATGATGGTCACTCAGCAGTAGAAACACTTATTGATGTTTGTCAAAACTTTTACTTTTCGTTGGGATCGTTTTTTTTCAAGCATATTTTGTAAAATAACAAACATTTTGTAGCCATATACTCCCGACTGGAACATTTCTCAATAAATTACCCAATAACATGGCCATACCCCTAAGCGATTTCGTTAAAAGAAACCCAGTTAAAAAAGAAACTGGGCAGTGACTTCTAGTCAAGGGATAGGGTGAAATAATAATCACAGTCGCTTAACTGAAAATCACTACGCAAATTCGATGAAATTAGCTTATTTATTAAGAAAGAACATTAGCCATATTGATTAAAAATCGTAAGGGAAAGTTTGCTCGTTTTTTAATATTTCTCAGTTAAATCGTCTTTTCTAATTTACAATTAAACATCTTGCAAAAACAGTAATCCAAATTCGCCAAACGCGTTCAGTTTCGACAATGTTAGAATCTGGTGTTGATTTTTTATTTGGGGAATTTTGAGAAGTATAAAAAAAGGCTTTTTGTTATTAGTATTGAATTGCAGCCGAGCAAATCTAGGCCCCCCGATATTTGTATCAAGTGTGTATAATGGCATGGCTTTAAATGCGGAGATAAATAGTGTATTAGGCTGAGTTTATGTTTTAGGTACTCCCCAGGTCATTAGCCTGAAAGCTAATATAGGGCACGTGTGATGTAATAGTTGCGCGTGACTGGCATAGCTGAGTATATTTTTTAAGTACGCCCCCAGGCATTGCCCTGCGTCTTTATAGAGCGCATTCAACAATAAATGAATCGTGACCTGCATATTTATTTTTAGGTATGCTCCTCCGGCATTGCCCCGTAACCTAATAGGGCGCATCCGACAAAAACTGCACGTGACTTAGTATATTCGTTGTTAGGCCCCATGGAAAAATATTGGGTTGCCTTATAAGTCACATCCTTATCTAATACCAAAGCACGTGACCTTCTTTACTGCAGATATATTTAGCTACCCACTGTGCCCCATTACCATATAAGTTTGCCCATTACGTCATACGGCTGTGTAGCTTTGCCCGGGGCCGATCACGTGACCAGGCCATCTGGAAAACTCATTATTACGCAAAACGAACATTTTTTCATCAATCGTTGTGAATGGTAATGTCATCTGGGGTGATTAGATAAATTAATTTCCAATAATTTCTCTGAACCACCATATATTTGAGTAAGTGATGCTATTTAATAACAGTTATATGAAAATCTCCTTTCAATATTTAAAATTATTTAATTATAGAAAAAAAGCACAAACTTCTTTGGAATTCAAAAATCTTTAAATTTTAAAATAGTACCTTAACTTGGTACACAAATTACCTTTTAGATGTCGAAATTTGGTTGTGTTTGGATGGTCAATAGGTCAAGGTTCAAATAAATGTTTTGTTTCCATGTAATAACCTTAGGAGTGGTTTTTTGGCATAGGTATATATAACGATGACAGTGTTTGGATTTGGGGTATAGGTTAAAGTCAATGTTACGATGACAGAGATGAGAGTGGAAGGAAACTAAATTAGCTTAAATTACCTGAAACACCACTATTTTCATGTGAAATGTGGTGAAAATAAAGTTTCTTCTGAAAATAAGACTTATAAGAGGACAGATAGTTAAAGTGTCACTCGGCAGACATTTTCTTTCTATAAATTCACATAAAAATTTATAGAAATTAACAGTTCAGTATTTTCGTAATAACTTAGCAGAAATCAACTAATAAGCTGAACTTTCTCATCCCTGCTATGAACATATTTTTGATGTCCGTGGCAAAACCTTTTTTAGTTTCATTTAGTGTACAAAAATATAAGTTCATACACAGACGGTCTATAAGGTGTTGATAGTGGGGCCAATAGTTCAAAGGTCAAGGTCAGTGCAACTGTAAACAAAATTTTTGTTTCCATGCAATAACCTTAGAAGTGGGGGTTTTTGGCATCGAAATATATAACGACGACAGGGATTGGATTTGGGGTCCATAGGTTAAGGTCAATGTTACGATTACAGGGATGAGAGTTGAAGGAATCTAAATTAGCTGAAATTACCTGACACACCACTATTTTCATGTGAAAAGTTGTGAAAATAAAGTTTCTTCTGAAAATAAGACTTATAAGAGGACAGATAGTTAAAGTGTCACTCGGCAGACATTTTATTTCTATAATTTCACATGAAAATTTATAGAAATTAAAGGTTCAGCATTTTCGTAATAACTTAGCTGAAATCAGCAAATTAGCTGAACTTTCTCATCCCTGCTTGGAGCAGATTTTTGGATTCTGTGCAATAACTTTGAGGGTTTTTTTATGTACAAAACAATCAATACCTTCACATTGAGATTGTTTCTTAGACGTTAACGATTGGGAGTGTGTTTGCGTTTAATAGGCCAAAGACTGAGGCCATTGTTACTATAAATAGATTTTCGATTTTCAAGTAATAAGTTTAGGCATATGAAACTATATCGTCATACAGCCCATTAAGTGTTAATGATTGGGGATGTGATTGGGGTTAAAAGGTCAAAGTCACTGTTACTATAAATAGAGTTTTGTTTTCCGTGGCAAAACCTTTTTAGTTTCATTTAGTGTACAAAAATATAAGTTCAGACACAGAAGGCTTATAAGGTGTTGATGGTTGGAGGCCAATAGTTCAAAGGTCAAGGTCAGTGGAACTGTAAACAGAATTTTTGTTTCTTTGCAATAACTTTAGTTTCCTTCTAACATCATACACAGAATGTCTTAAGGTGTCGAGCATTTCGACTGCATTTGGGGGTCAATAGGTCTAAAGTTGAGGTCAATGTAACTATGACTGAGAAAACTTTCTATGCATGGACAGTGGGTAATTTCCAAGCTCAGATTGTTATCAGTCTGGTGACTAATAATGGTAGCCCTCTCCATTAAATAGAAAAATCATTGCTTCTGGGACATCACCATTCTATGGTCACGGGAGGAGTAGATTGTTATTTACCGAGGGAGTACTGGTCAGTGGAGGATTATAAGGTAATAAATGATGACAAAATAATGGTGGGCCTGTGACTCATAAAACGCAAATACAAATTTAAATAGAAGTTCCCTTTTTGGACTCTTCTGGTATCACTAGCTCACCCCCGCTGATTACAATTGTTTATTCACGAGACATGATATTACACTATGCTTCAAGTCAATTGGCATCAACGGGAATGAACTAATATGCACTGGCTATGGGGAAGAGGCGAAGTTTTACTGGGTTCTCGGATCGCTAGGGTTCCTTAATTGAAATGAGAAGATTGAACATACTATTTTGCATGCCCAGAATCAAGCATTTCTACATATTCCAATTAATGAAACAAAGCTGAAAACCGTAGCCGATCACTACTATACCCAATATTAATTTCCGAAAATATAATCTACAATTAATTCGCTTCCCAAACTTCCTTTCGTGGAGGAATATCGAAGCCAAAATTAATTTCAAGAAACTTCGGGGTGCTTCACAATTTACCTTGTTACTCATTTCTTCTCTTATCAGCCTTTACCAAGTAATGTGGTATTGGGTTTAACCATTTACCTAACGAATCGCCCGCATCCGCCCGCGTAATATGCAAATTCAGCAGTTGAAAAAATATTATTTTTCAAAAAAATTCAACAAAACCATATCATGTGACCCCTCGTTGGAACGAGCTCGTCGAGCTCGTTCCAACGAGGGGTCACATGATATGGTTTTGTAGAAATTTTTTGAAGAATTAAAAAAAAATGATATTTTAAATAATAAATTTTGATATCGTCTGCGTTGGGTAAAGGGCTAATTACAAAAACTTGTTTCTTAAATTATCAATCCTTCGAAGATTCACTATTTTATGCTTCGGGATCTTTACAGTGTATATATATCGATACATGAAGTATCTGATCCCTGGCTACTGAAAGTGTCATTAATCTGCAATAATCCAAATATCTAAAAAAAAAAAAAAGTTATCACTATAAGATACTGCTATAATAATATTCTAAATACTCGGCATGAATCTTCAGGCTTCCTCATAAATCATATGACTTGATTCACAATTCTTATCATGCTTATAGCCGATAGCAGCACTATAATACCCGCACCCCACAAACAAAGTACACTATTTTGGTTCCATCTTTTATCGCGATCCTGTTCTCCTTCTTCCTTGTCTTATTAATGATGAATGAATGGTTTCGCGCGCCGAAGGCGAGCAGGGACGCTGTGGGGAAAGCTCCTTTCGACCCTCCTTTGACGTGTTGATTTTTTCCGGCAAATCACAATGATGGCAGGAGAGAGCAGAGGAAGAAAGGTTGTGGGAGTAGGCTTGCGGTGACTTCCCTGAGTAGGTGTTGTCCGCCCTCGGGTGAGGACTAGTGTGAGAGGGGAACTTCTCAGCAAATGTGCTGCTTCTCCCCGGGGGTGGTAGGGTGGTGTCTTCAGGCAAGTATAATCTGCCACTTGTCTTGTGTTGTTTGTGAGGCCGTCATCAGCAAGTATAGTCTGCCTCTGGCTTATCTTGAAGAGGAAGGGCTGTTTTCGGTCGACGGATAGGCAACTGTCAACCAACTTTCGCAACCAACGGCCCTTCTCAGGGCACCACCAAAAGAAAGACCCGCACTTCCCTGGTTCGTGGGCAGGCCTGCTTAATAACCTATTTGGTGGGGGCAAAGTGCGTCCTTGGGACGTTTATAAATGCCCATTAGCGGGACGCAGGACCAACGCTCGCCCACCCGTGGGGGGGGGGGGGGGGGGGACCACCTCCGGGGATGGAGTGAAGGATGATAGAAAATCCATAATGGTTATAGTATGAGTGATCCATAACGATTAGTGGGGAGGGAAAAAATATTAAGTATGTGTTTGTAAAGGACTCTTGTATGTCTTTCAGGCGATTTGTGGTATGTAAAGTCTAGTTTTCGGCCAAGCATGGGCTGCCACTAACTGTGTGCCATTCGTTGGAGCTGTCCTGGGCAAGTATGGTCTGTCTCAGGCACTTTTGTTGGTTTGTTAGTCTGTTCAGTGGTTATGGCATTGGTCGTGGTGGTGGTGGCTGTGTTTGTGGTTCGCAGATGTGCTATGTCGCTCTGTGGTCTTGGCGCTGTCAGTGCCGTCCGCTGTTTTGTTAGTCTGTTTGGCTATTCTGAAATTAGAAAAAGCGGAAGGTGAGACATACGCCCCCCCCCCCCCCCCAAGCCCTTTCGGCATTCTCCATTAGGTATATTATGGTATGCGGGAGGTTTCAGCACATCCCTCCCTCATTTATTCGTAGAGCTCCGGTCGATGGAGGCAGCCTAGTTCCTATTCCTAGCCACACCGTGAGGTGCTTCTCAGCCTGTTCCCATCTTCAGCCTGTATTAGTGGGGTCGGTTTGGTTGACTATGGTTGAGAGCGGTTTGGCGAGTCACCCTTTTACTCACAGGATGAAGTCGATGGAGGCAGTCTTGTTCCACTGCCTAGCCACACTGTATGATGTATCTCTGCCTGTTTCCATTGTGGACCTGTCGCTTTTGGCGGGGTTTGATGAATCCGGTTTTTAGGATGTTAGCTGATTTGATTTGGGTCACTATTAAATCCGCAGTGTGCGGTCGATGGAGGCAGCCTACTTCCTATTCCTAGCCACGCTATATGGCATATCTCTGCCTGTTTCCATCGTGGAGATAGCGCTAGTTGTGGGGTCTGTTGGATTGTCTTTTATTGGTTTGGGTTCATGGATAGGATAACATTCCGGAGTCGTTCTGGTCAGGGGCAGACCCGGAGTGGCTGGGCCAGGCGGACCTGAATCCGTTTCGGTTCGAGTCCGCTCAGCCTGGCCGGGCTGAACCCACTCCTCACCAGAACGGCTCCGGAACGAGCGTGCTAGGTTTTAAACTGATTATTTTCTGGAATATTTGGGTTTTTGTCGGCTGGCGCAGATATGGTGTAAATCACGTATTAGCTCACTGTCTTTTAGGTGGTCGCGGTTTTTTG
This sequence comes from Pictodentalium vernedei, assembly GCA_031216915.1. Lineage (NCBI taxonomy): Eukaryota > Metazoa > Mollusca > Scaphopoda > Dentaliida > Dentaliidae > Pictodentalium > Pictodentalium vernedei. Next base: position 247,820,999 of record CM062291.1, read on the forward strand.
GCGGCTAGTGTTGCAAGCCAGTCTTTGATAGTGTCAGTGCCAGCGCGTTCGTGGAGGCGTCCAATGGGTGTGCCAGAGAGTGCGCGGAGACCGATGCGGAGCACGTGGTTTTGGACTCTTTGAAGTTATAGGTCTTATAGGTTTCACTGAGAACGAGTGCCCCGTACTGAAGGGCGGGGTGCACGAATACTTTGTAGAGTTTAAACAGGACTGCTTCGTTTTCACCCCATAATGTGCCACTTAGCATTTTTAGTAGATCGATTCTTTTGGTCGCTTTGGAGGCTATATTTTTGGTATATTTATTAAGATTGAGTCGCTGGTCTAGGGCAATGCTGAGAAATTTGGCCTTGGTGCTAACTAGGAGGACTTTGCCATTTAGATTAAGGTCAAAGTTGCGATTTTTGATCCTTCGAGTGAAGGTTATTCGTCGGGTCCTATTGATGTTTAGTGTTATTCTCCACTTGGCACACCAGCGCTCGAGGTCGTCGAGCGCGCTCTGCAATGATTTTTTTTTATGTAGGGGGTTCGCTCGCAGGAGTCTCATAACCCTTTTTCGCCGGCGAACTTGGAGATTTGGACACGGTCATTAGTTATTTTAGGTCGTTAACATAAATGGTGAAGAGGAAGGGTTTGAGGACAGACCCTTGTGGGCGGGGTGCCGGCCTCTAGAAGAATTCCACAGGACATTTCGTTCCTGACACCGACTTTGATTTTACGGTCGTTTAAAAAGGAGGAGAGTAGTCTTAGTAATTTTAGCGGTAGATTCAACTTGGGAGAGTTTGTAGCGGACTCCGTTGTGCCAAACGGAGTCAAAAGCTTTTTCGACATCAAGAAGGATTGCAGAGCCTGCTTGTTGGTTTTGAATGGCCGTTTTCGTAAGTTCGACACGGCGATAGATGTGCTCCATGCCTCCCTTCTGGTTCCAAAAGGCTCGTTGCCATTTTTAAAGAAGTTCGTGCTTTCTAGATGTTCCCTCAGCCGATTGGTGAGGACTCTTTCGAATATCTTGCCAATGCAGCTGAGAAGGCTGATTGGGTGATAGTTAGCAGCCGGATTAGAGAGGTCTTTTCGGGTTTGGGTATCATGACATGTATGGCTGATTTCCAACATTTTGGAAAATAGCCATTTGGGAGGCATGTATTATTCAGGGTTGTTAGTCTGGTTATAAACAAATTAGGGCTTTGTTTTAGGATTTTATAGCTAATTTCGTCTTCCCCGGGTGAGGAAGAGTTCCTGTACTTTATTATAATGTTAATGATTTCGTCGTTTGTGATGGAGACGACGACGACGACATCGACGCCGCCCCTCTTAGGGTCGGTGCTGAAGTCAGGATCGCTGTAAATCCCGGGGTGGTCCTTGGCGAAGCTATCTATCACGTGTTTGACCTTGTCGTCAAAGCCAGGGCCTCCATGGGGGCGGCGAGTTTTATTGAGGAGGTCGGCAAAGGTGTCGTCCTTATCCTTATCGTTATCGGAAGTGGAGCCATCTTACTTAGGAGCTTGGATGATGTTTTGCTACTTTTATTCTTTTGGCCTGTTAACGCCTTGACGGTGTTTACAATTTTTTGCTTCCCTTGCCCCGTTAAGGTTGGATGTGGCCCTTTCCCAATTAGCTTGTTGTTCGGTCTAGAGGGCCTTTTTTACCCCGTCGTGGATTTGGTTATAGGTTTTTTTGGATCCGCTTTTACAGTGGAGCCGCTCTCTGATTTTAGTTAGCGCAGGGCTTTCCGTTTAGTTTTTTATGAGCGAGATGGTGTCCCCGGAGATTGTTCTCCAGAGGTGCACTTCTTTAGGGCAAATTTCATCTAAGGTCGAGTTGATTATATTTCGTAGGTCCGCGCATTGGGGTTCGAGGTCAGTGGCGTTGGAGGTGGTGTTGTGTGGGAGTTTAATACCGACTATTTCACGGTAGAGATCCCAGTTTATTTTAGAAAAATTCCTGCGTGTGGTGTGGGTATCTGAGGGGGCCATTTTCTAATTTAACTGAGGTGTTGACCGGAAGGTGGTCGCAGCCAAGGTCGTCATCGCCGAACCTGTGGTCGTTGATATGGTTAATGAGGAAGTTGTTCGTTTAGCGGGTTTAGCAGGTTACTGCTGTTGTAGGTCGCGGTGTTGCCATCAGCGACGACATGTAGATTAAATTTTTCAGTGATGTTGAAGAAAGCATCGCCGTTTGGGCTTGTAGACTTAAAACCGAAGTATTGGTGTTTGGCACTGAAATCCCAGGAAAATACAGTGATTGTATTTTCCTGTGAAGAATTCAAATAATCCTCGTTAGCTATTTTGCCGGGGTCATTGTAATAACAATCGATCGCGATTTTTTTTTATATTGTCGGCTGTGATCTCGATTGCAACCACCTCAACGTCGAGGTGGTCTGTTTTGATACTTTTACATTACATTCAATGCTCAGTTTTATCAGAAGAGCAATGCCTCCTTCATGAGGGGGTGGCCTCTTCCAACAACGTTAAATCCACTAAATAAGAAGTTTTTATCTTTAGAGAGCCACCACTCACAGACAGCCATGATGTCGGTCTTTGAAGTAGTGGCTCGTTTGTATTTTTTTGTTATGAACGCACCTGGCATTCCACACTGCTAATTGCACCTTATCCATGAAAGGCAGGCTTTAATTAGTAGTGGCATTGCTGAGTGGCTTATTCTTGTTAGAGGTTCTTAATTGATAGCACTTTGGATTAGGGTTTCAGAGATGTGGGTTTTTAATAGCCGAGACGTCGACCTCCTGACATCTTGGCAGATGTCAGTCAGGTTGGCGCCTAGGTGTTTTTTCTTAGTGTGGTGTGTAATGTTCCCGTGATTAGGGAGCAGATTGTATGGAGGTGGAGGCATTTTCGGGGTTTCTTAGGTTAAGCTTTTTCAGTTCCATGTTGGTTTTAACTCTGTTGAAGTGGGAGAACCCCCAGTAGTTGCTGGGGTGGGCTCCCTTACAGTTAGGGCCGGTTGGTGGGGGGGGGGGGGTCCGTCTTGCATGATTTAGTGGTATGGTTGCCACCATATTTCATGCATGCATGTCAATGTCTCCCTGCATTTGTTGGAGAGGCGCCCAAACTTCTGACACTTGTGGCATTGCACTTGTGGGGAGTGGTGTTGATCTATATTCTTCCGTAGTATGCAGTCTGTTATTGGTTGTGACCCCTTGGCTGATGAGTTTTAGTTTTGTTTCGTGGTTTGGACAGGTTACCTTTAGCTTCCATGTGGGCCTCCCTGTTATCTTTGAGATGAACCTATCCCTACTCCCTGGGATGCTACTGTTGATGGCAGGCTTGGTTGTATTGAGGTGGACTCTTGTCGCAACCATAAAGAACTTAGAAGAGGTGGGTTGTCTCTCTTTTGTTTTTTACTGTTGTGGACACTAGAGGTATTCATTATACCATTTCTGGTCACCGTGGTCCAAACCTTTGCCATGAGAGGGCGGGAGGAGCTGGCGCTGGAAGGAGTTCTTGACTTGGTGATTGGTTGGTTATGATTGCGGCGGGTTTGTTGTGAGGGGAAGCAGTGGCAGAGGAAAGGTTGTTTCTGACCTCCTAGATTGTTCGATCTCTCACTCGGGAGAACTCATTCCTGTCCACTACCTGCTCTGACTCAACTTCGAGGTCTTGTCTGTTTTTCTTTCTTTTATTGGGCGTTTTGTGGTGCTTGCCTCATAATATGGGCTGGCCTCTTGGGTAGCCAACATTTCCAGGTAAGTCTTGTCTGGGCAGGATGCCGTGATGCCCATGGGTCAGTAGGATCTCTGGGGATATTTGATTCTACAGCGTTGGTGCCTATGGGTGTGTTGACAGATTGGATACCATCCTCATCGGATCTCTCGACCGCCATCGGGACTGTTGGGGTAGCTGGCAGGTTCAAAGAGGGAATGGAATTGGCTGTCGACGGGTTGTTATGAAACTTTGCCACTACTAAAATCTCTTTGGGTGGAGAGTCAGGTGACGGAGAAGTTTGATAACTTAGCATTGATTTTAGAGATAGGATGGATGCTTTCAGACATTGAATCCCCTTTTTGTTCTCTAGTTCCACTGTGCCTATTTTCCCTCATATTTAGCCCTTTCCTTGGCCCTCTCTTCCCTCTCCTGGGCAAGCTGCTCATTATGTCTTGCCAGTCGTTGGCTAATGTTATCACCGTCTGGCTTATGACTTGTCCTGGGGCGTTTTGGGTGAGCCACCGCCCCATGGACACTTGTAAGCGAAGAAGTATCGGGTAAATTAAAATGACTAATCTTTTCAATTTCAGCTGATTCTCATCTGGTCTCTTTTATTTTTTTCCTCTTTGCCTTCTCATTTCTGTCATTTTTGGCTGAAGATGGTTTATATCCAAAGGTGGCATCTCTGATTACATTTATTTTTCCGCCGATTCTTCTGCTGGTTGGTCCAAGCGGTGATTGGAGATACGTGTGTGAGTGTGTTTGATAAAGTGAGAAAAACTCAAGTGAAGGTAACAACTTCATCTGAGATGATCTCTCGATGAATGTGATGTTCGCGCCTTGGCGTTGATCAATCGATTTTTTAATTCAATGAATGAAAAGTTTCAGCTCGCCGAAGGCAGTCAGGGACGACGTGGTATTTGTAATCCCTTGCGACCCGGACAACTTTATTTGCTTAAGAATTTATGAGGATAAGAGTCGTTCGAGCAGTTGCTCGATCGAGTGACTCCTCGAACGACTCTTATCCTCATTTCTGAAAAAAGGGATTCCATAGCCACAGGCGTTTTCGAAAAAGGGATTCCACAAATGGGATTCCAAAAAGGGATTCCATAAGTGGGATTCCGTCTTATTTCGAGTGACTCGCAACTATTGCTCGAATGACTCGAATCCCATCGAGCAAATGAGCCAACGAGCAATTGCTCGATCGAGTGACTCCTCGAACGACTCTTATCCTCATTTCAGAAAAAGGGGTGCCAAAGGCCATATGTTTTTCAAAAAAGGGGTGCCAAAATTGGGGTGCCCGGGGATATGGCCATTGGATATAAGCTTTTATTATACACAAGGGAGATACCTCTGCATACAGACTATGGGAAATCAAGCAATCTGACTGGTTAGTTATAATTTATATAAATGATCTAGATAAATGGAACAACAAGAATACTTGGAATAGGGTCAGAACTACTGCTATTACGTACCACCTTACCAGTAACAGGATGATACAAAGCATTTGGTAGGTTAATACTATCAAGGGTTAGGATGGAACCTACAGGGGAATATACCAACCATGCTCTGCTGCCGTTCTGTATTACCAGGCATTGACCCCACCCCAGAATACCGCTCAATAAAATGAAGCACCTGGTGGATCAGCAGTACCAAGGGCCAGCAAGAGACCTACAGGGATATGTACAGCCTATGCTATACTACCGTTCTAAACTACCAAGCATTACCCCACCCCCACAAAATCACTAGGTCTACCATAACGTACTACATATACCAGTCATATAATAAAACAAAGCAGTCGGTTGGTTAATAGTACCAAGCACTAACAGGGGCCTATAGGTGTACATACCGCCATACTATAGTACCGTTCTAAACTACCAGACAGTACCCCTACCCACAATACCTATATGCCTAGCATTGCATACTACCTATACCAGTCATAGGATAACATGAAGCATCAGGTGGATTAATAGTACTAAGGGCTAACATGGGCCCACAGAGGTATATATCGTCCATACTATACTGCTGTTCTATACTGCCAGGCATTACCCCCACCCCAAAAAATCACTAGGTCTACCATAACGTACTACATATATCAGCCATAGAATAATACAAAGCAATCGGCTGGTTAATAATATTGAGGACTGGACCTACAGCGGTGTATATACCGCCCATACTATAGTACCGTTCTAAACTACCAGGCAGAACCCCTACCCACAATACCGCTATGCCTAGCATTACGAACTACCAATACCAGCCATAAGATAATACAAAGGATTCGGTAGGTTAATAGTACTAAGGGGCTAATGGGCTAACATGGGACCTGCAGGGGCCCACATAGGTATATATCGTCCATACTATACTGCTGTTTTATACTGCCAGGCATTACCACCATCCCCACTCCAAAACTCCACTTGACCTGCTATAGCGTACTACATATACCAATCATAGAATAATACAAAGCGATCGGTTGGTTAATAACACCGAGGACTAACATGGGCCTACAGCGGTATATACAATGCATCCCATACCCCACTTCTAAACAAACGATTATAGTACTGCCTGACCTAGCATTACGAACTACAAATACCAGCCATAAGATAATACAAAGAATTCGTTAGGTTAATAGTACTAAGGGGGTAATAGGCCAACAGGCCATTCATCCTATACTGTCCAACTTAAACCACCAAGGACTATCTTTCAATACCGCACTGGCCGACCATACATGACCCCCATGCCCACAATACTGCTTGACCTATCTATAACAGACATAGCATAATATGAAGACCCAAGGGCTAATAGTATACCAACATGGATATATACCACTACTGCCATATCACCACACCCCATACGAGAAGCCCGACATCCACTGACCCGAATAACGTTATGTCAGATTGTATACTGGACAATAATAGCGGTCAACATCTCTATGCCGTCGCGCGCGTATCATGACGTCACAGCGTCAATAGCAACGTCAACCGTTTCGCGGGAAAAACTTTCAAGAAAACCCATCTTCACCATTAATTTTCCACCACTTACCCATAATATATACCTATACCCCATGCGTACATATATCACTATACATGCCATAGCATACTATATATACAGTACCTACACCATTTGGCGGATCTAGCTGCAAGGAGCCGTACTTTTGCTCCCCCAAAGTTGCTCCCCCCAACGGCCCCGGTTCCTATGGGAATTTAACACTAGTTGCTCCCCCAAAGCTCCGGGTAATGAGGCTCGATCGGGTACCTTATATACTACTCCCGACAAATCACAGGCAAGTGAGTTGAATATGCATTAACAAATAATCCTTATTTATACAACACCTGTTTAACGGGTGGCAAACAAACCCATCTTTCTCGGTTAGAACATTCAAGCCCAGCGAAAACAAAAACAGAAAATCAAAAGAAAACAAATTTATAAAATTCACGGGGGTGGGGGTGCATGGTGTATCCCAAATGCTTGGAAAAAGTCTATGAATCCTCCAACTACAATTGTTTTCCACGGCACTTCCACAACCTCATCACGGAATGGACGATTGGAAAAACAACGAATTGATAAATTTAAAAAATCTCCCTAGTATTGAAAATGGCACACAAGCTTTCTGTTTATTGATTTTGGTGTTTTAACCCTTTACCTAACGTAACGGCCAAAACTGGCCAGCGCTATTCTCAAAAATCGCCAATTAATTTTCATTATTTTTTTTATTTTTTGTCTCAAAAACATAGGTTATGACCCCTCGTTGGAACGAGCTCGTCGAGCTCGTTCCAACGAGGGGTCATAACCTATGTTTTTGAGACAAAAAATGAAAAAAATTAGTTATTCAAGATTTTCTTTTGCAAGTGTCGTCTGCTTTTCATGTTAGGTAAAGGGTAAAAGAAGGAATGCCCGAGTTTTGCAGTTTGCATAACTTTTGTATTGTTTCTTTTATTACAGTCTCAGTATTGACAACTATGATTATGTTTGGATTGGCGTGAACAGATTTAGTGGATCATATACATGGGTTCGGTGGAAGAGTTCGCCACAGTCGTGGTTTAACTGGGCTGAGTCTGAGCCAAGTGAGAGGACAGGGGAATGTGTGTACGGCATTACTTCCGTGAACATTTCTTACACACCACTAACATGGGACAGCGATGACTGCAGTGAAGAGAAAATAATTCTGTGTGAACAAAAGCGTAAGTCCTCATTTTGGGACGCTAGGTTAATTTTCCCCCAAGCTTTTCAAATATGTATGAACAATGACGGACAAAGATGGGGACTCTGGGGGCGGTTACTCCCTTTGAAATTAGGTAGCACTTTTATACGATTCACGGATACATGATAGTAGTACAGCAGGTACTCGATCGTGCCTCATTACTGCTGACCACTGTTATTGTCCACTATACAGTCTGACATAACGTTGTTCGGGTCAGAGTATGTCGGGCTTCTCGTATGGGGTGGGGTGATATGGTAGTAGTGGTATATATCCATGTTGGTATACTATTAGTCCTTGGGTCTTCATATTATGCTATAGCTAGGTCAACCAGTATTGTGGGCATAGGGGTCATGTATGGTCGGCCAGTGTGGTATTGCGAGATAGTCCTTGGTGGTTTAGATTGGCAGAAAAGGATAAATGGTCTGTTGGCCTATTACCCCCCCCCCCCCCCCCCCCCCTTAGTACTATTAACCTACCGAATCCTTTGTATTATCTTATGGCTGGTATTGGTAGTTCGTAATGCTAGGTCAGGCAGTACTATAATCGTTTGTTTAGAAGTGGGGTGTGGGATGCATTGTATATACCGCTGTAGGTTCCCTGTTAGTCCTCGGTGTTATTAACCAACCGATTACTTTGTATTATTCTATGATTGGTATAGGTAGTACGTTACAGCAGGTCAAATGGAATTTTGGAGTGGGGGTGGGGGTAATGCCTGGCAGTATAGAACAGCAGTATAGTATGGACGATGTATACCTCTGTGGGCCCCTGCAGGTCCCATGTTAGCCCTTAGTACTATTAATCCACCCGATGCTTCATGTTATCCTATGACTGGTATAGGTAGTATGCAATGCTAGGCAAAGGGGTATTGTGGGTAGGGGTACTGCCTGGTAGTTTAGAACGGTACTATAGTATGGCGATATGTACACCTATAGGCCCCTGTTAGTGCTTGGTACTATTAACCAACCGATTGCTTTGTTTTATTATATGACTGGTATATGTAGTACGTTATGGTAGACCTAGTGATTTTGTGGGGGTGGGGGTAATGCTTGGTAGTTTAGAACGGTAGTATAGCATAGGCTGTACATATCCATGTAGGTCTCTTGCTGACCCTTGGTACTACTGATCCACCAGGTGCTTCATATTATTGAGCGGTATTTTCGGGTGGGGCCAATGCCTGGTAATGCAGAACGGCAGCAGTGTATGATTGGTATATTCCCCTGTAGGTTCCATCCTAACCGTTGATAGTATTAACCTACCAAATGCTTTGTATCATCCTGTTACTGGTACGTAATAGCAGTAGTTCCGACCCTATTCCAAGTACTCTTGTTGTTTCATTTATCTAGATCATTTATATAAATTATAACTAACCAATCAGATTGCTTGATTTCCCATAATCTGTATGCAGAGTTATCTCCCTTGTGTATAATAAAAGCCTATGTCCAATGGCCATATTCCCAGGCACCCCAATTTCGGCACCCCTTTTTCTGAAAAACATTTGGCCTTCGGCATCCCTATACTACCGTTCTAAACTGCCAAGCATTACCCCCACCCACACAAAATCACTAGGTCTACCATAACGTACTACATATACCAGCCATACAATAAAACAAAGCAATCGGTTGGTTAATAGTACCAAGCACTAACAGGGGGCCTATAAGTGTATATACCGCCCATACTATAGTACCGTTCTAAACTACCAGGCAGTACCCCTACCCACAATACCCATTTGCCTAGCATTGCATACTACCTATACCAGTCATAGGATAACATGAAACATCAGGTGGATTAATAGTACTAAGAGCTAACATGGGACCTGCATGGGCCCACAGAGGTATATATCGTCCATACTATACTGCTGTTCTATACTGCCAGGCATTACCCCCACCCCACTCCAAAATTCCACTTGACCTGCTATAACGTACTACCTATACCAATCATAGAATAATACAAAGCAATCGGTTGGTTAATAACACCGAGGACTAACAGGGAACCTACAGCGGTATATACAATGCATCCTATACCCCACTTCTGAACAAACGATTATAGTACTGCCTGACCTAGCATTACGAACTACCAATACCAGCCATAAGATAATACAAAGAATTCGTTAGGTTAATAGTACTAAGGGGGTAATAGGCCAACAGGCCATTCATCCTATACTGTCCAACTTAAACCACCAAGGACTATCTTTCAATACCGCACTGGCCGACCATACATAACCCCCATGCCCACAATGCTGCTTGACCTAGCTATAGCAGACATATCATAATATGAAGACCCAAGGGCTAATAGTATACCAACATGGATATATACCACTACTACCATATCACCCCACCCCATACGAGAAGCCCGACATACCCTGACCCGAACAACGTTATGTCAGATTGTATAGTGGACAATAACAGTGGTCAGCATCTCTATGACATCGCGTGTGTATCATGACATCACGACGTCAATGGCAACGTCAACCGTTTCGCGGGAAAAACTTTCAAGAAAACCCAATTTTCCCATCATCTTTCCATCACTTACCCATAGTATATACCTATAGCCCCATGCGTACATATATCACTATATATGCCATAGTATTCTATATATACAGTACCCACACCACTTGTCAGAACTAGCTGCAAGGAGCCGTACTTTTGCTCCCCCAAAGTTGCTCACCAAACGGCCCCGGTTCCTATGGGAATTTAACACTAGCTGCTCCCCCAAAGCTCCGGGTAACGAGGCACGATCGGGTACCTGCTATACTACTCATGATCACTTGATGTGTGTCTCCTGTGTGAGGGAAAGAAATCATTGTCCATCTTGTGGCGCGCAGGGATTTCACAAAGGTGTCCTATGTGTGTGTGTGTGTGTGTGTGTGTGTGTGTGTGTGTGTGTGTGTGTGTGTGTGTGTGTGTGTGTGTGTGTGTGTGTGTGTGTGTGTGTGTGTGTGTGTTGGGGGGGGGGGGGTAAACCTTAATACTCCTGACAGTGATGTACCACGCCCGAATGATATAATAATGCAACTGCATCATCAAGGCATGCCTGCATCTAATGCATGCCTTAATGATGTTGTTGGAATATTAGTTGGTCAGGATTATTGTTCAAATCTGAGGACTCCGTTTAGGAAATATATACTGCTTGCTAAGCACCAAGTATATCCAACTACCTGCTTTACGTTTTAGTTGAAATATTGTTATGAAAAGTATATATATTTTTTATTTAATTATACCTTTAATGATTTAAGTACAGAAAATACGATTTTGTTTGTATTTGACATTATTTTTTAGCTTTTGGATACGATAACCATGGAAAATGGATATTATTGGTAAATGAGGAAATTTTTCAAATTTGCCAAAAAGTTGACGGAGCGAACTGGTATGGGTTCAGTACCGAGTATGAGACCCATTACTGTTAATTACAGCTTTACAACGCCTCCTCAGGCTCCAAATCAGGTTCCTGATGGTCCTTTGAGGGACGTTATTCCATTCTTGGACCATCATGGCACCAAGCTCCTGGACACTTCTTGGCTTGACTGGACAGGCTGAAATTGCAAGCTGCAACTCATTCCAGACATGTTCGATTGGATTGAGGTCAGGGGATCTTGCTGGCCAGTCCATACGCTCAATCCCCCCCCCCCCCCCCCGGCGGTACTCCCGGATATCATAGGAAACATGAGGACGGGCATTATCGTCCATCAGAATGAATCTATCACCCACTGCACCTGCATACAATCCGACGTGGGCATCCAGGATCTCATCAATATACCGCTGTGCAGTCAATGTACCACGGTCAATGACACAGAGCTCTGTACGTCCATCCCAGCTGATGTCGCCCCAGACCATTATTGACCCTCCACCATAGCGGTCATGTCCAGCAATGTTGGCTGCATGGCGTCATTCTCCTGGACTTCTCCATACCCTAAAACGCCTATCTGTGTAGTCGAGGCAGTACCTTGACTCATCTGTAAAAAGGACAGGTCGCCAGTCTTCACTGGTACATCCAACATGGTCCATGGCCCATTCATTTCGTGTCTGGCGGTGGTTCTGGGACAGCGGAATGCGAATACATGGTCTTCTCGATCGGAGACCACCTTCGTGTAACCTTGCCCGGATAGTCTGCGTCGAAACATTTACCCCGGATGCATTCTGAGGGTCACTGAGAAGCTGGGTAGCTGTTGCAAACCGGTTCCTACGGGCCTGAATGATCAAAAACCGGTCTTCAGCAGCAGATGTTGCCCTGTCTCTGCCACCACCATGCCGTCTTACTGGTGTGCCATACTGCTGGAATCTTGCTCAGGCTCTGGTGATCAGAGTATGGTGCATACCAAGGGCTTCACCAACCTGACGATGCCTAGCCCCTTGCTCCAGCACTCCAACAGCCCGCTACATTTCTGCTTCAGACAAATGTCTTCTTACCTTTGCATTCGCCATATTCAATCATTAAATCACAAGGGTTTGTGTTGAAATGAAGATTGAATACCCTACACATGTCATGTACATGTAGACACTACACGAAAACATCATGAAAATCAAGGGGTACATGCTTTCCATGACTGTCACAAAAAGTCTGCCTGCCAAGAGAGCTAATGTAAACACTGGGGCCATCTCAATACATTCCTCAATCATATCCACCAAACATATCGCAAATATGTCACAAGCAAATTTCACAATGATGTGTCAAATATATGGTGCTTAGCAAACTTTGAGTAGTATATTTGTGGATACATAAAGTAATACATACAGTAGTCGTGACACAAATGCTTTATTAATTAACACGTATCGCCAGAAGCTGACTGGCTGTATGGTAGGCCGGGAAATTTCCGGGTGGGCACATCTATTGGGGCGGGCCTCTTGTGGCCTCCAAATTGATGCAGCCTAAGACCTGTTGGTGCATGAAATTTCGTGAGAGTGATCAAAAAGCGAAATGGATCTGACTGCATAGAAATACGGCATACCGAAATTGCCTTTATGTGGACTGCCAATTTCGATATATCAGCAGTACAGTGACCCATTGATCGCTCAGATGCAAGGAAACCTAATTCTTTCAGTTCGAAAAATCAAACTTTTCTCCTATTCTTCCGAACTATGGTCGGCCCGATGGATTATTGTAACAATTTTTGCCGAATAGGTAACGAAGATGATACAAGAATACCATCTAAATGCCCTCTATGCGGACTGACAATGATCGCTCAGATACTAGGTAGCAGCATTCTTTCAGTTCTAAAACATAATTTTCTTCATGTTCGGGGCCCCTTCCTTGGTGCAGTTACGGTAACTTTTTTGGCCCAGTCCGTCCTTCCGCATCGTACAGATTCGCCATCCTTATCTTCCCCGCCCCAGCCCAGCATGCCTTGATGACGAAGGCGGAATATTAGTCAGACGAATTATAGTTCAGAGACTAAAGACTCATCTAGGAAATATATTTGAGGATACAAAATAGAGCGAATTTCCAGAAATCATTCAACGAAGCACGACCAACGCCGTTTGGGTGGCAAACGCCATTCATCTGGCAGCCAAGACTAGTGCCTACTGTGGTTATATTTTCAAAATTCCGAAAGGCAAATCGTCCACTGAGTTCAAATGTGTTCTATGTGCCAGTAGGCACATAGGACACATTGGAACTCAGGGGACGAAATGTTAAAAAAGAAAGAAATTGGTTAGATAATGTAAACACAACAACGTAAGTTTGTCAGTGTCTGACATCTGATTTTCATAATTATTTCAACTTTGTATTTGGGACTACGGGTACTAAAATGTTGTTATATATAGAATAAACGTATAGTGTTTTCAAGTAAAAAAATTATTCTACTCGTAGAATTAAAAATAAAACCGACTGGCCAGGCGAGTCGGTTTTTTTCTTAATTCTACGCGTGGAATAATTTTTTTACTTGAAAACACTATACGTTTATTTTGTTTATCCCATAAATCTTTCACTGGGCTGTCACGGCCAAATCGTGCTGTTACTCGCTACAAAACACAGAGAGACGTGCACATTGGTCCTATTCGATCGAACAGCAAAATTGATGTCAAGGTGATAGCTGAAAGTTGGGATTTTTTTAATTTAAAAGTGTAAATATTTTCAATAATATTTCTGCCTGGGTTACATGTGAAACGTAAAGATAGGTATATGACGGACCCTGAAAACTGATTTGTCAAACTCTGCTAATTTGGTATGAAATTTAATGTCCATTATGGCGCACGTGTTGAACGCACATGGACTATCTGATGACAGGTCAGTACTAAGAGAGACAATATTCTCTCCGGTTATCATTATCTGGGTAATTAAAGCCATTAAAATCTAATTATTGGAAAAGGTGCATCACATATGGTCTGGACATACACCCATATTAAACATCTATCGTATTGGATCTTTTTGTTAATGAGAGGAGGCCAAATAGTGTTGATGAAATGACTAAGGTAGCCGAACAGTACTTGGAAGCCCACAGAGGTAGTATAACCCAGTCCCGGTCGGGAAGATTTGGGGGGAACCAGGTTGAAAAGGCACCGATTAGGATTAACCCTCCAGAGCCGGCTGGTAACAGGGATAATACTGGGCCACAGAGCCCTAAAGATTTGTCTTGTTTTGTTTGGCACCGATTAGGATTAACCCTCCAGAGCCGGCTGGTAACAGGGATAATACTGGGCCACAGAGCCCTAAAGATTTGTCTTGTTTTGTTTGTGGGCGGAAGGGGCACCTAGCGAGGGACTGTTGGAAGAAATCTCCTCCCACAAAGCTGAATGGCGGACCCCATAGGAATGGAAGGAGAGACCCTTCACCAAAGAACTGGAGAAACGGAAGTAGCGGCGGTCCGACCTGGGACAAAAGGCAAACAGCCGCGTTCTGTCAGACGGTTGGGCCAGAAAGTAGCCCCCTCCGGGATGCTACTGAAAAGGGGGAGCTCGTGTTAGAGGGTGGAAAGGTCCTCCCTTTAATTAGTGGAATGTGCGAGGAAGTCACAGCCTCAGAAGATGGAGGGAAAATGCCTGTTTACCCGGGGTATGTGAGTAAGCGCGAAGTGCAGATGCTTCGCGACACAGGATGCAGTAGCGTAGCAGTGCGTAGGCAACTAGTCAAGGACGACCATGTGCATGCTGATCGATGGCACAATCAGGAAATCCCCCCTTGCGAGTGTTAAGGTGGATACTCCCTTTTATAGTGGTCAAATAGAGGCTATGTGTATGGATAATCCCATGTACGACTTGGTCATAGGTAACATATCGGGGGTGAGACCGAACCCCGACCAGTCGTGGCTTGAAGAAAACCTAACCCGGGCTGAGGCCAAAACAGGTGACCCAGAAGTAACGAGAAGAGCCAAGGAAATAGGTGTGGGTCCGGATAAGAACCGGACACAGGGACCGACCCCTACCCGTGAAAGCTCGGTGGGGGGTCGACAAGAGCGCAGAAAGGCGATCGCCCCTGCGTCGCCCAGTAGCCTGTGGGCACAAGGCAGGGAAGATGTGCCCAGAGGATGTCTGGCAGATGACATCCAAGATACTCTGCGAGGTGAGCCCGATAAGGTAGCATATGTAGTGACACGGTCACAGGCTGCCAAGGAGAGGCGCCCAATTAAGCCACTGAACGTACCAGTGGAGGTGATCGAAGAAGTTCACGTGGAGAAGCTGAAAGAGGCCCAAGGGGCCGACGTCTCATTGAAGAGATACTGGGAACTGGCCGGGCGGGACACCCTATCCAAGGATGGGGCAAGTTAGAGAGATAATGTAAGTTAGGGCAAGGGGCCCATCGGCTGGCATGGGTCAGGGTGGATACCCCTTGCTAATAATTTATACGCAGGTGTTGCGTGAGTGTATATAGATACAGGTGTAGGTGTTGGCTGCATGTGTGCCAACGGACCACCTCCTACTGCGCGCCAGTGGAAGTGTGCGCGCGAGTTTCTATGGAATGAGGACAGACTCATGCGCTCCAATGGGGAATCGAGTCAAAGTACTGGGAGTTATTTGTGGTGCGCATCAGTGAGAACATTATTATGTAAGCTTTGTTAAGTATATATCTGAAGGCGAAGAATAACTTAACCCTGTGAGAGCCAGGCAAGGCGCAAAGTGACCGTGAACTGTGGTAGAATCCGATTGAATTGTGATTGAACTGTGAGAACGCCGGTAGAGTCACACAAGCAGAGGATTATATGAGTTAAGCCCGACTGACGGCGAAGTTAACCCTGCGAGGAGGAAGCAACGAGAAGTGAATAGACACTTTGTATTTGTCACAAACCATGAGAGGATGAAGATGATGTGAGGTTGATCCAGCGGACACAGCTGGCTGAGGGAGACGTCGATGGCCCTAAAGAATAAACTTTTATTCGCGTAATTAGTGTATTCTTATGGATAATTTTGTGAGTAATTTGTTTCATATTATATTTCTTCGTACATGTAAATAAATAATCTTTCAGTGAATTATCGTTGATCACCTTTGGCGTTGTAAGCCACAGTTTCAGGAATCCTAAGAGTCCCAAGCGGATAGGGTATTGATTAGGGGGCAAGGTTTACGTTCGAACAGGGGTTCAGACGACAGTCACTGGCCGTCGGCTGAGCACTGATAAGAACATAAATTTTCCTCCACCACTTAACCCCGTAACACTGCGACAATTGGCAAAAATAAACAAGGCGCAGTAATACAATTCTCTCTAAAAATAATTCCCCTACAAACTTGAGCTAAACTTGCAAAACTACTTTATTAAATGAACAGTGTGTGGTGTTTTCTACTGGCATTCTGTAATACTTTTAAAAAGGTTGAAGGAAAACAACAATTGAACTATTAATCATACTACACGAATGAGGTAGAGGTCAGAGGTCAGTCAACAAGTCCGTCTCTACTACAGGAATAATTTTTTTCAGTGTCAAAGCTATGGAGAAAAAAATTATCACCCTACCAAGTGAATAAAACAAAAATTTATCCAAGGCTTTTTTATTGCTCGAATGAATGGTCATTTATGGGATAAATAAGGTTTCGACTTCGTTTAGTGAAATTTAATTTTGGCGTTTTCCGACCTCCGATAGGCTTTTACGTCATAGCTTCAACAGTTTTCAGGTAACGTAGATATAAAATGGCAATGGCCGACTTCAATTATTCCTCTAGCCGCTTGTGATATAAATTTAGTGCTATGTATTTTAGTTTTTGGGGTAGGGCTGTCAGCAAATGGGAGAGGTTAGGGACCTGCGAAATGTTGATTTTGATCGAATCGAATTGGTGAAAACGAATCGAATTTTGAATCGAATTTCGAATCGAACTTAACCCTTTACCCAACGCAGATGATTTCAACATTTATTATTTTAAATATCATTTTTTAAATTTTTTCAAAAAATTTCAACAAAACCATATCATGTGACCCCTCTTTGGAACGATCTCGACGAGCTCATTCCAAAGAGGGATCACATGATATGGTTTTATTGAAATTTTTCGAAAAATAATATATTTTCAGCTGCTGAATTTGCATATTACGCGGGCGGATGCGGGCGATTCGTTGGGCAAAGGGTTAACAAATTTCGAATCGAACTTCGAATCGAATTGCAGTTAATGGATACGTCATCAAAAGAAAAGTTCTTTTTCTAAAATAATAATCCCGATTATTAAAAGACACACAATTATGTAGAGTGCATTTGTCGCCTCACCACTTCGTACAATACAGATTGAGATATAAACCAATATACCAGCTATCAATTGAAACTATTCGAATTGTTGACTTTGTAGCTTCCAAAACCGCAGCAATAAACATTTTAAGCGAACCTGGCTGATAAGGCTGATACCTCACTTTTATCACATATTAAAAAAAAAACTTGTTTCAAATCGGATCGACTTCATTCAGTCGTGAAGCCATTTGTTTTAAAATGCGGAATGACTAAAACGAAACGATAATTCAACGGCGAATGATGTCGATCCGCTTGTAAATTAAAGCCTGCTCCACTTCTGTTTATATAATAATCAGGGGTAAGCTTTTAGAAACCCGTTGCTTTTGACGATGTATCCAGTAACTGTGCTCGAACAGAACAATACTCAATATAAAATAATGTGATCAGTTTGTGAAACAAATCACTCAAGTTGAACAGCTGAATAACTTTTCAAAGTTCAAAACGTTTAAAAAATGGTCACTGATCATAATGGACAATAAGCTGAACTGAACAGCTGTAGCGGTAATTGTATTTGTAGCAAATAGCTACAGCTGTTGTACAGTTGTAGCTACATCACTACAGACACTGTTATAGCTGCAAGTCAGTTAAGTTTCTACTCAGAACAATACTCATTATAAGATAATGTGACCAATTACAATCTGTAAACATTCACGGTTATTTATGTCTGAAGAATATTCGAAAATATTCAATTTAACAATTTCGAATCGAATCGAATATTGACTCTCAAATCGAATATCGAATTTTCGCAGGAGCCTAGGATAGGTATACCCCGATGTTGTTTACGTCATATCCAGGGAGGTGGCGACAGGGGGTGTCTCACCCCCCCCCCCCCCACACTCCAACTATTTTTTTCAATAGTTGGAAATTCCGAGGTCAAAAATCAAATAGTTGGAAATTCAATAAATTAACATTGTTCATGAAAAATATTGAAATTCCAACTAATGATGAGAAATTTTGATCTTTTATTTCCAACTGGAAACTTGAGTTTCAAATTTCCTACTCTAAAATTGACATGGCCTCCAAATTTCGACTCTGACATCAATCCGGTAAATTTTCTGACCCAGACACATTATAAATGATGCTTTTTCCGTTTCAGGACTAGTGAAAATTTTCAGAATGGTTCATAACCCTTTACCCAACGCAGACGATTTCAAAATTCATTATTTTAAATATCATTTTTTAAAATTAAAAAAAAAATTCAACAAAACCATATCATGTGACCCCTCTTTGGAACGAGCTCGACGAGCTCGTTCCAAAGAGGGGTCACATGATATGGTTTTGTAGAAATTTGTCGAAAAATAATATATTTTCAGCAGCTGTATTTGCAAATTACGCGGGTGGTTGCGGGCGATTCGTTGGGTAAAGGGTTAAAAGATATCACCCAGCGCTGCAGTGCAACCACCCATCGAAACCACTCACACTTGGAATTTACACCGGTGGCACCCCCCCCCCCCTCCCCCAGCTGAAACCCTCTAGCCACATCCCTGGTCATATCCCCGGTATCTGACGTCGGCTTTTAATTTTTTCCAATTATTCCCGTGGCCACCAGTGCTATAAACTCAGTGCTATGTCTTGTACCTTGGGAGTGGGGTTGTTAGCAACTGGTGTACCCCCGAAGTTGTTTGCGTCATATCCCCGGTATCTGACGTCGACTTTTAAATGTTTATTCAACTTTGTGTTTGGGACCATGAATGCTAAAAGGTCACACGGTCAAACATTCATGAAAGTGGAATTTAATTTCACGTTTTGGACATCTCCGTCACATTTGACGTCATAGCGTCAATGAGCATACAATTGTGCCAAGACATCATGCAAACTATCCTTGCGACGTGTCCTTAATTTTTTAGGGCATTGCACTGTTGAGGTAGGGTTTCTTAAAATGATAGAGGGTGTAAAATATAAACTGACGTAAAAACGTCGAAATGTGATGTTAAAAATATAAAAAAAACAGCTATCTTTTTATTTTAAGAGCTCTGCAACATACTAATTTTTCATGTAAATCGGATAAACAGTTCATAAACTTCAATGTTTCTGACGGTAACGTCGTACCGTCAGAGCAATGAAAGCACAGAACGAATTGTTCGTCGGCTAAAAACTGGCAGTGGCCCTTGGGGCCTCTGGCCATAACTATGATGGGGCCATCGGAGACAGGACGCATCGGGCCGACCAAGGTTAGGCCCGGTATGAGAAAATTTTGAAAATTATGGATGAAAAACGCCAAATCCTTCACTCGAGAGAGGAGAATTCAGTTGTCTATTACCCCTTTACTCAACGAATCGGCCGCATCGCCCGCGTAATATGCAAATTCAGCAGTTGAAAAAATATCATTTTTCAAAAAGTTTCAACAAAACCACATCATGTGACCTCTCGTTGGAACGTGCTCGTCGAGCTCGTTCCAACGAGGGGTCACATGATATGGTTTTGTAGACATTTTTTTTAAAATTTGAAAAAATGATATTTAAAATAATAAATTTTGATATCGTCTGCGTTCGGTAAAGGGTTAAAGGAAGAATCCCACATTTCACTTGCAATATCGAGCTCTGTACATGAATGTCTGGGTTTTCTGTGGAGATGTAGATTACGCTTGATTTTTTTACAAGCTGTCATCGTGTATTACTTTCGGTTTACTGTAACTTGTAAGCGGAGACAACGGAACGGCGTGTTGATGAAAAACTCTATTCCAGCGCGCGGAGAAATTTCATTTATGCACACTGAGACTGTAAATTATTAACTTCTCTGCGGGGGCCCAATTTTTTAAAGAGCCCCCCCCCCCTCCCCCCCTCCCCCCCCCAAAAAAAACCCTATAAATTTCTTTTTCCTTTGAGCCCTGGGAGCCCCCTGGCCATTGGCCACCCAGGCCCTATGGACCGGTCGCCACTGAAAACTGATGGCATTTTTAGATATGGGTCTTATTGGAGTATATATTTCCCAAATCTCTGGAGTGAGCGTTCAAGAACTGCCAGATATTGAACATTCATAAAAAAAAACCCTCCAAATTGGCGTTATTTTGGATAAAGGTTTAATTTGAAATTTTATCAAAGCCATTTAAAAGAGCCATCATGAAAGTAAAAGTCAGTAAATTCCATAGTTGTGTGTATTGTATTGTTATACAAAGCTCTGTCTTATTGAAAACCAACGTTTTCAATGGGAAATGTACAAGATGGCCCGTACATTTGAAGTGACGTAAAAAGGCGATAAATCAGGATAGGTCGAAAAACTGAAACACAGATATCTCCTGATTTTCTCAGATCTACAACATACTAAAATTTCATAGGACATCGGCCGACATTTAATTTTTGGTGATGTTGATGCACCAATAACGTCACCCGTAAATTCGATTATAACCGTTGAGAATTTCCCAAGTCGGTATGACATTTTTTGGATTTTCCTAAAGGGAAAATCTATTTGTTATTGCAATGATTATTTTTTTTTTTTTTTATTTTTTTATTATTATTATTATTATTCTTCCACACTTTTTGTTTTCACTATTTCTCGAAAACGCTCTTGACGATTTTTTTTAAAGTTTCTGTACTCATAAAGGGTCATAAGTTGTAACTAATCGTCATATTCCCATTTTTCTGAAAATGTTTTAGTTAACCCTTTATGCCAAAAAACACAAAAATATTTGGCAGCTCATATCTTTGGACTGGAAAGGACGATTGACTTGAAATTTTCTCAGACATGTCAGCAATACACCCCTCTATCAGCATATGGTACAAAAATGTATCTAGTTAACACCTTTCTGCCAAAACATTTTTCGTAACGAAAAAAAAAATCAAAATTTGACCATTTTTGAACTCAATCTCGGGACAGGGATATGCTGAACCATCTAAAATAGCTTAGATATGAAGACTTTATCACCGAATTGTAAAAACCATCGAAAAAATTTCGACTCGAATTTCCGACAATCCAAAATGGCGGCCGAAAAATCGAATTTTTATTTTCGGTTATTTATGCGTTTCAGGCCATTTGGAGACGAAAAAAAAATTTTTTTTGCACCAGAAAAATTTTCGGTTTGGACTTAGAAATTTTCGACCAAAAGTCGGAAATTTTTGTTTCCACCGGGCTACTTTGCCGTCACAGTACTCAACAAGTGGGACGATTTGAAAGCTTCTAAGGATAGAAATGTTGAAGTCACAGTGTACATGAACAGTTATCATCTTTTGGAAATGGAGTTGTTCTTAATTTGGCTTCTGCTAGCAGTCAAACATGGCTTCGGGACACTGTGACCAAAAATTGAAAAAAAATGTCTTGGTTTTTTTTACTTTATTATGTCTAGATTCATTATTTCTCATAAATAAAAACTATCAATGACGGCCATGAGTCCTAATAAATAAAACCATCAGTATTTGGGGCAAAATGTTTCTTGCTGGGCAAAAACGCCCCAAAACGCCCCAAAACGCCCAAACATTTATAGGCCAATATCTCCTGAAGGAGAAAAGCTATCGACTTAATTTCTTGACAGACTTGTCAGAATTACTCTTCTCTAAAACAAATATAATCGGTATTTTTTTCCATTTTTTATGTTTTCTGCCAAAATTTTTCACAAAACGGAAAGTTATCTCGAAAATCGGCCATTTTGGATTGAAATATCGGAACCCCAGGAGCGATTTTTGAAATAAAGTTCAGCAATTGATAGCTCATTTTATACCCTAACAGAACATAGAAAAACCCAAAACCCCTTGTCGCTAGATTTTGCTGTAGATGAGGGTGAAGGGAGGTACCCTCAAATGTGTGTCGAAAGTTGGCGAAATTGAAAAAAGGTTACCTTAACGTATGGCAACGGTATAAACTACTGGCGGTCTCAACGATATATGGATGCAAAATCACACCTTGAAGCCAGTTAGGCAAGTTGGCACAAAAAACGGGGACTTCATGCTCAGTTGCAGCTCTACACTCGTCTACAACACTGCCTAGGCCCATTCCAAACTGATAGAGTCTGGACGAATAGTGTTCTCACTTTCCACGCGATGGGCGATGTTTCCATGCGGTCTGGACACTCGCATTGGATGCCATGATGTCGGACAGGCTCCGTAGAACAAGTTCTGAAAATTTCAAGTCGCTGTCTTCCACGGTCTCGACACAGCTCGTGTATGTCTGAAGTGCAACTGTAATGTCTAATTGTAGAATTTTCGTGAATCTTTTCCTGCCAAAAAGATACTCACCTCCGATTTCTTATAACTTCAAATTCTAATGATTATCTAAGGTTTAAATGCAGTGTCTGGGAGGGACCCCCCCCCCTCCCCAACCCTGCAGCTCCAGCCACTAACGCTAACCCTAACCCTAACCCTACTTCTCCCCCGCACTTTCCCACCTTAGCGGCATTCTGGCTCGAAAGTTGCTAAAATGACAAGAGGCTACATTAATGTATGACAACGGTACAAATTACAAGTGGTGAAGGACGATATTGAGACAAACAATCATACCTTGGAGCCGGTTAAGCAATGTGGCACTGAAACCTGGCACTTTATGCTCAATCACTGCTGTATAGCCATCTACATCACTGCCCAAGTCCATTCCAAAATGATAAAGTCGGGACGAATAGTACTCTCTCTTTCCTCGCGTCGTGTGGTGCTTCCACGCAGTGAAAACACTCGATTCTAGTGCCAAAATGTCGGCCAGGCTTCGTAGAACAAGTCCTGAAAATTTCAAGTCGCTACCTCCAGCGGTCTAGACACAGTCCGTGTATATCTGAAGTGCTATTTGAATGATGTTTAATATGCAAAGTTTCGTGAATCTTTTCCTGCATGCCAAAAACCTACTTACCGCCAATTTCTTTTGACTTTTAACTTCTGACGTTTCTCAAAGATTTAGAGGTTGCGTTGGGTTCCCTGGGTGGTGGTCTTAAAGAAGCAACTTCGATTTACAGTCAACTCGTCACCAGTCACACCCAGTTGTAAGTTTTAAGAGGAACTACCCCAGAGAGGGATGAGTAGGGCAGTCTGCGCCCATTCACCACGTCTTCTTTCGCACCGGCTTGAAAAAGACCAAATTCAAAAAATTACCTCCTCTCTTCAAACCGCTATTTCTCAGCTAATTCTTGGCGGATTTCCATGAAATTTCCACTCAGCATTCACGAATATCTGCTGCATCACATGCCATGAAGAGCGACACGAATTTCGCATTTTGTCATTCTCAAAATCGAGAAGAGCTTATGCGCATAAGCACGAGGTTCTCGCGGGCCACATGCTTGGTTTCTGGATTTTCCAGCGATGTGGTCGTGTTTAGCAGAGCTTCTAGAACAAACGCTGAAAATTTCGAGTCGCTGCTCCTAAAACTCTCGCCACAATCTACTGTACATGGAACGGAGTGTTTACTTTTTATTATTTGGATTTTCCTAAAGGGAAAATCTATTTGTTATTGCATTGATTATTTTTCTGCAAATTTCATTATTGAACAGGAACTCGTTGGAGAGCCTCTATATCTCTTATAGACATAATTAACCTCAGTTTCAGCTACATAAAAAAAGAATTCAGAAGGTTAATCTTTCCTTCTAGACTCTAGTAATGGTTGGTTGTAATCTTCACTGGCATTACAGAGTCTACACTCATAAAAATCATGAAGTTGTGTGGTGCTAGTCTACTGTGGTAGACCAATATCTGGTAATTAAACTTGGCAGTCAAAAGCTTGACATGCAGGTCTACTGTTTTTTATTGAAATAGAATTTTACAATTGCACAAGATTGAACTTTTCGCTATCCGTGAGTTCCTTCTTGTGTTGTCATTTTGTAGCCTACATACAGCTCAAAAGAAGTTAAGCCATTAGTTTTAAATAGACTGGCAAGCTGAATGTTGACATACAGGTCTGTTATGCACAAAACCAGATCAAAATTATTGGTCTTTTTTGAATTCCTTCTTGTGTTGTCACTTTTGATAGGCTCAAAGTGAAGTTAATCCTTTACCAACCATGGCTTGACTTTACCCATTCAGCTCTTATGCCTCTATAGTGCGGTCTGTGCAGTATTATCTTTTAGTGGAAGATTAATATTGCTACTGTTTTATGATTCAGTGATCATGAGACCTGCAGGATTGAATTGTCTGTTAGGCTTAGGTGTTTTTATTTTATACTAGGAGTGTTTGAAGCTGTTATGCACACTTGATAATATGTTTGCTTTTTACCTGCGTCACCAGCGGTGAGCAAGTCCAGTAACCTCTTGACTCTGTATGTCCATCCGTCTGGAACAATTTTTTTGTCAAAGCTTTCTTGGTTTGTATCTAAGCGATTCATTCTACATTTGGTCTTGGTCTCCAGCTTTGTAATGTTAAGTTGTACCGTGTTTGCCATTTTCGGATTTGCCATGTAGCTCAAACCCCTGCTCTCTGATGTCAAAATAAAGAAATTTCAAGTAACAATTTTCTCCAGAATGCAATGGAATTTAACCAGTTTTGTCTTCCCTCACAAAGCTCAATGAGCTCTGTCAAACAATATAGAATTGTGGAAATTCCCAGCTGCTTTGTGGGGAAAATTTGTGACATGGATTTTTGTACATCAGTATGCATGGGGTTAATGCTTGTATAATCTCAATCAGTTGCATGCAATGACGCAAGTCCAGACCTGGTATAAATTTGTCTTGCTATATTTATATTCATGTGGGTGTATATTGTAAATATATTTTTATACTAATCAGCACTTCCGCTAGGCTAAAAAATATTGGGTCCTCTTTTAGATTTTGAGGAAATAATGGGGCGACCAAGTATTCTCTGTACAACGGGCCAACCATCTAATCTAAGACGACGTTGCAACAATGGCTTGATATTTGTACCATGACATTGTGAATCATAGACTGAATAGCTTTTTTGACATTAACAGCCCAAGTGTGCGTGATTTATACAGATATATTCACTCATATTTTGATTCAAGTGCATGCCAATATATTTTTTGCACTGGTCATCAGGGGAAAATCGATTTGGTGAATAGGTCTGTTTTACTGACTCAAAAAAAACCCTCGTGGATGCCCTGCTAATACATGGTGTACATGTGAAATACTTTGACACTGTGTATTTTATTATTTATGAAAAAATGGGCCATATTTACATATCACTCATTCTTGATGTCTTTGTGGGAGTGACACTCATCAATATTAGTCATTGGTAGGTTAATTGCATTGACTTGCAGGATTGTTTGGCATGGCATCCTGTTCTCACTCACTGCTGTACGTCAGCTGAGTAAGCTCTTGGAGCATAGTCTACTGAGATAATCAGTAAGTAAAGTCTTGGCATCCTCTTTTCACTCTCTGCTGAACCCCAGCTGAGTAAGCTCTTGGAACTTGTTCTGCTGAGGGACATTAATCAGTGAAGTCTAGGAACTTACTCTGACCAGCTGTTACACCTGGTTTGAACTTGGAATGAGCTTTCAGAACTCTTTCCTGCCCTGTGTACTTGCTTATGGTTCATTGAAAAAATTAATTCTGTATTGATAAGTACATTGTGCACTTTTGGACATTCTTGTCCAGAATATTAGTTATGTAAAAGATTAGTATAGTTTGCCTTGTATTTATATTATTTTACTCACAGTTTCAGGTTCTTTGTTATTGTGGTGATTGTTGCTATTCACCATGTATATTTTGGCAAAAAAATATTAAACTGTGATAGAAAAAAGAACTCTTGGTGATCTTTATACTGCTTTGGAGTTGGATATATTGAAATCCAGTACAGTTACAATAGACACATGTTTTGTTGATAATAATAAAATAGCTCTGCTTGAGCTTACTGCAGATATCAGTGACAGTGTACATTTTCAAAACTATTGGTACAGTGATGCTCACTTAATTAGATATCTCTTTAATCATTTATCCCTGTCAATTGAATTATTTCGAACACAGAGCTATACTTTTAATACAAATTTGTCATGTTGCATATGGATTTTATAGTAAACTCCCGTTGATTGTATAAAAAATCGAACATCGTCCCCTGATTTCCATTGTGTTCTGTATGCCAGTAGGCACAGGGGACACACTGGAACTCAAGGAACGACATGTCAAAAAAGTATTCTTCGAACAAAAATTTTTGGTTTGGACTTTGCCCAAGAATTAGAACTTTTTGTTATGATCAGGCTTCTTTGGCATGCTAGAATCCCGATGTGACCAAAAATCGCTAAAAATATTTTGTGTTTTTTTTTACACTTTTGTATGTTTAGTTTCCATGTTTGAGTGAAAAACGAAACAAAACGTTTTTACAAAATTCTAATACGGTTGAAATAGCCTATGAGAACAATGAGAGAATATGTATGACTTCCACCCTATTCAATAGGGTGGTAGCCATACATATTCTCTCATTGGTCCCTGTGTACATTCATTACATAATATCCTTTCTACTATCTTTTATTCCCCGTGGGAACCCCAGGAAGTAAGCAGCACTTGTTTACTGTGGTAAACCAGTTCTGCTTTACTAGTAAAAAAGGACCCAGTCATCAATGCTTGCGGTAAATGTCCTCCAAAATGGGCACCATGTGCATAAACGATTGGTTAAACTTGACTTTATGTTCAAGTTGTGTCACGATTAGCCACGGTGCATAAATATGTGACGTTGAACACCACTAAACAAACAAACAAACAACTATCTTTTATGAGTGTGTGTGGGGGGGGGGGGGGGGAGGGGGCACGTGCCCCGTGTGCATTTTTATTTGGTATCGAGCTCCCTTAGGAATTGCTGAGTAGAACAGTGAGTAAAACCACTAAGGAAAATCCTGTGTATTGTTCCGAAGGTACAATCACTTCCTCTAGTTAGATATGACTTTTGTCGATAAATATTTTTTTCAAGCTTTAAAAGACAAAGGCTTGATAGCCTTCGGGCGCTGGTGTTGGAAGATCAAGTAGGCCTAAAAGACGATTGTGTATCCCATCAGCTAAGCCTTCAGGTTTTCAGCCCATTTTTCCATTAATATTCTAAGGAGTCTTTTTCCTCTTGGCAAATATTTGGGTCGTTCTAGAATGAAGTGCGTCAGGTCCTCCGTTACTGCTGAATTACACATATGGTACACTCTTTCTTCGCATTTCCTGTTTCCCCCTCAACTCCACTGACTTCGATCTCACTTTGAACAACAAAGACACCCATAAGATTCATCAATGCACTCCTCAAAAGCTGGGGAGTCTTTTTTTGTACAACCTGTCCAAACCGCTCTTGGTCCTAATTCCAACTTGGCAGTTCTTACTGCAATTGCTTCAGTCCCCCCTTCTAAATCTTCAGTCTCTTTAGAGTAATTCTCCATTAGCTCACTCGCCTGTTTTATCCATCCTGTCTGAATGCTAAGGTTCATACACGGTTAAACGCCGTTTTACACCATCTGCTATTTGGCAGGTTTACCAGATAATTCCGGTAGCATAATTTTCCCATGTCTATTCTATGTTTAACCGGCACCCATCCGAGTTCCCGTCTGATTGCTTCAGGCGCAGCTGCGTTACTTGATCCGGTTATCGATAGGCCCGCATCATTTTGTAGAATTTCCAAGTTCCTCACTTCTGGTTGATTCAGGGAGACTCCATCCGTACCATATGTTATACTTGGTAATCCCACCCTCTCCAAAATGAGTTTCCATTCTTCCAAGTAGTTTTAACCGATTGAGTAGCCTTTTCCCTTTTTCCCATTTGTCTTAAGTTTATTTGTGTGGCCTCTGTATATGCCTCTACCCGTAACACATAAATTCACTCACAAGTATTCATATTCTTCAGTTTTCCCCAGTTATATCCTTGCTTTTCACTTCACCAATAGAAAATTCACCCACCCTCCACCTTAGCGACGCATCCACCCTACGGCCCACGGGTATTACCTTGTTTTTGTTTGTTTTCGTCCAGTTCAAGTTGCCAGTTATCCCCGTACTTTCCTACCATGGTTAACAGTTTTTGTATTCCCTGTCATCGGCAAAGAATAACCCTGAGATTTTTATCACTCCAGCTTTGACCCCTTTCCGGAACCCATTCTGGATTTCCCCCAGGAATTCTCTTTCTTCAACATTTTCCACAGGCCTTCCATAGAGAACCTTGCCAAATACCTTTCCAATATTGCTGCTAACAGATATTCCTCTGTAATTATCTAAGACTTCCCTATCTCGTTTTTGTGCATAATGGATACTCCTCCTCTTTTTAAAAACTCGTTGGGAATTCCGTCAGGATCTGCTGCTTTGCCATTCCTTAACTTGGTGACTGCATTTCGTACTCCCCCGACCTCAATGTCCTTGCATACTAAGTTAGATAAATTTTCTGCGCTCTCCATCATCCATTCTGGAGGAACGCCCCCCCCCCCCCCCCCCTCATATTCTATCTTTTACCCTTTCCCAATGATTGATCACTTCTCCTGCAATACTCTTCCGGTCGTCAGTACTTTTGCCGCCCGCCTTAATGCTCCGTATGGAATTGCCTTTGATCCATTCCCAGAACATATTGGGACTTGAATCCCGTTTTGCTTATTTGTTTAATTAGGTTACTGTTTCGCATTTTCCTATTTTTGTCCTTGATTATATTCACCTTTGTTCTTGCTTCTTCGTATACTTTTTTTTTCAGTGGCTGTAGCATTTACAACAAATTTTCTACACCTTGTAAATGCAGTACATTTTTCTTCCCTCATTTTATTGCGCATTTGAGTTGATTATTAATCCTATATCCTACTTCACTTGTCGCTTCTCTAATTGTCCACATGCTTTCCCTTCCAGCATCTTTTAGACTTCTCGCTATTGAATCGGCAAACTCCTGAATGTTATTCCCGGTTGCCACATTTTTCAGCTTTGATTTTAAATTCTCCTCAAAGTGCCCCCAGTCTGCTTCTTTTTCCTGTTTCCGTATGTGCTTAAAGACCGCCCTTTGTTTTGATATTCTGGCCTAATCCTTATTGTTATCAGGTTATGTTCACTATTTAACTCAGAACTTCCGTCGTTGGTTATTTCCATGTCTATCATCACCCCCTCCCCCACCCCCTTCACTCCAGGTCAGTGAGTGCATGGTCGATTGTTGTCTTTCTGTCCGTTCCTTTCCCATTTCCATCTTCCCTTACATTTTGCAACCCCTATTCAAAATCACCAAAGCCCCGTCTTTTTGTAAACTCCAAGAGTTTTCCCCATTAACGTTGATTTTCTTGTCCCCATCCGCTATACCCTCACCTCCGTCCCCGATGTGTCCATTAAAATCTCCCATTAATACAACATGGAACCCCTATTTTTCAGTTCTGTAACACTGGATCTGAGTGCCGTGTATATTCCATCATTCTACCATCATTGAATCTCACTGCCTGACGTCCATGGTTATGCTGGTGACACACAGGTCTATTTCTTTTTTCAACCATCAAGCAAGGATCAAACTAAAGCTCTAGAAACTATTGAATCATGTATTTCGGGCATTCACACATGGATGGCTTCAAATAAATTAATGATAAATGATGATAAGACTGAATTCCTAATAATTGGTTCACGACAACAACTCTCTAAAGTTGACATCAATTCAGTGAAGGTTGGAGATTCCGCCATCAGTTCAAGTAACAGTGTACGTAATCTTGGTGCCTTCTTCGACTCTACCATGTCTGTGGACAGACATATTATAAAAGTTAAACAGATAAGACAGTTCCTCACCAAAGACTTTAGAAAAACCCTAATTCATGCCTTTGTAACTTCACATTTGGATTATTGTAATGCCTTACTGTTAAACCTTCCACAATATCGGTACGCGCGCCTGTAGATGGTACTAAATGCATCAGCCCGAGTGGTATTTAGGGTATCACAATCTCAACACATCACTCCTGTTCTGAGGGATATGCACTGGCTGCCAGTCAAGCACAGAATAATTTTCAAAACTTTATTATTAGTTTTTAAGACACAAAACAACATGTCACCAGCCTACTTAGAAGAACTCCTTAATACCAAGAATGTGTGTCAATACAACCTGAGGTCCGATGGTAAAATACTGCTACATGTTCCAAAACATAGGTGTAAGACATTTGGAGATAGGTCATTCTCATTTGCTGGCCCTCACTTGTGGAATAATTTACCAGAACACCTAAAAAGACTGTCAAATGTCAACCTTTTCAAGAAAGATCTCAAAACATACCTGTTTCAAAAAGCCTATAAGTGATGTTCTGGACTGTAAGATACTGTATATATTCCGTTTGAAAATCTGCATGAGCTTAGTAACATGTACAGCGCCTTAGAATATAGTTCTATATCTTCTGAACTATAATTTTGGCGCTATATTAATGTGTATATTATTATTATTATTATTCCACTAAGGCTTGATCCCTTCAACTGCCAAATATACAACCCCAACTGCGACGTTTCTGTTTTTTATCTTGAATTTTGCTCAAACTATTTCGCTTTGTACTATATACTTTGGATAAGTCTGTGATTGACGCAAAGAGTCTAACTCATCCTCTTTGTAAACAAACCTACACCCCTTCCCTTTTCTGGTCAGTCCTTTCATCCTGTCTAATCTCCCCAAGGCCTATCAAATCAGGATTCTCATCCTCCACCAAAGGTTGTAATTTCGCTTACATTCCTACATAGACTCTGGGTGTTGCTGTGTCCCATTTTGAAAACGAGTGAGTTCTCTGAGATGTTATTCTTACCTCTTTGTGCCCCTCCCCCTTTCTGTCTTTTTCACATTTGCCCTCCATTTTGATTTTGTATCCAAACTTTTGCCACCCACCCTGCTTTATGTCAAAAAAAAGTTCTGCTAACTGTAACATGTTCCTACCAAACGCCTCAGTTCCCCTTGAGCTTAGATGGAGACTCCCGCTTTTCCCGGAATGCCCCCAATTGTCAATAAAAGGTACCATAAGATCTTTGCATTATTTGTCTAGTTCCTCGTTTACCCTAATAATTCTAAACTTCCGTTCACCTCTCCATCCACACAACTACAGCCGCATTCGTACTATGTAACTTGGTCATCGAGTCCCTGTATAATCCATAAGCTGAACTAACCTCCTTTCCCTGATATTGTTTGTACCCACAGCCTGGCATTCTTAAAAATGCAGGAGGGCTAAAATCTCTCTCCTCACGTGGCTGAGGGGAACGATTAGTTCCCATCAAGCTTACAAAAGCTAAAAGTGGCAAAATGAATTTGTACTATTAAATAATTTTGCCAAGTGGGCTTTGTAGATTTTATTTGGAGCTGCTAACCAGGTTGTCTCTGTAAGACGGCTACGCTGCCTCTCCCACACTTCCGGGCCTTGGTAAGGCCCGGAGGTGTGAGAGGGGCAGTGTGGCCATATTACAGAGACCACTAACATAGCAGAGATCTGAAAACCTGTGGGTTTTAGGAATAGGCTGTTGTGGTAATCATTATTTTCTAAGGCCCAAAGGGCTATTTTCGCCCTCCTCGATTTTTTAAGGCGAGCAGTAGGCGAGCGAATAAATCGCTCTCTTGAAAATGCCAGGCCTGACATGCACCACCACCATTGAGTGTGACCCTGAACCCATAGCAATACCATCCACTCTATCCCTAATACGCTCCACATTGGCTCCCGGAAAACACTGAGTAGTTCGGTTCTGACTATTTGGACCACAGACCACTCAGTGTAGTCCCCGAACTATACTACTTCCCCCCTACCACCATTTTCCACTTAGACCCCCTGCTGCTGTTTTCCGATTCACATTTTCTAAACAGACTTATACCACCATCACCCTCTGATAACATCTCCTCCCCATTTGCCGACCACCTCGTCGGGACCATCAGAACTACCTGCCGCTCCCGACACACTGAACCTATTTTTCACGCTACACACACCCCTTGCCATACCACCCTCTACTTTCCTATCATCTACCACGCGCCTCTCCTCTCCCCTTGCTGGAACCCCCCCCCCCCCCCCCATCTTCATCCTCAGACCCCCACTCCAAGCACTGTTTGGTCTTCATACATCTGTCTCTACCCGGGCCTCTCGATTCCCCCTCCTCTACTCTACGGCCCTTTCTGTTAACTACCCCTCATTCTTTACATCGAAAGTCATCTTCTTACCACCCACATCTCTCTTCAAGCTGCCAACCACTACCCGCCCACTATCAAATGCTACCCTCATCGGGGTGACCCCTAGCAATCATGCCTTATCTAACTTCCCCTTCAGCTGTTCCATTTCCTCCTCGAATTTTATATTCGCCTCCAACAACCCCCGAATCTCCTGGCAATTCGCACACTGTCAGCGCTTTGGGAATGTTCAAACCTCACATTCGAAAATGAACTTGAGACGGACTTGAGGCCTAAAGTCGGTAGTTGGAAAACTTCCTAATTTCAAAATGAAACCCAAGGCTTAGTTCGAGATCTCGAGTTTACTAGAAAGGTATTGACCCTTTAACACTGAGTTCCCGAGAAAGACCATCAAGCAAAATGCTATCTTTTGCGAAGCTTTTCTGTATTTGTTGGGATGATCAGTGAAAATTTAATCATATGCTGTCCCAAAACCGCCGATGAATTTTTTTAATGTAAAATGTGAGTAGTAGGAGAGCAACGGGGGATCTAGGAAGGAAAAGGTGGGAGGGGGGGGGGGGGCATATTGAACTATAAATACTGTAAGAGCCAGAATTTCTATTTATCTCACGTGATTTTCCACGCTTCAAAGCACATACGATTACATTTGACATGGTATTGACCCACGCAGCGACCCAAACCGTCCCAAAAAGTTCCCCGTTAATGTTTTTTTATCTTCTGATTAAATGTTATACTGACCGACATAAACAGCCTGGCATCCATAAAAATTTTGCGTGCCCCTAAAAAGAAAAAAACCTAATAGGAAATGGTTTGATGATGAATGCAAACATCTAAAATACGCCATGCAAATTCACTTACGACTCTTCAGCAAAACCCCCAGGATAGATCTCTGTTGCAAAAGTTTTTTTCATTGTAAGAAAATGTATAAAAGAGCAACGAAGAAAAAGTCCAAAATGCACTTCAAGAACATATGGGAAAGCCTCGAAAAATTATCTTCAGATCCAAAAACCTATTGGCAGACAATTAAGTCCCTTCGAACAAACAATGTTGAGATCAATCATCTGGACCCCGACAGGTCTGTTGATTTCTTTAAAACGCTTTTCTGTCGACCATAGGCCCACGAAAATACATCCGATGTTATAAAACAACACCCATTGAATAATGACCAAATCTAGGCTACTGAAATAATGCACTCTCTGAGAAGTCTAAAAAACAATAAATCGACCGGGTGTGATAACATTTCAAACGAACTCTTAAAAATAACAGTCCCGCATATGATTGATCATGTTACTAAATTATTTAATCAGGTATTTGAATCACATCATTATCCCCCCTTCATGGAGTAAATCTGTTCTCACCACATTATATAAGAAGGGTGATCGAAACGACCCCAATAATTATAGAGCTGTTGCCGTAAGCGGTGCTCTAGGTAAGCTATTCAATGAGAGGATTAATACCTATCTCGAAAATAATTCCTTGATTAGTGATAATGAATTCGGGTTCAGAATACACAGTAGTACTATTGATAGCGCCTTTATTCTTAAAACAGCTATAAACAAAGAAAAAAACTTAAACAACCGTTATATGCTGTTTTTTGTTGATTTCAGAAAAGCATTTGATACAGTTGATAGAAACATTCTTCTTGATAAACCACACCGCCTCGGGATACAGGATAATGTATTTAACATTTTAAAATCCCCATATAGCTCAAGTTACTATCAAATAAAAACTTCGCAAGGATTAAGCCCACCGTTAATGTCAACGGTTGGTGTCAGACAAGGTTGTGTGATCTCACTGACGCTCTTCAAAATCTTTATCGACGACATTGGCTTAATCTTTGATGAAAAACGTGATCCCGTCCATTTACACACCACGAATCTAAGTCACTTGCTATTTGCCGACGATTTAGCCATCATCTCAAACTCGTCTCGGGGACTACAGGGAGCACTGGATAACTTGGATGCCTACTGCATTAAAACACACTTAGCGTAAATGTTGACAAAACTAAAGTTATGATTTTTCAATCGCAAAAGAATAAAGAGCACCATGGTTTTTCATATTGGGAACAATGAGCTTATGCACGCCCATCAGTACACATATCTGGGACTTTCGTTTACATCCAACGGTAAACTACAGAATGCGCAACAAGATCTCAAACTGAAAGGTTTAAAAGCCCTTTTCAGCCTAAACAACAACTTTAAAAGAAAGTGCCTTCCGCCTGTTTCGGTTTACATAAAACTATTTAACACCCTGATAAAACCCATCCTCTTACACGGCAGTGAATTATGGGCCACGGAAATCAACGATGCTAATATTGATAAATCGCCATGTGAAACCGTTCATATTCAGTTCTGTAAGTTAGTCCTGGGTGTGAACAATAAATCATCGAACCATGCAGTGAGAGCTGAACTTGGACAGTACCCACGGCACATAGATGCCGAAATCCAGTTGGCTAAGTTTGTATCAAAATTATATGACCTCCAAACCCCTTCCTTACTATCAGAGGCTAGAACTGAATCCGAGAATTACAGAATGCCGGACTCAATATTGGTTAAATATCAGCAGCTTATAGCCAATTATAATCCTGAAAAATAAATCTGAACAGAAAATCCCGTTTCAGCCTGTGAAATACATAACAATAAGAGAAAATCTGGAAAAGGCCCATTTAAATAATTTTTCTAATGCAGTATTTGACGACAACGGGAAAAATGGAAAAAATAAACTGAGAACTTATCGAGAGTTTAAGAACAAATATCACATGGAGCCTTATTTGATTTATACAACATCCCCCGAAGCGAGAAACATATTTACTCGTTTGCGTATAAGTAACCACAAACTTATGATAGAAAAGGGGAGGCATGTGCAACCACCCATCCCCGTAAGCGAACGCTTATGCGCGGTGTGCGGCTCAGGTACAGTGGAAACAGAATGGCACTTCGTTATGGAGAGCGGTGAATATGCATCTCTCAGAGCAGCATTTAACAAATTTGAACGTGAATACCAAGAGTTTGTTGAGATGGGCACATCCGAGAGATTCATATTCCTGATGAGAAACAATGTGCCACAGCTGTGCGGTATCATCTGTAATATGACCCAGCAATTCTTAAAAAAACGAGAACAAGTTTTGTCAATCTGACACCAAGAAGTGACATTAACAATATTATATTACAACCACTATAAGCCTTAATATTTACGTTTGTCATTCGGAATTTGTATTGTTTTATGTTTCTATTTATGTTGATTTTGTATATCCAAAGCAGTCTGCCTTTGTTCTGGTGTATTTGCTTAATAAATCTTATCTTATCTATTAAATGTTTTCTCTATCTCGTTCATTTTTAATAATATATCGTAATATATAATATAATGTGAGAACAAAATAGAGAAAAATGTCACAAAAACACAAATTATTAAGAATTTGAATTTGCAAGTAACTCACTTTGTTCCCCTCCTTTCTGAACAAAGGTCTTTTAACTTTATAAGTTGTGTCCAAAACTAATCTCCTTGAAACTATGCGTCCAGGTCGATGAAGGTGTCCCCCTTCAGATAGTTTCTTCCAGTCATTTTCTCTATGAGGCCGAAGTAACCACTCTGCCATGGCTCAAGCTTAATGAATGTTGAATAAATGAATCCCATTTAACTTCTAATACTTCTAACGTCTGAATGAATGAAAAGTTTCAGCGCACCGAAAACGCACAGGAACGTTGTGGAATTGAAATCTCTTGCGACCTGAATAACTTTATTTGCTTATGATTCCACGAAAGACGGGTGGGAGGGTCAATAATCTTTTTTGATTAGAGTGTGCGGACTGGTAGTAGGGTACTGGGATCAGACCCCTGAGAACCTTGAACTGGAAGGTGATTAGGAATTGTGCACAACTACATTAATTCTGCCCGGTGTTTTACTTAGAAACGTGGGGATATTGATGGTAATACTGAAGCCGCAATTTGATGGATGTTTAGAAAGAAGAAAAAGAAACCCAAACAGTCGCCGGTTTGGGAGCAGCCCCAGCATATCATCCATAACGGTTATAAACAAGAGGCCTCAAGGGGCCTTAATCGCTCACCCGATAAAGTGGTTCAAAGAGGTATTTTGGGTCACATTCAGTTGGTCATGGTTTATCAACACTACAGAGGAATGAAGTCATGAAATTATTCATAACTCTAGTGTCCAAGTCAGATGATTATTATCACAGGTCTTCCGGACTGTTTAGAATTCTATCATCTGTAGACAAGCACTGCCAAACTTCCGAGGGTTGTTAAATCACTGCAATTTGAAAGGCATTTTTTTGGGGATAACACTGAGGAATGGATTTGAACAAAACTTGAACCTAACCTGCCCCCACGCCGTGCCCCCGCCCCCCCCCCCCCCACCCAAAGAGCCCAAATATTAAGCCAGGGACTCGAATTGAACAATTTTGAATCTGATCCCCCTGGAAATGTTATAACCAAATATGAAAGGATTCTGACTGCTAGGTCTGAAGAAGATGAGTTTTAAAGAAAGCTCCTCATATTGCACTAAGTTAAGCCTCGGGCTCCAATAGCCAAATATTAACCTAGGGACCCCGATTTCAACAAACTTCAATCTGCCCCCCCCCAGCCCCCCCCCATCCCCACCCCCCCCCCCTCCCGAGATGTTATATACCAAATATCAAAAGATTCTAATCGATGGTTCTGGAGAAAAAGATTTGTAAAGAAATTCTCTTATGTAGCACGAAGTTATTAAAAGCCCAAATATTAACACGGGGACTCGATTTAAACAATCTTGAATCTCACCCCCCTCCCCCCCCCCCCCCCCCCCGAGATACCAAATATGAAAACATCCTGACTAGTGGATCTGAAGAAGGAGATTTTTACAGATATTCCCTCATATTGCACTAAGTTAAACTTAGAGAGCCCAAATATTAAACCCAGGGACCGATTGATATTGATGGGGCGAGGGTTTGGGTTTCTTCGTAGCCCACTCCGCACATGCAGAGTTGCGAGGCAGTCCTCACAGCCTCGACTCTGAAGTTCTCAATCAGTAGCGAGGCAATCCTTCCTAACTCCACGCACTTGATTCCATTGTATATTTTTCTGTAACTTATTGGGATAGAAGACGAACTTGCCTTCAAAGTACACTGTTCCGTCAAGAACAGCAAGTTCCACACGGAGGGGCCAGCCACTCTCCCCACCCCAAAATTAATATTGGATGGAAAACCCAACTGCAGATGGAGATTTTTCCGCTGTTTGCAGCTCTCACTGGTAACAGAGGTTAGCTTTGTGCGTCTCGTCACCTGCCGCCGGTCCAGGTTATTTACAAGTACTCGACCCTTCCAACTGCGTTATGGTAATGTATAATGCGTTGAACAGTGAGGCATCCCTCACTAACTCCGTACTTAAAGTTTGCTGACTTTAGTCTCAATTGTAGTAGTTATGATAGATCCCTAGATTTTTAGTCACGCAACTTCAATTATGACATCATGCTATATCCTCGTCTTGCGCTTGTTAGCTCATTTAGTTTTTCTATTAAGGCTTCGGTGATCACTTCGCTCTACCATTTATTTATTTATTGGTGTTTAAGGTCACATACTTATGCACAATGGCTAATCGTGACCGTACTCTGCCATTAATTCACTATCTTGGAGTCTATGGAGGGTTTTGTTTTGTAGGTCTTTTAAACGCGTTTCAATAGTTTCTATTTTGCTAGCTCCTGAAGTTCCTTTATAGGTATCCACATCATCTTGCATAGTGCTATGCGCAGGACATGGTTTTGAACCCTCTATAGCTTCTGAATGTTGGTTTTCTCAGGTCACTTATTATTATGACACCATATTCAAATACCGGACGTATAAATGATCTGTAAAGCTTGAGAGCACGACTTTGTTTGCTCCCCAATTTTTACCTCTGATTATCTTCAGAAAATTGATGCATTTCCGTGACTGTTTAGACTGAGGTTGCTATCCAGAATAAATCCCCAAAATTTGGCTTCGCTGCTTGCTTCTAATTTGTGATCGTATAACTCGAAATTGATATTGGGGCGGTTTTTTTCTTTGCTTCTTAAAGAACGTAACTGAGTTTTGGCGGCATTCAGCTAATAGCATCCTGCAGGCGATTTTTAATTATGTTTCGGGACTTACTGGACGTCCACATGCCTTTGTCTGAGAACTACGACATTTCAACATAGTTTTTCTCTACTTTATCTATGTTATTTACATATATGATGAAAAGAAGCGGGTTCATGGCCAATCTCTGAGGTGTGCCCGCATCGAGCTTTACTTCTAACACCTTGCGGTTAACCCTCCCCTTGATTTTTCGGTCAGTTAGAAATTAAAGGTGTGACTTCCCAAATGGGTTTGTACACCCCCGCCGCCATATTTTAAGACGAAAAGGGGCATAACTCTGACAAAAAAGTCCGATCGAAACTATAATCGCAGGTGCACAGGTCCCATGGTAGTGGATATACAAACCAAGTTTCAAAGGAATCGACCCATAAACGCTTGAGAAAATCTCCGGACAAAATTATGTCCACGGGCAGACTGGTGGACGGACAGGCTGACTACAGTATACTCCCTCCCCCACAACTTTGTTGCGGAGGGTATAATAATGATATGAGCCTCAGAATTTTAGTGGGTAATCCTGTTTTCGCTAGTTTATATCTCACTCCATTGTGCCATACCGAGGAGAACGCTTTTTCTACATCCAAGAAGAGCTAACGTCTGATGGGGAGCAAGAGGTTTTATTTCAATTAAAAACATGACATTCAGTAACTGTTAGAAAATAACATCCACACTAAACGATTACAGTTAGAGATGGACATTTTCATTCTATTTTTATCTTATTGCTCTAAAACTGTAAGCATCACACACTTTGTCAAATCTATGTCCGACCAAATTTTCTCATGAGGAATTACTACATTGTTTTTGACTTTCAAATTACCCCAGGAGTCTTATCTAACAAACTATTAAGGCGCTATACTGGGATAAAAAGCAAAAATTTTAAACAACAATGGATTCCATTAAAAACTAACTTTAACAAGAAGTTTTGATACCAATTTAAAGGGTATGTTATGAAATAGTTGATCATATGTCCGTCTATTATGTCAAAAAAAAAATGAAATTTGTGGCAAATGAAAGTCTTTCATTTTTCTCCCATAGATCGTAATTAGACAGTAATTTAGATTGTCATCTTCTCTACAGTTTACACGCATATGCATTCAGAAGATAAGAAATAGTTCAGTATGTAGTATGGGAGCGATGGATCGGTCCCCTTTGGGTGATTTCACGAGGACTCCACAAAGAGCCTAGGAAGGGAAAGGTACTGGAGGTGAAGTAGTAGGAAGGCGATGGATCGGACCCCATTGGGGGATCTCATGGGGGACCCCACGGGGATCTAAAAAGAGAAAAGTGGGGGAGTAGGGAAGTAGTAGGAGAGGGATAAAACAGGGTCGGATTTCCGGGGGATCCTGCCTTTTGTCCAAAATAATAAGTACGTTCCTTTGTATTAGTGTAACTTTATTGGTTTGAATTTTCCTAAAATCCTCGGTTCCTTCCTATTCATCTAATTCTGGTTCCTTTTGAGTTCTCTGCTGCCATCTCATTTATTTGCTCGATTAGATTCGAGTCTTTCAAGCAAATAAGACATCGAGTAATGACTCTTATCCTTATTTGGGTATTCAACGTTCACGTCCCGTGGCACCCCCACTTCCAGCACCCCTAACTATCGAACGACTAGCTTTCGGCAGCCCTTTTTATCGTATGAGACCCAAAGGTCCATGAGGAAATTACTCAGCATGGTAAATTTGCCAGCTCTCTTATCCTTATCCGGGTGTGGGACGGCCACGTCCTGTGTCACCCCATTTCTAGCACCCCTAATTAACAAACGACTGGCCTTCAGCACCCCATTTCTATCGTATGAGGCCATGAGGGAATCCCTAAATGAGGAACAATCTACCATCCCTCTTATCTGGGCATCGAATGGCCACGCCCATGGCACCCCACAGCCAGTACACCCTAAATAATAAATTCTGGTCTTCGACACCCCTTTTCTATCATATGAGGTCATAAGGAGTATGAAGAACTCCCTCAGTGAGGTATAATCTACCACCCCTCTTATCCTCATCTGGGTATGCAACGCCCACGTCCCGTGGCATCCCAATTCCAGCACCTCCAACGAACAAATGATGAACTTTTCTATCGTATGAGGCCATGAGGAAATCCCTCAATAAGGTATAATTTACCATTCCTCTTATCCCCAGCTTGGAAAAAAGGGATTCCATAACCACAGACGTTTACCAAAAAGGGATTCTTCTGGTAGGATTCCGTAAGAAGGATACCCTATCGGGGGATATCTATCTGAAGATTGTTATGTTTCCTAGTACCCGTTTGCCCCTGGAGGCATCTAAGCCACCACTGCTGACTTATCCATAGCCACCGTCATCTGTCCTGGGATCAAATTCTACTGTAGTCACTCAATATCATAGTTCAATAACACCCTTGCCGCTTTATACCATTGTTACAACCTGAAATGCAATACGACGCAAGATGCAATAAACTTATTGCAAAGTCGGTTGTGTTCGCCGATCTACAAATTTTGCAACCTAAAGTGAAATACGACGCTAAATGTTATAAACTTATTACAAAGTCGGTTGTGTTCGCCGATCAACAAATTTTGCAACTTAAAATGAAACACGACGCAAAGTGTAATAAACATATTGCAAAGTCGGTTGTGTTCCCCAGACAGTGCAACCTAAAATGTAATAAACTTTTTACCAAGTAGGTTAAGTTAGTCAATGTAGACCAGACATTTCAACGTGAATTATTATGTTTCTTTGTGTGGGTGGCGACCTTAAATGTAATAAACGTATTGCAAATCGGTTGTGTCCACCTGTCATTGCAACCTGAAATGTAATAAATTTATTGCATTAGTGGTTAGGTTTGCCACCTAACGCAACCACTTATACAATAAATGTATTGCATTAGTGGTTAGGTTTGCCATCCAACGCAACCACTTATGTAATAGATTTCAAATGCAATGGGGGGGGGGGGGGGGGGGGGGGCAGATTCAAGTTTGTTCAAATCGGATCCACAGGTTAATATTTAGGCTCGCTATGGTAGCCCAAATTTTAACCTAGTTCAATATGAAGAAATTTCTTTAAAATTTCTCTTCTTCAGACCCAACAGTCAGAATGCTTTCATATTTCGTACACATCATCTCTAGGGAAGTCAGATTCAGCTGTGTTTAAATCGAGAGCCTGGGTAAATATTTGGGCTATGGGAGTCAGAATTGGCTATTTTGCTGAAGAATTAAAAATTTTGTATTCAGTACCCCCTAGAGGTGTGTAACTAAGATTAATCCACATTGGTTGTATCAAGGGGCTTCATAGGGGAGCTCTACATTTTACATTATGATCAACTGAAGAAAAGGCATGATGCCCGGATTATTTTTGTCACTCCTGAGGGACTCAAGGATTGACAGTGTAGCCTATGGAGATGGAGTGGTTAATGTAGACTCCTTCCTGCGCTCTGTTTATATTGTGTTCTATTCAAGATGAGCACATCAGGCCCCGTGGGGCCTCTTGTCTGCTGAAAGTTTAACCCTTTACGTAACATAAAGGCCCAAACCGGCCAGCCCTATTCACAAAAATTACCATTCAATTTTCATTATTTTTTCATTTTTTGTCTAATAAACATAGATAGCTTTTGACCCATCATTGGAACGATCTCCACTGTCAGTAAGAACAACAATGACAGCCCGTGATAAAAAGTCCAAACTTAATACCAGACACCTTCACAGGGTTCATACAAAAATTTGCTCACAAATTTCAAGGGTTTTTCAAGAGCTTATTCCTTTTTTTCAAGGACTACATATACTATTCAGCTTGTTGTATGAGCTCTAAAAATCTAAGATTCATGTGACACAGATCTGACTTTGGAAGTCAGGAAGTACTGGTACCCAAAGTGTGATCTGTGTTACAGTAATCTTGGTAAAACGTTCCATACTTTTTAATGTTTTTTTTTTAACTGAGCGACACAAGCGCAACAAATAAGTAAAAGGCGAGTACACATATATTTACAACGCCCAGGAAATAGCCTGGTATTCAAGGGTTTTTAAAGAGATTTCTGAAAGTTCAAGGGTTTCTAAAGGGCTAATTTCAAATTCCAGGGTTTTTCAAGAAAAATCTCATTTTCAAGGGTTTTTTAAGAGCTGTATGAACCCTGCTTCAGAAAGTTATGCCGGGGGCAACAATACATGTCTGGTTGTATATTCGAAACTCAAAACCACATCTCACAAACCACTGGTTCGAATGATTACATGTAGATGCAAGTTTATTATTCTCTAATCTGATAATGCTCGTAGGTGGACCCGGTGAATTGGGTAAACTATTACATCCCAATTGTTTTCCATTGAAACAAATGATGTAAGCCCACTCCGTAAGATTTTATGACTGGCGTCTTCAGTTAAAGACGAAGTGGATGTTGCTTTTAGCGATAGCTTCACAAAATGTAAGTGCCGCTCGGGCGTCTCGATCGACAG
Organism: Pictodentalium vernedei; assembly: GCA_031216915.1. Classification (NCBI taxonomy): domain Eukaryota; kingdom Metazoa; phylum Mollusca; class Scaphopoda; order Dentaliida; family Dentaliidae; genus Pictodentalium; species Pictodentalium vernedei. Next base: position 247,863,889 of record CM062291.1, read on the forward strand.
GCTGTATCCGCCGCTGAACGTGGGTCACAGCCGCTTTCCCCAAAACCCAAATGCTGAAAACAGTTATAGTCCTGGTGGGGCATTAAGATGTACTGGCCTCAAAGGACCCATATTTCAGAAGAGTTACGTTCAGACTGAAGTTTCCCGATTTAATGTTAACTGTGTAGTCCGCTGAGGTTTTAACTCAAATCAATATTTTGAAAAAAACTCAAGTAAAAAATTAGCCTAACTGAAAGCTTCTGATTTTCTTTTTCCAATAAAAGTCGATAGTTCCTTCACTTGAATTAGAATTAACCATTTAACCTTTTAGCAGTAGTAGTAGAGGAGAGCGAAGGATTGGCCCCCATTGGGGAATCTCATGGAGGACCCCGCAGGTGATCTCACGGGGAGCCCCACAGGGACCTAGGAATGGAAAGGTGGGGAGAAGGTAAGTAGTAGATGAGCGAAGGGTCGGTCCTCCATTGGGGGATTTGGGGAGGGAAAAGTAAAGTACATGCAATAGGAGAGCGACGGATCTGCTCACATTGGCTGATCTCATGAGGGACCCCGCAGGGGACCTAGGAAGGGAGAGGTGAGGGAGAAGGGAAGTAGTGGGAGACTGATGGATTGGCCTCCATTGGGGTTCTCATGGGAGACCTGGGAATGGACAGGTTGGGGGAGATGGAAGTGGAAGATGTGAATCCTGGGTTGTTGAAACCACAGGTTTTTACGACCCTTAGCCTCAAGTAGTATACTACCACACCATAGGTATCCTCCAATAGTCCTCACCTGTCCCAAAATCACCAACAATCACCCCAAAAAAATTTTCATTTAGTTCGGATTTCTGGAGAATAATAGTAGCACATAAATAAGTCTCGATATGATCAACAGGCAGTGTCTTATATGTAAGGCATCCGGCCGTTCGCACGGTTAAGGAACCGTGTAGACGGGCTTAGAAGAATGGATTGGTCGACGAAGAGTCAGAGATAGCTAGTAATCCTGCAATAGAGCTACAAGTTAGTATAGCTAAAAGATATTTCCCGATATACATCGACTCGATGGATATCGAGAAATATCCCCCAGCAGCTTCCTAAATGACGACACGCTATCACCTCGCCTTGAAGGTACGATCAGCTGATTTTTGTTATTGTTTTGAAACGTACGCATTTGGAGTCGAATTGGGCTGAATATTGTCCAATAAAATGTCTCGTAGCATATAATAAAAATGAAAATCTGCTCTATTTTAGTCAGTATCTGGAATTATCTCAAGGGTGTGATCCTGAAAGTTTTATTTTTCAGGAGCGCTTGCGCGAGTGAAAAATAATATTTTCAGGTCCACACGATCAATTTTTTCAGTAGCTTCCCAAATGAGGTTACGCTTCGGCGCATGACGTCGGCTTGAAGGAACGATCAGCAGCTTTTTGTTATTGTCTTGAAATTGTTTGCAGTCGAATTGAGCTGAACACTGCTTAGTAAATGCCACGTAGCATATAAAAATATCTACTCTGTTTTAGTGAATATCGGGAAAAGCGCTCATGAAAAATAAAACTTTCAGGTCCACACTCCTCTGAGATTATTCCCGATATTCAATAAAACAGCGTAGATATCATCTATATATTACCGGTTGCACCCAAATCACTAGAATTCAAACTCATTTAACTCTTAAAGTGCTGAGTAAATTTAAATTATTTTCACCAAATCTTGTCATGGCTGCCGTTAAGCAGCCATGACTAGATTTGACGAAAAATTGATAACAAGTTCACACATTGGTCAAATAGTCTATGCAATTCACAGAGGGAGATTTGGTGAAATTAAATATCTTAAAATTTTACTTTTTTTAATGACAAGAGATTTCATGTCCGGAGCAAGAATATTCGCCAGCATCATGCGAGGAGTTAAGCAAAAAGAGTAATGTAGGGAATGATAATTAACTCATGACAGGCAGATATTATGTTTGACATTTTTTACGATTTCTTCTCAGAAAATAGCAGTGCGGAGTTTAGCCCGTTTTCCACCAACAACTACAGAACCACTACACCAACTAATGAGTTACCACAGATGCAATCCACGGGCACAGAGATGCCAACACAAACAACAGACACCGAAATTACAATTGAGAATTCACATCCATCATCTGAACTGCTTACGAACGAGATGGAAAAAACGACCTCTTCAACCACAGAAGAAATTATATCAGGTACATATTGTATTCACAATAACAACAGGTTCGATCAACATTTCACAAATTTTAAAATTCTTTGCTTCGGAATCGACTCTGCCACCCGGGTGATTATACTGCGCGAAGTTTACTTATAATAGTCACAACGAAGTACAGTGCAGAAACATTCCAACATTTATGCAAAATCAATAATGCTAGACGTAAAATTAATGTATCTTTAGAAGGTGCCATGAAATTTGTTTCAAAAGACAATAAAATCTTTCTGGAAAATAAAGAAAGAATTTAAAAGCATCGGACACGATGTTTTCATAGCGATCATATGTCGCGTCGAACACGTTTAGGGTTGGGAAAATGTTTGCAGAAGTAGAACAGGCCAAGCCATGACCACACCGCTGCATGCACACTAAAACAGTCACTCAAGAACAGACGTTTGCGTACCATCACTATAAAAGGCAAACCACATTTGTGTTTAACGGGCGCTTGCGTACAACCACTATAAAAGGCAAATCACATTTGTTATATCAGAAAAGATCCCTAAGAGCCTAGATGCAGTCCAATGGATAATGGCAGCCTGGGTATTCTGAAAAGGTGTTTTCAGAAATTACATCATGACTGAATTAGAACTAGTGGGTGTTGCAGCATGACTGTGAAAACTAAAACAGACAAATGTCAACGATGCTTTGAAACCTGTCTAAAACATATTCAGATCATTTATTTATTCATTTATTTATTGGTGTTTAAGGTCAGATATTTATGCACAATGGCTAATCATGACCGTGACAGTTTTACGGGTGGAGGAAGCCGGAGTACCCGGCGAGAACCACAAAGCATATTCAGATTATAACGAGTTTGGCGAGTTGACAAGAGTAGATCAGCCGTCGTGTTTGATCTGGCCGATCTGGTCTCATCAACGAGACGAAATGTGACGATCCACGGATCCAGATTGATTGACTACTGTAAAAAAATGGTTTATGACATAACAGCGGATATTGACACGTTAAACCTTCAATGTAAAGAAAAAAGAAGAGGCCTGCATCGTCAATCGCTACTACCCCTCCCCCCTCCCCGCATCCACATATGGGGAGGGGGTGTTTTTTCCCCTGCATAAAATCACTCCAAATCCAGCCAAGACATATAATAAATAGACTTATCAGTAATCACCATGGTGATTAAACTTCAGTTTCATAGACAATAGATCTGAAGATATAAAAATCTGGACTGAGGAAAGAGTTTTAAAAGTTCTAACATCACCTCTCGAACTACGATATTCGTTGGCACAAGTATCTATATACCTGTAACTTAATTAAGCACCCCCTGTTTTTCCGCAGTGGTGTTGATAGGAACTGTCATTACTTTCATGCTATCTTTCAGATGGCCAAAAGGGATTGTTTGCGGAAAGAATGGTCTTTTGACAAAATTTATGAAAGAGAACACAATGATGAAAATATGCAGTATTTTAATGGGGCTAATTACACATATCTGTCATTAATGTTTTTGATGGAAAATGTTCTCTCGACAAGTACTGTGCTGGAACAGTCCATGATGAAACAATGTCGGTAATTTCTGACAAGAAATTAACTTGTGATCTCCTGAAAACAATAGCAGTGTCTGACGTCAGTAGCGAGTGTATCCACAACGTGCCCGGATGACAGTCTGAACCCTCCTCCTAATGCAGCCAGTGAGCCTTCTGATACTGTCCAGAGGCAACTGATATCATTCCTCGCGCATTGCAGCTTTCAAATCAGCCAAATTCTGTACAGGCGGATCCCTTGTTTGCATACGACGTCCCAGATGTGTTCTAAGGGATTCAAATCTGGGCTCATTGCAGGCCAAGGTAGTGTTCTGAAGGAATGTTCTCACAGCATGGGGACGATGTGGCCTTGCATTGTCGTCCATGAATACAGGGAGTGTAGCCAACGGGTGGTTGTCACAATGAGGCACGGCAACCGGATGGAGAATGTCCCGGATGTACTGATGACCATTGAGATTCCCACGTACAGTCACCATATCAAGTTCACAATCATGAGAGAGGCATCCCCAGATCATTACTGATCCTCCACCATAAGGAACAGTAGGTCTGATGTTCCTGGACACGTAAGCAGTATTTCTATGCCTCCACACTCTGATGCGACTATCTGTGACATGTAGCAGGAATGTACTCTTGTCTGACCAATGGACTCTCCTCCACGTCCTGAGATTCCAATGTTGTCGTGCCATACACCACTCCAAACGTCGTCTTTGATGCTGATCGGACAGAGCTAGATACCCCTCCTGGACCCCATACTCAGTGCTTTGAGACGGTGTCGGACAGATCGGTTGTACAAACGCCTGTTGGGGAGCCAAAGGCGTTTCAAAACCCCACTTGAAGCAAAGGGTTTACGCATAACGAGGCGTGCCAGATTCTGATCTTCCCGAGAAGAGGTCTTTTGGGGATGTCCGGGCCTTGGTCGGTCCTTAACATCGTTGGTTTGTTCATGTTTTCGGACAAGTCTGCTGATGACAGAGGGACTATAGCCAAGTTGCTTACCGATAGCTTTGAATGACATGTCTGTTGCATGCATGCGAACGATTTACCATCTTAGTGCCTCTGACAGTCTCCTCCTTGCCATCTCAACATTTATTGACAAGAGCCCCAAGGAGCCGTAATCGCTCACCAGCCAAAGTGGTTCAAAGAAGTATTTGGGGTCACATTCAGTTAGACATGGTTCATCAACACTACAAAGGAATGAAGTCATGAGAGACAAATTTTATGGAACTAGGGACATGGCTTGAACAAACTTGAATCTTACCCCCCAAGGATGCTGCATACCAAATATCAAAAACATTCATCTGCTGGGTCTGAAGAAGAACATTTTTAAAGAAAATTCCTCATTTTGAACTAAGTTATCATTCGGGCTCCCACAGTGAGCCCAAATATGAACCCAGGGACTTGGCTTGAACAAGCTTGAATCTCACCCCCTAAGGATGCTGCATGCCAAACATCAAAACATTTCGACTGCTAAATCTGAAGAAGATTTTTAAAGAAAAATTCCTCATATTGAACTGAGTTATCATTCGGGCTCTCACAGTGAGCCCAAATATGAACCCAGGGACTTGGCTTTAACAAATTTGAATCTAACCCCCCTTAGGATGCTACACACCACATATCAAAACATTCCGACTGCTGAATCTGAAGAAGAAGATTTTTCTAGAAAATTCATCATTTCGAACTAAGTTAGAATTCGGGCTCCCACAGTGAGCCCAAATATGGACCTAGGTACATGGCTTGAACAAACCTGAATATCACCCACCCCCACCCCCACCCCAAGGATGCTGCATACCAAATATTAAAACATTCTGACTGCTAGATCTGAAGAAGATTTTTAAAGAAAATTGAAAATTCCTCATTTTGAACTAAGTTATCATTCGGGCTCCCACAGTGAGCCCAAGTATGGACCTAGGGACATGGCTTGAACATACTTGAATCTCCCCCCCCCCCCCCCCCCCCCCCCCCTAAGGATGCTGCATACCAAATATCGAAACATTCTGACGGCTAGATCTGAAGAAGATGATTTTTAAAGAAAATTCCTCATTTTGAACTGAGTTATCATTTGGGCTCCCATAGTGAGCCCAAATATGGACCTAGGGACATGGCTTGAACAAACTTGAATCTCACCCCCTAAGGATGCTGCATACCAAATATCAAAACATTCTGACAGCTAGATCTGAAGAAGATGATTTTTAAAGAAAATTCCTCATTTTGAACTGAGTTATCATTCGGGCTCCCAAAGTGAGCCCATATATGGACCTAGGGACATGGCTTGAACAAACTTGAATCTCACCCCCTAAGGATGCTGCATACCAAATATCAAAACATTCTGACGGCTAGATCTGAAGAAGATGATTTTTAAAGAAAATTCCTCATTTTGAACTGAGTTATCATTCGGGCTCCCATAATGAGCCCAAATATGGACCTAGGGACATGGCTTGAACAAACTTGAATCTCACCCCCTAAGGATGCTGCATACCAAATATCAAAACATTCCAACAGCTGGATCTGAAGAAGAAGATTTTTAAAGAAAATTCCTCATTTTGAACTAAGTTATAATTCGGGCTACCACAGTGAGCCCAAATATGAACCCAGGGACTTGGCTTGAACAAACTTGAATCTCACCCCCAAACATGCTACATACACAATATCAAAAGATTCTGCCTGCTGAATCTTGAGAAGATTTTTAAAGAACTTTGCCTGAAATGCACTAAGTTCAAATTTGGGCTCCTATACTGAGCCCAAATATGAACCCAGGGGGCCGATTTGAACAAACTTGAATCAGATATGCCCCACAATGTTGCATACCAAATATCAAAAGATTCTGCCTGCTGGATCTGGAGAAGTAGATTTTTTAAGAAATTTGCCTGAAATGCACCAAGTTCGAATTCGAGCTTCTATAGTGAGCCCAAATATGAATCCAGGGGGCCGATTTGAACAAACTTGAATCAGATCCACCCCACAATGTTGCATACCAAATATCAAAAGATTCTGCCTGCTGGATCTGGAGAAGAAGATTTTTTAAAGAAATTTGCCTGAAATGCACCAATTAAATTCGGGCTTCTATAGTGAGCCCAAATATGAATCCAGAGGGCCGATTTGAACAAACTTGAATCTGCCCCCCCCCCCCCCCTCCCCGGTAATAGCTCTTGGAAATTTTGTTTCAGCATGCTGCTTACATGTTTTGCATCATGATGAAATGATAAAAGCATGTCCCAAAGTTTCATATCTGTAACACTTAGGAGAAATAAGTATAGGCGGATGGACGGACGAAGAGAAGGGGGCCATTTTTATAGCCCACAGGCGTTTCATTGGACTGTGCAAATCAGGAAAAAAGACGTTTAGTATATGGTTTTAGTAGCTGCTAGGGATCCCTCGCAGGTGCGTTTACAAACCGCTTTGTCGAAAATCAAGTACACGGTGACAGGTTATATTGGGTTTTAAACTTCAATAAAATTGACCTGGTTGTTCTGAAAATTAAAAATGTGTGCAGTGCCCAAAACAACAAATACTGATCGACTTCAAATACTTCGAATATCTTTGAAGAAACTTTACATCTCAAGTTAAAAAGACTTGTCCAAAGCATTTGATACGATCAGCCATGAAATATTATTGAAAAAATTGGAATTCTATGGGATACGAGAAATAGGCAAAGCTTGGTTCCAAAGTTACCTGTCAAACAGGCACCAGTATGTTGATTATCATTCGCACCAGTGAACACAACGAGAAGAAAATTGTGGTGTCCCGCAAGGATCTGTGCTAGGGCCGATACTTTTCCTAGTGTATGTAAATGATATGAGTCAATGCACTTTGCTTAACTTATTATCATTTGCTGATGACACAAATACGTATACAGCTGGGCACGATTTGAAAAAGTTGGAGTGTACGGTTAACACTGGTTCTGTCTAAACTATTTAATTGGTGCTGCTGCAATAAACTGCAAGTTAACTCCAACAAGTGTAAATACATTTTGATGCATCCGCAAAATAGTACCCGTAAAGCCGAAAGGATTAATATACTTCTTAACAATACTACGCTCTCAGCAGTAGGCAATTCCCAGCAAGACAAAGCGGTTAAATTCTTGGGCGTTTTTTCTTGATGAAAATCTTAACTTTAAATACCACATATCGAACATATGCTAAAAAATGTCCAGTGCACTCTATTGCCTAACAAAGTGAAAAATGTTCTCCCAACAGAAGCTTTGCAATCGTTGTACTATGCGCTTGTTCATAGTCACCTTCTGTACGCTATTCACATCTGGGGCCATGCTTCATCTGGTAGCAAAATAGAATCTTTACAGAAGAGTGCCATACGAATTATTTGCCGAAAAAATACAACAGTTACACTGATCCTCTGTTTAAAGCCACTCATAATCTGAAATTTAGTGACCTTTACAGATTAAACGTTTCTCTGTTTATGCACGATTGGACAAATATAAACTTGCCAGAATCATTCGAAACTTAATTCAATATTCACTCCTCTGACGGAATGGTTACACGACAAGCTGGGATGATAGAGATACAAAAAGCCAGAACTCAATTCTCAGCCAAACTTCCCAGACACAGCTTCCCAAAGATTTGGAATGAAATTGAAAACGACATCCGAGACCAACCCTCTCGACGTCTCTTTAAAAACAGCTTGTTCGCAAATATCTAAATAGTTACTCTTCTTGTGTAGCATGTTCGTACCGCATGTGCCCAGATTGTAGGCCGAGTCATTGATTTACTGAAGTCCAAGAAGTGGGGCAATGCATGACCACAGTGGTAAAGCTTGTTGTCGTGTCCTTGATATGTCAAGGGCCCCCTGATCAACATTTGAAGTAAGTAAACTTACTAACTTATTGAAGTTTGAGGTCGTCTTCCACACCTATGACTGTGTCTGGACCGCAGACCTCTAAGTTCCGAGGGCCAGCGATTGACATAGATGTGGGAGATGGCCTAAGATATCTACCAACTGTACACGGTAAACAATCTTCTTGATATTAACTTCTAAAAAGTACATACTGCTACTCAACTCAATTTTGTGGATAAACCCACTAAACACCCTTCTTATTGTAAGTTTGCTCATCCAAGGCCACATAATTATATTGACATCAGTAACTATTCTAATTACGGCCACGAGGCCAGATACACAGACATTTAACATATTAGCCAAAGACAAGGGTAATGCTATTGACAAGAGTGTCCACTCCGACCAAGTGTGTTGTTTTTTAAACTGTATTTCGGGGGGTGGCAGGAAGACTGCCAATCTTGCTATGATGTCCCCCTACAATGTACCATTCCAATCCGTACAAAAAAATGTATTGTTTTAATTTATTCTTGTAAATTGGTATATTGTTAAATAAATATTCTATTCTAATCTAAACCCCAAATATCAAGTCATTGGCTCCTTTATGGGAGGAAGATTTGTTTTTTAAACCTAGCCAGCTTTTTGTCCCTCTACTTTCAATGGGAGTGTGGGGGGGGCATCAGCAGGTGGTGAAAGCAATGTGATTTGAACACTACTGGAACGCCCAACCACGACCATCACTCACATAAACAAGTGCACCGTCAGCAGTGGATCAATATACGGCCGCCTATGAAGAAAGTGCGCTTGTGAAGAAATTTTAGTTGAACAAAAGGTCAATAATTCCTTCAAAAATAATTGTACATTCCTGGCTTATGACTCATTAAACTTGAATATATTGTTTTCAAGTTATTGGGTGGAGAATCAAAAGTCCCCAAAACTCCCAGATGGTTGCCATCGTGGCCACATTGGACATGCCAGAATGCTGGTTATCGAAAGGAACCATCCTCTAGTCATGACTTAACAACCATAAAAAACAGTTTCTGTTGAATGTATTGTTTTCAAGTTAAAGCATGGACAAATAAAAGTTAACGGATGGATGGACACAGAGACGGACATTGATGCTGGTTATTGAAATGAGTCATCCTCTAGTCATGACTAATCAACCATAAAATAAAGTATGTGTGGGATGTATTGTTTTCATGTTATCGCGTGGGCAAACAAATGTTAACGGACGGATGGACAGACAGAGACAGACAGACAGACAGATCGATGGACATTGATGCTGGTTATCGAAAGGAACCATCCTCTAGTCATGACTAATCAACCATAAAAAACAGTATCTATTGGATTATCAATATCAAATGGACAATCAAAAGTCCCTGAAAATCCAAGATGGCTGCCATATTGGACATGCCAAAATGCTGGATATCGAAAGAAACCATCCTCTAGTCATGATTAATCAACCATAAAAAAAGTAGCACCTGTTGGATTTATAGTTTTCAAGTTATCGTGTGAGCAATCAAAAGTCCCCGAAAATCCAAGATGGCTGCCGTGGTGGCCAATTTGGATATGCCAGAATGCTGGTTATCAAAAGGAATCATCTTCTAGTCATGACTAATCAACCATACAAAAACAGAATCTGTTGGAGGTATTGTTTTCAAGTTATCGCGTGGACAAACAAAAGCTAACGGAAAGGAACCATCCTCTAGTCAGGACTAATCAACCATAAACTAGAGGGAGTATCAGTACCCCGTGGCTCACCAACAGGTGGCCAATGTAAAGGGATGGCTGGAGTAAAAAAAAAAAAACCTGCACACAAAAGTCCAAAATTAAAGAAAATAAGCAGCTAAAGGGTTAAATAATATAATAATAACCCCTAAGAAGCATGATAACATAAAATAGGAGCCATGGCAATATGCTACAAGGTAAGTCTCCATTTTGAAGAAAAGAAAGACAAACCTCAAAACCTGCACATAAAAGTAAAAAAAAGTATCACATTTGTTTAAGGGGTTAAAATTGAGAAAAAATACCCTGTCACAGTAACCACCATGGCAATATGCCAGTAAGGTGAAACCCTACATGAAGAATATCCACTTGGAAGAAAAGAAAGAAAAACCTCAAAACCTGCACACAAAAGTCAAAAAAGTATCACAATTGTTTCAAAGGGTTAAAATTTAGAAAAATACCCTGAAAATGTTACAGTAACCACCATGGCAATATGCCAGTGAGGTAAAAACTGCACTTAAAAAAAATATCAAAACCTGCGCACAAAAGTCCAAAACCTGCACACAAAAGTCCAAAATTAAAGTAAATCAGCAGCTAAAGGGTTAAATAATATAATACTAGCCCCAAGAAGCATCCTAACATAAAATAGGAACTATGGCAATATGCTACAAGGTAAGTCACTACTTGGAAGAAAAGAAAGACAAATCTCAAAACCTGCACATAAAAAAGTAAAAAAAAGTATCACATTTGTTTAAGGGGTTAAAATTGAGAAAAATACCCTGTCACAGTAACCACCATGGCAATATGCCAGTAAGGTGAAACCCTACATGAAAAATATCCACTTGGAAGAAAAGAAAGAAAAAGCTATAAGTCTAAGTCCAAAACCTGTACATAAAAGTCCAAAATTGAAGTAATTCAGCGGGAAAAGGGTTAAATAATACAAACTTAGCCCTAAGATGCATATTTACATACAATAGAAAGCATGGCCATATGCTGCAAGGTAAATCTCCACTTGGAAGAAAAGAAAAAAAACCCATCAAAACCTGACCTGCACGCAAACATCAAAATAAGTCTAAAATTTGATTCAAAGGGTTAAAATTAAGACAAAATTCTCTGGAAAAGAGTTAAATGTTATAGTGAACCACCATAGCAATATGCAGAAACTAAACAAAATTTTAAAAAGCCAAAAAATCAAAACCTGTACACAAAAGTTCAAAATATTTGACAGCGGACGCCAACGCCGACATGAGGGCTATGCCATAGGCTCACACAACTAACGTTGGTGAGCCAAAAACAGTATCTGTTGGATTATCAAATGGACAATCAACCATAAAAAAGTAGCATCTGTTGGATTTATAGTTTTCAAGTTATCGCAATGGACAATCAAAAGTTCCTGGAAATCCAAGATGGCAGCCATGGTGGCCATATTGGATATGCCAGAATGCTGGTTAACGAAAGGAACCATCCTCTAAGCATGCTAATCAACCATAAAAAACAGTATCTGTTGGATGTATTGTTTTCAAGGTATCACGTGGACAAACAAAAGCTAACAGATGGATGGACGGACAGACAGATGGACAGATGGACATTGCCATACCATAATACGGCCCTCTCATATGAGCGGCCGTATAAAAAGTTATTGAAATCGGACCATCAGCTGCAGGGAACTCTTAACCAGGACCATTACAACTATACCTCACCATGACTTTCATGTGGGCTAAAAAAGAAAACATGAACATCTGAGAATAAGTACGAGGACTATAACACTGATAGTGTATGCTATATTTGACAGTTTGTCCACTATTTTTCTTTTAGAAAACAACACTGTGGAGACAAACACTCCTTCAACCAGAGCCAACAGGATCTCTACATCATCCAGTGAATTGTCTACAAGTATGAAAATGCAGACATCAATTATTTCTACTAAAACAACCACAACAGATCAAAATAAGTTTGGGAAGTCATCCGAATCATTTGATCCATTCACAAATAAAATGGAAAAAACAACTTTCCCATCCACAAAAGAAATGCTTCAAAAGATAACAGGTATATATATATAAAAATATAAATATTCCAGTGAAAACTATATATGTGGTGTGTCTTATGATGTCAGGAAACACTGGAACGGATGGGGTGGGAGTTAATGTTTTATAAAAACAGTAATTTCTCTAGTCAGAATGAAGGACACATTACAATACCAGATACCACTAAAGAATGAAATTGAAAACCAGAGGCCTTAAACACTCTATATCGACATGTCCTAAAGCAAATTAAAGTGGGTCTGAGGAAGGAAGCAAGAGACAAATAAGGCTGTTAGTGTTAACCCTTTATCTAACACGAAAGGAAGATAACACTTGGAAACAAAATTCTTGAGTAACTAATTTTTTTTCAATTTTTTTGCATGCAAAAACCTAGCTTATGATCCTTCAATGGAATGAGCCTAAAGAGATTGTTCCAGTGATTGTTTCATAAGCAATGTTTTTAAAACAAAAATGAAAAAATAATGAAAATTGAATAGTGATTTTTGTGAATGGCACTGACCAGTTTTGGCTGTTATGTTGGGTAAAGGGTTAAAGGATCAGAAACACAGAGGCAAAAGTAAAGTGCCACCCTGTACATTTATGCATATTGCAATGACTATCATCAAAAAACGCTCTGTACAAGGATATCTACAAATCCTTCAAAATGCATTTTGGGGCAAAGAAAAACATCGGGGTGGGGGGGGGGGGGGGGGGGGGGTGTATTATAGGCAATTTTTTTTCTGCATGTAATAACTCCAAATCCTTGAGAAATTTGGGAAAAATTGCCTAAATGAAATGGCGGGAGAGGGCAGGTAGAGCAATACCTCTGACACTTTTCCTCAGATAAAGGTGGTTTTGCAATGAAGGGGGGGGGGGGGGGGGGGGAGGCAGAGCAATACCTCCAACCATTTTCCTTGGATAAAGGTGATCATCAAACTTGAGGTAGACATTAATGGTTTAGTGTGAGAAAATGTTGAAATTCAGAGTTAAACGTAGAAATATTGCTGGAGTCAACTGGTCTTAAGACTGATATGAAAAGGGGTTGAATCACTGGCTTTTCCCCATGTTCATACTAATTTGTCACAATATTTGAGCATCAGCAAAGATGCAAAGCCCTAAATGGTCTCTGTGTGTGTGGACCAACATTTAAGGTTTAGAAGTTCAAAATTTTATGAGTTTATAATTTGTCCAATTTTAGATCTCCACATAAATATTTCTATTTGAAACAAATCCATAAAGGGGGGGGGGGGGGGGGGGTCACATTTTAGGAGGTTAAATTTCTATCTAATTTCTAACCCCACAAGGAATGCGTACATGTAAAAAGCAGTAAAAATTGAATTTTCAACCATCTTAATCAATACCGCAATGTCTAAATGTCTACGAACGTGCTTAAAAATTTTCATAAAAAGCACTCCATGCAGTAACCCTTATCTGCATTTTTGTGTTGCACTAAATGGTAAATGACATGTTTAAGTGGGGTAGCAGGCTATGAATGCTACCTAAAGCTACATGAAAGAATATAGGAACTTGAGAAGCTTTTGAAAGAATTGTCAAACAGCCAGGATCAAGACTGGAAAGAAGCAATCCGTCATTTGCAGAATGAGGTTCAAAGAGGGTGAATTTGCCAATGCTATCCTTTACAGTAGACTACAATCCCCCAATTTATCCTCTGGGTACTTCTTTCTGTTTTGGCCTAAGACCTCGATTCAGATTGAGGTTCACAGAGAGTAAATTTAGTAATGCTACCCTGCTGCACAGGATAGCATTACCAAATTCACCCTCTGGGGACCTGATTCTGCAGATGACTGTCTGCTTATTTCGAGGCTTGGCCATGATCATATCCCATCGCACACTTTTACAGGGCAAAGGAAGCTAGAGAACTCGGAGAGAACCACAAGCAGTGGTGAGTAACTGTCAGACTCCCCCTCTTACTAACCCAACACATGCATGGTTAGCATTGGTTGAAGATGTATAATATCAGTGTACAGTACCCCTTTGCACACTTGCCACCTTGTGAAACTGGGATTAATCCTTTACCCAATGCAGACGATATCAAAATTTATTATTTTAAATATCATTTTTTAAATTTTTTCAAAAAATTTCAACAAAACCATATCATGTGACCCCTCGGTTTTGTTGAAATTTTTCGAAAAATAATACTTTTTAAGCTCCTGAATTTGCATATTACGCGGGCGGATGCGGGCGATTCATTGGGTAAAGGGTTAAGACATGAACAAACTGCAAAAAAAACAAAACAACCCAGTTCAAAACTTTTCTTTCAGACTGGAAACCAATTTACTTCAAGTGTTTATGCAGAATTGAAACATCTATGACTTTGAATCGGAAACTTCAGATGCTCAAGATGACCTTGAAAGTGAATCCAAAAGACATGTCCAAGTATAAACGTAAATTTGAATCACAACCCGATGATAGACATTCTTCTCAAGCGATAGGATGTGTCGGCATTGTGATCATTTTTCTCTGCATTGGACTGTTGCTTGGATCAAAGTCACAGCATACCAATTTACGAATGAGTGCATCAAGATGTTTTAATGGCATCAAGAAGAGAGTGAGACAAGAATGAAATTCACATCAAGATAAGACAGCATGTTTGTGTGAGTTATCAAATAGGGGTTTGCCATTCTGTGATGACCTTGTACTGTTTTGGAGGCTTTTTTTCATCATAAACTGCTTGATAAATAGAATTTATCGCATTGGCGATTCACTATTTCATTATTTTAAAACTTATTCAGATTTAATTCAGATGCAGTCTTTTTCATAGATCGACTGGAAGATGACCTCTTCAAACTGAAGGAATCAATCATATTGTAGCGAGAATCAATCATATATAGTTCACTTCATTAACACCATTAACCTCTGAAACTCTCATAGTGCATCAGAATTTTTTCCAATCATTGTTTTTCTTGTTTAACCAGGTTTAACCATGAATTTAGCCATTTATATCTTGTTTGACAGAGCTTTGTCAAACAAGGTATATTTGGTTAAATATGAAACTGCATTATGGGAAATCTGCAGTTTTGACATCAAGAGTGTGGAGAGTTAAGATACAGGACTTCTAAAATAAATTCTTTAATAACTTTTCATTTTTTTTCCCTCCAAACACATAGCTTATAACCCTTCACTAGAAGGAGCTCGATGAACTTGTTCTAATGATGGGGTCATTAGCTATGTTTTGAAACTAAATGTTGAAACAAATTGATAGGCAATTCTGAATAGCACTGTCCAGGTTGGATATTAGGCCCACATACATGTATTTAACCCTTTACCCAATGTAACGGCCAAAACCGGCCAGCACTATTCTAAAAAAATCGCCAATTAATTTTCATTATTTTTTCATTTTTTGTCTCAAAAACATAGGTTATGACCTATCACTGGAACGAGCTCGTCGAACTCGTTTCAATGAGGGGTCATAACCTATGCTTTTGAGACAAAAAATGAAAAAAAATAGTTATTCAATAATTTTTTTTGCAAGTGTCGTCTGCTTTTCATGTTAGGTAAAGGGTTAACAGCAAAGGTTGTCAGGCAGAAATAATGCTGATACATGTAACAACTGACTTCTCTTTGAGGATTTCATCCTATTTATCAATTCCAAAAATATTAACTGGATATATCCCCATCAAGATCAAGAATAATATTCACAGACTTTCTTAGACCAATGTTTGATAAATAGTGTTTATTTTTGAAAAGTACAAAGATAACACCATAATGTTGAAGACAGCATCTCACCTCCCAGCTTGAAACCTTAATGTTTTGGAAGAAAAATACCATTTTAAGTTTTTGTTAGGTTGTTTATAAACCGTTGCACTTAACAAGTTAATGGAAATCTCTTTTAAATCTCTGACTGACATGTAACTAATGCAAACCTTACACCTCTAAATATGATCCCAAGAACATGTTTTATCAAATTTGTAAATCATCTGTACAAAGATGTTTTTTATCACGCATGGAAGTATTTTGTGCAGTGATTTGAGACAATAAGATTTTTTTACAGTGGCAGAAGTTATCATTGTCCATAAAGGCAAGGACAATATAAGCATATTATGAGGCAGCATAATCACTCTTTTAACATCAAGCTTTTGGCCAGTACTAAGCCTTTCTAAAGATGATAATGGATACAAATCACGACTACATGACTGACTATTCCTTTCAAAGTCACTTTAAAATGCCATTTAAAATTTGCTTGGGACAACGTTCCAATAGCAAAAGGGGCAATTCAGAATTTTACTGCCTATCCTAGCATTAAAAGATTTACCGTGTCGATAACCCAATGTCTTAATCCACCTATCCTCCCATATACATCTCTCCCTCCTATTTCCACCCAACACTTCCAATACAGCAACTTTCATGTCCAACAAACTACTGTATCTTGTAGACTTCAAATGGGCAAATACGGGCATGTATGGGAGAAACCTGATGCCTCACCTGTATTCTTTTATTTTGTCACCAAAGTACCTTCCAGTCTCACCCACATAAACCATCATATCACAGTGTATACATTATATAACATACACAACATTTTATTATACTGCCACAATAAGATTGTTTAATCTTCTTCTTTCCACTACAGTATCCAGTGTTAAAATCGGGAGGGAGGGGGGAGGGGGCATGACATCCCTAAATATTATCCCACAAGCTTATTTTAATGAACTTGTAAATCATCTCTACAAAGATTTTATTTATTTATTTATTTATTTATTTATTTATTTATTTATTTATTAGGGTTTAATAACACTTTAAACAGACAGGGTCAGCTTGTGTCTGACAGTTTTATGGGGGAAGAAGCTGGAGTACCCGGAGAGGACCACTAAGCAATGGTGTGCAACTGTCAGACTCCCCAATGTATTAGCATTGGTTGAAGACAAGTGCACCATCGGCATGCAGTATGCCTTAGTACACTGTGCCCCAACATGGACACAATGCTGTTAGCCCTGGTGGGGATCGAACTGTTTCCCTTTCAGTTTGAATAAGTCCAATAAGTTCAGTAACCACTGAGCCACCATGCACCCATCTATACAAATATGTTATACTGTATTTACTCTATGTATTGGGACACTCTATGATTTGGGACACACATTTTTTCCAGAAAACTATATTTTTTTTATGCTCCAAAGTTTGGGACATTCAGGAGATTTGTTTCCCGTTGGCCTGTCGCTAGTAGCAGACGACACTCATAAAAAAATTCTTGAGTAATTAAAAATTTTCATTTTTTGCTTCCAAAACATAGCTTATGATCCCTCATTGGAACGGGCGCATTTGCTTCCAAAACATAGCTTATGATCCCTCAATGGAACCAGCGCAATGCGTTCGTTCCAGTGAGCGATCATAAGCTATGTTTTGGAAGCAAAAAATGAAAATATAAAAAAAAATTGGACGGCGATTTTCGTATATAGTGATGGAAAACGAATCACACACAACTTTATTCAGCATCAAATCAAGACCAGGCTGTGTTCTTTCCCCATTTTCTAAGAATTGGGACACCTGTGAAAATAATTATTTTTAGCTGTCCCAATACATAGAGTAAATATGGTATATCAAACTTGAAAGGGTTGGTAAACACTGACAACCAGGTTCACATTTCAGACTTTGAACTTTCTAACCCGTTGTAAAGGCTAGGGCTGTCAGGACTATCAATTTTCATAGTCGACTAATCGCCAGCATTAGTCGACTAATAGTCGTTTCTCATGAATTCCACGATCTCTAATATACTTACAAAATAAATTTAAAACTGATGATGTTTGAATGTGTACATGTACCTTTCTGCATCAAGATAAAATAGAAACACCGAAATATCTCTGGCAAACTCTGATTGATTTGAAGAATTTAAACAGAACATTTGTGCAAATGTTTCTTTTCTGTAACTAATATTCAGAAATTTTGAATATAAAACCCCTTCCATTCCAACACAAGTTACAACTTAGTACTACAAGTGAAGTTACTGCTGTGGGTCTTGACAATTTTCTCACTTCTGTGGTTCCAATTATTCCAAAGGGGGTTGTTTGAGTGTACAAGACCAAAGATTCTATTTACTCTGCAGTGACTTCCCAAACTGCAATTATTAAAAGATACACCATTTGAAAGATACTCTTTAGTACTGATCAACGGGTACTGGTTAATACTACAGAGAACAGGAATTGATCAAATGGCAATGCCCAATGTTTTAAAAATTACGTTGTTGCACAATAACACGGAAAACAAAGGCCATGGGATATTACAGGTAACTATGGTAAGACATTTCAAAGATTAACAATCTGTTCATTTACCTCATTACCCAGCAGAATTTTAATCCGACTTTTACTCTTTAACCCTTTACCTAACATGAAAAGCAGACGACACCTGCAAAAAAAATTCTTGAATATCTAATTTTTTCCATTTTTTGTCTCAAAAACATAGGTTATGACCCCTCATTGGAACGAGCTCGATGAGCTCGTTCCAATGAGGGGTCATAACCTATGTTTTTGAGACAAAAAATGAAAAAATAATGAAAATTAATTGGCGATTTTTGAGAATAGCGCTGGCCGGTTTTGGCCGTTACGTTGGGTAAAGGGTTAAAAATGAACGATGATCGACTAAAAATAAAAACCGTTGACTACTGCAACAGTCGACGGTTAGTCAATTAATTGAATAATCGAGACAGCCTTAGTAAAGGTCACCAGAACTGCTCACCCCAATCTATTGTCAAACAAATATTGAACTTTGATAGAGGCTCCATCTGTTGTGTATGGCCATTATGAAAAGAGCTCATGCTGAGGGACAAAAGTGATTCTGGTTAGAAGGATCAGACTTGTGTGTGTACAGTGTACCTGATCATCAGTGTTTACTAACCCCACACAGACACCAACACACAGTGACAGAAACAATGGAAAGTCATTCTGGTCTGTGACCTTTCATCATTTACAAAATTTCATTCATGTAGATACAATAGAAAGCAACAAACTCGTTTGTCTGTTTGAAACAACATGAGCCTGGTCAAAACTCATTCCAAATAGGAGTGTGTTTGGAGCTGTGGTTTGGCGGGAAAAAATATATTTTTTATTTCTCACTGTTTTTTCCACTACCAACACTGTTGAGATCTGGGGGCACCATGCTTCCTCTAGATAATTATGACCCTAGGAGTTTATTTTACACAAATTTGTAATTCATCCTTACAAAAATGTTATTATCAAACATGGAAGCTTTTGGGGGCAGAGCTTTTGGGAAGAAAGAATTTGTTTTGTTTTGCTTTAATCCTTGGAAGCTGGTTGGTCGGAAATCATCCCCACAAAGAGGTTACACAGTAGAGTCCTGTTAACTGAATAGCCACTTTTAAAGAGAAAAATATTCAATTAACAGGAGTATACAAGGTCATATGTGGGTCGAGGTCAAAGTCATATGTGGGTCATGATGGTACATCATCTCATAGTGATACACCCATATGCCGAATATCATTAGCCTAGGTCAAAAGATAAGAAAAAAATCAATAATTTGACCTTGATGTCAAAGGACAAGGTCATATGTGGGTCATGATAGTATGCGACACATCATCTCATGTTGATACACCCATATGCCAAATATCATAAGCCTAGGTCAAAAGATTAAAAAAATCAATAATTTGACAATGGGGTCAAAGGTCAAGGTCATATGTGGGTCGAGGTCAAAGTCATATGTGAGTCATGATGGTACATCGTCTCATGGTGATACACCCACATGTCAAATATCATAAGCCTAGGTCAAAAGATAAAAAAAATCAATAATTTGACCTTGAGGTCAAAGTCATATGGGGGTCATGATAATACGTGACACGTCTCATGGTGATACACCCACTTGCCAAATATCATAAGCCTAGGTCAAAAGATAAAAAGAAATCAATAATTTGACCTTAAGGTCAAGGTCATATGTGGGTCGAGGTCAAAGGTCAATGTCATATGTGGGTCATGATGGTACATCATCACATGGTGATACACCCACATGCCAAATATCCCAAGCCTAGGTCAAAAGAGAAAAAAACAATAATGTTACCTTGAGGTCAAGGTCATATGTAAGTCATGATAGTATGCGGCACATCGTCTCATGGTGATGCATCAACATGCCTAATATTATAAGCCAAGGTGAAAAGGTAAATAAGTTCTTGCCCGGACAAACTCACTTGCCAAAAAATCAGTAATTTGACCTTGAGGTCAAAGGTCAAGGTCATATGTGAGTCATGATGGTATGCGGCACATCATCTCATGGTGATACACCCACATGCCAAATATAATAAGCCGAGGTAAAAAGGTAAATAAGTTCTGGTCCGGACAAGCTTACTTGCCAAAAAATCAGTAATTTGATGTTGAGGTCAAAGGTCAAGGTCATATGTGGGTCATGATGGTACGCGACACATCGTCTCATGGTGATACACCCACTTGTTAAATATCATAAGCCCAGATAAAAAAGTTCTGACCCGGACACGGTTGTATGAGGAGAAGAAGAAGAAGAAGAAGAAGAACAACGACAACAACAACAAGAAGGAGAAGAATTCAGGGTAAAACAATATGTCTCCCTTTGGTGAAGGGGAGATATAACTATAAGTCCTGTCAAGAACTGTGCGCTTAATTGCGCGTAGGAATTGCCATATCGAATGGCATCCAAGGCATGGCAGGTTCTCCTGGTTACTCATAGCAAACACGTTACCCGGAGGTCCATTGGCTGAAACATTGCTTGTGCACAGGCCTATGTACATAATTTGATAGCCTTACTATGGTCATAACACGTAGATTAACATGCAGAGCGACATGCTATTTGTGCGCATTTCCTGACAGGACTTCTAGTTTTAACTGTATAACTTGGTAGACATTTTATAAGGCCTTAAAAAGTTAAAAATTTAGTTCTCAGGCCCTCCTGTCTGGTCCTTTTGGCTGCCACATACTTTCTTTTTATAATCACCGCAAACTTAAAAAAATAAAAATGAAATCATTTATGTCAGATATTTCACCCAAGTTAATAAAACTGATAAATTTGTCCCTTGAGTGCAATGCTTGAGCATTGCAAAGCCTTCTTGCACTCAAGGGGTGAAATACACCACCACCCATGCTATTATGTCTCTTATGAGGCCAAAAACATAAAAAAACCAAAAACATGAACTTTTGATAGCAAAGAAATAATTACAAAAATAAACAAGAGGCCCCAGGGGGCCTGAGGGCGCTCACCTGACATGGTAGCCTAAATATCAACCCAGAGAATTGATTTCAACAAGTTGCATCTGCTCCTCCTAAGAAAAGCTTATACCAAATATCCAAAGATTCTGACCAGTGGATCTAAAAAAAAAGATTTTTAAAGAATATTCCTCATATTGAACTAAGTTATAATTCGGGCTCCCACAGGGAGCCCATATATGAACCCAGGGACTTGGCTTTAACAAACTTGAATCTCACACCCCTAAGGATGCTGCACACCAAATATCAAAACATTCCGACTGCTGGATCTGAAGAAGATTTTTAGAGAAAATTCCTCATTTTGAACTAAGTTATAATTCAGGCTCCCACAGTGAGCCCAAATATTAACCCAGGGACTTGGCTTGAACAAAATTGAATCCCCCCCCCCCCCCTCCCCTAAGCATGGTGCATACCCAATATCAAAAGATTCTGCCTGCTGGATCTTGAGAAGAAGATTTTCAAAGAAATTTGCCTGAAATGCACTAAGTTCAAATTTGGGCTCCTATACTGAGCCCAAATAAAAACCCAGGGGGCCGATTTGAACAAACTTGAATCAGATCCACCCCACAATCCTGCATACCAAATATCAAAAGATTCTGCCTGCTGGATCTGGAGAAGAAGATTTTTGAAGAAATTTGCCTGAAATGCACTAAGTTCGAATTCGGGCTTCTATAGTGAGCCCAAATATGAATCCATGTGGCCTATTTGAACAAACTTGAATCAGATCCACCCCACAATGTTGCATACCAAATATCAAAAGATTCTGCCTGCTGGATCTGGAGAAGATTTTTGAAGAAATTTGCCTGAAATGCACCAAGTTCGAATTCGAGCTTCTATAGTGAGCCCAAATATGAATCTAGGGAGCCGATTTGAACAAACTTGAATCAGATCCACCCCACAATGTTGCATACCAAATATCAAAAGATTCTGCCTGCTGGATATGGAGAAGAAGATTTTTTAAGAAATTTGCCTGAAATGCACTAAGTTCAAATTTGGGCTCCTATACTGAGCCCAAATATAAACCCAGGGGGCCGATTTGAACAAACTTGAATCAGATCCATCCCACAATGTTGCATACCCAATATCAAAAGATTCTGCCTGCTGGATCTGGAGAAGAAGATTTTTTAAGAAATTTGCCTGAAATGCACTAAGTTCAAATTTGGGCTCCTATACTAAGAAAAATATAAACCCAGGGGGGCCAATTTGAACAAACTTGAATCAGATCCACCCCACAATCTTGCATACCAAATATCAAAAGATTTTGCCTGCTGGATCTGGAGAAGAAGATTTTTTAAGAAATTTGCCTGAAATGCACTAAGTTCGAAATCGGGCTTCTATACTGAGCCCAAATATGAACCCAGGGGCCAATTTGAACACACTTGAATCAGATACACACAACAATGTTGCATACCAAATATCAAAAGATTCTGCTTGCTGGATCTGGAGAAGAAGATTTTTTAATGTTTTTCTCATTGCCAACAGTGTTAAAAAGTGCTGACTCAGCACTTTTTCAAAGTCCCGAAACTGTACCCTATGATAAAAGCGATGGCAATTTTTTTTTACCAATTCTTTCTGTTGGTCCTAAGGAAGCTTCACACCAAATAAAAATTCTCGGTGCTGTGCAGTTTTGGAGATATGGGCGTTTTAATTTTTTTCTATTTTTAGCTCCTGCAGTTCCCACGGGGCTACGGGAAAAAAAATTCGGCATAAATTAGGTACTTATGACCCAATAAGCCCTCACATAAAATTTAGTTCAAATCAGCCTCTCGGTTCAGACAATAGAAATTTTGGGTGGGGCCAAAAATTTTGCCCCTCCCATAACAACGCCAAATATAGCCCATCAAACTTCTCTTGAACAAATCTGAGTCTACACCTTAAAAGGAAGCTGCACACCAAATATCAAGTCTCTGCTACTGCTGGTTCATGAGAAGATTTTTTTAAGATTTCAGCACACTTTTTGGGTGTGGCCCTACCAAGGGGCGAGGCACTTTGATTTGAACAAAATCAAATTGCGATGTCATAACAAACTATTATCTCAAATATCAATTAAATTGGTTCAGCAGTTTGGGAGGAGAAGTTGCAAACACCATGTTCATGGACGACAGATGACGGACGACAGACAGTGATCACTATAGCTCTCCTGACTGAAAGTCAGGTGAGCTAATAAAAAGCCACCCACCCACATGCAATTCCCCCCCCTCCCCCCAAAAAACGGTCTGAGAAACAGAAGATCTACTTTGTTGGGCCTAAATTTTCATAGATGGTCTTGTACACCATTTTCATGTAAATTTATACAAAATAAAATCTCCACATGTTGATAATACATTAGCTGAACTCTCTCATCCCTGATAGCCAACAAGTCATTGCAGAACAGTAAAAGACAATTTGGGTGACACCTCTTTATTTGGCAGAATCCATGGAAATAAATTAAGCTTATAAATGAAAAATCAAAACAATATACAATAACAAAAAAATGTTATCACAGATATTGATATTGGAATGTTCACAAGATATGATTAGTTTCCGAGAAAAATCAAGGTAGAATATACCTCGGATTTTAAAAAATTCCATTACTCACCCAAAAACTCATCTAATTCTATATGCAGAAGTATCCTATTCAATGCATCATTAACTGTAGTTGCTTGTTCTGATTTTAAAAAAATGAACTCAAAAGCAACAAGGAGTATGAATATGACTTCGCAACAACCCCCTCTAAAAATCATATTTATGTGTACCTTGCCTGCAACAAACTAATGAGAATTCCATTGGATTTAATACATCCATCAAATGTAAGCTGTTTATATAAAAGCTAACAGAGTGATCTTCTCTTTGTTTACTCATCTATCAAAATGTATACATATTTATTTATTGGTGTTTAAGGTCACATATTTTTGCACAATGGCTAATCATGACCACAACATGAGTATCAACTCAAGACCAGGGGTGAGCGTTAATAAGCCATGTTGCCCATTTTAGAGAGGGTTTGCACCTCCCAAGCATTGGTGACTGGGTCCTATTTTACCAGTAAAACAGAGCCTGTTTACCGCAGTGAACAGGCACTGCTTCACATCCTGGGGTTCCTGAGGAGATTCACTGGATTTAGTACGACCATCAAATGTAAGCTGGGATTCATTGGATTTAGTACATCTATCAAATGTGAGCTGTTTATATTATAGCTAACAGAGTGATCTTCCCTTTGTTTACTCATCTATCAAAAAGGGGCCAGATGATAATCATTTCACATTAAACAAGTAAGAATGTACATTCATTCTATCATTTATTAATCACTGCAATTACTACAGTGCCCTATTAATTGAATGGTCACTTCACCAATGAAAATTATTCAATTAACAGGAGTATTCAATCAACAGGGATAGCATTACTTTCCTGTATTCTAGAGATAAACTTAGTATTTATTCTATTACATATTACATCCTGTTTGACAGAGCTCTATGAGCTCTGTCAAACAAAATATAATAGATTAAATACCTGTTTTGGATGTACTGAGGCCAAATAGGTCTATAAACAAAGGAAAAACTGGGGCATTTCAAGGTAATTTCTCAACAGGTTACAAGATTTTTTATTCTATTAACCCTTTATCCAATACAGACAATATCAAAATTTATTATTTTTAATACCATTTTTGTCAAATTTTTCAAAAAATTTCAACAAAACCATATCATGTGACCCCTTGTTGGAACGAGCTCGACAAGCTCGTTCCATCGAGGTGTCACATGATATGGTTTTGTTGAAATTTTTTGAAAAATAATATTTTTTCAACTGCTAAATTTGCATATTATGCGGGCAGATGCGGCCGATTCATTGGGTAAAGGGTTAACAGGAGTTTACAACCTATATTCAATTAACAGGTCAAATTTGTACTGGAGGTATGGTAAATGGTTTCGTGTTGGGAAATTATATTCAATTAACAGGGTATTTCAGTCAAGAGATATCCAATTAAGTGGACTCCACTGTAATTATATATACAGGAAAAATAGACAGTAAGATATCGTCAGTGGGCTTCCACAATATCATATCTCGAATTTTCCAACTTTTCAGGAGAGACAAAAAAATAAATAACTTGAAATATAGGAACACAAATCTGAGTAACTGTAGCTCCTTAAGCAGAATGCACCATTCGTTATTTCAAAAAAACAGTTAGAATGTAATGGAGGCATTTTCTATGAGAAAAATTACTTTTAGGTGGTGATACGACATTTTGAAGATTTAACTTACTGTCATGGAATTATACATTTTTGAATTGATTATATCTGTCATTTTATGACCTGTGTCATTCAATCTTGGATTGGTTTGTCAAGACTTCCTGACCATTTCATTTCCTTCTATCAGAAATAAGCTGATCACCTCCATTCATAAGGCAGGAGTTTTGAGATACATCATTTTAGAATCAGCACTCCATATTTTGGGAAAAATGCTTTGAAGATATATTTTGGAACTATATGTGAACATTTAGGATCAAAAAACACAATTCGCCTGGATCAATTGCTTCTGTTCTTGTACATCTTAAGTAATTGAACCCATAGATTTTAAATTTGTAAAGAAGTGTGTCATGCTAAAATCGGAGGTATGAACTTTTGGAAGCCCCCTGACAATATATTCCTTACACAGTTTGTGAGTGAATAATATGGTACATTTCTATACAGTGTCAGTAAATACCACACTGCACTTACCCAAAATGCAATTTATTGATAATGTATATACCATATTAGTTCACTAACAAACTGTCTAGCTAATAACATTGTCACTTTCAAGTTTATCTATCAGATGGGAACAAGGCATTACGCCTGAATTAAGTATCAATATCAAGGGCATTTATGCATACAAAATTTAATGGATTTAATTTAATTCAATTAAAGAACATAAAAAAATCTGGAACTTGAAGTATATTGACCCTTTAAATTCTTGCAATGCATCATTAGTGGCAGGTGGAAAGAAAATGGAGGCCAGTGAAAAGTCACTCACCTCAAATTAAATTTGCAAAAGTGAAAGAGTAAGGTGAGTGACTCGGATTCAAAATTTGGAGAACAGTGATAGTAAGTTACCCAAATAAACCATGCAGGTACAATTAGTTTGGGAAATAAAATGGGCATTCTGATATTATAGGAAAATTAACACTGAACATTCAATTTTAAAGAATTTACACCTAGTCATTAAGAAGTTAATACAATAAAAATACTTTTAACTGGTAGAGTGCTAAATTTTTCTTGGCTGCCAAAATTTGTTCAGATGTCTTTGCCATGTTACGATTCATGGGAGTGTGCCAATAAACACCCTCTCAAAAATTGTAATAAGGCAAATTCAATTCACTTTAAAGATCCACAAAGTATGAAACCTTTAAGTTGTGGTACCGGCACTTACAAATGGAGCCCAAACATGGGCTTCAAGGCCTCAACCAGTTGTATGAAAAAGAAAATGATTATGAGACTTTTCTTTGAGTCACTGAAACCCTGAGATATTACTTCGCTTGTCTTTTAATGTA
The DNA here is from genome assembly GCA_031216915.1 of Pictodentalium vernedei. Classification (NCBI taxonomy): domain Eukaryota; kingdom Metazoa; phylum Mollusca; class Scaphopoda; order Dentaliida; family Dentaliidae; genus Pictodentalium; species Pictodentalium vernedei. The sequence continues at coordinate 247,890,797 of CM062291.1, forward strand.
CGTGAGTGGTCAGTCGCTCTTCTGGTGAATATTTTAAAAGAGTGATGCTGAGAGTGATCAGTCTCCTCTCCCATTCGTCACTGTATCAGGATAATAACAGCTGTTATACACTGCACATGAAGTGAACAATAGAGCAGGTCTCTGTTTACATTTTCACAGCATTGTAAAACATCAAATTTCCATATTGTTGGAAAAGAAAAACATGTCAATATTGACCACATTGTAATCAATGCACAAATTTGGAGTTCCCACTGATATCAGAGAATCAAATTCAAGCACCATTTAACCCTTTACCCAACGCAGACGATATCAAAATTTATTATTTTAAATATAATTTTTTCAAATTTTTCAAAAAATTTCAACAAAACCATATCATGTGACCCCTTGTTGGAATGAGCTTATTGAGCTCGTTCCAACGAGAGGTCACATGATATGGTTTTGTTGAAATTTTTTGAAAAATAATATTTTTTCAAATGCTGAATTTACATATTACGCGGGCAGATGTGGGCGATTCGTTGGGTAAAGGGTTAAGCACTTTTCAAGGACTCTGACCATGATTTTCAAGGACTAATATAATTTTCATATGATCTTACAACACCATAAGCAGCATAAAGAATTTCAGCCTCAAGGACCCTGATTTTTGGAAAACCCAACTAGCTGGATATGTGTCATCCCTCGAGTACAACAAAGTGTTGCCCCCAAGGGACAATCTAGAGGTCAAAGACATGTGGTTCTAGACCAATTTCGTGGAGTACGTTATCATGAAACCTTTAGTCTCACAGGTTACTGGTAAACTGAATTTAAGTACTTTTCAAGGGAGGTGGTGGAATATCAAGTACTTTTCAAGGGATAGAAACAATTTCAAGCACTTTTCTATGATGGGGCCAAAATTCAAGGACTTTTCATTGGAGCGGGAACCCTGAAATTGACAAATATAATCACTGCATCAAATCATCGCATCAATTGTATGTTTCACACTGGACACTGAACTTCGTTTAAACCTGAAAAGGACTGGACAATTTTTCAAAATTTGATATTACAACCCTGCAAATCTAGTGGCTTGGCCACTTGGCATCTGATCAGATCCTGTCTGCCTGCATAAACAACCAAGACCTGACCAAAATCACTGTTAGGGTGCTTCAACTACATGTACTGTCTGAAAGACCAACTCGAGATTGCTTGCTGGGTACCTGTTCCAAATAAAAAAATAGGCATTTAAGGATTAATTGGTTGTTGTCTTTGTTTGACAGTAAGGCTCAAATCAGAGGGAACAACCTATGCTGAAATTTTACACTGAGAAGAAAAACTGTTAGTTCCAGTTGAAACCATTTATTGAAATAATGCTTATTTTATATGGGTGATAAAGCAAATATTTGTTAATTGAATAATAAATACTGTAAAAATAATGTTCTAACAACCATGGAATTCCTAGCTTCACAGACCTCTTTGGCCTCAGAAATTCTAATATAAGCATTTAATTTATTATATCCTGTTTGAATAAATCTGCAATTGATAATTTTTATGAACTCTATGTTCTAGAAGATTCAGTTGACAACATGGATTTCCATCAAATGGGCATATCATCACCAAGAAGTGAATATTGACACTTAATGCAACAAGAGGCCTGCATCACCAAGCAAAGCTAATCCCCAACATCCAATGTTTTTTTTTCCAGCATAAAATCACTCTAAATCTAGTGCTGAAACGGTGGGCCCATTTTTGTAACAGGCTAACCTAACTGAATTTCAACAAGATATCTGTTAATTTTAACTGCTGGTATTATTGCAGTGGCTCAAATTTGATGTGATCATAGGGTGAATATGTATTCCTTTTTAGTATCTTTTTGTTCTCTGCTAAGATGAATGTCACAAAAAGTTCCATGTTTACATTTACCTATTCCTCACTATGAAATTTCTGGTGGGAATGGGTTGGGAGTCATGAAAGGGGTGTGGCAAAAATTATTATATGTCCTGTTGAACAAGGGCCCTTTGTTGTCTGACATTGGCCATTCAAAAACAAAATTAAAATGCAATATTTTAAAATTGGGTTTTGGAAAGCTAGAGTCTGGAAACGAAAAACACGGAAGGTGTGCACTTACTGTGTATTAGTCGTAGCACTGAATAAATCAACGTTTCCCTAATTTGCATAATTTTTGCACGAGAACAAAACCTGTATTATATGTGTTACTAAACATTCATACAAAAATTTATTCAAATCCGAACTTTCATATAGAAGTTCTGTACAAAAAACTGATTACACTGGCCATCTTGAATTTTGGACCAAACCCCAAAACATATATTCTGGTCTCACAATGATAACAAAGATACCCAATTAGTTTTGTGAAGATCGGTTCATAAATACGGCTTTTAGTCCGAGGAGCGTTGATGCATGGAGCAGATGGACAGGCAGACGGACAGATTTTCGGTACAAAATTTCCCCACAATCAAACTAGACCTAGGTATTGATAAAAGTAATCCATATATGAAATTTCATCAAAATCGGTATATTTTAAGGAAAGTTTGAGTCTGGAAACCGTCAGCCAATCCAATTTCGGCAAACTAATTAAATATGCATGGAAAATGCCCATATTCGAACTTGGATCCACAATTGATGAAAGTGATCTACTACCCAAATTTCATCAAAATCCGGTCACTGTAAGGAAAGTTAGAGTCTGGAAATGAAAAACACGGAAGGATGGAGGGACGGAAGGACACCCCGAATTTAATATCTCCCGTTTTTTTTTCAAAAGGAGGAGACAAAAATTTAAAATCTAGTTCAGCTGTGGTATCGTGGAGTTGAACACTGTGCGGCATTGCACAGGTTGACATTGGATGCAAACGAGATCCCTCCCATTTCTCTTTCTTGGTCAAAATTACCCATGGACGCTAAATTTGGTTTCAGTTGGTACGGGAAAAATGTAAGAATACTGCGGATAAAGGATTAATGCATAGTCATTTGTGATCTGGATCCATGTAATGCCCCTTTCTTGGTCAAGTTACCTTTCTTGGTCAAATGACCTATAGGTGGGAAATTTGTACTCAGATCGGTTGAGGCATGGGGGAATCGAACAATGCCTGGCATTGCATGGTTTAAAAGGTTATCATGATGTTGCTCACTTTTGAGACACTCCCCGTGTTCCTTCCCTTGTCAAATTACCCCAGGCTCTAAAAATTGGTGGATTTACCGAGGCATAGCATAGCCGAGTCAAATAGTGCACAGCGTTGCAATGGCTGATGGATTAATACAACATCAAGCACAATTCGAGGCCCATCTCATTCCACCTTCCTGGTAAAATGCCCCTTTGGTGCCACATGTTGTCATTACTGCTTAACTACAAATAAATCTGCATACATGGGTAGCTGCAATCGGGGCCAATGTCATGCCACTGTCCTAATCAAATGACCCCCAGGAGTGGGTCAAAAGGTTATTGAGATCAGAATTAAATGAAATCACAAAAAAACAGTAAATTTCTTTTCCCATCTCCCATTCACTACAGATGGAAATAAGATGACGTTTTTACTGATTTTGAACAAATTATCATATACACATCTACCAATTGGTCTCACGCTGTGACGTGCAATTCAACGCTGTGATGTTCTGTTCGGGCGCTGTGACGTGTTTTTTGATGTGAAAAGTCATCGCTGTGGCTGATTTTATCAATTTTCATTCTTATGGAGAGGTAAGAAACACAGCTTTTTACTTTATCAGTTAGACTGATGTTTCCCAATCCCAAACAGCTTACTTTGACGTAGCAGATATTATCTCTCTTCAAATAATAGGGCTCATAAAATGCCTGGGAACAACTTCTGCGCATCGCCACTTGACTCAAAATCACCTACGTAAGTGACGCCCCATTGTTCTGATGCCAGGAAATGGCCCTTAAAGCCTGAAAAATATCCCTTCAATTTAAAAAACTTACCCCGACAGATCCCGGATGCAGAATAACCCCAACACAGCCTGTCAAAGTGAATCACCCAGTTGTGAAAAGTGGCAACGGCGCTGTGATGTTAATGTCAACCACGCTGTGAGGTTCATCATTTCTTAACCCAAATGAAAATATGTAAATAAAGGTTTTTTTGGTTTTTTTTTTTAAACGTCATTATACGTTTACCTTCAGTTTCATTAGTTGGTTCATTCGTCGGCATCATCTACTTTGTTTTGTCATTGGTAACACACACATTTTTACTCACAAATCCACTGTTCCGATTGGCTACGAGTCGGGCCTTTTCGCATTTGACGATTTTCCTTTTGTTGGACTTGCTGGTGATGTGAGGGGACCGCTGACACATTGAGGGGGGGGGGGGGGGGGGGGGGCTCATCATCGCAACCCGTCAAAGGGGACAGCATGAGAGGGACCCTCTCGTGTTATCCCCATTTGGCATCCATCATTGTGAAGGAGCCCCACTACCCAACCCCTTCTAAATGCCCGAAAAAGAGAGGGGGTTATCTCTCATTGGTGGGAGTTCGGGTGGCTTTGGGGGATGAAAATTGAATGTTCAAGCTCATAAGTTGCAATTTACGTCATTATGAAGAAGAAACTGTGCCGCAGAAAGTATTTGATACCACTGGGCAGAGGGAGGGCAAGAGTCGTATACCAGGTGGCCAGAAGTTCCTGAGCTATGGGGAGGGGGCTACCCCCACTTCCCCCTTGGGGCCCATCCAATCCACCTGGTCTAACTTGATAACATGGTCCCCATAATTTTTGACATAGCAATGGTATACTATCACGTAAACCAGCTACCACTCAGGCTGATGACTCAAAAGATTATCGGTGGTCGGAAGTGTTATGATTAAAAAAACATAGAACTGCGACTCGTCGATGACGTGCCCAAAGATCGCCCAGACATGAATTTATATCTTAAGAACTTCAGCGTATGAGAATGCATATTTTCTCCGTGAATTTTTAGCACGTTTCAGGCCAGGGTGGCACGAGACACCACCTTCTACGGTATGTACTGTCATGCCATAGGTGTGATATGCCCCTCCCCCCCCAATTTTTACACAGCCCCCCCCCCCTCCCCCCACCCTTAACTAAGAATCCTGGCTTAGCCGCTGCGTTCAAATGGTTAGCAGGCACGAGCTGCCCTCAGATGGATCTACCTATCAGGTAGGTTTGATAAAGTAAGCTATTCTGTTTATTCAAACTAGTATATACTGGAGAATTTTGTCAATTTAAATTCATTAATTTGAAGTATACCGGTACTTAGCAATCCATATATTAACATATATGAGGCTTCTGCATCCTGAAATGTCTTGGCTGTTGATGAAACGACACCAATATGGATGTCACTGGAACTGGCTCATCGAGCCGGTTCCAGTGATATTCATATTGGCATGCTTTTCATTGAGTCATTCTACTGAAGATTTTTTCCCAAATCTGAAATTTTCATGGAGTCATTCTACTGAAGATTTTTCCCCAATCTGAAATTATGTATATTTTCCCCCAAAAGTTGTGATGGGAAAGGAATGAAGTGCATCACTATTTTGCTAAACAATATGGGGATTTGATTTGCAGCACTGGTATTTTGTGTCGCTAATTGCGATACGAAACTGGCGAGATTGCTCCCTGTCTCGTGGATGTGGGTACGGGCTTTCCGTGGAGGAATTTAGTGAAAACTTGATGCCTCGAGAGCGATTTTGAGAGTGATAGGGTTTTTTACAAGGTTTTTTCGGACCCACATAATTTCATTCCAAGATGCTTTGAATAAGATTATGTGTGTTCAAAAAAGGCTTGAAGAAAAACAATTTGTCTTGATTTGCCTGCACAGCCGATTACATGACGGAACGTTAGAAATGTGTAATGGCATAAATGAGATGGACGGCATGTCAGTTCGAAAAATTACTTCTTTGGATGTAATGTCGTCATTGGTTGTTATAGAATTTATCTAAATTATTTCAAAACCAGTTTAAAATCGAATACAACTACTTTTAATGGTTGCATGTGTGTGTGTTTGTAGGGGGATGTATTCGTTCGGTAAGTATTTTTACCTTATGTCATTCTAATGCTATATATCCCGTCGGATATCCAATTGGAAATTATATTATGGCAATAGAGCATATCTCTTGTTTGTCTGGGGTAGTGAGAATGGAGAGAAAAGTGATTTTTGGTGAGTAATTGTACCTTATGTCGCAATATAATTATCGGTGCAATATATCTCACGGGGTACATAGCATCCGAAATTGTATTGCAGCAATAGTGTATAACCGCTGCTAGTGTTGATTAGGAAGGGGAGCAAGAGTGATTTTTTTGTAAGTTGTATCTTATGTTGTAATATATTTTTTCAATTTTCCCTGCTGCAAAATCCTCCTGGGTAGATAACATCGAAAATGATATTACGACAATAGAGTATACACCTCCTGTTAGAGGTGTGGAGGAGCTCAGAGCTACAGTTGTGGAGTGATTTTTGTAAAGTAGTTAATTATTGTGTGAAATTCTGAAATGCTACCAAGGCTATTTTAATTCCGAATCATCACTTCAATCAGACTGAACGATATGTCGAAACCTTTTATTCGACGATACATTGGGACTTACCATTACTTTTACAAGATCATCATCTACGCGAGTCCTTCGGCACCCAAATTGTACCGACTGAAAATTGATTAATTTGGGTGTCTCCCCCCCCCCCCTCCCCCCCTCGAAGTGGCATTGATCTGTGTACACATCTGCATTTTTGTGTTTGGGTTTCTACGTCCTTGCAAAACAACGTAGATGATACAGATGAACGAACCAACTAAAAAAATTGTATAATGATCTTTAAAAAAAACCTTCACTTACAATTTTCATTTGGGTTAAGAAATGATGAACATCACAGCGTGGTAGCCATTAACATCACAGTGCCATTGCCACTTTCCACAACTGGGTGGTTCACTTTGACGGGCTGTGTTGGGGTTATTCTGCATCCGGGATCTGTCGGGGTAAGTTTTTTAAATCGAAGGGATATTTTTTAGGCTACGAGGGCCATTTCCTGGCATCAGAAAAATGGGATGTCACCTAGGTAGGTGATTTTGAGTCGAGTGGCGATGCACAGAAGTTGTACCCAGGCATTTTGTGAGCCCTATTATTCGAAAGAGAGATAATATCTGCTACGTGAAAGTGAGCTGGTTGGGATTGGGAAACACCAGTCTAACTGATAAAGTAAAAAGCTGTGTTTCTTACCTCTCCATTTGAAAGAAAATTGATAAAATCAGCTGCAGCGATGACTTTTCACATCAAAAAACATGTCACAGCACCCGAACAGAACATCACAGCGTCCAACTGCACGTCACAGCATGAGACTGATTAGTAGGTGTGATATGGGTTTAAGAAACAGATTATGAACTTTAGGCTTACAACTCCCAACTCTCTGCTTTTTGTCACAGCACTCCTATCCAACCTTCCCTTCTATCGCAACTAAAACTGATCTTCTGATTTCCACAGTACTGGTATGTGTAAGTCACAATGGTTTGGTGTGTAAAAGGTGGTAGGATGGGTCAGATCGCTGGCAAAAAGACCACTCAATCTTTTCATTTATGTCAGATATTGTTCCATTTGTGTCATTAAATTGCCTTCAACAGACATTTGTGATTGTTAAATAGTTAAAAAGCAACTATACATCAAAAACAGCAGCAGTCTGAACAAAATGGTTGAAGGACAAATGTGATCAATAAATGAAAGTGTCAATGACGCTGTAGCTCAACTTGACAAACTTGAACTTGGTAAGTTATAAATGAAATGGCAAAATTGAAGATCATTGATACCAATGTTATTTGGTGAAATTTCAACATAACAGCATTGCGTGTGCACAATGTCATAGTAATCCATGCCTTTTGAAATGTAAACTGTAAGACTGGCTAAAGGAAGAATATTGATACACAAATGCAGTATGTTCAGAGGTTATTGACAAATGCAGTATGTTCAGAGGTTATTGTAAATGGCAACTTTTTTCACAGAAATGAATGCTAATCAATAGCTCTTATCTAAAGTTATTGCCTAATGAGCACACCAAGTTCAAAAACAATCCTATGATAAATGTGGCCTGTTGGTCATGTAAAAGAAGAATGTTGATGCACAAAGGCAATAAATTCAAAGATTGTTGCTAACAGCAACAGCTTTTGATGGAAATGAAATTGTCACCCTGCATAAGCATACAAAGTTTCAAAATAACCTGATAATGAATGTGCCCTCTGAGGCATGCCAAAGGAAGATGTTAATGCACAAATGCACTAAGTGGAAGGTCATTGCTTGTGGTAATCGTTTTTTTTTATGGAAATTCATAAATATACCCTGCAGATAGTGCAAAAGGGATAAGTTGATGCACAAATGCAGTAAGTTCAAAGGCTGGTGATAACGACAATAATTTTTCATGGAAAGGAAAAAAAGCAATAGGTCACATCTAGAGGTCACCCCAAACACACATACCAAGTTTCAAAGTGATCCGATCATAAATGTGCCCTGAAGGATGTGTTAAAGGGAAATATTGAGGACTGACTAAACTAAGTTCAAAGGTTAGTGGCAACATTTTTTGACAGAAATGGCAGAAAATCAACAGCTCCCATATAGATGTCACCCCACACAAGCTCACCAAGTTTGCAAGTGATCCAATCATAAATGTGCCCTGACTGAACTAAGTTCTAAGAAAGTTGGCCATGGCAACATTTTTTGATGGAAATGGAAAAAAATCGACAGCTCCCATCTAGAGGTTACCCCAAACAAGCATGCCAGGTTTCAAAGCAATCTGATAATAAATGTGCCCTGTAGGGTGTGCCAAAGGGAAATATTGAGGTCTGACTAAACTAAGTTCTAAGAACGTTGGCCGTGGCAACATTTTTTGATGGAAATTGAAGAAAATCGACAGCTCCCATCTAGATGTCACCCCAAACAAGCATGCCAGGTTTCAAAGCAATCCAATCATAAATGTGGGCAGTAGGGTGTGCCAAAGGGAAATATTGAGGTCTGACTAAACTAAGTTCTAAGAACATTGGCAGAGGCAACATTTTTTTACGGAAATTGAAGAAAGTTAAAAAATTTATAGTAATTTATATATTTTTTATACTTACCAATGACCCAGACATAGCTGGTGCTAATTCTCAAAATCTAGGGCCAAACACAAATTTTGCCCCCCAATCCCCAAAATTTGCATCTAAAACCGAAAAAATCATGTCCTCCATACTTTTCCTCCACTGCACATGCGCAGTGTCAATGAGGTCTCGAAATTGGCGCCAATTATCATTCTTACAAGCAGTGCCTGGTCAGCGCTATGTACTCAGCGGGGAGGTATGAGTTCCCAACTCCTGGGAGGGCCATCCCCGTCTGGGTCATTGGTAAGTATAAAAAATATATAAATTACTATAAATTTTTTAACATTTTTATACTGTACCAATGACCCAGACATAGCTGAATAGTAAAAGGCTGGAGGGCCTAGGACATAGAGGAAAATCCAATAAGCTCAACTATATATAATAGAGTTATCCCCTCGAGGAGAAAAGGAGTATTAGGCTTTACATGTATCTTTCTTATTTAGGATAAATTAGAAAGACACAACACCCTCCATAATTGAGCATAATAACATTCATGTTCTCTATTAACATCCAGTATAACCCCTTATACTAATTCTTTTTAAAGTAAGCCAATAAATTGTATATTAACGCCCGTTTGACACGTGACATATACAAATGCTTCACACCGAGCTACACTTTAAAAATATGACATGAATGAATTTAAACATTAACTTTACACTTTAAAACCATCCCGGTACCGACTCAGAATTACTAACTCCGGAGGAGGTATCCCCTTGCTTTTCACTATAAAACAGGTGACCTAAGGGAACACCCTAAACCCCCCCCCCCCTTCGCCTTGCCCTGGGTCAAATAGCCCAGAGCAAAGAGGGCAGCAGGACAGAGTCACTGCCGGAACAGAAAGCCTGCATAACTATAGTTGCAACTGTTTAGTGGACGACATTCTGAGCAACAGATAACGGACCTAAACAATGCAGGTCTCCAGAAATGGACTCAATATTTCTGAGATAAAAATTCGTGAATGTGGATGGCTGAGACCAATATGCAGCCTTCATTAAATCTGTAATAGCAACACTATTTGCGTACGCCTAAGACGTAGAAAGAGCTCTTACTTCATGAGCTGAAATCTTAAGTACAGACTGCTGAGTTGAAGATAGATTATCATAAGCAGTACAGATAGTTAATTGAATCCATCTAGCAATAGAATGGACTGTAATGTCCTTTCTATTAGGCATCAGAGACAGAAAGAAGCGTTTTCGTCCCTTTCTGATAAACTGAGATCTTCGTTTATAAATACGTAAAGCTCTAACCGGACAGAGTAAAGGCCTATGCCTGTCTGAAGACGGAAGAGCCTTAATAACAATAGGTTCCGGATATTTATTAGGAGCCTGATTCTTAGCCAAAAATCCAACATTAGTAGAAAAGGTAATAGTGTTCCCAACACTACGATAGTGAGAATCGTCCACAGATAGTTCATGAAGCTCACTGACTCTTCTAGCGGAAGAGAAAGCTAAGAGAAATGCTGTCTTATAAGATAAGAATTTGAAGTCTACTGTCTCAAGAGGCTCAAATGGCTTTTCTTTTAATTTAAGAAGAACCCAAGCTAAATTCCATTTAGGAATTAATCTAGGGGTTCTAGGTCTATTTATCGAGAAGTTTCTAACTAATTTAGATAAAGAGACATTAGATCCAATTTGTAAACTATCATGGTGTGCATAGGTATCAGATAACATAGACCTATAACCTTTAATAGTAACAGGCTGCAGTTTGATCTCATCAAACAAGTATACTAGAAAGTTTGCAATGTCTGGAATGGAGGGATCAAAAATATCAACAGAATGATCCCTACACCAACGACAAAAGACCTTCCACTTAGCCGCATAGTTTAGCGAAGAGGAGGTCCTCCTCCAGTTAGAAATTGCGTCCACTGCTCGTCCCGTAAAATGCTTGCCGTGCAAGAAGGACCGCACAATGGAAATACGTGAAGGTTGAGACCTTGTGGGTTGTGATGTAGTTGACGCGATTTCCCCTGCGAAAGAAGATCCTCTCGTGGAGGAAGCTTCTGCGGTATGTCCCACAGCAGACACCTGAGTAGATTTATCCACAGTCTCTGTGGAGACAGAGATGCTACCAACAGAATTTTGCATTGAGATTGTTTTATCTTTAGCAATATCTGCTGAATCAACGGCACTGGAGGATACGCATATCCTACCATTCCGTCCCACGAGATCGATAGAGCGTCTACTGCATATGCTCGGGGATCCGGAAAGGAGACACATACGTCTGCAACTGATTGTTGAGCTGTGTCGCAAATAAGTCTATCATTGGCCGCTCCCATTGGTCGCAAATCTGATTGAATACCTGTTTGTTGAGAGTCCTTTCTGATGGCAACAAGCGACCCTTCCGTGAAAGGGAGTCTGCTAATACATTCAGACGACCCGGAATATGATGGACCAAAAGTAGAACCTGGTGTTCTAGAACAAACAGAAGGATTCTTTCCGTTAAATTGAAAAACGGAATGGAATGAGTGTCTGACTGGTTCCGAATATACGCTACTACTGTCGTATTGTCGGACAGGATTTGGACATGTGCTTTCTGAATAATGTTCATCCAATGACGTAGTGCAAGCCAAATTGACATCATTTCCTTGATGTTTATGTGCTTGCCTAGAAACTGCGGATCCCAAAGACCCTGGCACTTCGAATCCATTGGGATCAATGTTGCACCCCAACCTGTTTGACTGGCATCCGTCATAATAGTAAAACTCGGATCCGGCAACTGCAGTGGAACTCCCTGAGTCAACCACTGAATGTTTGCCCAAGTCTGAATCTCTTGTTTCACTTGATTTGACAAGAGAACATCTATATCGAGCGAATGATCTTTACACTCCAATTCTGAGACAAGAAAATTTGGAGAGGACGAGTGCGTAACCGCCCCATCGGAATCAGATCCGCAGCGGCTCCGCACAGACCTATCAGTCTCATGAACTCTCTCGCTGTGACTTTGTCTGAGTGAAGACAATAGCGAGCGTAACAACTGATTAATTCCGCTCTGGTTAACGGCAGACGAACGAGATTGTTGTGCGTCTCGAAACTCATTCCCAGATGAGTGAATGACTTGGACAGCACCAGATGCGACTTCTCCTCGTTTATTACAAAACCGAGACGTCGGAGTAATAGAAGCAGATTCTGCACATCGTTCTGAAGCGTTAACTCGTTGCCGTACCTCTGAAGAATGTCGTCCAGGTAGGCCGACTTTACCGCAGACGAATGAGCTCAGAAATATATCATTACCGAGTTCATTATTCGAGTGAAAGCCCAGGGCGCTAGGTTCAAACCGAAGCACATCGCTCGGAACTGATATACAACTCTTAGGACTGAGAAGCATAGATACTTTCTGAATGTCGGATGTACCATGACGTGAAAGTACGCATCCTTGAGATCTATGCTTGTAGCATAGTCGTTCACCCGAATACTCGCTCTGACTGATCGAATTGTCTCCATATAGAACTTCGGAGCGACAATCAGCTTGTTTATCCAGCTCAGATCTATGACTGGACGGAACGAGCCGTCTGGTTTCGGAACCAGAAACAGATGGCTGTAGAAACCCAGTGATTCCTGGTCTTCTACGACCTCTACCGCGTTCTTCTTCAGAAGAGACTGTACTTCTGATAAAAGAGCGTCTCTTTTCTGCGGATTTGACGGAAGCTGAGTCCATTTTGGACTTCGAGTTAATGGTGGCTTTCATTTGAAGGATATTCTTAGTCCTTCCGAAATTACCCCTCGAACCCAGGGGTCGTCCGTAATTGACGCCCAATCGTTTATAAAACTTGATGATCTTCCGCCTACCGGAACACGATAGAGGTTCAAACCATCACCTCCTGGACCTGTGAAGCTTGCGGAAGGAGAAACTACGTCCTCCACGACCCGCACCTCGCCCCGTCGACCTAGGGACGTCTGACCGGTTATCTCGGCCAGAATAACAACCCCCACGTGAGTCGCTGCCTTGACGGTCTCTAGAATAAGACCTAGAGGACGCATAGGAACCTCTATAGGAACTTCTCTTGGGCGTACTTGTCCCAGAAGTGCCTGTCTTACTCTTTTCTGCTGTATCCGACTTTTTAGAAGCGGATTTGAATAGCAGAGAATCTGAAGCTTTCTTAGTTATCTTATCATAGATTGCTGAAAGCTTGCCGTCGAAGAGAAGCTCTCCGGAGACCGAAGCGAGTCTGAGAGAGTTTTTCACCTTACCATCCACGCGCGTGGATGTAGCTAGGGCTGCATCACGTCTAACCAACTCCAGGTTTGCCACTGAAAGGGCGGAGTTATACATGGAATAAGCTATTGCCCTTGAAAGAACTCTTAATGAGGATTGTATATCCTGGAATTCTTTCCCTTGAAGAAGTAATGATAACGCCTTAGTAAGGTGATCTGCGTATGATACAGTGTCTAAGTTAACTCTGTTAGACATTATTGTCGTTTCCAACGTCGTTGTTGGAATTGACATAGACGACGGTATAGACAAGTCTAAGTCTTCAGCCTGGTCGTCTAGACACAGAGGAACTCTCGGTATGCCCTGTCCTGCCGTTTCTATTTATTCCTTGAATTGATGAAAGGCAGATTTAGAGCATTTGCGGACAAGAAACCAGACTTGCTCGTTTTGGTAGCAAGCTTAAATATAGCATCATTCAATAATTCAAATGTTCTTGTGACATTATTGGACTGTGTCGGAAACTCAGGGATGATGTCCCTGAACCGATCAAAAAATTCTGGGTCCAATGACGCTATCAGTCTCTTATCTGGCATCGCAGCATTCTGGTCCGACGGAACAACCTCTGGAAGATAATGCCGGATAAAATCTACGGCAGCTTTATGTTGTTCCGAAAAGGAAAGCTCCAAATCCTCTGAATCCCTTTCGCCATCCTGTCGGACCCTATGAAGTTCTCGGTCGTCCGTACCTGATGCTTCAGCGGAGCGTACCGACCCAGCGTCGTTGGATAATTCCTGATCCGACAGAGATTCTGTCGTCTGCTGGGATGCTGCGATAAGTTGTGCTATTTGGGATAGCACGTCCGTCACTGAGGCCTGTGGAGTAGCGGTCTTACGTTGCTTTGCCGCTGGAAGCTCCGTGTACGTTGACTCCTGCATACTTCTTTTATGAGAACGTCCGGAGTCTACAGGCCTCGTGTCCCTGGCTACCGGATGGCGTGACCTGGTCGCCGTGGAATCCCTGATCAGCAAAGCTGGCTGGATATCTGTGGTCACGTAGCCAAGGTGCGGTCGTGTGCGCTGCCGTGAGGATGAGGAAGCCAAATTGACAGTGTCTCCGGACTGTCTATATAACGGAGCATCCCGAGCGGCAGACGTATGCTCCGAATGCGAAACGTTTTGTACCACAACATCTGGTCCCAGATGTTGTTGTACGAGAGAGGGACCTCTCTCGCTCGCAGCCCGGATGGACCTGGACGAGCTAGGAACCCGACTAATAGGCTTCCTCCGTTCTCTCCTCTGATCCGTCGTCACTGGGTGTGCACTTTGTCTTATTATAGTGCTTGCATCACCCAAATCTCCTTCCTGAACCGCAATGGACGAACCCGGCTGCCGAGCCATTCGATGAATGGTCGCTACACCAGGCGAGCTAGCGGACGCCAATGCCGTCGATCCTACTAGGGACCTCTTAGGCAATTGACGCATTTCCATGAGCACTTTTGCCACTAGCTCTTCATTTAACTGTGACGACGGAGGCACACTTTTGGAAGACATCACCCTGTTCTTGTTCCTCTGGAATAGAGATTGATAAACTAGAGTGACCCTGCGGAGAAAGGACCGGTATGGCATTTTCCCCACTAACAACATACCGTGACACACGTTTCCAATGTTTGTCATCCCAATTGACACATACTGAACAGGAGTTAGTGCGAGTACACTGACTACAATAAATACAATGATTATGAAAGTCAGAGGAAGATTTCCTCTTATTACAATTTGAACAATATCCTTTCATTGTGAAAAGAACACAAAAAGTCCTAGTACTCGCACCAACCCCTGAAAATAAAGATACATAATAACATGATCTATTAACATAGAAAAAATAACTGAAATCAAAAAAAAAATTTTTTAAAATATTTTTTCAGAAAAGCCCAAGTTTCTGAAAGTAACGTTGAGCCCCAATGGATCCCAAAAAAGCCTAAGTGTGGACAAAATTTTTAAAAATATTTCCCAAAAATTAATGAAACACTTACGTATAATAATAATGTATCTTGTTATGATTAAACTAATACAAAGACAAGAAATCCCTCTCAACAGAAACCGTTGTCAATGTAAACAAAAAGTGTATAAACACCAGAAACATGACTCCAGGCACTGATAAACATGGCCCGAAATCAGTTACCAATTACAACACTATCTGATGCAAAACAGAGACTTCCAGGGAAGAAACTGCAGAACATCAGATGGTAGATGCAGAACACAACGCCTAAACACCCATGGGTGAGGACGTAAACATGGGGAAAAGAACAGAATTCATTCTGTTACCAAGCTAAAACTCCCAAGAAATTTTAGTAATAATATTACAGAAAATATGCCAAAAGCATGGGAGAATAGCAAGGGGGGACTAAAGGAAAGGGAGAGAGGAAACACTGAACAAGCAGTGTAACTTTATAGCAAGAATGACAACAACAGGCCCATGCCTTGAAATTAGGCAACATAACATAATTTCATAAATAAATTGTAAGTTACAGCCCTGATTATTTCCTGCCACTCATTTTTCCTCTCCTCCTTCTAATTCCTCTTTAGATCCACCATTTCGCTAATATTTATGTGTCTGGCATCATTCAAACTGAGATTTACAAGCACAAATATCAGTCAGATGTGAACTGATGAAGGGCCAAACAAAGAAATGATAATTGGCACCAATTTCGAGACCTCCTTGACACTGCGCATACGCAGTGGAGGAAAAGTATGGAGGACCATTTAGGACATGATTTTTTCGGTTTTAGATGCAAATTTTGGGGATTGGGGGCAAAATTTGTGTTTGGCCCTAGATTTTGAGAATTAGCACCAGCTATGTCTGGGTCATTGGTATAGTATAAAAATATCGATAGCTCCCATCTAGAGGTCTCCTCAAACAAGCATGCCAGGTTTTAAAGCAATCCAATCATAAATGTGCCCTGTAGGGTGTGCCAAAGGGAAATATTGAGGTCTGACTAAACTAAGTTCTAAGAACGTTGGCCGCGGCAACATTTTTTGACGGAAATTGCAGAAAATCGATAGCTCCCATCTAGAGGTCACCCCAAACAAGCATGCCAGATTTCACAGCAATCCAATCATAAATGTGCCTTGTAGGGTGTGCCAAAGGGAAATATTGAGGTCTGACTAAACTAAGTTCTAAGAATGTTGGCCGCGGCAACATTTTTTGACAGAAATTGAAGAAAATTTGATAGCTCCGATCTAGAGGTCACCCCAAACAAGCATACCAAGTTTCAAAGAGATCTGATCATAAATGCGACCTGTGAGATGTGCCAAAGGAAATTGTGGAAGCACGTACATACTAACGTACGTATGTACTAACATATGTACGTTTGTACGCCGACAGACGAGAAGTGATGGCAATAACTCAGCTTGACTATGTCAGGTTGAGCTAAAAAACTGAAGACAGCAGTCAACAGCTGTCAGTTTATCATATCAGAATGTAGCATTTTCAAATGAAAAGACACGAAGTTAAAAACATCCTATTTGATGTGACTGGGTACAAAACAGTTTTCTGAACTTTGAAGAAAACAAATTTTTGGAACTGGTGATGTATAATGCTTTAACTCATCATTCATCAGTCAGGAGATTTTATTTAAAAACATTTTCCACTATTTTGTAAATGTTGGCCAATCTGGACTCATTAAGGATATAGTCATTTTTTTCTGTATTTATGGCAATGATACAATGATTTACTATTCAGTCCATTAATGGTGTTTCATCAATTCAGTCATGAGGCTGTAGACTAAAAATAGTAAATTTTGAGGATAATTGGCATAATTGTTTTTGGTCAACTTTCGATAGCAGTTTGTGATTGTTAAGTTTATTTCTGACCAACCTGCAAACAGCACCACTGATGTATACTACGTCTTGTTACCCCCACCCTAACTGGGTTAATGGGATCTCTTTTTTTTTTTTTTTGCATAAAATCACTTGACCTCCTTCAAAACTCATTTTAAAGCAGTAAAACACCACCCATATAGTCACTTACCCTGACCTGGGTTCAAGAGGTCACAAGGGTCAGATGGTGATTTTCTCTTTTTTCAAAACAATCACTCAAAATCCTTCATAACACAGTTTATAGCAGAAAAAAACAACACTCAAATTAATCCTCACCCTAACTGGGGTCGAGATCATAAAAGAAAGTCTTCTTTTTTTTTTGTTGCATAGAAATCACTTGAAATCCTTCAATGGTCATTTTAAAGCAGAAAAACATCATCCAAATAGACCTTCCCCAATCTGGGGGTCAAGGTGTCATAAGGGTCATGTGGTGATTTTTCTCTTTTTGCATGAATTCACTCAAAATCCTTCAAAACACATGTTAAAGCACAAAAAAAAATATCACCCAAATTGACCTTCACCAAACTGGGGTCAAGGAGGTCCTAATTATCATGTTGAATTTCTTCTTTTTTTTTTTCAATAAAATACCTGGAAATCCATCAAAACTCATTTTAAAGCAGAAAAACCATCCGGGACAACCCGCATTGTGTCCTTGGACAATTGGTCACATACTTATGCACAATGGCTAATCGGGACCATGACAGTTTTACAGGTGGAGGAAACCCGAGTACCCAGAGAGAACCACCGAGCTTCAATGAGCAACTGTCAGCTCCTCAACATTATAACTTTGTTCAAGCTCCAATCAAGCAGGGTTATAGTGGCTGACGACATGTGCACCACTGATGTGCAGTATGCCTTTGTACAGAGCATCATTGTTCCCCCATGTAGGCAACCAGGATAAAGTGCCTTGCCCAAGGACACAGTCATCGTGCCCCTGTGTAGGTAACCTGGATAAAGTGCCTTGCCCAAGGACACAATGCGGGTCGTACGGACGGGGAACTCGGAACCTTTAGCATAGAAGTCCAAAGGTCTACCACTGAGCAACAGCGCTCCCACCCTAACTGGGTTAAAGGGGTCATAAGTCACATGGTGAATTTCCTTTTTTTGCATAAAATCACTTGAAATCCTTTAAAAGTCATTTTAACGCAAAAATCATCATTCAAATAGACCATCCCTCAAACCAAGGGACAAGGGGTCATAAAGGTCATATAGAAATATTTTTCTTTTTTGCAAAAATATCCTTAGAAATCCTTCAATAGTCATTTTAAAACAGAAACATATCAGCCAAAAGGACCTTTTCCCTTTTTGTGGTCAAGGGGTCATATGGCAATTTGCTTCCTTTTCTTGCATAAAATCACTCAAAATCCTTCAAAACTCATTTTAAAGCAGAAAAACAGCACTCCAATAGACAAATTTTTACAGATCATTGGGAGAAGGTGTCCCAGTCCTCAATCATGTGAAGCTTCAAAACATTTGACTTTGTAGTTTCAGAGGGGAAGATTTTTGCCAAATCCATCAATCAGAATCAGAGAATGTCTCTGCTGGCCATATTTTCCAACCAACGGAAACAAAAAGAGGATCGTTTGTAGAGGGCCTCCAATAGACCATTCCTGCGAAGTTTGGTTCATGTCGGCTCAGTAGTTCCAGAGAAGAAAATGAAAATGTGATTTCCCATAGGGTTTCTATAGTAACTGTAGGCTGCAATTGTGGCCATGTTTGTAACCTGATCAACATTAAATGAAGATCAATGGTAGAGGGGGACCCAGTCATCATTTATGTGAAGTTTCAGAACATTTGGCCTGGCGGTTTCAGAAGAGAAGGTTTTTGAAAATCCACCAACCCGGATCAAAGCATGCCTCTGGAAGCCATGTTTTTCATCCAACGGGAACAAAATGAGGATCGTTTGTAGATGACCTCCCATAGACCATTCCTGCCAAGTTTGTTTCACATCTGCTCAGCGGTTACAGAGAAGAAGATGAAAATGTGAAAAGATTACGGACAACAGATGACAGACAGCGGAGATGATGGACGACGACGGAAGCCAAGTGATGTGAAAAGCTCACATGAACTTTTAGGCCAGGTGAGCTAAAAATTGGGCATTTATGGGCAGGGTCTGGCAGAAGAAAGTTAATGCCAAAACTGAAGAGCTTATTGTCAGTATAAAGTACAGCCATCTATGATCTTGCAGTTTTAACAAAATCTACAAGTGTATTCTCAAGAATTTCGCTCTTGAAAGGTGTAGGAAAAAAGAAAGAAATATTATTTATTTGTTTATTGGCGTTTAAGGTCACATAATTTTGTACAATGGCTAATCATGACCACAACATGAGTATCAACTCAAGACCAGGGGTGAGTGTTAATAAGCCATGTTGCCCATGTGAGGGAGGGTTTGCACCTCTCAAGCATTGGTGACTGTTTCATATTTTACCAGTAAAACAACAGCCTGTTTACCGAGGGAAGAAAAAGAAAGAAAAGACAACAACAAATGCATTTTCCTTACAGGATAAGCCAAAATATTGCCCCTCAGACTTCCTATGAACAAACTTTAGAGTATACCTCAAAAGGAAGTCAAATACCAACTAGAAGAGTGATTCTGTAGAATCACAGGCTTTTCCCGGTGTACAACAACATTAAGCCCTCTGAAGAAATTGTACAAAATTTCAGACCCCATACCTCTGAACATGTAGGTGAGCATTTATTTATTGGGGTTTAACGACACTTTCACCAACCTGGGTCACCTCGTGTTGGACAGTTTTACAGGTGGAGAACGCCTGAGTACCCAGAAAGAACCACTGAGCAACAGCAATCAACTACAAGCAGGGTTAGCATTGGTTGAAGACAAGTGCACCATTGATGAGCAGTACGCCCATTTACACAACACCACCGTGCCCCAAGGTGGGCAGAGAGGGAGGGGGGGATAAGTGTCTTGTCCAAGGACACAACACAGTTGCTGCAGCTGGGATTCAAACCGAGGACCTCTTGCCTTGCAGCCTGCACCTCCACCTACTAAGCCACCATGTCCCGGAGGTGTGCATACCAACATTGCACCAGTTGAAGAGTTAACACAATTTTAAATGAAAAATCCATCCAACTCATGCATAAAATCGCTTGAAATCAATCAAAACTCATTTTAACGTCGGAAAGAAAATTGGCTGATACTAAAAATATTATCTTAAAAGTCGCTCATTTAGTTCATTGTGACCCTAAATTTCCATCAGACTTCAACTGTGAATTTGAAACGGATTTTGGAGTTCAAGCTTTTAAAATTACCTGTAGAAACAAATATATCGGACAGTATAAATGTGGAGCAAGAGGCAAGTTCCAGTCCAGTAAAGCTAGGAAACCGAAATTTAAGAATTAGATGAAATTTTACAATGCATTACCATAACTTCTTTAATTCCTTCTGAAATGACAATTCAAACTTTGAATACCGTAGCTGTATGAAAGTCCAGGTACAGTAACCTGTCTTTTTTAAGAACATTTAAAAGATCGAAACTAATGCATTGTCTTTATGCTCCAAGAACTTTCCTATTACGAGAAAAAGTTGGTTTCCTTTCTTAAGTGAAGGAGTGCATGCTCAGCTCTGTCAAGAGCTGCATTGGGCTGGTTTGGGGTTCCAGCTTAAACGTCCATCGGAGAGCTTAACAAAAAACTTTATTTTCTCACTACCCTAAATCTGAGTTTAGGATATCATTATTGTTACACATCACCGACACCGCTGATTAGTACAGTATCATGACATGATGACTGTTGCATAAGCTTGAGGTTTTGTTGTTAGCATATTGTTGTCATGTGGTGATATTGTAATACTCTCTGGGATTACTGTATAAATAATTGGTACATCAGTCATTGTATAGATGGTTTGGCAGTAAATTCCATTCAGTGAGGTGTGTCCAAACTGCACACCAATAAATTACAGAGATTGCATTAGCTGAAATTATGTAGCTTTTTTTAAGGCACACCATTCTTGCAGTTGCACTGCTGCCACTATTTTCTTTAATATCACGAATTTAGAAACTATTGCACCACTTGCAATTATATATACAATGAAATCATTCGGTTTTTCGTAACCTAATGGGGCTGTAAATTATAATTCATTTCTATATAATTAAGGAATGCAATGCCCAATCAAATTCGGTATTTAGTATGTATTACTGGAGGGCGAATAAGTTTGGAAACTTGCACCAATCTCTTTAGCAAGTTACTGCAGAAATCAGACCCAATTTTCAGCACATTTACCTTCCAAACAAAAAATCTATTTAGTGTCATGTACTGAGCTTTGATGGAGTTAAAGATTATATAACCATGCAAAAAGTCCATCGCTGGCAACGTATGGGAATAGTTCCTTATAGAATGATCGGCGATTGTTTCACATAGTGGTCAGCCACTTCAAAAATAACACAGCCATTCAAATATTTGTTTGAGATGCTGATGGCGTCACATGGTCTTATTACCAAATATGGGATGTGCATAGATCGATTGGTTCATAAGAAAAGTTTAAGGAGTGGATCATATATTCATGTATACATATTGCTTATTGTTAATTCTTTTCAGCTGTCTGCTGATAAAGTTAAAGCTATTTTATGACTGCTTTAGTTGTTGAGCCAAATCATGTCATTCACGGCAGGATTCATCCGGGTGTATACCAAACACTTTACAGCCAGTTACTAAGCAAAATACCATCTGATTTACTATCTACAGTTCAACATTTACAATTAAACATTTTTACCCTTTCTTATTGAAAACTATTTCGTGATTCAGTGAAACATGTGTCGTTTTTAATACTCGTTCCAACAATGATTAAATTTCTACTACCAGGCAGTGGTAGCATCATTGGGGGTGACCATGGTTTTCCTACCCAATATCACCCACAAAGTGCACACAATGATACACATCACACCAGGTCTTATAGAAATGCTCAGATATTGCTCCCTGGGTGTCCAAATAGGAAACGTTTTCCTGGGGCAAATACCCACCAAGAGGAGGGGGTACCCAATCCCATACCCTCCTGCAGATCAGGGCTGCAGGCTTCAGGGATGCCTTCAGCATCTCGACTTTGCTTCCCCCATATTTTACTTAGACCCCCCCCCCCCCCCCCCCAAATCGAAATCCTGGCGCCAACACTGCTACCAGGGCAGTATTTATTGGGTTATTGTAGTCTAAAGCAATGTTTCGCCAGGTTATTACCCCGTATCATAGAACACACCCTTTCATCATTCCATGACATTCTCAGCTCAACTCCACGGAGCATACTGCTTGTGGTTCACAGACGAGCACGCAATTCAAGTGCCTCAACGGGTCCCTATTTTAAACCTAGGTACGATGAGGATTGTGTAATTCTGTGAACATTCCCAACGTCTGCAGCTGGCTCGAGATTCAACATCATAGAGTCATACACTCAAACTTCGCTGAACACACACCAGCCACTACTATGGTTGGTGAGCGACAACTATATTCTGGATTTTTCATATTGTCCAGCCACGATGATGTAATATATGTTAACCCATCATTTGTCAGTTCTGAGACCTGAGGCTCAGTTGGTAGAGGTGCAGGCTGCTAGCTGAGAGGTCCACGGTTCGAATCCCACCTGCAGCAACAGCGTTGTGTCTTTGGGCAATACACTTTACCCCCCATTGTCCATGTGGGGGCATGGTGGCGGTGTGTACTGAGGCGTACTTTGCTCTTCGATGGTGCACCTGTCTTCAGTTCCTTAACTCTTAACCTGCTGAGTATTTTCAAGATATTATTCATCAGATATAGTCATGGCTGCTCTAAAGCAGCAATGACTAGATTTGATGAAATTTTTTACTAAATTTAACACAAGAAATCATTGATGAAAAATCCATTCAATTTACAGAGCGAAAATTGGACAAAATGTGCCCATATTGTACTTATTTCAGTGGCAAGAGAAATCCTGTCCTGGGCTGGAATATCTGCCAGCAGCATGCAAAGAGTTAAACCGAAAATTGCTGGGTGGAAAACACCCTTCCGTGGTGGTTTAGTGGTAATCTTTGTCTCCAATAATATGAACTCCAGTAGGTGAATTCCGTTAACATGCAGCGGCACGGGCCAATGTTACGAACATTCTTCCCATTAGAACAGCGATTGTCTGGGACAAACTTAATTGGGACAGTGTTGAATTGACCTCCAATTTATTTATTTATTCATTCATTTATTGGAGTTTAACAACATTTTCATCAGCTAGGGTCACCTCATGTCAGTAGAAAGACGTGTCCAGGAAGTCGGAGTACTGAGAGAGAACGACCGAGCAGCGGCAAGCAACTGTCAGACTCCCCAACGAACTAACTTCACACAATCAGGGTGAGCATTGGTTGAAGAAGTGGCACCATCACCGTGCAATATGCCATAGTACTCAGCGTCACCTTTCCCCACGTTGGCAATTGGGGATTGAGTGCCTTGCCCAAGGACAAAACCCATTTCATTTGTTGAAAGTGAGTGGTTGTGTGGTGTCGACATAGCACCCAGTAAAGGACTGAAGATCTAATGTCATAAGTAAAAGTGAGCAATGTGAATATTGTAGGTCCGGCATGTTCTGGCCTGCTAAATCACTGGTAGTGCTGCCACTGTATGTCAAGATTTCATTTTTTCGGGGCGCCTGGGCCCGAAAAAAACGGTTGCAGAAATCCTCACTGCCGCCTCGCTCCCGAATTTTACTGTTGGGACTTGGTTGTTGCTAGCTGTGATCATCTTTTTTCTTCCTCCCCATCCCCACTTGGGGTGGGTGAGTCTCGGTGCCTTTGAGACCCATCAGACTTCTCTCTTTCTGGTGGTTTGGTAGCGCTCTCCCATGGCTTGTTGGACATGGATCATGACCTAGTAATTCAGTAAAGGATTGGTGTAATGGCTTGCATGCACCAATAAACATGTGCTACACAGCACACCTTCTGGAAAGGCCAATTTATGACAAATCTGTGAAAATTTCAGGTCATTAGCCCATTTGGGCCAGGAGATATTGGTCAGTGAAAATTTGAGCGTTTTTTCTACGTTTGGCGGCCATTATGGACTCATTGTGCATAACATCGAAATTTATTTTGCATTTATGATAATGATACATTTTATTCTTACTATTCAATCTATTACTGATGTTCTGCTAATTCGCAGTACCGAGATCGTAGGCCAAATGTCCATTTTATTTTTCAGGCTTAATTTTAACATTTTGGAAAATTTTGGCAGAAAAAATAATTTTGGTAAACTTTTGTTACCACTTGGATATGGAAATGTGTATTGATGACAAATGTGTGAAAATTTTAGATCATTAACCCATATCAACCAGAAGTTATTGGCAAATGAATATTTGGGCTTTTTTTTTTAATGTTTGGCAGCCATTTTGGACTCATTGTGGATAAAATCAAATACATTACATTCTTGCTATTCAGTCTGTTACGGGTGTTCTGCTAATTCACAGTGCCGAGATTGTAGGCCAAAATGTTTGATTTTCAGGTCTTTTTTTGAAGTTTTGGAAAATTTTGGCAGAACATTTTTTTTTTGGTAAACTTTTGTTAGCAGTTAGTTCCTTGTGGAAAAGTTAAAAAAAAATTTATAGTAATTTATATATTTTTTATACTTACCAATGACCCAGACTTAGCTGGTGCTAACTCTTAAATTCTAGGGCCAAACACAAATTTTGCCCCCCCCCCCCCCCCCCCAAATCCCCCAAATTTTGCAACAAAATCCAAAAAATAGATGTCCTATGTGGTCCGCCATACTTTTGTCCACTGCGCATGTGCAGTGTCAAGGAAGTACCGAAATTGGAGCCAAATACTCATTCTTACAACCAGTGCCTGGTAAGCGTTATGTAATCAGCGGGGAGGTTCCCAACTCATGGGAGGGCCATCCCCGTCTGGGTCATTGATAAGTATAAAAAATATATAAATTACTATACATTTTTTAACATTTTTATACTGTACCAATGACCCGGACTTAGCTGAATAGAAAAAAGGCTGGAGGGCCTAGGACATAAAAGATAATCCAATACACTCAATTACATGTAAACAGAATTATCCCCTCAAGGAGAACAGGCTTTACATGTATCTTTTTTGTTTATACCAAAAAAGAAAGACACAATACCATTCCGTAATTGAGCACAATAACATCAATGATCTCTATTAACATCCAGTATAACCCATTATACTAATTATTAAAGGAAAGCCAATAAATAAAGATAGTCCAGAGAATGAGACTCTTTATACTCATTTAAAAGTGTCCGAGGATTGTATATTAACACTCGTATGACACGTGACATATACAAATGATTCACCCCGAGCTATACTTTAAAAATATTACATAAATGAGATAGACATTAGCTTTACACTTTAAAACCATCCCGGCACCGACTCGGAATTACTGGCTCCAGAGGAGGTATTCCGTTGCTTTTCACTATAAAGCAGGTGATATAAGGGAACACCATCCCCTTCCCCCCCCCCCCCTCCCCTTGCTCATGAGTCAAATACCCCAGAATGAAGAGGGCAGCAGGACAGAGACACTGCCGGAAGCGAAAGCCTGCATAACTATAGCTGCAACTGTTTAGTGGATGACATTCTGAGCAACAGATAACGGACCTAAACAACGCAGGTCGCCAGAAATGGACTCAATATTTCTAAGATAAAAGATTTGTGAACGTGGAAGGCTGAGACCAATATGCAGCCTTCATCAAATCAGTAATAGCAACACTATTAGCATAAGCCCAAGATGTAGACAGCGCTCTTACTTCATGCGCCGAAATCTTAAGCACAGACTGCTGAGATGAAGATAATTTATCATAAGCAGTACGGATAGTCAATTGAATCCACCTTGCAATAGAATGGACCGTAATGTCCTTTCTATTAGGCAGCAAAGACAGAAAAAAACGTTTACGTCCCTTTCTGACAACTCAGATCTACGTTTATAAATACGCATAGCTCTGACTGGACAAGCAAAGGCCTATGACCGACTGAAGACGGAAGAGCCTTAATAACAATAGGTGCAAGGTACTTATTAGGAGCCTGATTCTTAGCCAAAAATCCAACATTAGTAGTCAATGTAATAGTATTACCAACACTACAATAGTGAGAATCATCAACAGATAGAACATGAAGCTCACTAACTCTTCTAGCAGAAGAGAAGGCTAAGAGAAAAGCTGTCTTATAAGATAAGTATTTGAAATCCACTGTATCAAGAGGTTCAAATGGTGCTTCTTTTAGCTTCAGAAGAACCGAAGCTAAATTCCACTTAGGAATTAACCTAAGGTTCTAGGTCTATTTATCGAAAAGTTTTTCACTAACTTAGATAAAGAGACATTAGATCCAATCTGTAAACCATCATGATGAGCATAGGTATCCAACTGCCTAGACCTATAACCCTTAATAGTTATTGGCTGTAGTTTGATCTCGTCAAACAAGTAGACCAGAAAATTAGTAATGACTGGAATGGAGGGATCATAAAAATCAATAGAATGATCCCTACACCATTGAGAGAAAACCTTCCACTTAGTGGCATAATTTAGCGAAGAGGAGGTCCTCCTACAGTTAGAGATTGCGTCCACTGCTTGTCCTGTAAAATGCTTGCCGTGCAAGAAGGACCGCACAACGGAAATACGTGAAGGATGAGACCTTGCGGGTTGTGATGCAGTGTGCATGATTTCCCCTACGAAAGAAGGTCTTCCCGTGGAGGAAGCTTTCGCAGAATGTCCCACAACAGACACCTGAGTAGATTTATCCATGGTCTCTGGAGTGACAGAGATGCTACCAACAGAATCCTGCAGTGAGATTGCTTGATTTTAGCAATATCTGTTGAATCAACGGAGCTGTAGGATATACGTATCCTATCATTCTGTCCCAAGGGATCGAGAGGGCGTCTACTGCAAACGCTCGAGGATCTGGGCATGGTAACACATACGTCTACATCTGATTGTTGAGGTGTGTCGCAAATAAGACTATCATAGGACGATCCCCTTGGTAGCAAATCTGACTGAACACTCGTTTGTTGAGAGTCCATGCTGACGGCAACATACAACCTTTCCGAGAAAGGGAGTCCGTTAGAACGTTCAGACGACCCGGAATATGACGGAACGACAGAAGAACTTGATGCTCTAGGACAAACAGAAGGATTCTTTCCGTTAGAATAAACAATGGAATGGAATGAGTGCCTCCCTGGTTCTGAATATACGCTACTACTGACGAATTGTCGGACAGAATTTGAACATGCAAATTCTGAATAACGATCATCCACTGAAGTAGCGCAAGCCAAATTGACATCATCTCTTGATGTTTATGTGCTTGTTTAGGAACTGAGGATCCCAAAGACCCTGGCACCTCGATTCTGTTGGGCTCAAAGTTGCGCCCCAACCTGTTTGACTCGCATCCGTCATTATCGTAAAAATCGGATCTGGCAGTTGCAGAGTATTCCCTGAGTTAACCACTGAATATCTGCCCAAGTCTGAATCTCTTGTTTCACTTGATTCGACAAGACGATGTTTGTTTCGAGCGAATGAGTCTTCACACTCCAATTCTGAGTAAAAAATATCTGGAGTGGACGAGTGTGTAGTCGCCGTATCGGAATAAGATCTGCAGCAGCTCCACACAAACCTGTCAGTCATATGAATTCTCTTGCTGTTACTACATTTGAGTGAAGACAAAAGTGAGCGTAACAACTGACAAAGTTCGCTCTAGTTAACGGCAGACGAACAAGATTGTTGTGCATCTTGAAGCTCATTCCCCGGTGGGTGAATGACTTGGACGGCACTATATCCGACTTCTTTTCGTTTACTATGAAATCGAGATGTCGGAGCAATTGAAGCAGACTCTTAACATCGTTCTGAAGCATTAACTTGTTGCTGTACCTCTGAAGAATGTCGTCCAAGTAGGCCGACTTTACTACAGATGAATGAGCTCGGAAATGAGTCATTACCGAGTTCATTATTCGAGTGAAGGTCCAGGGCGCTAGATTCAAACCGAAGCATTCATTGCACGGAGCTGATAAACGAATCCTAGGACAGCGAAGCGAAGGTACTTGAGATCTATGCTCGCAGCATACTCGTACACTCGAATGGTCGCTCTGACTGATCGGATGGTCTCCATATAAAATTTTGGAGCCACGATCAGCTTGTTTATCCAGCTCAGATCTATAAGTGGACCAAACGAGCCGTCTGGTTATGGAACCAGGAACAGGTGACTGTAGAAACCTGGAGATTCCTGGTTTTCTACGACCCCTATAGCATTCTTGTCCAGAAGAGATTGAACTTCTGATAGAAGCGAATCTCTCTTCCGAACGTTTGACGGAAGCCGAGTCCAACGTGGACTTCGAGATAACGGAGGTTTTTCCTTAAAGGACAGTTTTAGACCTTCGGAAATCACCCCTTGTACCCATGGTTCATCCATAATTGACAACCAATTGGTTAAGAATCTCGACAGCCTTCCGCCCACTGGAATGCAATAGAGGTTTAGACCATCACCTCCTGGCCCTGCGAGGCTTGCGGGAGGCGAAACCACGTCCTCTACGACCCGCACTTCGCCCAGTCGATCTAGGGGCGTCTGACCGGTTATCTCGGCCAGCATTACGACCTCTACGTGAGTCGCTACCCTGACGGTTTCTGGAGTAAGACGTAGAGGTTTTCTTAGATCCTCTATAGGAACTTCCCTTGGACGTAATTGCCCCAAAGTGCCTGCCTTACTCCTCTCTGCTGAGTCCCACTTTTCGAAGCGGATTTAATAAGCAGAGAAACCGAAGCTTTCTTAGTAATCTGATCATAGAATATAGAAAGCTTTCCGTCGAAGAGAAGCTCTCCGGAGACCGGAGCGACTCAAAGAGAGTTTTTCACCTTACTATCCACTCTTGTGGATGTAGCCAGGGCAGCATCACGTCTGACTAACTCCAGATTTGCCACTGAAAGGGCGGAGTTATACGTAGAATATGCTATGGCCCTCGAAAGAACTCTCAAGGAAGTCTGAACATCCTGGAATTCTTTCCCTTCGAGACGTAATGATAACGCTATGGTAAGGTATCTGCGTAAGATAATGTGTCTAAAATCTATTAGACAAGATTGTCGTCTCCAGCGTACTGGAGTGAATTGACATGGATGCCGGCAATGACAACTCCAAGTCTTCTGCCTGGTCGTCTAAACGCAGAGGAACTCTCGACACGCCCTGTCCTGCCATTTCAAATCTATTTCTATGATTGATGAAAGGCAGCTGTAGAGCATGAGACGATAAGAAACCGGATTCGCCAGTCTCAGCGGCTAGCTTGAATATAGCATCATTAAAAAGTTAAAATGTCCGTGACATATATGGACTAGGTCGGAAACTCAGGCGCAATGTCCCTATTCCGACCGCAAAATCGTGTGTCCAGTGACGCTATCAGTCTCTTATCAGGTAATGCAGCATTTTGGTCCGGAGGAACAACTTCTGGAAAGTGTAGCCGGATAAAATCTACAGCCACCTTATGTTGTTCGGAAAGAGAAAATTCCAGCTCCGCTGATTCCCTTTCACCATCCGACTGGATCAGATGCAAATCTCGGTCGTCCCTTTCTGACTCTGCAGGGAGCAAACCGACCCAGCTTCCTCAGACAGTTCCTGTTCTGAAAAAGTTTCTGATGGCTGCTGGGATGCTGTGATGAGTTGAGCTATCTGTGATAGCAAGTCTGTCACGGAGACCTGTGGAACCGCGGTCTTACGTAATTTAGCCGCTGAAAGCTCCTGGGACGGTAATTCCAGCATACTTCACTATGCAAACGTCCCAACTGGTAAGGCCTCATGTCCTTGGCTAGCGGATGGCGTGACCTGGTCGACGTGGAATCCCTGGATGGCGAAGCAGGCTGGATATCTGCGCTCACGTAGCCAAGGTGCGGTCGTGTGTGCTGGCATGTGGAAGAGGAAGCCATTAGACTAGCAGCGCTGGACTGTCTATGCAAACGGAGCATCCCGAGGAGTGGACGTATGCTCCGACTGACAAACGTACGTACAGCAACATCTGGGCTCAGATGTTGTTGTAAGAGAGAGAGGCCTCTCTCGCTCGCGGTCCGGGTAGACCTGGACGAGCTAGCTACCGGACTGACTGGCTTCCTCCATTCCAAACTCTGTTCCGTCGTCGCCGGGTGTGCGTGATCCGAGATTATAGTGCTCACAACTCCCCTTCTCCTCTCCAGGACTGCAACGGATGAACCCGGCGTCACAACCATTTTGTGAATGATTGCTTCACCGGGGGAGCTAGTGGGCAACAAGTGACCGTCGATCCTACTAGGGACCTCTTAGGCACTTGCTGCATTTCATTGAGCACTTTTCCGCTAGCTCTATATTGCGACGACGGAAGCACACTTTTTGAAGACATCACGGAAACATCACCCTGTTCTTGTTCCTCTGAAAAAGAGACTGAAAAAACTAGAGTTACCCTGTGGCGATAGGACCGGAATGGACCTCTCACCACTAACAATATACCGTGACACACGTCTCCAACGTTTGTCATCCGAATTGGCACACACTGAGCAAGAATTAGAGTCCACTGACTATAGCAAATACAATGAACATTAGAATCAGAGGAAGACTTCCTCGAATTACAATTTGAAAAATATTCTTTCATTTTGAAAAAATGTTAACAGTCATCATACTCTCACTAACCCTTGAAAATAAAGATACATAATAATAATATAATCCATTACAAATATTTCGAAGAATAACTCAGCAGAAAAAATTTTTTCGAAAAAATTTCAAGATGAGCCCAAGTTCCCAATGGGAACGATGAGCCCAAATGGATCCCCAAAAAGCCTAAGTGTGAACAAAATTTTTTAAAACGTATCTAAAAATTAATGTTACACTTACGGACAATATTAATGTATCTGGCTATGAGCAGAACTAACAGAAGACAAGGAATCACTGTCGGCAGTAACCGTTGTCAACGTAAAAAAAAAGTGAATAAAAACTGGAAACAAGACTCCAGGCACTGAAAATATGGCCCGAAATCAGTAACCAATTTTAAACACTATCCGATGTAAAACAGAAGCTTCCAGAGAAGAAACTGCAGTACATCAGATGGTAGATGCATAATGAAAACGCCTAACCACCCTAGGGTGAGGACGTAACCATGGGGAAAAATAGAATAAACATTCTGTTACCAAGCCAAAAACTCCCAAGAAATTTCAGTAAAAAATTACAAAAATTATGCCAAAAGCATGGGAGAATAGCAAGGGGGGTATTAAGGAAAGGGAGAGAGGAAACACTAAACAAACAGTGGAAATTTCATAACAAGAATGAAAACATCAGACCTATGCCCCAAAATTAGGGAACATGAAATAATTTTGCATGAAAATTATAAGCTACAGCCCTGAACACATCCTTCCACTGTTCCTTCCTCTCATCCTCCTATTTTATCCTTAGATCCACCATTTCTTTCATGATTTTGTGTCTGGCTTCATTTTAACTGAGATTATAAGCACAGATATCAGTGAGATGTTTCCGATTGAAGGGCCAAACAAAGAATGAGGATTTGGCTCCAATTTCGGTACTTCCTTGACACTGTGTATGCGCAGTGGACAAAAGTATGGAGGACCACATAGGACATCTATTTTTTGGATTTTGATGCAAATTTTGGGGATTGGGGGGGGGGGGGGGGGGGGGGGCAAAATTTGTGTTTGGCCCTAGAATTTAAGAGTTAGCACCAGCTAAGTCTGGGTCATTGGTACAGTATAAACATATGTATTGTGACAAATCTGTAAAAATTTCAGGTCATTAGTGCATACAAGCCAGGAGATATATTTGGGTATTTTGGGGGCATTTTGGGTGTTCAGAGTGCTTAGTTGAGGTTGAAAAGCTTAACAGGCCAACTCATATACCTCTATGACTGTGCAAAATGTCTACAAGAGAGCATTCGAGAAATTTTTTCGAGAAGAATAATAAATGTCTTTAAAATATCAACTCATTCCATGCATCAGATTGTAATGTATTTTTTAAATTTGGAGCAATTTTTCCCAAGTTCCTCCCTATGGGGAAGTATACTGACATCAACATGATTGAAAGGGCCAACCTCAACCATCACTCACATGAAATATTACTGGAATCTGTCCGGCAATTTGGGAGAAAAAGACTTCAACACAACCATTATGCCTGACAAAGAGTGATCAATACTAGTATAACCAATCGTAACTTTCAGTCAGGTGAGTTAACAAAAGAGTATACCTCCTTCATCAAACAAGTCAAGGAAAATTGCTATGAAACCAGAGGGTTTTTTTTATAGGCCTTGGGCTTAAATCGTTCTACATTTACTCTGGAAGCATAAAAAGAATAGAATCTGCATTGATTATAGGTACAATTTCAACATGAAACTGCAGCCCTTGATTTCTTTGATCTTGAATAGAGTGACTGCCAGTATCAGCAAATGCTGTAGTGTCATTCTGAGAAATAAGTCTGTATCTCTCAGTTTCAGAAATACTGGCATCATGGCAAGAAATGGTATTATTTACTGTATTTAAGGCCAGTTCTGGGGGCACAACATCTTCTGATACATTTAGGTCACAAATAACATGGTCCAAATCAGGTACTTCATTAGTCTCAGTTTCTGGCTGTGAGATCATTCTGCTGTCAGAAAAGTTAGAAGCAAGAAAATATGAGCCTGGTATAATATCATTCTTGTTCGTATTGTCCGACAACTGAGAAAAAACAGGTTCCGAATAATTTTCTTCTTGTATATCCTCCGCATTCAAAGAAATCTCAGCTGTGTTACACCTTTCTGCATTTGATGTCAAACTTTTTGATGTGGAGGTGGCATCATCAGTAGTGATATTAGTTTCTGCTAAGGAAGTAAAGGGTGAATCGGTGTCTGATGCTTTCAAAGGTCTGTCAGTTTGAGATCGTTTGAGAGGACCTGAAGTAGTCCTTTTGTAAGGTTTTAAACCCTGAGTAGCATGACTGCTTGATTTTGTAGATGCTTTTGCTCCGAGTTTCACATTGTCAGTTTTCTTTAGTTGTGAGGTTTTCACTTCATTTAATGCACTTAATGCACCTATAGATCTCTGCAAAGATATAAAGGAATTATGAGAGACCATAGCAATGTGAGATTGTAGTTTGCTTCATTTCTGGGTTATGGCTGAGACAGGAATATTGCTGTATTATTAGTGCGACCTTGAAATTTAAGCCTAAGCTTGAAGTTACTGACCCTGCAATGGTGCTCCACGAGCTCATTCCAATGAGGTCACATGACAGGGTTTTATTTCTTTAACAGCACAATTTGAATATTATGTGGGCAGATCAAGCAATTTCATTAGGTAAAGGGCAACCCTTGAACTAAACTGAATAGCAGAGCTTGCATTTTAGAACCGTGACCAGGATGATGAATAGTCCAGGTAAAAAGGGCCACCAGGCCTGATTTGTACTGTTCAGGGCCGATTTTGCAGATTACATACTGTGGCAGATACATTTGCCAGCTTGATAGACTGGTGACCAGGCTGACTAATCAGCCTGGTGAGAAATGTTTTGAGGCTGATTACCAGGCCTGGGCTGATAAGCCTGGTGAAAATGCAAGCCCTGGAATAGCAGTTGACACTTGTAAAAGGATTCTTGCACAAAGGGACCATAATCGCTCCCCTAAAAATGTTGTTTGAAGAAGGATTTAAGGTTGCATTCACCATGTATTGCTAGTTAATACCACAGAGGAATGAAGTTATGTAATTTTTTATTACTCTGTTGTTCATGACAGGTGATTTAAATGCCTAGATTTCTAAATTACTATTTTCCAGTTTCATGAGTAGGTTATGTTCAAACTTTGATTGTTTCAATGTCTTATTTTTAACCGCTTGTGTGGGTGTCTATGTTGCATGGTCCATTGGGTGAATTTTAGTCCATTTTCACTTTGAACTAAGTTTTAAAGGATTTCCAAGTAATTTTGTGCAAAACATTTTTACTTTTTTACCCACGTGCCCCCGCCCCCTCTTGCATTAAATAACATAAAATCCTTCAAAACTCATTTTAGAGCAAACAAATCACCTTTTGACCACAGGCAATGGTATTATCAGGATAGGCAAATTCATTGGCTTAAAATCACTCAAATCCTTCAAAACTCATTTTTAAACTAAAGAAAGAAAATACCAACCCATACCCCCCCCCTCCCCACAACCCCTGCTCGTCAATGAGTTTTTGTATAAAATGTATAAAATAACTCAAAATCCTTCAAAGCTCATTTACCTACTGGACCACTCCCTACCATCCCAGAGTCTCAAGCAACCTGGATGGCCCCATTTGAACAATCGTCAATCTTATACACCCAAGGTCTTGATTTGAACAAACTTAAATCTTACCCACCTAACAATATGCTGTATACCAAATACATGAAATTCTGATTGTAGTTATGGAACCTTATTTGAACAAACTTGAACTGACCTATATGGAACATGCATATCAAATTTGGTTCAATTTGATTCAGTAGTTTTTAAGAAGTCACTAATGTAAAGTTCATGCTGGATGGATGAAGGATAGAGATTGAACACTAAAGCTCCCCTTGAAAATGCTCAGGTGAGTGAAAAACACAACTTTCTGTTGACTAAATAAAGCATTTTAGTTGTAACAGGATTTTATTGTATATACTGCACACAGTGCTCAATATGTCAAATGCATTATCTCCAGACAAATGTAAAGCAATTTGTTTGAAATACTTTACTATATTCTAGTCAGAATATTTATACAACAGTAAATGCAAAATCAAGATTCAAGTTTGCAAAAATGTGAAAATCTTCCCGCGATCATGAAATGGCCCAAAAAATCAGGAGCCTCCCAACAAAATCATGAAACTTAACATATCTGATTTGAAGTAATGCTTTGGGATTTTTTTAATGTTTTCTCTATTACATACAGGGTTAAAATGTAGGGCACCATGACATACGTTAATTCGCTCCCAGGAACTGGATTTGAACAATTTGTAAATCATCCTAATAAAAATGCTACGTATTTACTGGTTGAGTGCTAGAAGCCACTACCATGGCTCTACAGAAAAATGCTGAAAGCCACTTTCGTGATTTTATGCTCTATGCACCATGCCTGCTCGCTTGTCAACTGAAGGGAAAAATTCTTCATGTGAACTGTTTTATTACAATTTACTGGAGAGTGTCTTGGCATTCTCCAATAAATTGTAACAAAACATTATCTGCTTTCCTATGGCTTTCCATGCTGGTAGCATATCTTTGGAAAAAAAAATCTCATGTTACAAATCACCTTTGAAAAATAATTTAGCACAGTTAAACATTAAAGCCTGTAGAGCAGTAGCTCAGGAGAAGAAAAATTATTTTCACAACTACCCACAGTGCTAAAATCTGAGGGCTTCATTTGAAAAAACTTGTAAATTATCACTACAAAGATTTTACATATGAAACACTAACCCTCTGTATACTGATGGCAGATATAAAAATTTCAAACTTCACATTTTTCCTAAAGTGCAACTAAGAATTCAACCAATCCATTCTTGTTTGATAGACATCATTGGCTCAAAATTTTGCCAAAGTGTGCAGAGGAGGGTTATTTGTTAAGGTTTAACCCTTGATGGCCTAATTCCGACATTAATCTCCTTTTTCTTCAACAAAACAGGTGCTCCAACACAATCTTTGTGTAATCTTGCAAGTTATTTATGTATTTATTTATTAGGGTTTCATGACACTTTAATAGCCAAGGTCATATCATGTCGGTGACAGTTTTGCAGGTGGGGGAAGCTGGAGTACCCAGAGAGAACCACCGAGCAATGATGAGCAGCTGCCAGCTCCCCAACATTGTAACTCAGCACTGCAGCACAAGCAGGGTTAGATTGTTTGAAGACATGTGCACCATCGATGTGCAGTATGCCTTAGTACACGGAGTCATCGTGCCCCCATGTGGACAGTCGACACAACGTGGGAGTCTGAATCGATTGCTCAGATGGTCACCCATCCAAGGACTAACTGGGCTTGACACTGCTTAACTTCGGTGATCTGATGAGAACCGGTTACCACAATGAACTGTGCCCCCATCTTAAATGTTGCAGTCATGACTTGCCTAGAAACAAATGCAAAGCCACAGGATGTACACCATCAAAGTATAACAAAAATGGATAAAAAATCTTTGTGCCCTTGAGAGTAACTAATTGAGTGCTAGAAGCCACTATCAGAGCTCTTTTGAAAAGTGCTAAAAGCCACAATAGTGGCTTTAACTTTACCTGTATGTGTTAGCTTCTTGTTTACTAGGCAGTAGAAACTAGTGTTGTGCGTCGGATCCGAGAATCCGATTCCGATCCGATCCGAATCCGATCGGATTTCGGATCGGATTCAAGATGCTCTTGGGATTTGGACCTCGGATCGGATTACAGAAAATGGTCGGGTTCCGAGTCGGATTCCTGCTCGTTTTCGGATTAATCCGATAAAATCCGACGATATGAAAATACAGTTTAATTATATATTATACAAGTCTACTCACGTCGTGCGCTTTCTAAGTTTCTGTAATTGAATCATGTTCGTAGCGTAATATAATCATCATGATTAATTGATTATATTACGCTACGGACATGATTCAGTTACAGAAACTTAGAAACTGTGCACTGCAGTCTTCGCACGAATGTCATGACTAGGTCGTGTCTCCATACTTCTTTAATGCCTGTCCCTTTCGGTTTCCTAAAATAACTAGCTTTCCTGGCTTTCCCAATAATATTCTGGGAAGCGGCTCGTTTTCTCGGAAGAGCACACCTTCGCATTGCGAAGGTGTGCTCTTCCGAGAAAACGAGCCGCTTCCCAGAATATTATTCGCAAGACTACTGCATTACTGCAATCTAGTTCTCCAAGTTTTTTGCGAGATTCTGTGTTGATTTGTTAATTCATAGTCATACTTCAAACTTTTAAAGTTGCAACTTTCGGGTGAAATTTATAGAGGATTCTCAAACATGGACAAACCTCCGCCAAAGAAATCTAAACAAGATAAACAAAAGGATCTGAAGGAAACAGGAGAAGCAGTCCCATGGATTCAAGTTCATCAACAAACCAACCAGGGGGATCCTCGTCGACTCTGTCAGGCGGTCGTTCGGACCCTGAAAAAGACAATTCTACTGACTCTACCCCCAAAGAGGCAGAGCCGGTCATATCGAAAGCAGATGTCTCTTTGAAACTTCAGTCAGGAGAGTTCGAGCTTGTTCGTCCCACCAAGAAGAAAAGTGCAAAATGTTGGGACAAATTTGTCCACCCAAGGGTAGCTGGGACTGACCGTGTCATGAAAAACTTTGCTGTGTGCAAAAACTGCAAAGCAGTTTACATATACGATTCTAAGAAAGGGAACTCTCAATTGAACAGTCACAAATGCCCTAAAAATCCGGCTTCCACATCACAAAATTTAATGACAAGTTTTGTGGCTGTTACATCAGGGGCAAGAAAGAGTCCCATTGTGCCATTGAACACCGAAATCAAGAAACATCTCAATGAGATGGCAATAATCGCGTGTGCATTGGACATGCGCCCATTGTCTGTTTTTGAAAGCAACGGAATATCCACGTTCTGTCAAGAACTCGTCGACACGACTTCTCAATACGGACGCTTTGATGTTTCAGCAACCTTAGTTGACCATTCAAACTTATCACGTTCACATTTGACAGATATGTATGAGAAATATATGAACATGGTAAAATCTGAAATGGAGAAACTTGATGGCATGGGTCATACGACGGACGGATGGCAAGATAAGTACACCGGTGCTTATTTCATGTCGTTCTGCTGTTTCTTTATAAACCATGAATGGGACTGGCGGAAAATAGTGTTGAAAACTGAAAAATTTGATGTCCCAAAAAAAGATGCCAAAGCTATTCGTCAATGGTATTTAGAATCCGTCACTGAACTTGGACTAGATATCGCCCAAGAGAGGCACTTCATCGTGTCTGACAACGTAAGCGTAATGGAAGCTGCATTCAGAGATTTGAATGGATCTGGCTGCGCACCACACTGTATCAATCTGTTAGTGAATGCCATGATAGATGATGTGGAAGAAGCAAAGGACATTTTTACCAGGGCAAAAAACCTTGTTGCTCATGTGAAAAAGGCGAACTTGCAGTCAAAGTTACCTAATCGACTCTGCCAATCAATGCCTACACGCTGGAATGCATCATTGAAAATGATTAGTTCAATCAAACGGGTATGGGTTCAGTTGTCTCAGCTGTTGATAAATAGAGACGAATCATCATACCTTGCAGGGATAAACCTCACTACTCTTACAGACCTTA
The DNA here is from genome assembly GCA_031216915.1 of Pictodentalium vernedei. NCBI lineage: Eukaryota > Metazoa > Mollusca > Scaphopoda > Dentaliida > Dentaliidae > Pictodentalium > Pictodentalium vernedei. The sequence continues at coordinate 247,929,073 of CM062291.1, forward strand.
TAGCTTTTTCGGAAGTGTTCAAACATGCATCCAATGTGTTGGAAGCTGACAATAAACCAAACATACACCTCGTGCTATATTGGTTTTTCAAGCTGAATAAACATCTCCAGGAGAGAAATGAAGATAGTGAATTGATCTCGAGGATGAAGTCTGTTGGACAACAAGCCATAGATAAAAAATGGGGGAAAAGAATAAAACCCATTCATTATGCCGCAGCTATACTTGATCCTCGGGCTAAAAACTCGCCAAAGATCGACCAGGAGAAAAGGAAGCTAGGGGTTACATTCATAAAAGACATCATCGAACAATTACGACGCGATTCCCCGAGCGGGCCGAGTGTACAAGCTGTGGAGCGTGAGTCAGATGTTGTGATGGTCCAGGATGAGGATGAAAGTGACTTCTATCCTACTGGGACCGCGAGCGCATTAGAGGACATCGATGAATTCGAAAGTTATTTGAGAGAAGCTCCTGTCACCGTCAAAACGCCAAAGGAATTATTGAGTTTCTGGAAGTCGAAATTCCCATCTGCACCATACCTTGCAAGGGCGGCGAAAATTGTTTTAAGTGTCCCGGCGTCGTCAGCAACGTCCGAGCGTTCATTTTCCGATGCTGGATTCACTATAAACATCCGACGCACGACACTAAAGGCTGATAATGTAGACAAACTACTATTCATAAGATCAGCTTGCAAGATGAGCGAAGAGAAAAAATCAAAAGATTTCGGAATTACAGACGTTGATTCAGATGAAGACTACGAAGATTGAGTTTGTGTCTTTGTGATTATGTGATATACATTATACCAGGGCTACGTTTGGAATGTGTTACTGACTTTTGAGTCGACTGTAATCCTGTGAAATGTGGAGACTGTTGGTTCAAGCAGAGAACTGATTCTTTGATAATATTTGCGCACTCAGGGTTGAGCATTTTTTTTTCAGATATTTTAATTTTAAAACGTGATAAGAAATACACAAGTTCTTTAATTTTCCACTGTCAGATGTCTAGTCTTTTTGTAATCTCTTCAATCGATAGCAAGTCTCCACCCCAACTAACAGACAGTCAGACAGACAGACACCCCACCTCCTTTGAATGTTCGAAGTTATACTCTCTCCGGTACTTAATCCTTACTAAGAACTTAGTAAGAAGTAAGGACCGGAGAGAGTATAACTTCAAACTTCAAAGGAGAGTCCTAACTCCTTACTCCTTAGTCCTTAGTCCTCAGTGGAGTTCTACTAGAGATTATATAACTCTATAGTTTATATCAGGATTCAGGACTGAAGAAATGAGAATCTGTCATTCCCATTGATTTTATAGGGTGGCTTTGTGGTTTCTAGTTGGACTCACTAGCCCGATGCATGCCAGACTGGCAGGCATCGGGCTAGTGAGTCCAACTAGAAACCACAAAGCCACCCTATAAAATCAATGGGAAATTGGGAATGACAACTTCCACCAACAGTGACCCACTTTCAAACAAACATTCACACGTCAAGAAAATTGAAATGAGTGCTAGTAACAAGTAACAACAATGCAACGATTAGGCCTGATGCCATTTGCATATCTGGGACAAATACATCACAACATGGCATCGTTCTTGAATTTGAGCTTTGACTTATTGCTTTCTCGGGAAACTCGCATCTTTGCATCTTTGACTAAGGGCAGTGGAATGAGAGAATTAACGCACAAAGATTCTTTGTGCGTTAATTCTCTCATTCTACTGCCCTTAGTGAAGTTAGTGCCCTATACAACGTGACAAATTGACAGTTCACAATCTTCGCATTTTACAAGTGAAGTGAGTTAAGTTTCGGATTTGTGCTGCGAATCCGAATCCGATCGGATTCCAAGTGCTCCACGGATTCGGATTCAGGTTCGGATTTCCAAACAAAGTCGGATTCGTATATCGGATCAGATTATTACCCGCCCTCGGATTCGGATTCGGGTTCGGATTTTCCAGTGGAAGTTCGGATCGGATTAGCGATGGTCGTCAGATCCGACGCACAGCACTAGTAGAAACACGGTGCAACATCACCTGTATCCCACGCCAAGAAGTGCTTTACTAAAAGGGGGAATTCTAAGTTGAAAAAAGCAGAAAAAGGCCCATAACTCAAACCAAAAAAAATGAACAAAACCTGTTACTTGAGAACATCCTTTCCTCCATGGTGATCTATCAGCATACCAAAGATCATTTAAATCCAACATCCACTGACTGAGATATGAAGGTCCAAACTTGATACAGATAGATGGAACCCATTTCTATATCCCCTGCAAACTTCGTTTTGGCAGGGTATAAAAAATGTTTGCATAAAATGTTTTGTTACAATTTATTGGAGAATGCCAATAAATTGTCACAAAATAGCTATTTATGAACAAAATCTCTTGCTAATTCAAGGTTGCTTCTGTTGGACACATGATAATCTATGAAAAATAATACATGCGTTACAAATCACATCTGAAAAATAATTAATCACTACCTGTTAATGACTCTTTCAACAGCCAGGGTCATCTTGTGTCAGACGGGTGGTGGAAGTGGAAAGCCCAGAGAGAACCACAGAGTGGTGGTGAGTAACCATCAAACTTTCCAATGTACTTGCTCCACACAAGCAGGGGTAGCAAAGGTTGAAGACAAGTGCTCCACCGACATGTAGTATGCCTTAGTACACAAAGCCAATTTGCCTCGCATGTGTAATCAGGATTAAGTACCTTCCCAAGGATACAAAAACACAATGTAGTTATCACTGGTCAGGATCAAACCATAGACATTTCAGTTTGAAGTTTAATGTTCTAACCACTACCCCACCATGCTCCCATGCATAGGGTTAACCCTTAACCCTTTGATACTTTTGTATGTGTTATTATGTACGAAATCAAACAGCACGTTGCTACTTTTATATGTCTGGTGATGTACGAAATCAAACAGCACGTTGATACTCTGTGGTCATTTGTTTTATTATTGTTTTTCAATTTTTTTAAGTTTTAACCTCAAACTGCTATTTTCTCCCAAAGAGTGCTCAGTGACAACGGTTGAGACAAATGTTATCACAGCTTAAAATACTTATATAATCCTGCTGTCAAGACATCTTAACTGATTGAATGCTAGAAACAACTATCAGGACTTTCAAAAAATGAAGATACCAAAGCAAAAGCCAACACTTTTCTTGCTTACATTTCATATTCAGTCAAACACAAATAATATTTTGTTTATATAAATTTGTTTTATTACAAATTATTGGAGAGTGCCTTTAGGCACTCTCCAATAATTTGCAATAAAACATGTTTTGAATAACAAATTCAGACTGCCAAAAATAATCTAGCCGGCAACCAGATAATCACTAATGTGAAAAATATTTGTTATTTGTACTTTCCGATGTTTGACGTCGCATTTTGAAAAACGTAGAAGAAATTGAATTCCCAGTGACTTTTGAACGTCACGATAATTAAAGTCTCAAAGGGTTAAGGGCCCAATTCAGACTTCAATACCATTTTTTGCAACAGAACAGGTGCCCCTACATGCAGTCTTTGGGCTAACTCACAAGTTACATTCTAAGTACTGTGGTAGTTGTTTTCAGGCAAGTTTTGGCTGCCTATATATAGGCAGCCAAGACTTGCCAAAAAACAGCTGCAAAGCCACATCATGTAGAATATCAAAGGGTAGCAAAACTATGTAAACATCTCTGGGCCCTAAAAGGTGAAAGGATTTGGATCAGCAGTTTGGGAGAAGAGGATATTTTCTCCAGTACCCATAGTGTCAAAATCTGAGGACCCTGGGACACTACTAAATCAGGGGCTTGATTTGAACAAACCTATAAATAAAATGATGATACACACCCAACATGCCATCATTTGGAGCAGTTGTTTGGGAGAAGATTTTTTTATTGTTTTGCCATTATCCACAATGTTAAAAGCTGAGGGTTTCATACAACCTCTGGATATGACCCCAGGAGATTGATTTGAACAAACTTGAAAATCATCTTTGCAAAGATATCAAGCATGGAAGCATTTGGAATGGTGGGCTCTGAGAAGATTTTTCAACTGCTCTTCAAATTACCCACAGTGCTAAAATGAGGGACATAATATTGGGCTTCATAATAAACCGAGTTTTATTTGACTTTGATTGGGACCGCAGTGGCAGTGGTTGCACACTAAACTTCAAATCAAAAGGTCCACGGGTTTGATACCCACCATGGGCAACTGCATTGTGTCCTTGGGCAAGGCACTTAATTTTGATTGTCAACATGGGGTTGAGTGGCACTGTGTACTAAGGCGAACTGCACATTGATCATGTACTTGTCTTCAACCTGTGCTTTGGGAGATGAACATCACCTTCATGTTGGAAGACAAAGGAAGAGTGATCACTTTAGTTCATCCTGATTTTTATCTAAGCAAGTTAAATGAAAGTGTCAATGACACTGTAGCTTAACTTGTGTGTTGTGTTTGATGAAAATGATAATGTTCAATGTTTATGAAAGGATTATGAATAAGACAAGAATTGTGATAATTGGGAATATGTTCATTTCTGTTACCTGCATGCAATGTTTTTGATAAAAATAATATGAGGTGTACACTGTACTAAAGAGCTGAGGGGTGGGTTAATATGACCTCACAGTTAATGTATGTGGCCCTCACAGTTAAGGTATATCAATGAAAGTTACCAAGTTACAGTGAAATTATTCCAATATGAGTCAATCCAATCAAATTACATTTAAATCCCTTCATAAATATGGCCTGTAGACTGTGCTAAAGGTTTTCAGGCTTCGGGCCCCTGTAGCCGTCAGTTTCCTAATTGCGTCTAAAGGGGACGTTCTCATCTAGACATTATATGAAGTCAGCCTACCAAGTTACAATGAAATCCCTTCATAAATATGACCTGTAGACTGTGCTAAAGGTTTTCGGGCTTTGGGCTCGGGCAGCCATCATGGTTGAATGATTGCAACCAAAAGGGGACATTCTCATCTGGGCATCATCTGGAGTGATCCTACGAAGTTACAATGAAATCCTTTCAAAATATGACCTGTAGACTGTGCACAAGATTTTTGGGCTTCGGGCACCTGTAGCCATCACAGTCACGACCAAAAGGGGATGTCATCATCTAGGCATTATATGTAGTCAATCTAACAAGTTACAATGAAATCCTTCCATAAATACAGCCTATAGACTATGCTAAAGGTTTTTGGGCTCGGGCAGCCATCAAGGCTGAATGATCGCGACCAAAAGGGGACTTTCTCATTTAGACATTATTTGGAGTCATCCTACCAAGCTACAATGAAATCCCTTCATAATTATGACCTGTAGACTGTTCTAAAGGTTTTCGAGCTTCGGGCCCTATAGCTGTCATAGTTGCCCAATTGTTTCCAAAAGGGGATGTTCTCATCTAGACATTATATGAAGTCAAACCTACCAAGTTACAATGAAATCCCTTCACAAATATGACCTGTTGACCGTGCTAAAGGTTTTCGGTTTTTGAACTCCGGCAGTCATCATGGTTGGCAGATCATGCCCAAATGGGGAAATTCTCATCTAGACATCATAAAGAGTCATCCAACCAAGTTACAATGAAATCCCTCCATATTAAACATGACCTGCAGACTGTGCTAAAAATTTTTGGGTTTCGGGGTTGGGCAGCCATCACGGTTGACAGATCATGCCCAAAAGGGGACGTTCTCATCTAGGCATTATACAGAGGCATCCTGCCAAGTTACAATGAAATCCCTTCATAAATACGACCTGTAGACTGTGCTAATGGTTTTGGGGTTTTGGGCTCGGGCAGCCATACCGGTTGACCGATTGCGACCAAAAGGGGAAGTTCTCATCTAGACATGACCCCAAACCTGCATATGAAATTTTGTGATGATCAGCCAAGAACTGCGGGGTGTAGCCCGTGCTAAAGGAAAAGTGAACAGACTCACAGACTTCCTCACGCGTGATGGCAATAGCTTATCTTGACTTTGTCAAGTGAAGCTAAAAACAGTTCCTACAATTAACCCTTTACCCAATGAATCAGCCACTTCCGTCCATGTAATTTACAAATAAAGATGTTGAAAAAAGTATATTTTAAAAATAACAAAACCATAACATGTGATCCCTCAATGAAACGATCTCATGAAGCTCATTCCAATGAGGGATCACATGATAAGGTTTTGTTGAGATTTTGGAAAAAATTTAAAAAACAATAATTTAAATAATAAATTTTGATACCCTTTGTTAAATGGTTAAAACAAAAAAAATACTGTACCTTCTGAAGGCCAGCTGGTTTGTTTCTTTCAGCAGTTTTATAACCTTCATTTTTCCCAACTGGAACATAGGATGCAGCTACAAAACAGAACAGTTTATTTATATTGTTTTTGTAAGCTGGAAAAGGAACTGTGACATTATTAACTGACTGTTACTGAAGAACCAGAATGCTAACTGCTAGATGGCCAGACCAATTTGTTTGCAGAGCAATAACTTTTCACAATTTTCACTGGATAATGGTGGTCATCGAACTTGAGGTAGACATTGTTCCCAAAGAGTTATATACCAAAAAAATTTGATATTTGTTTAATAATGTTCAAGTTATTCCATAAACAAACATTACACAACATTTTTCAACAAAGGGCAATAACTCTCATAATTTTCATCCAATGTCACTGGTCATCAAACTTGATGTAAAAATTGTTTCTATAGAGACATATACCGAAAAGAAATAAAATCTGGTTTTTATTGTTACAGTTATGCCATAAACAAGCATTACACTATATTTTTTATTAAACAAAGGGCAATAAATAACTCCAATAATTTTCATCAGAAATTGCTGGTCATCGAACTTGAGGTAGACATTGTTACTATAGAGACATTTACCAAAAAGAATTGAAATTTGCTAACTATTGTTCAAGTTATACCATAAACAAGCATTACATGAAATTTTTTACTAAATAATGGGCAATAACTCCCATAATTTTCATCAGATATCGCTGGTCATCAAATTTGACGTAGACATTGTTGCTATAGAGACATATGCCAACAATTGAAATCCAATAACTATTGTTCCAAGTTATGCCATAAACAAGATTTACAGAATATTTTTATAACAAAGGGCAGTAACTACCATAATTTTCAAATTATGGTAGCATCTCACTCATCAGTTAATTCTTGAATGTAGGTATTAGAATGAGAATTTATTTTTCAACAAGTGAAAAAAAAAGTTACATCCTGTATCAGCTAACAATGCCAACTCGCCCAATGCATTTTGTTACTGTAATTTGCTTTGCAGGTTATTATTGGTTGAGTCTTTACATATTCTACTGCCCTATCTGCACTCATGGACTTTGTTCTATTGGTCTATCTTAATAGCCACAAATTAACAAATGCAGCTAGATATTGGTTACATCAAATTTGAAACAATTTGAGGTGAGAATTCAAAAGACACAGGTAAGCATGCAACAGTTGGTTCTCTTTGAAATGTGATGACAATAAATGGCATTGTAACGACAAGGAGTACTAAGTTCAACAAGGGCAATAACTCTTGCTTGAAGAAATACTTGGACACAGCTGGTTCACAATCCCCTTCATGATATTATCACCAGAAAGCTATATATTAAATCAGGAAAAAAAAAACATGAATGGTTCTCTTTGAAATGACACAGCCAGTTCGCAATCCCCTGCCATGACATTATCACCAAAAAGCTATATATTATATAAAGAAAAGCAACTTTGAATAGTTCTTTTTGAAATGTGATGACAAGAAATAGTAACATGATGACAAGAAATTCTAAGTCAAATAAGAGCAATAACTCTTCAAGGAATCCTTGGTCACAGCCGATTTGCAATACAAAGATGAACTTCAAGGACTTTTAGGAACATTTCCAAAGACTCTAATACCTTCACTATTATGTCAGATCTTCAAATAAAACATATTGTAATTAATTTGTTGGAAACATGTTGGCCACTTTTCTAATGTGACTTCAATGCACATTGTTCCATGCATGATGAGCAAACATCTTTCTGCATATGCAACAGACCGCTTTATACACATCTGGAACTTAATTAAGCACCCCCTGAAATGTTTGATGACAGTGAAGTTGCTGTTATATTATGTCTTAATGATTGCTATGTCTTGCAGTAATTTCATCTTGTGAAACATGGTGTTTCTGGTTGATAGCGTACCCTAAACACATCCCCTTATCCACGTGAAGCATGCTACCCACGAATGTCACAAAAAACACTATCATCCACATGCAATATCTGGGTATAAAACAAGAAAATATATCACTTCTTTTATCAGTAAATGTTGACATGGCAAGGAGGAGAATGCCAGAGTCCCTAAGATGGCAAACTGCTGACATGGTTGCAACAGGCATGTCATTCAAAGCTATTGGAAGGCAAATTGGCTATAGTCATTCTGTCATCAGCAGACTTGTCCGAAAAAATCAACAAACCAACGATGTTAAGGACCAACCAAGGCTTGGAAAACCCTGAAAGACCTTTCCTTGGGAAGATCGGAGCCAGGCACGCCTAATTAGGCATGAACCCTTTGCTTCAAGTGGGTTTTGAAATGCCTTTGGCTCCCCATCAGGCATTTGTGCAACAGAACTGTCCGAAACCATCTCAAAGCAGCGGGTATGAGGTCCAGAGGGGTCATCAAGCATCCAGCTCTGTCCGATCAGCATCAAAGATGACGTTTGGAGTGGTGTATGGCACGTCAACATTGGAATCTGAGGACATGGAGGAGAGTCCATTGGTCAGACGAGAGTAGGTTCCTGCTTCAGTCCACAGATGCTCGCATGAGAGTGTGGTGGAGGCATAGAAATACTTCTTACGTGCCCAGGAACATCAGACCTACTGTTCCTTATGGTGGAGGATCAGTAATGATCTGGGGATGCCACTCGCATGATTGTAACCTTGATATGGTGACTGTACGTGGGAATCTCAATGGTCATCAGTACATCCTGGACATTCTCAATCCAGTTGTTGTGCCTCATTTTGACAACCACCTGTTGGCTTCTCACCCTGTATTCGTGGACGACAATGCAAGGCCACATCGTTCTCATGTTGTGAGAGCATTATTGTGTTCAGGAGATCACAAGTTACATTTTTTGTCTGTAATAACCGGCATTGTTTCATCATGGACCATTCCAGCACCATACTTGTAGAGAGAACAGTTTTCCATCAAAAACATTAGTGACAGATATGTGTAATGATATGTGTAATTAGTGCCATTAAAATACTGCATATTTTCATCATGATGTTGTCTTTCATTTGTCAATAGATCATTTTTCCGCAAACAATCACTTTTGGCCATCTGAAAGATAGCATAAAAGTAATGACAGTTTCTATTAACAGCACTGTGAAAAAAACAGGGGGTGCTTAATTAAGTTCCAGGTGTATATTTATCAGTTTTATGTGCCACAACCCAATTAAACTCAGGCTTTGTTATCTACTTTCTATTGAAAATATATTTCCCCAAGATTTAAAATTTTCTCTTTTTGCTTCATAAACACAAAGTACATGGCATTCATATTCATGCAAATGAAATTTTGATCACATTCAGAACATCTGCTTCAGTTTAAGATTGTGCAATTCTCAAACAATACAGTTAAAGTAGAAACAATCAACAATTTCCTCTCAGAAACATGTACACTTTGCAAGAGAAGCAATAGTCCCATTTGCAAATTGATTAAACTAAAGGTAACAGGCAGAAATCTGACCAATTGAAATTTAACTTTTCTTTAAAGCAGCAACACCTCAGATGTATTTCAAGAATTCAAGTACTTTTCAATACAAGGAACCAGATTCAAGAGCTTAACAAGAAAGTTTAGTTTTCAAGTACTTTACTTTTCAAGGCAACGGGCTGAATGTAAGAGCTTTTCAAGGTTGTACAAACTCTTTAACACTTTAACTCTTTACCTAACATAGCAGGCATGCAGATTTCTGAAATTCACAGAATCTTAACCCTTTACCCAACGAATCGGATGCATTCGCCCACGTAATATGCAAATTCAGCAGCTGTAAAAAATACTGTTTTTCAAAAAATGTCAACAAAACCATATCATGTGAACCTTCTTTGGAATGGGCTCGATGAGCTCGTTCCAAAGAGGGGTCACATGATATGGTTTTGTTGACATTTTTTTTTTAAATTTTAAAAAATGATATTTAAAATAATAAATTTTGATCTCGTCTGCCTTGTGTAAAGGGTTAAAACAGGTTCTGTGTATTTGATGTCTGGGAAACCCACGGAACCTACTTTGGGGTTCCAATGAGAACTATCATGGAACCTATTTTTATTTCCAATTGATTCTGTACCCATTTTCTTATCCTGATTTCCAGTTTAGGACCTACAAATGATTTAAGAAGGACCTTGAATATGAAGTGGATTGTTGTAGGTGACAGTGTGAATACATTTGATAGAATAAAAATGAAAGTGTCAATGACTCTGTAGCTTAATTTGTCTGTGTGTTGTGTTTGATGAAAAGGATACTGTTCAATATTTATGAAAGGATTATGAAATAAGACAAGAATTGTTAATATGTTAATTTCTGTTCCCCGTATGCTATGTTTTCAATACAAATAATATGAGGTGTAGACTTACTAAAGAATTGAGGGGTGGGTTAATGTGACGCTCACAGTTAATGTACGTGGCCCTCACAGTTAATGTATGTGGCCCTCACAGTTAATGTATGTCAACAAAAATTACCAAGTTACAGTAAAATTATTCCAAAACGAGTCATTCCATCAAGTTACAATGAAATCCCTTCATAAATATCGCCTGTAGACTGTGCTAAAGGTTTTCGGGCTTCAGGCCTGTGTAGCCATCATGGTTGACTGATCGCACCCGAAAGGGGATGTCCTCATATAGACATTATACAGAGTCATCCTACAAAGTTACAATGAAATCCCTTCATAAATACGACCTGTAGTCTGTGCTAAAGTTTTTCAGGTTTTAGGCTCGGGCAGCTATCATGGTTAAATGAATGCGACCAAAAGGGGACGTTCTCATGTAGGCATTATTTGGAGTCATCCTACCAAGTTACAATGAAATCCTTTCTTAAATACGACCTGTAGACTGTGCTAAATGTTTTCGGGCTTCGGGCCCATGTAGCCTTGACAGTTGACCAATCACAACCAAAAGGGGACATTCTCATCTAGACATTATATGGAGTCATCCTACCAAGGTACAATGAAATCCCTCCATAAATCCGACCTGTAGACTGTGCTAAAGGTTTTCAGGTTTTGGGCTCGGGCCGCCATCACGGCTGAACGATCGTGACCAAAAGGAGATGTTTTCGTCTAGACATTATTTGGAGTCAGCCTACCAGGTTACAATGAAATCCCTTCATAAATATAACCTGTAGACTGTACTAAAGGTGTTTGGGCTTCGGGCCCCTGTAGCCATCACAGTTGACCAATCGCAACCAAAAGGGGACGTTCTCATCTAGATTATATGGAGTCAACCGACCAAGTTACAATGAAATTCCTCAATAAATACAACCTGTAGACAGTGCTAAAGGTTTTGGGGTTTTGGGCTCGGGCAGTTGTCACAGTTAACAGATCATGACCAAATGGGAAAGTTCTCATCTAGATATCATACGGAGTCATCCTACCAAGTTACAATGAAATCCATCCATATTAAATGTGACTTGAAGTCTGTGCTAAAAGTTTTTGGGTTTCGGACTTGGGCAGCCAGCATGGTTGACTGATCATAACCTAAAGGGGACGTTCTCATCTAGATATTATACAGAGGCATCCTACCAAGTTACAATGAAATCCCTCCATAAATACGACCTGTAGTCTGTGCTAAAGGTTTTGGAGTTTTGGGATCAGGCAGCCATCACGGTTGACCAATCGCGACCAAAAGTGGATGTTCTCATCTAGACATGACCTCAAACCTGTATATGAAATTTCTTGACAATCGAACAAGAACTACGGGATGTAGCCTGTGCTAACAGACTTCCGCACGCGCGATGGCAAAAGCTTTTCTTGACTGTCACGGTAAGCTAATTAAAAAGCGAAACAAATTATCTGTGTATTCATTTGAATACTTTGTGCCCTTGAACACTCAATTTAATTGCAACAGATGAACTGAGGCAATAATGCTTCTGATAAGTGTGTACAAGAAAGTGAAAAAGATAACAGAAAAAACAGTCATAAGGCCTCATAAAGTAAATTTTCTGTTTCTCGGGCCAGTTTTTGTAAAATTGCATGTGGGCGGGTGGGCGGTTTTTTATTTTATTTTTTATTTTTTTGTAATTATTTCTTTGCCATCAAAAGATTGTGTTCTTTGTTGTTTTATGTGTTAGGCGTCATAATCTACAGTCCAGAATAGCATGGGTGGTAGTGTATTTCGCCCCTTAAGTGCAAGAAGGTTTTGCAATGCTAAAGCATTGCAAAGCCTTGTTGCATTCAAGGGATAAATTTATCAATTTTATTAACTGGGGTAAAATATCAGATGTAAACAATTTAATTTTTATTTTTTGAAGTTTGCATTGGTTATAAAAAGAGAGCATACAGTGGCCTAAAGGACCATGCGGGAGGGCCTGAGAAATAGATTTTTAACTTTTTAGGCCTAACTGTAAGACAATGAAATAATTATTTCGGTTTTTGCTTTTATGTTGAACATGTGAAAAATAATTAAATAAGATTTCTTCATGTATTCGGATTAGGGAAGGGCTAATCGTCCAGTGCAAAGTCCAGTTCAAGAAGGTACACTGCAACTGTATTGAAGTGATTGGGCTGAAATGTTTTTAAAACATTTTAATTATAAATAAAGCATGAAGACACCTCTTTTGCTTAGTTCTGCACAGAGCGCTGTAAAATTGGTAGAACATAACTTGCATTTTAGCAAAGATATTTCTCCTCATTGTTAGCTGAAAGTTATAGAACGTTATGTTATTGTTTTCGATGATATAGTTTCGTGTCTTTGGCTTCACATGGTTTTGTTGTCGAACACGCTGAAATTGGGTGCATTTGATTTTAATAAATAAGAATCAGAAACTGTTGGAAACGCGCATGCTCAACGATCTGGATGCACTCACTGGGATTGTCAAAATGAGCACAATGTTGTTACTTTTATGATCTCGAATACAATTTTTGTCTTGGCAGAAAACTTTTAGTGTGTTTTAAGTGGCCCTTGATGAAGAGCGTAATGTTAAAAAATTTGTGGGAACCTGTTTTTCGTCTCCGTGATTTTGCTCTAATGGAACCTCCATGGAAACGGAACGACTGTTTCCGTGAAATCTGCATGCCTGTATCATAGCAGACAAAAAGCCTGGAAATTTACCAGAATAAGCTTACCACAGTCTCAAATATCTTACAAATGTCTTGATAAAACCAAACAAATATGGATATCATTAGAACCGGCTTGTCAAGCTGCTTCTAATGATATCCATATTTGTATGGTTTTATTAAAAAATTGTGAGAATTTTCTTCGAAAAATGTAAAATTTAATTTAATTTTTTAAAAAGCTGTGCTAGGTGAAGAGTTAACTATCAAACTCTCCAGCTTACTAATCTTGTGTAACCAGGGTTAGCATTAGCTGTAGGTATGGGTACCATCAATATGTATTCAAGTGTTTTGTATGAGAGATGTGGGGAGGCTAGTTGTGGTGGCTAAAAAGAAATCTGTGCAAGCACCTGAAACTACTGAAACTAGGAAACAATCTAAGAGGCATACGACAAATTTGGTAAAAATTGTATAATGTTGGTTAAAGTTACTGTGCTGACACAAACAAGAAAACAATCTAAGAGGCATAACCCCGTAAAAAAAATTTGGGCAGGACTAGTCTTCGAACCCATCCAAGACATTCTCAAATAGAACTCACAAAACAAATTTGGTGAAAATATGATAATGGTAGTTCAAGTTATCATGCTGACACCACTCGCAAATCAGAAAATCCAACAACTCCTGAAAAAAATTTGGACAGGTCTGGTTTCGAACTCATCCAAGACTTTCTCGAGCAGAACTGACAGACCAAATTTGGTCCAAGTCAGATGTTTGCCCACAAGTCAAAAATTCAAAGAAGGAAACAGTCTAAGAAGCATAACTCCCCAAAAAAGATTCAGGCAGGACTGGTTTCCAAACTCATCCACGACATTCTCGAGTAGAACTCACAGACCAAATTTGGTGAAGTATCAGAAACTGTTTGTTCAAGTTATCATGGTGACACAACCAGGAAGTCAGAAGTTCAAACAAAAAAACAATCTAGGGGCATAACTCGTGAAAAAATGTTGGCAGGATTGGTTTTCGAACTTATCCAATACATTCTCAAAATAGAATTCACAGACCAAACTTGGTAAAAATCAGACAAAGCTTGTTCAAGTTATCATCTTGACATTGCAACATGGATGGTTGGAAAGACAGATAGATGGATGGATTAATGGATGGACAGATACCCAACAACCTTCATCAAAATATGGGTTGAATTGTTGACACAACTTAACTAAAAAATCTCCATGGCCTAAAACCCTTAAGGGCCTGGACAAGTGTCCTGAAATTCCACCATAACACTGCCTCTATACATCCAGTGGCTTGGCAGTGATTTTGAGTCCAGTCTTGACTGCTTCTTAAGGCAGCCAAGACTTGAACAGAAACCACTGCCTTACTAATTCTCTATTGTCAGCAGGACATCTTCATGATAGCATGTTAAGGGTGCCTCTTCTGAGGTCACAAAAGTCGGAAATAGGCCCCTAAGGGTTAAAAAAATTAAACACTTAAATTTCCCAGGCTTGTATCATTAATAAGTCTCAAACTGATTTAGTTGTATTAGGATGGGTTGGTTTTGTTTGTTTATTTGGGTTTAACAACACTTTCAACAGCCAGGGTCACATTGTGTCAGGACAGTTTGATGGGTGGAGGAATCCATGGAGAGAAACATCAGGCAGCGACAAGCAACTGTCAGACTCTCCAACTTACCAACTTTACACAAGCAAAGTTAGCAGCTCTTCAAGGCAAGCGCACCATCAACATGCAGTATGCTTATGCACACAGCGCCCTTGTGCTCAGACATGAGCTATCAGGATTATGTGTCTTGCCCAAGGATAAAATGCAATTACCACTGGTCAGCACTGAACCTTCAACCTTTCAGTTTAAAGTCCAATACTCTAAACACTGAGCTACCACCCTCCCACATGTGTTTGTTTTAATCCTTCATCGAATGTAATAATCATATCTGGCTTGCATCACAAACAAAAAAGTCGCCATTCAAATTTTTCTTTCTCTCGCAATTTTTGCCATCAAAACATAGCTTATGATCTCTCACTGGGACGAGCTCATCATGGTTTGCTACAATAAAGGGTTATAAGCTATCTTTTAGAGAAAAAACCCCAAACTTTCTTAGTTATCCAGTAAAAAAAAATTCTGCTTTTCCACTGTATTTGTGTTAGGTAAACGATTAAAAAACAAACTTCTTCAGTTATCCAGTAAAAAAAAATCCTGACAGGATCACCGATCCAATGTCGAGTTGTGAAAGCACAAAAGTGGGTTTAATCACTAGAGAAACAGAATTTACTGAACCCAGTAAATTCAAGTCTGTGTGAAAAGGCTTAAAGTATCAGGAATGAACTTTAAAGAACGAGAATTTATGGAGGCTTATTTTCAGGAGTAAAATATTTTTAAACAAATCAGAAATGGATTTTCGTTAATAGTATTTACAGATATTCATACTGGAATCAGAACATTTTTTTATAAGAAACCAGAAAAGGCATATATGTGACCAGCATTCAAAGGGTTCGATACACGAATCAGAAATGGACATTTTTGTCTCTGCCCACTAATTTGAGTGATAAAATATGTTCATAAACTTTAGAAATGCATTAAGGTGTAATAAAATGCATTTCCCAGTCTTCCTGAATAATATGCACTTGATGACTTTGGTGACCTCTTTCAGGTGGACCACTAGGTGACCTCCATGACCTTGACCCATATTTTGAATCTCCATCAAGTGTCGACTCATTTGGTGTTAGTGCCAGGTCCATTCATCATACCACGATTGAGATATGAGCGTGACCCACTTTCAAAATTTTTGGCCACGCCCACTTTTGTAACGTAAAAATGTATGTATGGACCTCAGGAATGCTTTGGGGGCTCAAAAAATGTGATTTCCAGCAATTATGAAAAATGCACTCAATGACCCTTAGGTAACCTCCGTGACCTTGACCCATATTTTGAATCTCCATCAAGTGTCGACTCATTTGGGGTTGTCCCAGGTTCATACGTCATACCATGCCTGAGATATGGGCGTGACCCACTTTCAAAAATTTTGGCCACGCCCACTTTTTTTACGTCAAAATGCATGTGTGTACGTCAGGAATACTTTAAGGAGTTAAAAAATGTGATTTCCAGCAATTATGAAAAATGCACTTAATGACCCCTAGGTGACCTCTGTGACCTTGACCCATATTTTGAATCTCCATCGAGTGTCGACTTATTTGGGGTTGGTCCCAGGGCCATTCATCATACCACGCTTAAGATATGAGCGTGACCCACTTTTAAAAAGTTTGGCCACGCCAACTTTTTTAATGCAAAAAATGCATGTGTGTATGTCAGAAATGCTTTAGTGGGTCAAAAAATGTGATTTCCAGTAGTTATGAAAAATGCACTCAATGACCCCTAAGTGACCTCCGTGACCTTGACTCATATTTTGAATCTCCATCGAGTGTCGACTCATTTGGAGTTGGTCCCAGATCCATACGTCATATCACACATGAGATATGAGCGTGACCCACTTTCAAAAACTTTGGCCACGCCCACTTTTTTAATGTAAAAATGCATGTGTGTACATCAGGAATGCTTTAGGGGGTCAAAAAATGTGATTTCCAGCAATTATGAAAAAATGCACTCAATGACCCCTGGGTGACCCCCGTGACCTTGACCCATATTTTTGAATCTCCATCAAGTCTCGACTCATTTGGTGTTGGTCCCAGGTCCATATGTCATACCACACCTGAGATATGGGCGTGACCCACTTTCAAAACACCCCTACAGACACCCCTGATACCCCAGGAATCTGAACAAACATAGGTGGCCGAGAACTTGTGGCTGTCTATCAGTATGCCAAAAATCAACGAGATGGGGCAATTCGTTTTCGAGTTATCTTGCGGACAAAATGTGATGAGAAGACAGAAAACAGAAGAAGAAGAAGACAAAGAAGAAGAGAAAAAAAAAAGAAAAAAAGAAAAAGAAAAAGAAACCGTGCAAAAACAATAGTCTGTGTGTTTCACACAGACTAATTATCAACTTATCGTCCGGAAACCAATTGTTTATAATTTACTATGTGAAGGGTCACTGTGACCTTGACCTTTGGCCTTGTGATTCCGAAATAAATAGGGCTCTTTCTTGCACCAATGCCAACCTACCTATGACGTTTCATGAACGTATGTGGGAACCATTGTCAAATTATCATCTGGAACCCAATTATTTACGATTTATTATGTTCAAGGTCACTGTGACCTTGGCCTTTGATCAAGTGAGTCCAATATAAATAGGGGTCTTCCACTCACCTAGGCCAACCTACCTATGAAGTTTCATGAAGGTGGGTCAAACCATTATCAAGTTATCGTTCAGAAACCAATTGTTTACAATTTACTATGTTCAAGGTCAATGTGACCTTGACCTTTGACCAAGCAAGTCCAAAATTAATAGGGTTCTTCCTCTCACCGATACCAACCTACCTATGAAGTTTCATGAACATGGGTTGAACCATTATCAAGTTATCATCCAGAAACCAATTGTTTACACCTGCCCACCCGCCATTCATCAAACTATAAGTCGAGTTTGACTTTGTCACAACACGACTAAAAATTCCCACCTTTCCTCTCTATTCAGGCTAGGTACAAGATTAATCTCCACAAAATCTCTGCATATATCCTTGGAAGTAATCTGTGGTCAGATAGTGGAAGCCTATTGTTATGAATATAGTGGATTATCCTCAGTTATTCAAATAACCAAACAATATGTCACGCAAATTTCACCTTTCATAATGGAAGACTGCTGGTCAGGGTTAAGAAGGTCCCAGTCTGGTGTGTTCACAACTTGTTGGATGTGAATTTTCATGTAATTCTCACATTTCACATGCAATGCAGCAACAAAGTCCCTGAAATCCTGAAAATATATAGATGTTGTTCTTCAATTTTGTAATTTTGATCAAATTCCTGGTAAATCCTGCCAATTCAAAACCTCCTGGATGGAGTTTTTATTAGTGGTGTTAGAAGGGGGTGGCCCCTGAAATTTGCCCCCCCCCCCCCCCCCCCCCCAACATTGGCACAATGCAACTTTCACACAACAGTTAGCCCTGAAATAGTCTCCAATACAGGGGCTACACATGCTAATAATGCCTCAGATTCACTCTTAGAGCACTTAATTTTGCAAATTTTCTTGGAGTGGGGTGAGGCTTTAGGGAAGTAGGAGGAGAGGGCAATGACCTGAGTGTCCTAGTTAGGACTAGGGGAGGCCCCCAAAACCACACACAACAGCCTTTCAAATATCATCTTTGGCCGGACACAAAACTGGCTAAGGCACCCTTATTATAAAATGTTGTCTACATGCCTGCTTTTATGATTAAGAAAACCCTTTCACCAATAATCAATGTTTTTCATTTTCTATGTTTGGAAATTTGTTCACAAACTTCTACAAACTAGAGAAGTAAGGGCTCTCCCTTAAATGCCTTGATACATTTTCTAAATTTTCGCTACCAATAACCTTTAGGATATTAAGTTTAGCACAGATATTCACTGAAGCTTTGACTGCCTACACAGATAGTCAAGACTTTACTGTTAGCCCCTATACAGTAACAAGAGTGTATGACTAAGGTGGAATAGAATAGAATAGAATACGTTTTATTTTGTAACATAACATGTACCTGCATGAACAAATAAAATACAATTAATAGGGAATGTAATATCCATAGTTCTTAAGTACATGATTACATTACAGGGAGATGACATAGCCACAAGGGCTGTCTTCCTGTCATTCCCAATATAAAAACAATAACAAAAAACATTAAGAGATCAATCCTGATGGCAGCGTGTTTTCAGTGGTGAAGTGGTTAAAGCTTAATTCAATACCATGTATTGTTAAGAAGGAGGGGGGGGGGGGGGGGGGGGGGGTCCTTCCATTAGAAGCAGATACATTCTAAGTCTTTTAGAGGGTGTATAGCCTTTACGTACAAGGATATGATGATGATGAGATAACAGCTTCTTTCACAATAATGTTTAAATAACACAAATAACATAACTATGACCTACAGTCAGGACAAACTGGATTGTTACAGTCGATATGTTGTGGATACGAATTTAGGAATTTATCAGTTAGGGTTTTTTTCGAATAGTGATCTGGGGTAGTTTTGAATTGACGGTTCAACAGTATTCCACATCCTAGGAAAAGTATGTAAAGGAAGGCTGGCTGAAAATTGGGTTCTTGGTTTGAGTGTGTGTAATTTACCTGACTGTCTGGTGTCCATTCCAGAGGGATTTTAATATATTTTATAAGTGGTCTCAAAGCTTTCTGGTAGCGTTTTGTTATACCAATCATACATGAATAAGAGAACTTGAAGTTTATAAAGGTCTGTGAATTTTAAGATACCCTGGTTACGAAATAATGGATCAGTATGCGCATTGTATTTTTTATTGGAAATAATGCGGATAGCTTTCTTTTGAAGTTTTGTAATTGATTTGGTCAAGGGTGAGTGTCCCCAGATATGGATACCATATAACATGTGACTGTGGATCAAAGAGTAGTATAATGTTTTCAGACATTCTTTCGGGAGAATTCTTTTTACCTTGTTTATGGCGTAAATAGCCCTTGACATTTTTGAGCAGACCATTGAGAGATGATTCCTAAAATTTAAATTTTCATCCACATGAATCCCTAGAAATTTGACGGACTTTTCATCTTGATTATTTGCAACAGCTGA
Source organism: Pictodentalium vernedei (assembly GCA_031216915.1). NCBI lineage: Eukaryota > Metazoa > Mollusca > Scaphopoda > Dentaliida > Dentaliidae > Pictodentalium > Pictodentalium vernedei. Next base: position 247,948,943 of record CM062291.1, read on the forward strand.
AATGGTGGAGTTGTTAAGCAAAATTTGCCTGCTTCCAATAGAGTATGAATCATTCGGAGGATGAAAAATAATGAACTTTGTTTTGGTTTCATTTAGGGTAAGTTTGTTTGCAGTACACCAAATGAATAATTTATTTAGTTCGATGTTAGCTGTTTCTATTACTGTGTCTAAATTATTTCCAGATGCATGTGCAGTAGTATCGTCTGCATATGATAACATTTTCAGTAGTGTGGCATCTATAATATCGTTGATGTAGATAATGAAAAGAAGAGGTCCAAGAATGGATCCCTGAGGAACACCAGTGGCTATATCCAGAACCCCAGAACTAGCCTTTGGAAGAAATGCTGATTGCTTTCTGTCTATGAGATAGTTTTGGAACCAGGAGTTTGCATGCCCCCATATTCCATACAGTTCTAACTTTTTCAATAGGATGGAATGATTTATGGTGTCAAATGCTTTTGAGAAATCTAGAAAAAGAGCTAATGTACAGTCTTTTGTCAGCTTGTCATTCACGTCGGCCACATTGTTTATAAGATGCAATACAGGATGTATTATTGAGTGTGCTTTTCTAAATCCAAATTGGTACTGATGAATTATCTTATTTTCTTCCAGAAAATGTATTAATCGGGAATACATTAATTTTTCTAAAACTTTGGAGAATGCCGGTAGGATGCTGATGGGCCTGTACTTTTTGAATAGTTGTTGATTGCCCGATTTGAAGATGGGAATTATTTTAACAATTTTCATTTTGGTTGGGACAAGGACAGTTGAAAATGATAGGTTAATTACATGGGTTAAAGGTTCTGCGATCTCATTTATTATTAATTTTAGCATTTTGGTGGACAAATTGTCAATGTCTCTGCTTGTTTTCGTTTTCAGTTTATTTGTGCACTGTATTACTTCTTGTGGGGTAGTTGGCACAATAAAGAATGATTCGACATTTTTGCGGTCAATATATTCGGAAAAATTTCGAGAAGACGATGGTACTCCTTCGCTCAGTTTTGTGCCAATATCAACAAAGTATGAGTTAAATTTGTCAGCTATCTCTTCAGGGTTAGTTATTTCGACATTACCATCGACAAATGTAGAGGGGAAAATGAAGACCAAATTTGATTTATTGCTTGTTTTCTTCAAGATTTCCCAGGTTTTTTTCATGTTATGCTTGTTTTCTTGGAGTATACATATATAATAATCAGATTTTTGAGCCCGTATTAGTCTGTTATAAGTTATGCAATACTTTTTGTACCTCAGTTTATTTTGCATGGTTGGTCTTTTCAGCTTTTGGACATACAGTTTTGTTTTCTGCAATGATGGCTGTAGTAGGCCTGTAGTCATCCATGGTTCACGCTTTACAAATTTTTTGGGAATAGTTACTAGTTTTTCTGGGAATGCTTGGTCATAGGCTGCACGGACCTTTGTAAGTAGAGTATTATAGGCATCATTGGGGCACTGGTGATTCAGTACATCGAAAAAGTCACTTTCAGCCAAAAGGGATTTAAACTGATTTATGTTTTCTGGGTTGAATGATCTTTTAAGGGTTTGTATAGGGCGAAAGTGTCTTTTTTCTGATTCATCGACATAAAATGTAGCAAAATGGTCGCTAACATCAGTAATAATTATTCCAGAAGTGTGTATATTAATTTTGTTACAGAAGATATTATCAATTATAGTCGCTGAATGGTCCGTAATTCTAGTTGGTCTTGTGATAACAGGCATAAAACCAGCACTGAACATGATTTCTAAAAATAAGTCGGTCTTATTATGTCTTCGAAAGCCCAGTAAATCGATATTAAAATCACCTAAGAGGTACACATTTTTTTTTATTGTCTCCAAGGACGTTTAGCAGATTTGACAGTTTTTCGAGAAATAAGTCAAGGTCAGCCTTGGGAGCAGTGTTTGGTCTATAAATAATTCCAATAATGTGTTTTTCTGTAGTTAAAGTTTCCACAAATAGGGATTCAAAGACATGTGGGATAAACACCGAGAGATCTTCACGAATTTTGTACGGAATAGTTTCTTCAATAAAAATTCCTACTCCTCCTCTGCCGTCATCATGGTCAGGTCGCTGTCGGGTGATCAAGGGATGGTAGCTGTCAAGTAAATAGGTAATATCTTTTTTGGCACTAAATGTTTCTGTTAAGCCAATTATGTCTAAGAAGTTGGATTGAGGTTGAAGATTACATAACAGGTTATGAAGGGACTCCCAGTTGGCATTAAGGCCTCGACAATTTAGATTAAAGAGAGTAAATAAGTTGGGTTTATCAGAGATCTCATTACTAAAGCATTCCGGTGTGTAATATTCACAATTCTGTTCTTCAATAGTGAAGGGAGAGTTTAATTCATCAGCTTCGTTATCAGTAATTGCATCATTGAATTGTGAAATAAAGTTAAATGAATTATTGCTCTGTATCTGATCAAGTTTGAATGCATTAGCCATAGTCAAAAGGAAACAATCTGGCAAGATTAAAATGGAACGAACCAGTGAGTTTTTCAAAAATGCTTTGACCTACATCTTTTAATAATAATAATGTGCTGTCATCAGGATTGTGTGAGTCAGCGAAGATTCTCGGAAGAAAAATTTGTTGACAGTTCATTGCCAACTTTTCTTCTTGTATTCAACCAGCTGAGCTTTGAGATATTGAATGAGAAGGCCTTTTGTAATGGGCTTCATGAATTACTACAGTTTGGATGAAGTTACGGAGAAACAACTCTTACATACACCCCTTCTAGGATGATATGCTGGATCAGCCCTAAAAAACAGCGAATAGAGAGGCCCCCAGTATCTGGACACGTGGGTCTTTAGAGTCAAAGCCTACGAGCACCACGTGTCCAGACCATCAGCTAGCTCTACAAGCCGATAAATGGATTGAAGGTATAGTCGTAATATCTTTAATAAGTACGTGATATAAGGGATTTGGGAGTGGGTAAAGTGCACCTCCTGTAGTTCTGCGTGGTCGACATTGGGCAGAAATAAAAAAAAAACAGTCTACGTGATCCAAAGGTGCGGGAAGCCCCTTTGCCCGATCACCCTTCCTCCCCAATGAACCAAAATACCGTAGTAATCGATATCCCAATAAAATAACAATACAGATGAGTGTATCTGCAAAACGACGTATTATGTTGAACTGTGTTAACCTGTAAAACAGTAGTTAATTTTCCTTGGCCTTAGTCATGGTCTGAGTGTTCGACATTGGATAGGAAAAACAATTGGCGACACAATCAAGGCAATTTGTGCCACAAAAAGTACTTCCACGTGCATGCATGACATAGTTTGTCAACATGATTTTTCAGCCAACTCCAATACAGTTGTGACTGGATTCAAAAATTTACCTCATCATTTTGGACAAATAACTTCACTGTTGGATCTTTTTCAAATGTCTTTGGGATTTCGATCACGGCAGCACCTCTGCCTGCCAAAGAACATGATAGGGCAAGCAATTGGGCGAGAAAACTACAAACACCACCGGGTCACGCAGAGTGGATTAGGTGATTATTTATTTATTTATTAGTGTTCAAGGTCACTTTTCAATAGGTATGTCAAGTCTTGACCACAACAAAGGTGAAAAGTCAAGTTTAGCTAATCATTTCCATTTAAAGTTCTGTTCAGCACTATGATATAGAAAGAACGTAACAGGTATCAAAAAAGTGAGTTCCGGGCTCTGTATCCATTATACCAGCTGGTCATTGCATGAAGGTTTGCAAGTAATGCGCAGAGCACCCTGTTGTAAATTTGTGGTTCGGGTCTAAAAATAATTTTAAGAGAATAACAATTTTTTTCTATACAATTATGCAATACCACAAAGATAATCAGATTCATTGTATGACCTTAAGGTTATGCAGTTCTGTCATGGTAGGGGGGAGGTCATGTGAAGACTTGGGGTAGGGAATAATTTTAAAAGAACAAGTGTTTGACCACCGAGGTGGTATTAGTCCCCTACGGCGCTTTTGTGACATAAGGTGTTTTTGTCACAGAAGACACTAGAGTATATAAGCATCTTGGATTTTGAAAAAAAAATATTGAGCGTGCATAATCCCCTCACAACCCTTTATCCATGTACCATACATGAAAGGTGTAGCTTGAACCATGTTGGAGGGAGGGGTGGTAACATAAAATAGAGAAAAAAGCTTAAAAAACACAACAAAAATGGCCGCCATTCTGCCATCTTGGATTTTGAAAAATAAATATTGACTGTGCATCATCCCCTCAGAACCATTTATCCATGCACCAAAGATGAAAGGTGTAGCTTGAAGCATATTAGAGGGAGAGGTGGTAACATAAAAACAGACAGACAGACGGACGGACAGACAGACAGATGTTAGATTTTGAAAAAAAATATTGAGCGTGCAACATTCCATTACAACCCTCTATCCATGTGCCAGATATAAAAAGTGTAGCTTGAACCATGTTGGAGTGAGGGATGGTAACATAAAATAGAGAAAAAAGCTTAAAAAAACACAACAAAAATGGCCGCCATGGCGCCATCTTGAATTTTGGAAAAAAAATATTGAACGTGCAACATCCCATTACAACCCTCTATCCATGTGCCAGACATAAAAAGTGTAGCTTGAACCATGCTAGAGTGAGGGGTGGTAACATAAAATAGAGAAAAAAGCTTAAAATCCATCTTGGATTTTGAAAAAAAAATATTGAACGTGCATCATCCCCTTCCAACCCTCTATCCATGTGCCAAATATGCAAAGTGTAGCTTTAACCATGTTGGTGGGAGGGGTGGTAACATAAAATAGAGAAAAAAGCTTAAAAAACACAACAAAAATGGCCGCCATGCCGCCATCTTGGATTTTGAAAAAAAAATATTGAACGTGCATCATCCCCTCCCAACCCTCTATCCATGTGCCAAATATGCAAAGTGTAGCTTTAACCATGTTGGTGGGAGGGGTGGTAACATGAAAATAGAGAAAAAAAGCTTAAAAAACACAACAAAAATGGCCGCCATTCCGCCATCTTGGATTTTGAAAAAAAATTTTGAGCGTGCATCATCCCATCAGAACCATTTATCCATGTACCAAATATGAAAGGTGTAGCTTAAAGCATGTTGGAGGGAGAGGTGGTAACATAAAAAACAGACAGACAGACAGACAGCCAGATGGACAGACAGCCAGACAGACAGACAGACAGACAGACAGACAGACAGACAGACAGACAGACAGACAGACAGACAGACAGACAGACAGACAGACAGACAGACAGATAGACAGACAGACAGACAGAGACGGACGGACGGAGAGCAATCCTATAGTCCCCTTACGGTTATGTAATACCACAATAATTCCATTCATTGTATGACCTCAAGGTTATGCAGTTCTGGTGTTGTGGACGGAGATGGGGGGGCATGTGAAGACTTTGGGTAGAGAGGGTTTCTGCGACTTTGGATGGGGGCACGAAAAGAGGGGTTTTGTGAAGACTTTGTTTGGTCAGACAAAAAATAGTTTTATATTCATATATGTACACATTTACATATGCACATATACTCACGTGTACATACGAGTGTATGCCCATCTGTATCTATGTATGTATATCATAATATAGGGCCACTTACCATACGTTTGTTGAGTGCTATTTCTGAGAAAGGTTGGAACTTTACACTGTTCTGTGATATCTACAGTTCTGTCCAGAGCGGTGTTGTGAAAAGTAATGCAAAAAGGCTGCTCAAATTCTATATCAGAAATTATTTGAAAAGATTCATAGTTTTGTTTAAATTGTTTATACAGAAACAATTTGCTGTAAATGAAACTGGATTGTATGGGACATTACTGCTATCGGTATATATATAAAGCAATGTACAGTATATACACAATGTATTGTATATTTCCATATATTGCATTGCACCAAGAGACTTGCAGTCTCCCGAGGTCATGCAATACATGGACTTAACACAATGTAGGGCATCCACTTTGAATAAACCTATCTCTGAAAAAGGTTACTTTTTTTCATTATTCTGAGACATGCAATATATGGACTTATGTAGGACATCTACATTGAATAATCCTATTTCTGAAAAAGGTATTTTTTCATTATTCTGCGTCACCTATAAATCTTTCTCCTGATGAAGATTTTGTTTACCAAAACAAATAAGAAAAGTGATTGTGTGTGCACTCAGATTACAACACAAAACCAAACATGAGGAAAATTTTAGAGAACTGCTTTTGAAATGGTGTCTTCCATGTAGACCAATTCCATGTTGACCAATTCCAGTGAGACTAATTCTACTTTGACCAATTCCAGTTGGGCCAACGTGATTTTTAGAGGTAACTTGGTACACCAACACTCTTATATGATATTTCAATAATGAATTAGTTACATTCCCATAACACAAGAGCAACTTGAATTGATTTTAAATGTCGTCATTGAATCACAGACATTTTCCCACCAGCTATTAATTGGAAAAATGGGCATTTCCCTACTGCAGAAAATTCCCAATCGGACATTTCCTCACCCTAGATAATTCCCTCCTGGACATTTCCCCATCTTGCTCTAGTGAACATTTTACCACAAGGGGTATATAATGGTACAAACAAAGGACAGTAGTTATTCAGACAGAAGATATGTAACTGAAAAATGACGAAAGGATCACCGATCCAATGTCAAGATATGACAGCACAATTGGGTTTAAGCATTATCAACTTACCATCGGGAAATCAATTGTTTATGATTTACTATGTAAAGGGTGACTGTGACCTTCACCATTGACCTACTGATTCCAAAATAAATTGGGTTCTGCTTCACCTCAAGGCCAACCTACCTATGAAGCTTAACAAAAGTGGGTGGAACGATTTTCAAGTTATCATCCAGAAACAAATTGTTTACGATTTAGTATGTTCAAGGTCTCTGTGACCTTGACCTTTCAGCTAGCAAGACGAAAATATATAGGGTTCTTTCTCTCACCAAGGCCAACCTACTTATGAAGTTTCATGAATGTGGGTTCAACCATAGTCAAGTCATCATCCAGAAACCAATTGTTTACAATTTAGAATGTTCAAGGTCACTGTGACCTTGACCATTGACCTAGCAACTCCAAAATAAATAAGGTTCACCAAAGCCCACCTACCTATGAAGTTTCATGAATGTAGGTAGAACCGTTATCAAGTTAACTTCTGGAAATCAATTGTTTATGCCCACCTGCCCTAGCCTAACCGCCCGCCCAATTCAACCACCCGCCATTCATCAAACTATAAGTCGATATTTGACTTCGTCACAACTCGACTAAAAATATCAAATAAAATTACCCGCAACAACAGAGAATTGAGTATATATTTATATATCAACTGCAGCTATCTATTATTCTCCTAATCTATTATATAAATAGGGAGTGTGTGATTCCGTCAATTTCTGCATTTTAATCCAGTTAGAAATTCAAGCTTTGATTATCATCCTTGATATGCAATGAAACTAGAAATTTTCTCCATCCAGGAATGGGACAGCCTGTTAATATAATAAATAACAGCATCTGTGCAGAGAAAATATTCAGAAGAGATGGATACTGAATCAGGCAAAGGCCAAATTCATGACACTTTTTGAGGATGGCACTTAACCCTTTACCCAATGCAAACAATATAAAAAATTTGTTATTTTAATTACACACCAATTCCTTTGTCTTCTCTGGGAGGATGAAAGATGTGAAACACCCGATAGAACAATAAACTAGGTGTTCAAGTGACGTCACTTGAACACCTGTACTCACTTACCATACCTGGGTCTGTGCTTTCTGTGAACTGACATGTAAGTAAGTTACTAACCTCGTTGTCGGTATTCATGAATTTGAGCAACCTGCCAACATACTGTAACACCTCGCCGTTTCACGGCTTGGCGTCACATACCGCACACTGGCATGTTGTTCAAATTCATGAATATCTCCAGCTCAGTTAGTAACTATTTATTATCGTTTTTTTATAAAACCAAATTCTGAGATCCCCTCATTGGAATGAGCTCATTCCAAAGTAGAGATGCATGACATGGTATTGTTGAAATTGTTTGAAACTGCTTTATTTGTAATTTACGTGGGCAGATGTGACCGATTTGTTAGTTAAAAGGTTAACATTTTCTCATATGATGATTGTTTTTTTTTGATGGCAAGAAAGTATAAGCACATGTCACAGCCACATTGTCCTTTATTGCATGAATGACAAAAAGCTACTTGAGTAAGTGTTTAATGGTGGTGAAAGGCCCAGTGGTGAAATGTCTGCTATGCAATTAAGGTAAATGGGGAAATATCCATTGGGGAAATGTCCTCTATTCAATCTTGCAAACTGGGGAAATGTCTGGTGGGGGGTAATGTCTCAGGTGGGTAATATCATTTTGGAAGGTGGAGAAATGTCCAGTAGGGAAATGTTCAGATACCATCTTTATAAAATACAAATGGAAATATGGAATATGAACTTAGATGTGAGTCTTCAATGGAAGACGTGTGTCGCCTGCACTATATTTTAATATTTCAGACAGAATTCTAAGTGGAAAAGGGGCATAACTCTGGAAAAAATACAGCAGATCAAAAAATAAAATAGGAGGTGCACAATGCCATTATGTGATAAAGAATCACTGAAAGTTTCATCAAAATCCATTCATAGGTTAAAGAGGAGTGGCGGATAAGAGAAAGTGTGACGAGGATGATGCGGACGACGACGCAGATGACGCAGACAACGCAAGACGACAAAAGTAATCCTTATATGTCGCTCCCCACTTCGTGGGGCGGTGACACAATAACTTTGACAACGAAAGTATGGAAATGACGTTCTCTTATCTATCCATAAACAAAACATTCCCTGCCTTATTTTGTTAGACTTAAGCGCTGCCTTTCACAGCATAGACCATAGGTCTCACAGACCACACACTTGACTGGTTTGCTTCGTGTCTCTCAGGCAAAACAAATCATAGTCTCTGATGGCAAATCATCAGAACAAGTGACAATTCGGATCTGCATATCCCAACGGTCAGTGTGGGTCCATTATTCTACACTATTTATATTCTCCCTGTTGGTGAAATTATCCGGGGCCATGGCCTTGATTCTCATTTTTTATGATGATGACATGCAGCTGTATATGAGTTTCACTTAAGACATAGAAATAGACAGAACTGCACAAGCATTTGAATGGGTTAATGTTTATCACACCAGTTTGGTTGGGCGCAAGTGGTATTCTGCGCCAAACGAAACAAGTGCGATAAACATTAACCCATTCAAATGCCTGTGCAGTTCTGTATTTATTACACACTTCGCAAATTTCTAAAACAGGCCTTTTAGGGAAATACTAAATAAGAATTAACCTATCCTTCTGAGACGTAAAGGAAATAAAATAAGACAAAAGTACAAATTAATCTTCACAAGCAAGAGACCAGTCTTATTGTTATTTCGTTCGCTGAATGAACTTTCATTCATAGTTTCAACTTGCAAATTGTTAAGCATCACCACTTCAAAGTTTGATTGATGAAATACTGTTCATCTGAAATTTCAAAAACAGTTTACCTTCTTTTTATGCCTCAATTGTGCAGCATGTGAATGGCTGATGTGATCCCAACCAAAAAGTTACCATACTTTCACAACAAACAATAGGTGAAATTCAGAAAATACTTCAATGAGAAATTATAAAAAAAACAAGGTGCCTGACAGCGATCACATGACACTGACAATTATCAACCCGAGGGTCCTGATTTGAACAAACTTGCATCTGCCCCATTAAGATAACCATATATCAAATATCAAAACATTCTGACAGGTGGATCTGATATTTTTCTTTTTTAAATATTCCTCATATTGAACAAAGTTATAATTTTGGGCTCCTATAGGGAGCCCAAATATAAACCCAGGGACTTGGCTTTAACAAATTTGAATCTCACCTCCCTAACGATACAGTATACCAAATATCAAAAGATTCTTATTGGTGGATGTGAAGAAGATTTTTAAAGAATGTTCCTCATATTGAACTAAGTTACAATTTGGTCTCCCACAGGGAGATATGAACTCAGAGACTTGGCTTGAACAAACTTGAATCACACTTCCCTAAGCATGCTGTATACCAAATATCAAAACATTCTGACTGCTGGATCTGAACAAGAAGATTTTTAAAGAAAAGTCCTTATGCTGAACTAAGTTATAATTCGGTCTCCCACAGGGAGCCTAAATATAAACCCACAGGCTTGGCTTGAACAAACGTGAATCTCACCCCCATAAGGATGCTGCATACCAAATATCAAAAGATTCTTACCGGTCGATGCCCACATCCACCGGATTCTTACCGGTGGATGTGGGCATTTAAAGAATCTTCCTCATATTGTTAAAAAATCTTTCTCATATTGAACTAAGTTACAATTCGGTCTCCCACAGGGAGCCCAAACACAGACTCAGAGACTTGCCTTGAACAAACTTGAATCACACCTCCCTAGGATGCTGTATACCAATTATCAAAACATTCCGACTGCTGGATCTGAACATCTCATATTGAACTAAGTTATAGTTCGGGCTCCCACAGGGAGCCCAAATATGAACCCAGTGACCTGACTTGATCAACGTGAATCTCACCTCCATAAGGATGCTGCCAAAATATCAAAAGATTCTGATTGGTGGATCTGAAGAAGATTTTTTAAGAATATTCCTCATACTGCATTAATTTAAATATTTGGGCCCATAGAGAGCCCAAATATGGACCCAGGGATTTGATTTCAACAAACATGTGAAACGATTTCCAAAAATGTTATATGTGAAATTTGAAAGCTTTTGGAGCAGTGGTTTAGGAGAAAAAGAATCTTAAATATTTTCCCCATTATCCACAGTGTTAAAAAATGCTGACTCCGTATTTTTTCAAAAGTCCCAAAAAGTACCGTATGATAAAACCGATAGCAATTTTTTTTAACCATTCCATTCTGTTATTCATAAGGAAGCTTCACACAAATAAGAATTCTCAGAGCCGTGTATTTTTGGAAATATGGGCATTTGAAATTTTTCCTATTTTTAGCTCCTGTGGCTCCAACGGGGCATTTTGAAAATTTTTTTTTGCATAAATCAAGTACTTATGACCAATTAACACTTCACATCAAATTTGGTTCAAATTGGCATCTCGGTTTGGAAAATAGAAATTTTGCGTGGGGCAAAAATTCTTGTCCCTCCCATAATGACAACAAATATTGCCCCTCGAACTTCTCTTGAACAAGCTTGAGTGTACACCTCAAAAGGAAGCTGTATACCACATACCAAGTCTCTTCTACACCTGGATCAAGAGAAGAAGATTTTTTAAAAATTGAGGCATTTTGCACCCCCCCCCCCCCACCCTCCTCAATATGAGCAGAAACCCAATTTGAAGAAAAACCCAAATGCCCCTATATAACCACTGCTCATGTGAAATTTCATTAAAATGTGGCCAGTGGTTTGGGAGAAAAAGACCCAAACACCACCTTCACGACAGACAAAAAGTGATCAGAATACCTCACCCAGACTTTCAGTCAGGTGAGCTAAAAATTCACATGTTTATCTGACTTCCAAGTAGTGATGAATCGATTATCAAAACTTGCTATCAACCGACTACCGGTTATTTCTCTGCTGATTATGCTGATTCCGATGCCGATTCCGATGCCGATTCCGATGGCTGAGGTAGGACACTGAAGAAAATTTGTTGGTGCCTGTTATACTACAGAATTTCATTGATAAATCATCAATTATGAAAGCTTAATACCACATAAGTTCTCAAAGTATTCATATTTAGTGCTGGGAAATATTAGCCAAAATAATATTTGCATTTTGGTTAGAGTGTGGGGAAAAGATTGTTATTAATGATACAATCGCGATATTGTTCTCATGAAGATTGTGTTTCATTCCGGTAAATAGTGTTAATACGGTTTTGTGTAAGAATACAATATACTTGGCTGTATTAACCAGGAATATACTGAGCACACATAATGTGTGTCTTAAATGAATAATAATTTTGATGTTAATGTGTGTTGTGAAGTCGTATGACGCATAGTTTACACGTTTGTCAGCATGTATTATTCAATATTCTTTTTTCAATGTGTTACCTCCCTTGATGTGTTTCTCTAATGTTTATGAACTCTACAATCTTCGGGAAATGGTGGCGATCTCTTACCGATTGCAGTTGGTAAATTCCGTAATATCTCTGCTCTGCAAATCCCTAAATTTTCTGCTATGCGCTACACACGTTTTTAATGGGGAAACTTTATTGAAATGGCCAGATATCAAAGGGATTTTCAATAGTCAGTGTTAAATATAGAATAACGGTTTTCAACTGCCAGTTGTCATAATCGCCGATGCCCCATAACCAGTCGGTTCCGATTGCCAGTTCCGATTATCGGTTCATCACTACTTCCAAGTTCCATGCGGCTGTTGTACAGGGGTACAAAATCCAAATGAATTCCAATGAATATGGACTGGCAATTTGTTTTGTATTTCGATTTTGGTGACATTGAAACTTGCTCACGCAACGTCATTCATTCGAAATGACATCACTCATAGACGCTTTCATATTCTGTCTACATTGTTCTTTAGTTTCAACTGCATGTCAGTCATTGCCATGGCATACTTTAACCCAGTGGGTTATTTAATCAATGGTCAGTATTAGTAAGTTTAATTAGTAAGTTTCTTTTGATGGTCAGTCAGTGTATAGGACATGAGTTTCTATGGAAACAATAGAAATTCAGACACTATAGACCCTAACATCCACTTTACAACATCAAAATAAATGACCCATTGCATCAGACAGATCTGACCGAATACTTGCTTGTTGGGGCCACTCCGATGGTAACAGGTGTCCTTTCCATGAAAGTGAGTCTGCTAGTACATTCAGATGACCCAGTATATGATGGACTGAGAGATGAATGTGATGACTCAGAATGAATAGGAGAATCTTCTCCGTTAATTCGCATAACAGAATCGAATGAGTGCCACCTTGGTTCCTGAGGTAAGCTACTAATGTCGAGTTGTCCGACAGAATATGAACATGGACGTTTGCTATTTGACGAATCCAATGTTGTAGTGCTAGCCAGATAGACATCATCTCTTTGATGTTTATGTGCTTCTCTAGGAACTGTGGGTCCCAAAGACCCTGGCACTTCAAGTCTGCGGGACTTAGGGACGCACCTCAGCCCGTATGACCCGCATCCATCATAATCGTGAAAGCCGGATCCGGTAGATGAAGCAAAACTCCCTGCATCAGCCACTGGAGATCAGCCCAAATCTGAACCTTTTGTTTTACTAGATCCGTTAAAACAATCCTGGTTTTGAGCAAATGCGTCTTCACACGCCAGTTCTAAGTAAAGAATATCTGGAGGGAACGCGTGCGCAGACGGCCCATCTGAATAAGATCTGCAGCTGCTCTGCACAGCCCCATCAGTTGCATAAACTCCCTCGCAGTCACTGTGGGAGAGTTTAGACAAAAGCGAGCATAACAACTGACTAATTTTGATCTGGGTAACGGCAGACGAACCAGGTTGTTGTGAGTCTTGAAGCACATTCCCAAGTGAATGAAGGACTTGGATGGAGCTAGATCCGACTTTTTCTCATTTACTATGAAACCAAGATGTCGGAACAAGTGAAGCAGACTCTGAACATCGTTCTGAAGAATAATTCTGTTGCCGTATCTCTGAAGAATGTCATCCAAGTAAGCTGACGTTACCAGAGACGAAAGAGCTCGGAAGTATGACATTACTGAGTTCATTATTCGAATGAAAGCCCAAGGAGCTAGGTTCAGACCAAAGCACATTGCTCTGAACTGATAAACCTCTCCTTGTACGGCAAAGCGCAGGTACTTTCTGAATGCCGGATGTACCAGGACATGAAAGTATGCGTCCTTTAGATCTATGCTTGCCACATAGTAGCGTCCACTTGAATGCTCGCTCTTACCGACCGAATGGTTTCCATATAGAACTTTGGAGCTACAATTAACTTGTTTATCCAGCTCAAGTCTATTACCGATCAGAATGAGCCATCCTGCTTCGGTACGTGGAGCAGGTGACTGTAAAAACCTGGAGAATTTTTATTCTCGATGACACCTATTGTTTTCTTTAATAAGAGAGCATGTATCTCCAATAGGAGAGACTCTCTTTTGGAAGGATCCACCGGAAAATTTGTCCAATGCAGACATCTTGTAAGTGGGGCCTTTGCTCGGAATGATAGCCGCAGGCCTTCCAAGACTACATTTCTCACCAATTGATTGTCTGTGACTTCCATCCAGTTGCTCGCGAAGTTTGATAACCTTCCGCCAACTGGAAAGCAACAGAGGTCTTGTCCATCACCTGTACGACTTACGAGGCTTGCGGGAGGAGAAACTACGTCTTCCACATGAAGAACCTCGTCCTGTCGGCCTAGGGGCATCTGACCAATAGTCTCGATCAGACCTGTGCCCCTTTCCCGAGTCGCTATACTGACAACCTCTGGAGTAACTATAAGAGGGTTTCTTATACCCTCGCAAAGAGCTCCCTATAGTTGATTGTGAAGTGGAAGAACCTCGCTTACTGCTGAAACGTGTTGTTGAGACACAGATTTCAAAAGCAGTGCACTAGAAGCTTTCTTTGTAGCCTGTTCTTAGACTAATGAAAGCTTGTCGTCAAATAAAGTATTCCAGAGACCAGAGCGACTCAGAGAGAGCTTTTCACCCTGCCACATGATCAACATGTCTCAGCTGGAAGGATATGTGCCTGATGCATGGAAAATAGCAATTGTTAATCCTCTTCTGAAGAAACAAGGTGCAGAACTTGTGTTTAAAAACTTCCGACCAGTGAGTAACTTACCGTTCGTTTCTAAGCTGTGTGAAAAAGCCGCAACTAACCAACTAATGTTACATAGTGATATGCATGCTCCGTTACCGGCCAACACGTCTGGATTCAGAAAATTTCACTCAACTGAAACGGCATTACTCAAGGTTCAGAATGACATCCTCCTTAATATGGAGTCTGAAAGGGTAACATTGCTTGTTCTTTTAGACCTTAGTGCTGCTTTTGACACTGTTTGTCATAAAACTCTGCTAGAGACAATGAATTCTGATTTTGGACTTAATAGTGTTGCTAGTACTAGCTGGCTATCATCATACCTCAAGAATAGACAGCAGCGTGTATCAATAAACGGTAATCTGTCAAAAGACTTCCATCTTGAATGTGGAGTCCCACAGGGCAGTTGCCTTGGTCCTGTTCTGTTTCTATTCTATATTTCAAAAACATTCACCATCATTGAATCTCACCTGCCTGATGTCCATGGTTATGCTGATGACACACAGGTCTATTTCTCTTTTCAACCATCAATCAAGGATCAAACTAAAGCTCTAGAAACTACTGAATCATGTATTTCGGACATTCGCACATGGATGGTTTCAAACAAATTAATGATAAATGATGATAAGACTGAATTCCTAATAATTGGTTCATGACAACAACTCACGAAAGTTGACATCAATTCAGAGAAGCTAGAAGATTCCGCCATCAGTGCAAGCAACAGTGTACGTAATCTTGGTGCCTTCTTCGACTCTACCATGTCTATGGACAGACATGTTACAAATATGTGCAATAAGGCTTTCAGAGGTCTATACAAAGTTAAACAGATAAGACAGTTCCTCACCAAAGACTCAACAAAAACCCTAGTTCATGCCTTTGTAACTTCACATTTGGATTATTGTAATGCCTTACTGTTCAACCTTCCACAATATCAGTACTCTCGTCTGCAGATGGTACTAAATGCATCAGCCCGAGTGGTATGTAGGATATCACGATCTCAACACATCACTCCTGTTCTGAGGGATATGCACTGGCTGCCAGTCAAGTACAGAATAATTTTCAAAACTTTATTATCAGTTTTTAAGACACAAAACAACATGTCACCAGCCTACTTAGAAGAACTCCTTAATACCAAGAATGTGTGTCATTACAACCTGATGTCCGATGGTAAAATGCTGCTACATGTTCCAAAACATAGGTGTAAGACATTTGGAGATAGGTCATTCTCATTTGCTGGCCCTCACTTGTGGAATAATTTACCAGAACACCTAAAAAGACTGTCAAATGTCAACCTTTTTAAGAAAGATCTCAAAACATACCTGTTTCAAAAAGCCTATAAGTGATGTTCTGGACTGTAAGATACTGTATATATTCCGTTTGTATATTTGCATGAGCTCAGTAACAAGTACAGCGCCTTAGAATATGGTTCTATATCTTCTGAACTATAATTTTGGCGCTATATAAATGTGTATATTATTACTATCTATAAGTGATGACGACGCAAGGGCTGCATCACGTCTAACCAACACCAAATTTGCCACTGTCAGGGTGGAGTTGTACGCGGCATACATGACTGCCCTGGAAAGAAATTCTTAGCGAGGAACAAACATCCTCAAATTCCTTCCCATTTAGACGATGTGCCATAGCTCTGGTTAGATGGTCTGCATAGGACATCACGTCCAGACTCGCTCTATTGGATGAAATAGCACATTCCAACACATCCGAGCGTAACTTGAATGACATAGGTAGGGACATATCTAAATCCCCGGCCTGCTCATCCAAACGCAAAGGAGCTCTCTGGGCATCTTCTCCAACCGTTTTAAAAGAACGTGGTCCAAGGAATAGTATATTGATTGAAGAAACAGATAAGAAACCACCTTTCTTATTGGCACTAGCTAGGTTGAATATGGCGTCGTTAACATGGCCAAAGGTCTCCGACACCTGCCAAGATTTTTCGGGAAGGAAAGAACATCATCTTTCCTTCACACGAAATCTTTGTCCAGAAGCAACAGCGGTTTCTGTCTAGCAGTCGCAGCTTGCTGATCAGGTGGAACAATGTCAAGATAGTACTGATAAATAAAATTCATCGCTACAATATGATGTTCCGATAGGGAAGGATAATCATCTTCCTTGTCCCTTTCACCATCCGACTGATTCAGCTGTAAATTTTGGTCAACCGCATCTGTATGTACAGATGACCGAAT
This sequence comes from Pictodentalium vernedei, assembly GCA_031216915.1. Taxonomy (NCBI): domain Eukaryota; kingdom Metazoa; phylum Mollusca; class Scaphopoda; order Dentaliida; family Dentaliidae; genus Pictodentalium; species Pictodentalium vernedei. The sequence goes on from CM062291.1 coordinate 247,965,866, forward strand.
CGACACAGCACCATCCAACAGCTCATCACCGGAGCCTGGGAAAGGCTGCTCTTGCACTTGCTGGTATGCTGGAATGAGCTGCGCAATCTGTGACAGCAATTCCATTACAGAGGCTTGAGGAGGAGCAGTCTTCTGTTTTTTCGCCGCTTGCTGCTCCTGGGACGGAGATAGATCTCTTCTCCGCACTTCCCAATGAACGAAGCCTCGGATCGCTAGCTACCGGATGGTCCGACTTCACAGGTGAAGAGTGGCACCATCATCGCGAAGCTGGCTGGATATCCGAAGTCGGGTAGCTGGTGTGTGGTCATGTGTGCTTTTCTGAAGTTGCGGAGGAAGCCTTGACTGTAGTTGACCCAGCTGCAGTCTAGACGGAGGATCCCGAGCGGCGGGTGTGGACGTTAGCTCCGGCTCTGGCAAGTTTCTCAAAACAACGTTTGGCCCGAAATGTTACTGGGCTGGAGAAGGCTCTCCCACTCGCGGTCTATCAGACCTCCCCGAAGAGAAATTTGCAGACTTCCTACCTTTTTCCGTCATCGCTGGGTGAGCTTTAGTTTTTGAGGTGCTTGCTCCACCGAATTCTACACTTCTTTTGACCGCAACTTACCCAGTGTTACGACTCCCACCATCGGGTTGGCCGCTTCGCTAGTCGAACTGGCTACTGGAAAAAGAGGCCAGTTCGACCAGTGAATGGATGGGTGTCACAATACCATCACCATGTTCTTGTTCCACTGAAAAAGAAACTGAAAAACCCGAATTATTCTGCGGTGAGAGCTCTGGCATAGGAACATCACTGCCAATGACGTACTGCGACACCCGTCTCCAACATCTGTCATCCCAATGTACATAAGTAGGACATGAATCCGTAGGAGCGCATCGACTACAGGCAAGGCAACAAGCATGTAAATCTGAGGAAGACTTCCTCGCCTTGCATTTAGAGCAGCAAGATTTCAAAATTACAATCAAAAGACAAAGTCGATAACACTCCTACAAACTTCACAACAAAATACATGATAAGGATACATGAATAATAGCAAGCAAAATTAAATTCAAAACAATTAGAAAAAAAATTTTTGAATTTTTTTTTTCCAAATGCCAAAGTTCCCACAGGGAACATCATGATCCCAAGGGCATCCTGTTAGAGCCTAAGCGTGGACAAAATCCACTTTTTTTTAGCTACACTACCGGAATCATAATCAATGTATCCTACAGTAAGTCTAAAGTATTATAATACTAAATACTACATAATTAAAGGCGTTGTCAATGTAAACAATGTCAATGGAAAAAAATGGAAACAAGACATCAGGCACACAAAAAGGCCCAAAGTCAGTAACCGATTTAAATGCTACCAGATGCAAAGCTAGATTTCATGTGAAGAAAAAACGATACATCGGATAGAAGATGCAACAGGACCCAACACCCCTAGGGTGAGGATGTAACCATGGGGATAAACAGAATAAATATTCTGTAATACACGTTAACTCCCAAGAAATTTAATAAAAAATTTCAATAAAAAATATCCAGAAAGCTTAGGAGTTTAACAGAAGGGGATTCATGGAAGGATAGGGAAGGAACACATAACAAACAGTGGATTAATCATTAGTAAGAATGATGACGTCAGGCGTATGTCCTGAAAATGGGAAACATGAAATAATTTTTATAATTATTTTAAAGTTACAGAACGTTTGAAACCACTGTTGTTCATTTCCATCATCCATTTAAAATCTTGAATCTGCAAATTCTTTCATTGATTTGTGTCTGGCATCCTCAAACAAGAGTACCGCGAAGCGGGACAATATATGCCCGTTTTGTATTTTTGAAGGGTTGGGGTAAGGATGGGGGTGAGGGTGAAAATTGTTTGGACCAACCCCATATTCGAACTTGACCTGTATTTTGTTGTGATTAAACAAAATACCAAGTTTGGAACCAATCGGAAAACAAATAATAAAAGTTATCATCCGGAAACCAAATATTTGATGTATTCTATGTCCAACAAGGTCCATAATTCAGGGGAACTTCGAAGTTCGAACTGACCCCATATTCGAACTTGACCTGTCTTTTGTTTTGATTAAACCACATACCAAGTTTAGGAATCAATCGAAAAAAAAATACTAAAGTTATCATCTGGAAACCAAATGTTGACGAACGGACAGACCGATGGATGGACAAATGGATGGACAAATGGATGGACAAATGGACAGACAGACAGACTGATTCCATAATTCGACGGTTTTTCAACAGGCGTATAATAAAAAATCAGTTAGGCCATACTCAAGTTATAATCCGGAAAACACAAAATACACAAATTCATTAGAAATAACTCTGGAAAGGTACATGCGATTTTGGCCGAAAGTGAACTTGAGCTGTGCTTTGTGGTCATAAACAAAATCTGAGAATTTGAAACAAATTAGTCAAGGCAAACTAAAATTATCATCCGGAAACCATATAATTCACAAATTTGCAATCATTCAAGGGGAATAACAATGGAATAACAATGGAACGGTACATGCGATTATGGCCAAAGGTGAACCTGAGCTGTGCTTTGTGGTCAAAAACACAATCTGAGAATTTGAAAAAAATCGGTCAAGGCAAACTAAAGTTATCATCCGGAAACCACAAAATCCACAAATTTGCAATCATTCAAGGGAAATAGCTCTGGAAAAGTATATGTGATTGTGGTCAAAAGTGAACTTGAGCTGTATTTTGTGGTCAAAAACAAAAAACTGAAAATTTGAAATAAATCGGTCAAGGCAAACTAAAGTTATCGTCCGGAAATGAAAAATTGGGATAAATTCCCATAAATAAAGGGCCATAACTCTACTGCAAATGGGTCGCTAGAAACGTAAATCGACCCCATCCTGTATTTTGTCATACTAAATCCACATGCCAAATTTAACTCAGCTCAAACCATTACAACTAAAGTTATCGTCCGGAAACGAAATGTGTCAGTGGACAGACAGACAGACGGGTGGAGAAACCATTCACATAATATGTCCCATTTTTCAAACGGGTGTATAAAATCAACATCTGAAATTTGGTGTCAAGGCGTTCGGCTTTAAATGAACGGAAACCAATTTTTTTTCAAAAATTGTGTTTTCAAAGGGCCATAACTCTGCATCGGATGGACTGAGAAACACCAATATCGAACTTGACCTGTATTTTATTGCTACAAACAACATCTGAAAGTTTGATGTCGATCCGTCAAGGCATTCAACTTTAAATGAAGGGAAACCAATTTTTTTCGAAAGATTGTGTTTTCAAAGAGCCATAACTCTGCCGTGGATGGACTGAGAAACACCAATATCAAACTTGACCTGTATTTCATTGCTAAAAACAACATCTGAAAAAAAATTTGGTGTCAAACCATCAAGGCGTTCAGCTTTAAATGAACGAAAACCAATTTTTTTAGAAAATTTGTGTTTTCAAAGGGCCATATCTCTGCAGCAGATGGACTGAGAAACACCAATATCGAACTTAACCTGTATTTTAATGCTAAAAACAACTTCTGAAAGTTTGATGTTGATCAAGGTGTTCGACTTTAAATGAATGGAAACCAAATTGTTTACGGACAGACAGACGGACAGACTGATAACATAATACAACCGTTTTTTAAACGGGCGTATAAAAAGAAGAGTTAAAGCAGAGATGTCAGATCATTGTTACTGGGCATGTTTCAGTGAGCTATTCCGGTTTACTTGGTTTATTGTGAGCATGCGTAAACACACGGAATAAAAACCAGGTTGTTTTATTGAGCAGTTTATATTCTGGTTTATCATTCTGGATTAACGCAACTAAACCTCCTGGAGAGCAGGGTTATCTGATTTATCATTCTATTCTTGACATGTGCATTGGAGTGCACATAAAAGTTCTAGGCCTTCCACAACAACAATAAAAAATATTCTGATTTCGTGTGTCAGATAAGAAATAAACAATGCAGGGTTCATGAAAAAAGCAATAAATAAAAAGAGAGAAGCGATAAAAGAAAGTTAATAACGTTTATTTTGCCCACAAAAGCAGCTTTTCAAAAATCCTCGATTCTCAACTGAAAGAGTGTTTTTCTTTCGGAAAAATTTGTTTTGCAGCTTTCAGAAGACCCTTTTTGGTCATTTTATTTCTATGGTAGCAGTAACGCAATTTCTGACACTATCATTGGAAAGTGTCTTATCACTCTTATGCGGGCCTTTTCAAAGATTGTTTTCAAAGATTGTTTAAAAATGAAAGCAGGGATATGTTTCCCACACTTTGGATATCGCCCCTCCTAAAAACGCGTCCCTGCTTCACATTTCCTAGCGACATCACACCAAGATTTACGTGGAATAGTATTCTCATTAAAACCATCATTCCATTGGGACTTCTAAACCACAGTTTAGGTTTACATGGAATAGTAAATCAAGTAAACCAGAATAGTTCACTGAAAATACCCACTGACTTTAGGGCCAAACAAAGAATGATGGTTTGTGCCAATTTCGGTACCTTCCTGGATACTGCGCATGCGCAGATAACAAAAGTATGGAGGACCATACAGGACTTGAATTTTTCAGTTTCGTATGCAAATTTTGGGGATTGGGGGGGGGGGGGGGGGTTCAAAATTTGTGTTTGACCCTGAATTATATTGAGTTTGCAACAGCTGGTCTGGGCCATTGGTTGTAGCATAAAAATATTGAATGGCAATATCTGTGAATTGTGCTGGCCAGGTTTTGCCATTACATTGGGTAAATGGTTAACTCAAATTTACACTCTGTTCAAATCATTGATCTCTGAACAACTGGATTGCTAAAATGTTCATTGTCACATATAGAAAAGTGTCTCCACTGCCACCTTCTTGGGGAAGGGGAGGGAGAGGTGGAAGGGTGGAAGTTGATATAAAAAAAAACAATGCTCAACAAAAATTATCGAAGGTTTTTCAAATGAAAAGCAGACAACACTTGCAAACAAAATTCTTGAATAACTAATTTTTTTCATTTTTTGTCTCAAAAAGATAGCTCGATGAGCTCGTTCCAAAGCGGGGTCATAACCTATGTTTTTGAGACAAAAAATGAAAAAAATAATGAAAATTAATTGGCCACTTTTGTGAATAGCGCTGGCCGGTTTTGGCAGTTGTGTTGGGTAAAGGGTTAAAGAGAATTTTAATGCCTGAGAAAAAAATGAATATGTTTATGATGTGGCAATGCAAATTGAATATTAACAACATATATTAGTTATTACTGACATCAGGATTGGGAGATGCCATTGGGAGGAGGTACCACATTGAATGACTTGATGCCATCTTGGGGAGGGGGTTGAGAATGGGTTTGAGATTGAGTTGTGACATTTTTCAATGACATACCAGCAGTTATATATTTATTAAATCTGCAGGGGCTTGTTAGGATTGTCACAAGGATCCCTCATACCAAATTTCATTGAAATCCATCCACTCACTGCTATCGCTGTGGATGGACAGACCCACGGATGGAAAGATGGATGCACAGAAGGATAGACACAAGGATGGATGCACGGATGCATGTAGTCCAGTATACCCCCCTATTCTCTTCGAGAGTTTGGGGTATAATAATCCAGTATACCAACCATTCTCATCGAGAGTGGGGGCATTATAATCCAGTATACCAGCAATTCTCTTCGGGAGTGGGGGTATAATATGTTGTAATAACTTGTCTTCCAATCCTTTTTGGAATTAACATTTAAAGTAAGAAAATTAAACTGAGAAGATGCTTGCATAATCTAATAATATACATATCATCCACTGAGAGCAACAAGGTGCCATCAGTAGTGCTTTAGCATTGTAGATGTGGTCTTGTTGCAGTCATGAGATGATATAATGTATATTAATGCAAGTTAAGCACATACAAAGCTGAAACCAATGTTCTACAATGTTCTGCAATGCAAAACATGTTGTGAGATTATGCAAATTATAATAGCATTATCTACACTGATAATAGATTCAGTAAGACGCTATTTTCTCTGTGAACCCTATCGTCCAAAACAGAGATTTTTGACTGTTTCAGGATCAGGCAGGATGTAAAAATTCATCTTCCCACTCATATTTTATAGCACTTTCCAACACATTTAATACTAAGAATGTGAAAACACTCATTAATATGGCATAGAAAAAATAAAATTAAAGCAAGATGGCAAAATAATGGCTGACACAGACATTGGAGAGATTATCATGGATATTGATTTTGACCAGCGGAAATTTCTTTAGCCATTTTTTTAGCCACATGTAAACTTTTTTTGCCACCTCAAATATTTTTAGTCACCATCAGAGGGAGATAATATGAGAGATTTTTTCCGACCAGAGAACAGTTTAATTGAAATAGTAAAGAGCAAAACATGAACAAAACTATTAACAGACAACAATGACACAACTTATTTTCAAATAGATTTAAAAATTCTGCGACACTCATCCATTGGTATGCCTTCTGAAGAAATTTTCATTAGAACATTAAGATAGTCCACAGAGAGTCTATTTCTGTGGCTAGTTTTGATGAAGTTTTGTACAAAAAACGCCCTCCCACAGCCACTGTTGAAACAGAAATGCCAACCATTGACATTTTTTCAACACTTTCAATTTCTATTCACAATTTGCTATCGACAGCGTTAACACTGATTTTGACTACCAGTCATGTGTGTTGGATTTTTTTTTCGCACCTGGTGACTCAGTTTGGGCTGTTTTATGTCTTTTGACAATTTAAAGTATCTCCACAGCCAGATCTTTGGTTGACAGCCAAATTTAGACATAACACACTCAGAATGTGTTGTCCAATATGAGCAGGTATGGTTAATCACTCATTTCATATACTTTATTTTTGTCAATAGTGGATTGTAGTTGAGACTTAGCTGCCTGAGGTAATAATTCACAAGAAAACTTTGCCAAGTGCAGAAGATGCAAGCCAGAATTTTAAAAAAAATGGAATAACAGAAGGTGTGTTTAATAAATTGCAAATACAACTACAAACTGTATCAACTAAATATGTAATTTTAGAAGATACTTTGAATTTCTTACCTTTTCCCATTGACACTCATCCATTACAGAATATTCCAACAATCTGCATAGTGCCTTGTAAGTACCACAAGCCTTGTCACCAGGAAGTGATTTTATAACCATAGGAAATATATTCTCTAATAGACCCATACTCCACAAATCATGCTGAAAAAAAAATGAGTTCCCAAGTGAAGCAATACTTAAGCATATTAATCCTTTACCCAACACAGTACAGTGGAACCCTGTTAATTGAATAGTCACTTTGCCAATGAAAATTATTCAATTAACAGGAGTATTCAATTAACAGGAAAGGTGTCACTTTCTTGCATTCTATAGATAAACTTAGTATTTATTCTAATATATTGTGTTTGACAGAGCTCCAAGAGCCTGTCAAACAAGATATAATAGATTAAATACCTGTATTGCATGTACTGAGGCCAAATAGGTCTATAACTTGGGAGAGTCAGGTAATTTCTTGACATGCTGCAAGATTTTTTATTCAATTAACAGGAGTTTACTCTATAACCTATATTCAATTAACAGGTCAAATTTGTACTGGAGGTATGGTAAATGGTTTTGTGTTGGGACATTACATTCAATTAACAGGGATATACAATTAAGAGATATCCAATTAAGTGGGCTCCACTGTATCTTTAAAAAAATTTCAATAAAACCATACAAATATGGATATCATTAGAACCAGCTCGAAGAAACTTCAGACATATTTTAGGCTGTGGTAGGCTTAATCTTGTTAATTTTCTGGCCATTTTTGGCCACTATGTTAGCAAAGGTTTAAGCCAAATCTAAAACAAAACTGACATGACTTGCAGAACAAATAAGGAAACTAATATGAATGCACAGACACCAAAAATCTATTTATATTAAGTGACCTTGCCCTTTGACAACTGACCCCAAATGCAATCCCAATCAATGACACCTTATTGGCAACTTATGTAAAAGGTTATAGCTTCATATGCAAAAGAATACTAGTTCTTACACAGAAACCAAAAATCTTTTTAGAGTAGTGTCTTTGACCCTTGACCTATTGGTCCCAAATATATTCCCAATCATCGAGTCCTTACTGGCAATCTGTGTACATGTAGCAAGTTATAGATTCATATGTAAAAGGATTTACTTATTAACCTTTTACCTAACATGAAAGGCAGATGACACTTGTAAACAAAATTCTTGAATAACTATTCTTTTTTCATTTTTTGCGCAAAAAAACATAGCTTATGATTCCTCATTGGAACGAGCTCAACTAGAGGAGTGACTGTCCCAGATGGGCCTGTCCATGCCTCCTGCCACCATGATTATTCTAAGACAAACAGTGACACAACTCTGGTAAAAAAAAGTCTGATCAAAACTATTATCACAGGTTCCCAAGGTAGTGAACATCCTTACCAAGTTTCAACGGAATCGACCCATAAACATCTGAGAAAATCTCCAGACAAAATTCAGGCACCCTGAGAAGAAAAGGACATAACTCTGGCATGACAATTCCGATCAAAACTATAATTGCAGGTGCACAGGTTCCTATGGTAGTGAACATCCTTACCAAGTTTCAAAGGAATGCCCCATAAACATCTGAGAAAATCTCCGGACAAAATTTATGCATTCTTAGAAGAAAAGGGACATACCACTGGCAAGAAAATTCTGATCAAAACTATAATTACAGGTGCACAGGTTCCCATGGTAGTGAACAATCATACCAAGTTTCACAGAAATCGACCCATAAACATTTGAGAAAATCTCCAGACAAATTTCAGGCATTCAAAGATGAAAAGGGGCATAACTCTGTGGAAAAAGTTTGATCTAAACTATAATCGCAGGTGCACAGGATCCCATGGTAGTAGACATATTCAAACCAGGTTACAAAGGAATTGACCCATAAACATCTGAGAAAATCTTCGGACAAAATTCAAACACTCTAAGATGAAAAGGGGCATAACTCTGGCAAAAGACTGCCGATCGAAACTATAATCACAGGTACACAGGTTCCCATGGTAGTGAACAAATTCAGTTCATTCTAAGAAGAAAAGGGACATAACTCTGGCAAGAAAATTCCGATCAAAACTATAATTGCAGGTGCACAGGTTCCGATGGTAATGAACATCTATCCTTACCAAGTTTCAAAGGAAATCTCCAGACAAAATTCAGGCATTTTAAGAAGAGAAGGGACATAACTCTGGCAAGAAAATTCTGATCAAAACTATAATCACAGGGGCAAAGGTTTCCAAGTTTCAAAGAAATCAACTCATAAACATTTGAGAAAATCTCCGGACAAAATTCAGGCATTCTAAGATGAAAAGGTGAATAACTCTGTGGAAAAAGTCCGATCAAAACTATAACAGGATCCCAAGATCCCATGGTAGTAAACATTCATACCAAGTTACAAAGGAATCGACCCATAAACATCGGAGAAAATCTCCAAACAAAATTCAGACACTCTAAGATGAAAAGTGGCATAACTGTGGCAAAAGAATTCCGATTGCAACTATAACAGGTGCACAGGTTTCCATGGTAGTTTCCCAACGAAATCGGCCCATAATCATCTGAGAAAAGTTTCAGACAAAATTCTGGGCAATTCAGGCATTCTAAGATGAAAAGGGGTATAACTCTAGGAAAAAAGTCCGACTGAAACTATAATCACAGAAGCACATGATCCCACAGTAGTAAACATCGATACTAAGTTTCAAAGGAATCAACCCATAAACATCTGAGAAAATCTCCGGACAAAATTCAGACCCTTTAAGATCAAAAGGGGCATAACACTGGCAAAAAATTTTGTATCAAAACTATAATCCCAGATGCACAGGTTCCCATGGCAGTGAACATCCATACCAAGTTTCACAGAAATCGACCCATAAACTTTTGAGAAAATCTCCAGACAAATTTCAGGCATTCAAAGATGAAAAGGGGCATAACTCTGTGGAAAAAGTCTGATCTAATCGCAGGTGCACAGGATCCCATGGTAGTAGACATATTCAAACCAGGTTACAAAGGAACTGACCCATAAACATCTGAGAAAATCTTCGGACAAAATTCAGACACTCTAAGATGAAAAGGGGCATAACTCTGGCAAAAGAATGCCGATCGAAACTATAATCACAGGTACACAGGTTCCCATGGTAGTGAACAAATTCAGGCATTCTAAGAAGAAAAGGGACATAACTCTGGCAAGAAAATTCTGATCAAAACTATAATTGCAGGTGCATAGGTTCCGATGGTCGTGAACATCCATCCTTACCAAGTTTCAAAGGAAATCTCCAGACAAAATTCAGGCATTTTAAGAAGAGAAGGGACATAACTCTGGCAAAAAAATTCTGATCAAAACTATAAGCACAGGGGCACAGGTTTCCAAGTTTCAAAGAAATCAACCCATAAACATTTGAGAAAATCTCCGGACAAAATTCAGGCATTCTAAAATGAAAAGGAGCATAACTCTGAAGAAAAAGTCCGATCAAAACTATAACAGGATCCCAGGATCCCATGGTAGTAAACATTCATACCAAGTTACAAAGGTATCAACCCATAAACATCGGAGAAAATCTCCAAACAAAATTCAGACACTCTAAGATGAAAAGTGGCATAACTCTGGCCAAAGAATTCTGATTGCAACTATAATCGCAGGTGCACAGGTTTCCATGGTAGTTTCCCAACGAAATCGGCCCATAATCATCTGAGAAAAGCTTCGGACAAAATTCTGGGCAATTCAGGCATTCTAAGATGAAAAGGGGCATAACTCTTGGAAAAAAGTCTGATCGAAACTATAATCACAGAAGCACAGGATCCCATAGTAGTAAACATCGATACCAAGTTTCAAAGGAATCGACCCATAAACATTTGAGAAAATCTCCGGACAAAATTCAGACCCTTTAAGATCAAAAGGGGGCATAACTCTGGCAAAAAAAATTGTATTAAAACTATAATCGCAGGTGCACAGGTTCCCATGGTAGTAAATATCCATACCAAGTTTCAAAGGAATCGACCCATAAACAGCCGTGAAAATCCCTGGACAAACTTCTTGGCCTGCTTTTTCAAGACGAAAAGGGGCATAATTCTGGTAAAAATAATCCAACTGGAACTACAATTGCAGGTGCACAGATTCCCATGGTGGTGAGCATTCATACCAAGTTTCGAGCAGATTGGTCCACAAATGTCTGTGAAAATCTCTGGAGAAAATTATGTCTACGGATGTACGGACAGATGTTCGGACAGACGAAGTCATTCCAGTATACCCCCCCTCCACAACTCAATGTGGGGAGTATAATGAGCTCGTTCTAATGAGAGGGGTTATAAGGTATGTTTTTGAGACAAAAAATGAAAAAAATGCCGATAGGATCACCGATCCAATGTCAAGCTGTGACAGCACAAAAGTGGGTTAAATCATTATCAAATTATGGTCCGGAAACCAGTTGCTTACTATTTACTATGTGAAGGGTCACTGTGACCTTGACGTTTGACCTAGTGATTCCAAAATAAATAGGGCTCTTTCTTCACCAATGCCACTCTGCCTATGAAGTTTCATGAACGTGGGTGGAACCATCATCAAGTTATCATCCGGAAACCAATTGTTTACAATTTATTATGTTCAAGGTCACTGTGACCTTAACCTTTCACCTAGCGAGTCCAAAATAAATAAGGGTCTTCCACTCACCTAGGCCAACCTACCTATGAAGTTTCATGAACATGGGTCACACCATTATCAAGTCATCATCTGGAAACCAAGTGTTTTGATATACTATGTTCAGAGTCACTGTGACCTTGACCTTTGACCTAGCAAGTCCAAAATAAAGAGGGTTCTTCCTTTCACGAAGGCCAACCTACATATGAAGTATGAAGTTTCATGAATGTGGGTTCAACCACAGTCAAGTTATCATCCGGAAACCAATTGTTTATGATTCAGTATGTTCAAGGTCACTGTGACCTTCACCACTCGAGTCCAAAATAAATAGGGTTCTTCCTCTCACCGAGGCCAACCTACCTATGAAGTTTCATGAATGTGGGTCGAACCATTATCAAGTTATCATCTGGAAACCAATTGTTTACAACTGATACCGCCCGACCGACTGCCCACCCGACCGACGAGCCGCCCGCTCGTCATTCATCAAACTATAAGTCAAGTTTGACTTTGTCACAACTCGACTAAAAATAACGAAAATTGAATGGTGAGTTTTGTGAATAGTGCTGGCCGGTTTTGGCCTTTACGTTGGGTAAAGGGTTAAATATAATCCCAATCCACGACACCTTATAGATAGGGTATAAAAGGAGTAATGACACACCCTAAGCCAGGCAGAAATCTCAAGAGAAGGGGCATATCAAGGGGCAGGAGGCACAAGATTCCCGGTGAATCAGGGGTTCAGGGAGCTAAGGGTGTGTTAAGATGGGTCCCTGGGAGGGGGAGGTGGGGATAACACAAAGTAGCTATAGGGAAACATGTCCGTTATTACCTGGTAGGTAGGCGTTGCCTCGTATTATAGGAGCACTTTCCTCAAAATGATAATCAAAATCACTCAAACTGGAAGTCAATTCAGGTTTGTGGGGTACTAGGAAGGAAAACCTATGTCATACCCCGGGAGGTGTTATGTGGATGCGGGAACATCTCTTCAACATAATACTGTGGGGTTCAATGTTTGGTGGGAGGGGCACACTCACTCATTTGGGAAAGCTGCCAATCAGGTAGAAGTGGGTCTGCGCATTCACTGCTGAGTCAAGCACTGGCACATTAATGTATTAGTATGGCAGCGTGTCTCAGGTTTGGCATAAATGGAATGAGCGTGTTTGGCATATGCAATAGGCGATGTCATCTGGGAGTGCATGCCTATTGGTCTTGGAATCTATGTACACACTGTTTGGTCACACAATGGCATATTCAATGTTGGGTCAGACACTTTTTGGGCACCGTAGTAGTGACAGATCAAACCTGGCAGTAATTTCTATTCTGCTATGTTTGGTTGTTACAGGAGGGGGAGATTCTATTCGCCTCTTAGGATCAAGGTTACGTGCTTCAAATTTGGTGTGTCTAGCATCTGCAGCCTTGTGTTCGCTGCTGGGTTAGACACTTTTTGGGCACCAAGGCAGGGATAGATCCAACCAGGTAGTATGTTCCATCCTGCGATGTTTTGGAGTCACAGGAGAGGGAGATTCTATTCGCCTTTTGGACCAGGGTTAGGGGCATGTCTAGGACCTGCAGCCTTGTGTTCGCTGCTGGGTAAGACACTTTTTAGGCACCATAATAGCGACAGATCAAACCGGGCAGTACGCTCCAGCTTGTGACGTTTGGGTGTCACAGGAGGAGTAGATCCCCTATATGCCTCTTTGGATCAGGGTTACAGGCTTCAAATAGGGTGTCTCTAGCAGCTGCAGACTTGTGTTCACTGCTGGGTTAGACCCTTATTGGTCTCTGAGACAGGGATCAGCTGAAGGCTTGTGTTCGCTGCTGGGTTAGACCCATATTGGGCACCGAGGCAGGGATAGAACAAACAGGGTGAGAAGTTTCTGCGATGCTTGGGAGTCACAGGAGGGAGATTTCATCTGCCTCTTGGGATCAGGATTATGGGCTTCAAATTGGGAGTGTCTAGCATCAGCAGACTTGTATTGGACAAGGTCTTTTATAACACTGGCGTTGGTAATATGTGAGCTCCTAAATCACTAGTCCAGAAAAAATTCTGCAGGGTATAAAAGAAGGTAATGACACCCTAAGCCAGGCAGAAATCTCAAGGAAAGGGGCATATCAAGGGTCAGGAAGCACAAGATTCCCGTTAAATCAGGGGTTCAGGGAGCTAAGGGTGTGTTAAAATGGGTCCCCAGAAGGGGGAGGAGGGGACAATGCAAAGTAGCTATAGGGAAACAGGTCTGTTATTACCTGTTGTTAGGCATTGCCTCGTATTATAGGAGCACTTCCTTCAAAATGACGATCAAAATCACTCAAACTGGAAGTCAATTCAGGTATGTGGGGTACTAGGAAGGAAAATCTATGTCATTCCCCGGGAGGGGTTATGTGAACGCAGGAACATCTTTTCAACATAATACTGTGGGGTTCAATGTTTGGTGGGAGGGGCACTCTCACTTATTTGGGAACGCTGCCACTCGGGTAGAAGCGGGTCTGCACATTTGCTGTTGAGTCAAAAACTGGCGCCTAATTGTATTTGTATGGCAGGGGTCTTTCTGGTTTGACATAAATGGAATGAACATGTTTGGCATGCGTAATAGGCAATGTAAACTAGGAGTGCACGCCTTTGGGTCTTGGAACCCTGCGTACAGGCTTCAAATTGGGTGTGTCTAGCATCTGTAGCCTTGTGTTCGCTGCTGTGTTAGACCCTTATTGGACGCTGAGGCATGGGATTTTACAAACCGGGTGGTAAGTTCCATCCTGCGACATTTGGGAGTCACAGGAGAGGGAGATTCCATTTGCCTCTTGGGATCAGGATTACGGGCTTCAAATTGGGTGTGCCTAGCATCAGCAGCCTTGTATTGGACAAGGTCTTTTATAACACTGGTATTGGTAGTATGTGAGCTTCTAAATCACTCGTCTGGAAACAAATTCTGCAGAGAGTAACTAGTTTTGACTAATCCAGGCTTTTCAAACCAATGAGAGATAAGGGAATCTCGGATAGGTCAAAAGCTGTCGCTGGTGTAGGGTTACTATACACTGGTAAAATTATCGATTTGCTCAGAGGAAATGTGGTTAAAGTAATGCTGTATGGTGGGTTCAAGGAATAACAGCGTGTCAGAGGCAGTGTGTCTCAGTCACCAAAGTGGAAATTAGATGTAGAATCCACTGAAGGAGTGGATCGTTCATTCCATCAAGGGGATGAATCAGATCTGCATGGAGCTGGGAGTGCTACCTGGTGGTATTTACGGATGTGTGTCTCATCAAGTAGTGTGTAAACTTTGTGTTTTAGGGAAAATAAAAATCACTACAACTAGCATGGAGCTGAGAGGAAATATTTGGTATTTATGGTTGTTGGTCTTGTGAAGTGGAGGATAAACACAGCTCATGAGAAGCTTTTTTTTAAATTTTGGAGAATTTTCCCCCGTCCTCTCCCTATGGGGCTGGCATGTTGAGTTGAACAAAAATGCAATGCCCCTTTGGGACAATCACTCACATAACCTTTCACTTGAATTGGCCTAGTGGTTTTGGAGACGTCCAAAACAGTGTTGACAGATGCCGGACGGACACCAGATGGAGAGCGATTAGATAAGCTCAGCTTGGCTTCATCAAAGTGAGCTAAAAAGGGCAAACATGGGATGCAGGATCACTGCTCACCTCCCCAGGGGTGGATAACCACCTCCCCAGGGGTTGACCACCTCCGTTGGTGAACGGCAGATGTAGAGCATGAGGCGATAAGAAACTGGATTTGCCAGTCTTAGAGGCTAGCCTGAATATAGAGTCATTCAGAAGTTCAAATGTCCGTGTGACATTTCTGGACTGGGCCGGAAACTCAGGCGCAACATCCTTATTCCGGCCGAAAAAGTCTATGTCCAGTGACGCTATCAGTCTCTTATCTGGTATCGCAGCACTCTGAGCCAGAGGAACAACTTCTGGAAGGTGTTGCCGGATGAAATCTACGGCCACCTTTTGTTGTTCAGAAAGAGAAAATTCTAGCTCCGCTGATTCCCTTTCACCATCCGACTGGATGACATGTGAATCTCGGTTGTCCCTTTATGACTCTGCAAGGGAGAATACCGACCCAGCTTCCTCAGACAGTTCCTGATCTGAAAGAGTTTCTGAAGGTTGCTGGGATGCTGCGATGAATTGTGCTATCTGTGATAGAAAGTCCGTCACGGAGGACTGTGAAGCCGCGGTCTTACATAGTTTAGCCGCTGGTAGCTCCTGGGACGGTAATTCTTGCATACTTCTCTTATGTGAACGTCCCGACTGGTAAGGCCTCATGTCCTTGGCAACCGGATGGCATGACCTTGTCGATGTGGAATCCCTGGTCAGTGAAGCAGGCTGGATATCTGCGGTCAAATAGTCAAGGTGCGGTCGTGTGTGCTAACGTGTGGATGAGGAAGCCAGTAGACTAGCCATGCCAGACTGTCTATGCGACGGAGCGTCCCGAGCAGGAGGAGTAGACATATGCACCGACTGACGAACGTTACGTACAACAACATCTGGGCCCAGATGTTGCTGTAAGAGAGAGGGACCTCTCTCGCTCGCGGTCCGGAAAGACCTGGACGAGCTAGCTACCGGACTGTCTGGCTTCCTCCATTCCATCCTCTGATCCGTCGTCGCCCGGTGTGCACGATCCGAGTTTATAGTGCTCGCAACACCCGATCTCCTCTCCTGGACCGTAATGGACGAACCCGGCGTCACAACACCCATTTCTCGAGTGACTGCTTTACCGGGCGAGCTAGCTGGCGACAAGGTCGTCATCCTACTAAGGATCTAGGCACTTGTCGAATTTCGTTAAGCACTTTTGCCGCTAGCTTCATTTAATTGCGACGACGGAAGTACACTTCCTGAAGACATCACAGAAACATCACCCTGTTCTTGTTCCTCTGAAAAAGAGACTGAAAAAACTAGAGTTACCCTGTGGCGAAAGGACCGGCATGGACCTCTCACCACTAACAATATACTGTGACACACATCTCCAACATTTGTCATCCCAATTGGCACACACTGAGCAAAAATTAGTGCGAGTACATTG
Organism: Pictodentalium vernedei; assembly: GCA_031216915.1. NCBI lineage: Eukaryota > Metazoa > Mollusca > Scaphopoda > Dentaliida > Dentaliidae > Pictodentalium > Pictodentalium vernedei. The sequence goes on from CM062291.1 coordinate 247,982,501, forward strand.
ACTACAGCAAATACAATGAACATGAGAATCAGAGAAAGACTTCCTCGATTTATAATTTGAACAATATTCTTTCATATTGAAAAAATATTAAACAGTCGTCGTACTCGCACTAACCCTTGAAAAACAAAGATACATAATAATAATATAATCCATTACAAAAATTTCGAAAAATAATTCAAAAGAAAAATTATTTCGAAAAAATTTCAAGATGAGCCCAAGTTCCCAAAGGGAACGATGAGCCCAAATGGATCCCAAAAAAGCCTAAGTGTGGACAAAAATTTTAAAACATATCTAAATATTAATGCTACACTTACGGACAATATTAATGTATCTAGCTATGAACAGAACCTAATAGAAGACAAGGAATCACTGTCAGAAGTAACCATTGTCAACGTAAACAAAAGTGAATAAAAACCGGATACAAGACTCCAGGCACTGAAAATATGGCCCGAAATCAGTAACCAATTTTAAACACTATCCAACGTGAAACAGAAACTTCCACAGAAGAAACTGCAGTACATCAGATGGTAGATACATGACCAAAATGCCTAAACACCCCTAGGGTGAGGACATAACCATGGGGAAAACAGAATAAACATTCTGTTGCTATGCTAAAAACTCCCAAGAAATTGCAGTAAAAAATTTACAAAAATTATGCCAAAAGCATGGGAGATTAGCTAGGGGGGTATCAAGCAAAGGGAGAGAGGAAACACTGAACAAACAGTGGATATTTCATAGCAAGAATGAAAACATCAGGCCCATGCCCGAAATTTGGGAACATGAAATAATTTTGCATAAAAATTATAAGTTACAGCCCTGAACACATCCTTCCACTGTTTCTTCCTCTCATCCTCTTATTTCATCCTAAGATCCACCATTTCTTTCAGGATTTTGTGTCTGGCATCATTTTAACTGAGATTATAAGCGCAGATATCAGTGAGATGTTACTGACTGAAGGGCCAAACAAAGAATGAACATTTTGCGCCACTTTCGGGACTTCTTTGACACTGCGCAGTGGACAAAAGTATGGAGGACCACATAGGACATGGATTTTTTGGATTTTGATGCAAATTTTGGGGATTGGGGGGGGGGGGGGAGGGCAAGATTTGTGTTTGGCCCTGAAATTTAAAGAGTTAGCACCAGCTAAGTCTGGGTCATTGGTACAGTATAAAAATATAGAAATTTTGGGAGCAGTCAAAAATCTTGCCCCTCCCATTACAAAGGCAAATATTGCTCCATGAACTTTGTTTCAACAAACTTGATTCTACACCTCAAAAGGAAGCTACGTACCACATATCAATTCACTTTATCCACTGGTTCATGAGAAGAAGATTTTTAAAAAATTTTGGAGGATTTTCCCCCACCCCCTCCCTATAGGGCTGGAAAAGTTGATTTGAAAAAAACAAACCACAATGTGATGTCAGAACGAGCAATCACCTCAAATTTAAGTAAAATTGGTTCAGCGGTTTAGGAGGAGCAGGTGCAAACACAACGTTCACAAACAACAGATGACTGACAGTGAGTGATCACTGTAGCTCATCCTAACTTTCAGACAGCTGAGCTAAAAACTAGACTGAAACATGCACCTGCACAGCACATGGACACAGGAGGTTGAAGAGCAAACTGTGATTTGCTACTCGCACATGAGCTGTGTCTATAAGAAGCTCCTATCTTTGTCACCCTGCATAAGCATACAAAGTTTCAAAACAACCTGATAATGAATGCGCCCTCTGAGGCATACCAAAGGAAGATGTTAATGCACAAATGCACTAAGTCTGAAGGTCATTGCTTGTGGCAATGTTTTTTTTCTCTCTTTTTTATGGAAATTCCTAAATATTTAAATTTTATAGTAAATCTCCTTTCTTATTATACCTACCACAATTGTTTACTACAGGCTTGCACTACAGTGGAAGTCCCTAACTCAGAAAATATACTCTCTATTTTGATCTTTCCCAAGCGATTTGGGAAAGAAAAGTGGTGCAAAAGCACAAAGAAAAAATAAGCCAAAACTGGGTCGAGTGCTACCGGCGCAGACCCAGTAGGGGAACTCTTCGCCAAGTACAACTCCACGACTTTCGTTGCCAGTGTGCATACACATCGCTAATGACTCATTCTTTTGAATCTGCCAACGTTAGAGTTATGTGATCAGGAGGGAGGAAGGATTCTTACCCGAATAAGAAGACGGGAGGGCCTCCATGTAAATAATTGTGGTAGGTATAATAAGAAAGGAAATTTACTATAAAATTTAAATTTCTTATCAACCTACCTTACAACTATTTACTACAGGCTGAATAGACAATAGGATGGAGGGAATCACATAACCAACCCACACATAACCCAATTGCATTGGAACCGTGGATAGAGGAAGAGGTCCCCAGGCCTATCAAACCATAGCCACACAAACATTAGTAAAAGACAATGAGAGATGAGGCGTACGGTTCTGTGCGATACACAGACAGAAAAGGACAGTAACAGCACAGAGCTGGAACTGACTGTGAGACTATCCTAATGGCTAGGGCAAACAACAGCCTGAGCAGAAGAAAGAGGGCCCAAAGCAAAAAGGTCCTCCGACTGCTCCTGCAACTGACGCAGACAGAAGGTGGAGAAAGTAGAAGCACTTCTCCAGTAGGCTGCCTGCATTACATCCGACAACTTGACGGAGTTAAAATAAGCCCAAGAGGTAGACAATGCACACACCTCGTGGGCAGAAATACGATCAGTAATCCAATCGCCAGTCGCTAGACGAGTGTAAGCCGCGCGAATAGCAAGACAAATCCATCGAGAAATGGATTGAGGAGAGATCTCTGTCGACCAGGAATAAGAGACAGAAAAATCATTTGATGCTTTTCCTAATGAACTACGTCCGATTGAGATAAATGCGAATTGCACGAACCGGACAGAGCAAAGGGCGGTTACTCTCAACAGAAGGAAGAGCCCTGATACAGATAAAAGGTGGAGTAGTTTCTGGTATCTGATTCTTGGCCAGAAAGGAGCAATCAGTGATAAATGTAACACTGTTGGGAGAGCTCCTGAAAAAGGCCAGGTCAACCGAGAGGGCGTGAAGCTCACTAATCCGTCTGACTGAAGCAAAAGCCATCAGAAAAGCCATCTTGTATGTGAGAAAATGCATATCCACCTGGGATAAAGGTTCGAACGGCGGTGCCCCCCCCCCCCCCCCCCCCAAGCAAAGCAGCACCCAACAAAGATTCCATCTTGGGGTAAGTTGCAAAGTCCTAGGCCTTTTCAAGGAAAAGTGCCAAACAAGCTTGGAGAGGTATGGATTAGTGCCGATACAATGCTTCCCCACATACAAAAAGGTCTCCGAAAGCATGGACTTGTACCCCTTGATGGTAACAGGCTGGAGACCCCAAGAATCAAACAGATATACCAGAAACTCTGCAATCTGTGATATCGAAGGATTGGCATAATCAACAGAGTGATCGGCACACCATCGACAGAAGACCTTCCACTAAGCCACATAGGCTAAACCAGTGGAGTGCCTCCTTGAAAAAGAAATGCACTCCACTGCTCATCTCGAAAAACCTCTACAGAGGAGACAGGACCTGACAAAAGATATGCGCGAAGGCACAATGAAGTCGGATTGACGTGAAACCTCCTCGGGTGACCTTGGCAAAGAAGGTCAAGATGTAGAGGGAGACGTGCCGGAACTGCCATCAGCAGAGAGCAGAGCGTATTGATCCACACCTGCTGAGGCGACAGGGGAGCGATCAGAATGATTTAACAACTGCAGGTTCGAATCTTGGCTAGAACCTGAGGCAGAATCGGAACCAGTGAGAAGGCGTAGCCGACTAGACCATTCCAATCGAGTGACAGAGCATCCAAGGCAAAAGCCAGAGAATCTGGACACGGGGACACGAAAGTGTCCACCTGATGGTTCCAGGTCACAAAGAGATCGATGTGGGGATGACCCCAGAGATCGCAAAGCGACTGGAACACTGCCCTGTGGAGCATCCACTCGGTGGAAATGACCCTCTCTCGTCGGGACAGGGAGTCGGCTAGGACGTTCAGACGACCGGAAATGTGATGAACCAACACCAGGCGTTGACATATTGGGCACGCAGTAGAAGATCCCGAGCCAATTTGGACATGGGAACCGAGTGCGTGCCGCCCTGGTTCCGAATGTAAGCAACTATTGTCAAATTGTCGGACAACAGAAGGTCCTGGCAATTTGAAAGGTAAGGGATCCACTGCCGGAAACTCATAAGAAGATCAAGAAGCTCCTTCTGGTTGATGTGCAGAGCTGCCAGATCCTGGTGCCATGCCCTGTGAAGGGAAAGACCGAGAGGATCCAACGCCGCACCCCATCCGAGATCGCTGGCATCTGCTGTCAGAACATGATCGGACGTCCAACAGTACACCCTGCATAATCAACTGAACATCCATCCAGGGGAGAAGGTGAGGATGAAGAGAGTCTGGTAACTGAAGCACCAGATCCAGAGGATCGACATTCGGTCTCCAACGACTGAGCAGAAAGTGTTGGAGAGGTCTAACATGCAGCTGACCTAGAGGAATGAGATCCGTCACCGAACTGCAGAGACCGAGCAGCCGGAGAATACTCTGAGCTGTCGCTGACGTGGACTGGGACAGAGTCAGAGCAAAAGCTGATAGAATCACAGCCCTTGCCCGGGGAACCGCTACCGTATTGAACTGAGTACAGAAGTCCATCCCCAAATGACAAAACGACTGAGAAGGGACCAAGTCCAACTTCTCGTCATTGACTCTGAACACTAGCGATGTGAGCAGGCTCAACAGTGTGTCAACATCCGACTCCAGAAAGGCAGCATTGGAATGCCTCTAGAGGATATTGTCTAGATATGCCGAAGTAGTCACCCTGGACTGTGTGCGATGGAAGGCTATCACATGTGATATCAGTCGGGTGAAGGCCCAAGGAGCCAGGTTGAGGCCAAAAAGGCATGGCCTTGAACTGGTAAACTCGTCCCAGAAAAGCGAATCTGAGATACTTTCACGATGTCCGATGAATCGGAACGTGAAAGTAAGCATCTCGCAGCTCGATGCTGGAAGCGAAATCTCCCTGGTGAATGGAATGGCGAACCGACTTGAAAGTCTCCGTGCAGAACTTGGGAGCAATGATAGACTGGTTCAGGATACTCAGATCGATAACCGGTCGGAGTCGGCCATCCTTCTTTGGCACCAAGAACAGGTGGGAATAACATCCCACTGACTGAATGTTCTTGACAACCTTAATCGCCCCCTTTGCCAGGAGAATGTCTATCTCCGTGGAGAAAACGTCCCGACGTGAAACATCTGAAGGAACTGGAGTTGGAAGAGGCACTCTGGACAGAGTGGGGTGTCTCCGGAAGGATATTCGCAGCCCGGACCGAACAACATCTAAGACCCAAGGATCGGATGTGATGGTGACCCAATGGTCTGCGAACTCTGATATCCTTCCTCCAACCTGGGACGAATCGAGGTTAGGACCTTCAATTCGAGCCCCGGCGAGGTCCACGAGAGCAGAAACCACCTCCTCTGCTAAATGAAGAATACTGAGTCTTCCCTTTAGCCTGTGGACGCTTACCCTTACCCTGTGAGTAAGAAGTAGAAGTGGCGGCAGGAGGATCAGCCCTTTGCTTCGCACCAGAAGCAGAAGGGTACTTGTTAGGCTTTGAACGGTCCCTGCCTCCAACGGAAGGCTGATCAAGCTGACGAAGCAGCAGCTGATCTTTGGAATGACGTAGGACATCATCCTGGGCCGTCGCCACGGAACCATGGAACAGTTGCAGACCTGCCAAAGAAGCAGATCGAAGAGCAGCGCGCTGCCCCTCAGGAAGGGAATGGCCTGTGTCCAGCACAGCGTCCCTGTGAACTAATTCCAAGATAGCTGTGTTACAGGCATGAGTGTGAGTAAGATGCATGAGCGCCTTGGACAGCACATGCAAAGGAGCCTTACGTTGTCAAACTTATCTGGGGGCAGATAAGCAGCTAAGGCAGAGACGATGTGATCTGAGAGGGAAAGCATGCCCAGCATCTCTCTCGATAAGCCCAACACAGACTCCAAAGTCGCCATAGGAATGATGGCCGACTTGGGCTTGGAAAGCCCGAGGGAGTTGGAGTCCTGATCCAAAACCGTCAAAGTCTGGCAGACTGACGGATTGGCGGAATCGTAGGAACGATAATACGCCGGAGGCAAAAAAGTGTCAACCCTGGTGAAGAACGACGTCTTCATAGCCTTGGAACTCAGCTTAGAGTCCAAAGCTGTAAAAACTTCAACCACCTGTACCGACTGGCACGGTCGAAGACGCCCAGAAGCAGGTTGCTCCACAGGCTGTAGGCGTGTGACCGATGATCACGGCTTGGCTGACACTATCGGCTAGTTTGAGAACCAGAAGGAACCCAAACACAAAGTCAACAGCTGCCCCCAAGTCAGAAGACTGTTGGCTCTCAACGTCTGGTATGTCGGACTCATCGGAAGACACACAGCCCATCATGGGCAAACCAGCCGATGCCTCCCATGGTGTAGGCACACCAGGGGGATCAGAAAGCGGCTTGTTTCCAATCACGGGAGGCGGCACCATAGGAGGCACCTGGAAACCACCCGCAACCTCGCTGGAAGCAATGGGAAGGCTCTTGGACAGAACCTGAGTGAGCAAGGAGAGGGCCTCCCTAAGCTCACTGCCCGTGTCGGCCAGTTTGACGTGGGAACGAACTGGCAAAGTGGCTTAACTCCTGACCCTTTTAACCAGCGAAGGGTCACGATCCTCAAAAACACCCGAAGAGGGGTGACGGGCGGCAACCAAAACATCTGAAGGCAGGCGTGTATAGGGGTATGACATACCCCGAGGATCTACAGAGCGGGAACTCAGGAGAGTCACCATGGGCCTCTGAGGGACAGAAGGTCTAGGCTGCACAAAAGGCGTTGGTCCTGCAAAATGTGACCAGAGTGCGTGAACGGAAATGCTACGGAGTTCATAGTGACCCCACCATGAACGTTAAAAAATTTATAGTAATTTCTATATTTTTTATACTTACCAATGACCCAGACATAGCTGGTGCTAACTCTTAAAATATAGGGCCAAACACAAATTTTGCCCCCCAATCCCCAAAATTTGCATCTAAAACCAAAGAAAACATGTCCTGAAAGGCCCTCCACACTTCGCCCCTACTGCGCATGCGCAGTGTCAAGGACGTTCCGAAATTGGCGCCATTAATCATTCTAATAACCAGTGCCTGGTAAGCGCCATGTACTCAGTGGGGAGGCAAGAGTTCCCAATTCCTGGGAGGGCCATCCCCGTCTGGGTCATTGGTAAGTATAAAAAATATAGAAATTACTATAAATTTTTTAACATTTTTATACTGTACCAATGACCCAGACATAGCTGAATAGTAAAAAGGCTGGAGGGCCAAGGACATAGAGCAAAATGGAATACGCTCAATAAAATAAAATAGAGTCATCCCCTGTAGGGAAAAAGAAGTGATAGGCCTTACATGTATCTTTCTTATTTATGATAAATTAGAAAGATACAACACCTTCCAAAATTGAGCTTGATACATCCATGTACTCTATTAATATCCAATATAATCCTTATACTAATAATTTTTAAAGTAAGCCAATAATAAAGTAAGTCTAGAGAATAGAGACTCTTATACTCCTAAAAGTGTCTGAGGATTGCATAATCATGTCCGTTGACATATGCAATATTCAAAAGCTATACTTTAAAAACTAAGACTTGAATGAATTTTAAAAACCTAAACTTGTCACTAAACAACCATCCCAATAACAGCTCAGAATTACTAACTCCGGAGGAGGTATCCCCTTGTTTTCATAGTAAAACAGGTGACCCAAGGGAACACCCTCCCCCCCCCCTTTTCTTGCCCTGGGTCAAATAGCCCAGAGCGAAGAGGGCAGCAGAACGGAGACACTGCCGAAACAGACAGCCTACCTAGCTATAGTAGCAACTGTTAAGTGAATGACATTCTGAGCAGTAGATAATAGACCTAACAATAGAGGCCTCCAGAAATGGACTCGATATTTCTGAGATAAAATTCATGAATGTGGATGGCTGAGCGTAATGAGCGGCCTTCAAAAATCTATAATAGCGACACTATTAATGTAAGCCCAAGAAGTAGAAGAACTCTTACTTCATGAGCCGAAATCTTAAGCACAACTGCTAAGTCAATGATATACCATAAGCAGTACCGATAGTTAATAGAATCCATTAACAATAAAATGGAGCGTAACGTCCTTCTACTAGGCATCAAAGACAGAAGAAGCTTACGCCCATAGTAATAAACAGATATCTGTTTATAAATACATAAACTGTACCCGGAAAGAGTAAAGGCCTATGCCCATACGAAGACGGAAGGACCTTAAAATAATAGGTTCCGGATAATAGGAGCCTAACTCTTATGCAAAAATCCAACCTAAATAGTAACGGAAGTAGTAATTCCGAAACTACGAAAGTGAAAATCATCCATCGATAGTGCATGAAACTCACTAACTCTACAGTAAAAGAGAAACCAACAGAATTACTGTCTAAAAGGTCAGAATTTGAAAACTACTGTTTCCAGAGGCTCAAATGATAACTTAGCTAAATAAGAACCGAAGTTAAAATCCATATAGGAATTTAATCAAAAGATTCTAAGTCTATTCATCAAAAAGTTACTAAGTGACTTAGGTAAAGAGACAAAAGACTCAATTGTAAACTATCGTAGAGTGCATAGGTATGAGGTAACATAAACCTATAACCTAAATAATAACAGGCTGCTGTAGATCTTGTGAAACAAGTATACTAAAAAATTGCAATGAGTAGAATGGAGGGATCAACAATATGAACATAATGATCCCTACACCAACGACGGAAGAGCCTCCACTTTAGCCGCATAGAATAGCAAAGAAGAGGATCTCCTATAGTAAGAAATCGCGTCCAAAGCTCGTCCAGTACAGTGCTTACAATGCAATACGGACCACACAACGGAATACATGAAGGTTGCGACCTTAGAGGAAGATTTCACGTTAAGACCCACAGTAGACAAGAGAGTAAATTACCCATGATCTCTGTGAAGATAGAGATGCTATCAACAGAAATGTATTGTGGTTGTTTATCTTAGCAATACCTGCTGAAACAACAGCGCCGGAGGATACGCGTATCCTATCATTCCGTCCTATAGATCAATAGAGCGTTAACAACAATAGCTCAGAGATCTGGACAAGCCAACACATACGTCTGCAATTGATTAGCAAGCTGTGTCATAAATAAATCATCATTGGGCGCTCCCATAGATAGCAAATCTGATTGAATACTTGTTTGTTGAGAGTCCATTCTGACAGCAACAAGCGACCCGTAAGAGAACGGGAGTCCGGTAAAACAATCAGACGACCCGGAATATGACGGACCAAAACAGAACTTGGTGTACTATAACCAACAGACGGATTCTTTCCATTAAACTGAATAACGGAAACGAAAGAGTGCCTCCCTGGTTCCGGAGATACGCCACTACTGTCGAATTAAAGGACAGGATTTGGGCATGCGTTTCTGAATAATGTTCATGCAATGACATAAAGCAAGCCTAAAAAACATTATTCCGCGGAAGAAAACTGATTGCTAAGAGACTGCGGAACCCAAAGACCCTGGCACTTCGAATCCGTAGGGATCAGTATTATATCCCAATCTGTTTGACTGGCAACCGTCATAACAGCCACACTCGGGTCCGGCAACTGCGGTGGCACTCTCTGAGTCAACCACCGAATGTTTGCCCCAGTCTGAATCTCTTGTAACACTAGATAGACAAGAGAACGTGTAAATCGAGCAATTCATGGATTGCCGAAAAGTTGCCATCGAAGAGAAGCTCCTCCGAGAACGAAGCGACTCTGAGAGTGTTCTTAACCTTACTATCCACGCGTGTGGATGTAGCTAGGGCTGCGTCACGTCTAACCAACTCCAATCAGCCACTGAAGGGCGGAGTTATACGTGAACAAACTACTGTCCTCAAAAGAAATTACATTGAGAATAATATCCCGTAAATCTTTTCTTGAAGACGTAATGATAACGCCTCAGTAAGGCGGATTACGTATGATAAAGCGTCTAAGTTAAGTCTACTATACATCATGTCGTTTCCAACATTGAAATTGGAAAAGACATAGACGGCGAAAAAGAATATATGCAGTCTTTAACCACACCGTCTAGACGCATATGAACTCTCGGTATGCCCTGCTCTGCCAAAATAAACTATTCGTATAAACGATAAAATGGCAGAAATGAGCAACGCGGACAAGAAACTAAACTATCATGCTTGGTAGCAGGCTTGTATATATATAGCGTCGAAAAATAAAACACATGTTGTAATGACAATATTGGACTGCGTCGGTAAGTCAGGGACAATGTCCCTGAACCGATCGAAAAATCCGAGTCCAATGACGCTATAAGTCTCTTATCCAAGATCGCAGCAATGAAGTCCGAAATAACAATCACTGGAAGATAATGCCAGAAGATATGAAAGGCAGCTTCCGATACTACTAAAGGGAAAACTCGAAATCTTTCGAATCCCTTTCGCCATCCTGTCGGACCCTATAAAGCGTTCGGTCGTCCGTACCTGATGCAACCGCGGACCGCACCGACCCAGCACCGTCGGATAATTCCTGATTCGACCGAGAAACTGTCAATTGCTGGGATGCTGCGAAACAACTGTGCTAACTCGGATAGCACGTCCGTCACTGAGGCCTGAGGAGAAGCGGTCTTACGATGCATTGCCGCTGGAAGCTCCGTGATCGTTACCCCGTGCATACTACCAATATGTGAGCGAACGGAGTGTATAGGCCTCGTGTCCCTTGGCTACCGGATGGCGCGACCTATTCGCCGTGGAATCACTGAATGACGAAACTGATCGGATACTCGAGGTCACGTAGCCAATGTGCGGTCGTGTGCCCTGCTGTGAGGATGAGGAAGCATTAAGGACAGTCTCTCGGACTGTCAATATAACGGAGCGTCCCGACCGACGGACATATGCTCCGAATGTAAAATATCTGAACCACAACATGCGGTCCCCTATGTTGTTGGACGAGAGAGGGACCTCTCTCGCTCACAGCCCGGACGGACCTGGACAAGCCAGGAACCGGACTAACAGGCTTCCTCTGATCTGTCCTCAATCTGCCGTCACTGGGTGAGTACTAAAGTAATTAAAGTGCTCGCATCACCCAAATCTCCTTCCTAGACCGCAACGGACGAACCCGGCAGCCGAACCATTCGATGAATGTACGCTACACCGGGTGAGCTAGCGAATGTCACTCCGTAGGCGATAGACATATTCCATGAGCACTTATTGCCGCTAGCTCTTCATTAACTATGACGACAGAGGCACACTTTTGAAAGACATCTCCGTAACTCTGCGAACAAGAAACCAGAAATGCTTGGTTATAGCAAGCATAAAATAATAATATATATAGTGTCATTCAATAATTCGAAAGTTTGTGTGACATTATTGGACTATGTCGGAACTGAGGGACGATGTCCCTGAACCGAACCAAAAATTTCTAAGTCCACCGACGCTATCAGTTTCTTATCCGGCATCGCAGCATTCTGGTCCGACGAAAGAAGCTGTAGAAGACCAAGTCAGATGACATACACAACAGCATATGTTGTTCCGAAAGGGAAAGCTCGAAATCCTCCAAATCCCTTTCGGTATCCCGTCGGACCGGATGAAACTTTCGGACGTCCGTACCCGCTTCCGCGGAGCGTCCCGACCCAGCATCGTCGGATAAAATATATGCGACAGATTCAGATGATGCTGGGATGCTGCGATAAACTGTGCTATTAAGGAAAGCACGTCCGTTCCCGAGGCCTGTGCAGTAGCGGTCTTACGATGCATTGCCGTCGGAAGCTCCGTGTACGTTGACTCCCGCACACTTCCTATGCGAACGTCCGGAGTCTGCAGGCCTCGTGTCCCTGGCTACCGGATGGTGTGACCTGCTCGCCGAAGAATCCTTGATCGGCGAAGCTGGTAATATATCGGCGGTCACGCAGCCAAGGTGCGGTCGTGTGCGCTGACGAGAAGAGGAAGCCTTAGCAGTCTCCGCAGACTGCCTATACAACGGAGCGTCCCGAGCGACGGACGTATGCTCCGCTTGCGACACATTTTGTACCACAACATCTGGGGCCAGATGTTGTTGAACGAGAGAGGGGCCTCTCTCGCTTGCCGTCCGGATGGACCGGAACGAGCTATGAACCGGACTAAAAGGCTTCCCCCGTTCTCCCTCCGATCCGCCGTCACTGGGTATCATTAGGTTAATTTATAGTGCTCACATCACCCCAAAATTCCTTCTAGACCGCAACGGACGAACCCGGCTGCCGAACCATTCGGTGAATGGACGCTACACCGGGCGAGCTAGCGGACGTCAAAGGCCGTCGAACCTACTAGGGTCCTCTTAGGCAATTGGCATATTTACATGAGCACTTTTCCGCTAGCCCTTCATTAATTGTGACGACGGAGGCACACTGTTGGAAGACATCACAGATACATCACCCTAATCTTGATCGTCTGAAATAGAAATTGATAAAGTAGAGTGACCCTGCGGGAAAGGACCGGAGTGTCCAAATCCCCAATAACATACCGTGACATACGCTTCCCATATTGTCATCGAAATCATACGATACAGAACAGGAGTTAATGCGAGTACACTGACCACATATAGAATGATTATAAAGTCAGAGGAAGACTTCCTCTTAATACAATTGATCAATATCCTTTCAATGTGAAAAGAAAACAAGTCCTGGTACTCGCACTAACCCCTGGCAATCAAAATACATAATAATAATATGATCCATTAATATAGAAAAAATAATTGAAATCAAAATATTTTGAAAAAATATTTTTTCAGAACAGCCCAAGTTTCTGAAAAGTAACGTTGAGCCCCAATGGATCCCAAGCCTAAGTGTGGACAAAAATTTTAAAAATATTTTAAACAATTTATTCAACACTTACGAACAATAATAATGTATCTAGTTATGATTAAAATAACATCAAGATATTATTTTCCAGAAATCCCCCCCTCACACAGAGGGCTGTTGTAAATGTAAACAATGAGTGTAAAAACACTAAAATAAGACTCCAGGCACCCAGGCCCGAAATCAGTTACCAAAAATACACTATCTGATGCAAAACAGAGACTTCCAGGGAAGAAACTGCAGAACATCAGATGGTAGATGCAGAACACAACGCCTAACCACCCGTAGGTGAAGACGTAAACATGGGGAAAAGAACAGAATTCATTCTGTTATTCAGCTAAAACTCCCAAGAAAATTTAGTAATAATAATTACAAAAACTATGCCAAAAGCATGGGAGAATAGCAAGGGGGGACTTAAAGGACAGGGAGAGAGGAAAACACTTAAAAAACAGTGTAACTAAATAATCAGAATGACAACAAAATGGCTGCTGTCTCGAAAATAGGTAACTTAACATAATTTCATTAAAAAATTTTAAGTTACAGCCCTGATAATATTCTGTCACACATTTTTTTCCTCTCCTCCTTCTCTATCCTCCTTAGAATCACCATTTCACTAATATTTATGTGTCTGGCATCATTTAAACTGAGATTTATAAGCACAAAGATCAGTCAGATGTTAACTGATGAAGGGCCAAACTTAGAATGATTAATGGCGCCAATTTCGGAACGTCCTTGACACTGCGCATGCGCAGTAGGGGCGAAGTGTGGAAGGCCTTTCAGGACATGTTTTCTTTGGTTTTAGATGCAAATTTTGGGGATTGGGGGGCAAAATTTGTGTTTGGCCCTATATTTTAAGAGTTAGCACCAGCTATGTCTGGGTCATTGGTACAGTATAAAAATATTCGAATCCAATGAAAAAACTGTGGTGCTCGACGGCGGAGAGACCAAAGTATGGATAAGCCGAGGCCGGCTGGAACGATAACCGATGACGTAGCAGACGGAACAGCAGTAGTAGCAGATATGTCGGGAGTCAATGAGGCTGGTGGAATTGTGGAGAGAGTACCCGCGCACGGCTCCGAAGGAGGAGTCACAACCCTAGTGACCGCCTCAGATATCAACTGGAGAGGGACCGCAGTCCCAGAACCAGGCATCTCTTCACCAGACAACTCAACGGCTCCTGCAGTATCCACCACAGGAAAAGACTGCACATCCCTAAGGGAGGAGGAATAACTCTCACCAGACATGGTCGTTTCGAGAGGCCCTGAACGACAGTGTTCCTCTTTCCCGTGGGAGGCACGACCATGAGAATGCACAACACGGTTCACAGATGCCCAAAAAGTGGATGACCACAATCCACATAGCCCACAGGGTCGATCGGCATAACACCCATTGCAGGAAGAGCATGAAGCATGTGAATCGTCCACATGCTTAGGTAGAATACATTGCCCACAAGGAATAGTCCTGGGCATGACAGAAGTGAGAGCTGCAGAGAAGAAGGCGAATTCAACAGATGACAGAATACCCCCAACAAAGAGAGAAAGGTGACAGAAGAAAATACACCGGCGGGAACACAACAGACCCCAGACGGTCGACAGGGACCAAAAAACCCCAGAAGGACAACTCTCAATGGAGAGAAGAAATTCTGTTTAAGAAGCACCCCGCTGGCACCTAACTCTAACACAATTAACAATATCAAAAATGATAACATAAATTAAATTGTGAAAATTTTTTATGTCCGAACCGCACGACTCAAGAAATTCGCGTGCGACAAGGAGAAGAGAAGAAAATACATAATGGTGAATAGTGGATCCCTTGATCCAACAACTTAATACAGGAAGACACAATCAATGAGCTAGGATGATCACTGATTTCGAGTGCTGAGAAGACGTCTCGTCAACATGGCGGACAAAAAAAGAATGAGTCAGCGATCTGTATGCGCACTGGCAACGGAAGTCGTGGAATTGTACTTGGAGAAGAGCGTCCCCTACTGGGTCTGTGCCGGTAGCACTCGACCCAGTTTTGGCTTATTTTTTCTCGGTGCTTTTGCACCACTTTTCTTTCCCAAATCGCTTGGGAAAGATCAAAATAGAGAGAATATTTTTCGAGTTAGGGACTTCCACTGTAGTGCAAGCCTGTAGTAAACAATTGTAAGGTAGGTTGATAAGAAATACCCTGCAGAGAATGCAAAAGGGATAAGTTGCTGCACAAATGCAGTAAGTTCAAAGGCTAGTGATAAGGCTATAAAAAAAGAACCTGTGTTTCTCAGGCCCACGCGCATGGTCATTTTTGGTGCGCATGCAACCTTTTTATGACACCAAAAAAATCTTTAAAAGAAATTTGAGATATTGTGCTCATTTCGGTAAATCGATATCGATGCGTTCGCAAATTTTAAATTAACACACTTCAAGCTTTTTCTACATCATACCTTAATAAAGTGGGTGGGTTTTAGCAATATTCACGACAGAAAGTGTTTTATTTTGTAAAAGGTAAGTCATAATGACAACAAGAAGGAAGGTGTCTTTCAGTCTGACAACAAACAGTCACAAAGGGGAATGGTCGATTCACACCACGTTTGATTCGCACCAACCCTCAGAAAGTCTGCAAAGTCAGGTGCTATGTTGAATGGAACACAGTCTCCTGGCATTTATTTTTAGTAACATTTGTATTGTAAATGGCCGTCATTGGGAATTTGTGTACTGTTATTTGAAACCGTTACGAGTTTCCCAGTTAATTTAAATAAATGCATTTGAGATGCAGGATAATTGGATAACTAATAGTAACCGTTGCTTGATATAAAAGTAACAGTCATAGTTGAAAATAAATTGCATATAGGCAGGTATGTGCAGTCGAATTGGTTAATAAAAACACGCAAACATTCGTTTTGTATTTCATTTTCAGATTTAAAAAAAATATGATTTATGGATGAACTGCCCGTTCAAATGGGTTGTGATAATTTTGAATATAATGGGGAAAAATTGCGATTCACGATTTTATTAGGCAGGTTGTGAAAGGATTTTTTTTTTTGTAAAATAAATCTCTGAAAGTTGGCACTTCGACATTTGATTTGTCCCCGAGACGTTTCAACCCGAGACGTTTCACCCACAAGGCGTTTCGTGACTTTCGTCCTGTGTTATAATTTTCACATTTCACTGAAAAAACAAACAATCAAACCCCACTTCATTTACGACCCAACACCCCTGTGGTGAATAACCAATATATTTGCAAAATTTTGCGTGGTCCACCAGGCGTTTGGATGGGGGTCAAATTACCACAAACAACCTCTCGGGGAGAAAAGAAAAAGAAAAAAAAAAACCCGCCCGCCCGCATGCTTTTTTGGAAAAAATGGCCTGAGAAACAGACAATCAACTTTGTATGGCCTAACAACAATAATTTTTTAAAGGAAATGAAAAATGAAAGTGTCAATGACACTGTAGCTCAACTTGCATAAGACATGTACGTGTATAGTATGTGACACAGCAATAAAAAACATCTGGGTAATGACCTGATAACAAAGGTACATATAAAGTATTGTAACGGTCTGTACATAAATGCTGACCGTAGCCTGTAACAAATGTATAGGTAAAGTATTGTAAAGGTGGCCGACAGTTAGATGCTAAACTAGAAAAGAAATCTTTGAGTTCCAGAGTGGGTCAGACTGAACCCAAAAATATTTGTTCTCATAGCACAGTGATAACAAAGGCACCCCAAAATACTCGTTCCTGTCCCAAGGTGATAACAAAGGTACCCAAGAAGTTTCATGAAGATCGGTTCATAAATACAGACTCTAGCCCGAGCAGTATTGACATGTGCACTTACTGTGTATAAGTAGCACTGAATAAATCAAAGTTCATCTAAATTGCATAATTTCTGCACGAGAAAAAACACTGTATTATATGTGATGTATTCCATGTTACTAAATATTCATTCAAAAATTTATTCGAATCAGAACTTTCATACAGAAGTTCTGTACAAAAAATTGATTGCACTAATTTTGGTACAAAATGGCTGCTGGTGGCCATCTTGAATTTTGGACCACACCCAAAAACACTTGTTCTCGTCCCCTCGTTCCACGGTGATAACAAAGGTACCCAAGAAGTTTCGTAAAGATCGGTTCATAAATACGGCCACTAGCCTGAGCTGTATAGAAGTTGTGTACAAAAAACTGACTCGACCTAATTTCGGTACAAAATGGCCACTGGCAGCCATCCTGAATTTTGGACTGCACCCAGAAACACTTGTTCTCTTCCCAAGGTGATAACAAAGGTGCCCAAGAAGTTTTGTGAAGATCGGTTCATAAATACAGCCTCTAGCCCGAGCCGTATTGACATGTGCACTTACTGTGTACAAGAAGCACTGAATAAATCAAAGTTCATCTAATTTGCATAATTTCTGCACGAGAAAAAACACTGTATTGTATGTGATGTACTCCATGTTACTAAACATTCATTCAAAAATTTATTCAAATCAGAACTTTCATACAGAAGTTCTGTACAAAAAACTGATTGCACTAACTAAAGTACAAAATGGCTGCTGGTGGCCATCTTGAAATTCGGACCACACCCAAAAACACTCGTTCTCGTCCCACGGTGATAACAAAGGTACTCAAGAAGTTTTGTAAAGATCGGTTCATAAATACGGCCTCTAGCCCGAGCCGTATTGAATTGTTGACGGACAGACAGACGACAGGCCATGGCATAACCTCAAATTTGACTTACATCAAAGTTGAGCTAAAAATCAATTGCTCACATGTGCCCTAAATGGTGTGCCAAAGGGAAATATTGAAGCCTGACTAAACTCAGTTCAAAGGTCATTGCCAGAGGCAACAATTTTTGACAGAAATGGAAGAAAATTGAAAACTCCCATGTAGATATCACCCCACACAAACATATCAAGTTTCCAAGTGATCCAATCATAAATGTGCCCTGTAGGGTGTGTCCAAGGGAAATACTGATGCATAACTGCAGTAAGTTTTTACTAAGTTCATCAGAGGTCATTGCCAATGGCAACTATTTTAGACGGAAATGGAAGTAAATCGATGGCTCCCATCTAGAGGTCACCTCAAACAAGCACACCAAGTTTCAAAGTGATCCAGTCACAAATGTGCACTGCAGGCTGTGCCAAAGGGTAATATTGATTCATATCTGCACGAAGTTCATCGGTCATTGCAACATTTTTTGACAGAAATTGAAGAAAATTGATAGCTCCCATCTAGAGGTAACCCCAAACAAGCATACCAAGTTTCAAATTATCATAAATGTGCCCTGTAGGGCGTGCCAAAGGAATATATTGATGCCTGACTAAACTAAGATCAAAGGTTCTTGCTAGCGGCAACATTTATTGACGGAAATTGAAGAAAATCGATAGCTCCCATCTAGACGTCACTCCAAACAAGCATGCTAGATTTCAAAGCAATCCAATCATAAATGTGCCCTGTAGGATGTGCCAAAGTGAAATATTGAGGTCTGACTTAACTAAGTTCTAAGAACATTGCCAGCAGAAACATTTTTTGACAGAAATTGAAGAAAATCGATAGCTCCCATATAGAGGTAATCCCAAACAAACATACCAAGTTTCAAATCATTCTGATCATAAATGTGCCCTGTAGGGCGTGCCAAAGGAATATATTTATGCCTGACTAAACTAAGTTCAAAGGTTGTTGCCAACAGCAACATTTTTTGACGGAAATTGAAGAAAATTGATAGCTCCCATCTAGACATCACTCCAAACAAGCATGCCAGATTTCAAAGCAATCCGATCATAAATGTGCCCTGTAGGGTGGGCCAAAGGGAAATATTGAGGTCTGACTAAACTAAGTTCTAAGAACGTTGCCAGCGGCAACATTTTTTGACAGAAATTGAAGAAAATTGGTAGCTTCCATCTAGATGTCACCCCAAACAAGCATACCAAGTTTCAAATCGGTCCCATAATAAATGTGTCCTGCCGGGTGTGCCAAGCGGAAATTTTGATGCATAACTGCACTAAGTTCACCAAAGGTCATTGCCAGCAGCAACATTTCTTGGCGGATATCGAAGAGAATCGATAGCTCCCATCTAGAGGTAAGCCCAAAGAAGCATACAAAATTTTAAACCGATCTGATCAAATATGTGCCCTGTACGGAGTGCCAAAGGAATATATTGATGCTGACTAAACTAAGTTCAAAGGTCATTGCCAGCGGCAACATTTTTTTACGAAAATGGAAGAAAATCGATAGCTCTCATTTAGAGGTCAACACAAACAAGCATGCCAGGTATCAAAGCAATCCGATCATAAATGTACCCTGTAGGGTGAGCCAAAGGGAAATATTGAGGTCTGACTAAACTAAGTTCTAAGAACGTTGCCAGCAGCAAAATTTTTTGACGGAAATTGAAGAAAATCGATAGCTCCCATTTTGAGGTCACCCCAAACAAGCGTACCAAGTTTCAAAGCGATCTGATCATAAATGCATCCTGTGAGGTGTGTCAAAGGAAATTGTGGATGTACGTATGCCCAGACGTACGTACGTACGCCGATGGACGAGAAGTGATGGCAATAGCTCAGCTTGACTTTGTCAAGTTGAGCTAAAAATTGACCATGTTCAACATTCTGTAATTTTGTGAAATATTGAAGCAAATCAAAATCCTGACAATCTGCACACTTCTGGTATATGTACAAACATCCTGTGAAATTAAAAAGTCTAAGTTTGAAAACTGTGAGAGGAGTAAGTTGGATGCAGATAGACAGATGGATGAGCAGGGTTAAAACCATATGCCCCAGACTATTCGTCGCGGAGGCATTAAAAAATGAAAGTGTCAATGACACTGTAGCTCAACTTGTTAAGACATGTACATGTATAGTATGTGACACAGCAATGACAAACATCTAGGTAATGACCTGATAACAAAGGTACATATAAAGTATTGCAACGGTCTGTACATAAATACTGACCGTAGCCTGTAACAAATGAAAAGGTAAAGTATTGTAAAGGTGAGTGACAGTCAGATACTAAACTAGAAAAGAAATCTTTTGCATCTCAGAGTGGGTCTGACTGAATCCCAAAATATTTGTTCTCATAGCACAGTGATAACAAAGGCACCCCAAAACACACTTGTTCCTGTCCCAAGGTGAAAACAAAGGTACCCAAGAAGTTTCGTGAAGATCAGTTCATAAATACAAGCTGTGCAGAAGTTGTGACAAAAAACTGATTGGACCTAACTTCGGTACAAAATGGCCACTGGCAGCCATCTTGAATTTTAGACTGCACCCAGAAACACTCATTCTCGTCCCAAGGTGATAACAAAGGTACCCAAGAAGTTTTGTGAAAATCGGTTCATAAATACAGCCTCTAGCCCGAGCCATATTGACATGTGCACTTACTGTGTATAAGTAGCACTGAATAAATCAAAGTTCATCTAATTTGCATAATTTTTGCACGAGAAAAAAACCTGTACTATATGTGATTTATTCCATGTTACTAAACATTCATACAAAAATTCATTCAAATCAGAGCTTTCATACAGAAGTTCTGTACAAAAGACTGATTGCACTAATTTTGGTACAAAATGGCTGCTGGGGGCCATCTTGAATTTTGGACCACACCCCAAAACACTTGTTCTCATCCCACGGTGATAACAAAGGTACCCAAGAAGTTTCATAAAGATCGGTTCATAAATAAGGCCTCTAGCCTGAGCCGTATAGAAGTTGTGTACAAAAAACTGATTAGACCTAATTTCGGTACAAAATGGCCACTGGCAGCCACCTTGAATTTTAGACCGCACCCAGAAACACTCGTTCTTGTACCAAGTTGATAACAAAGGTACCCAAGACGTTTCGTGAAGATCGGTTCATAAATACAGACTCTAGCCTGAGCCGTATTGACATGTGTACTTACTGTGTGTAAGTAGCACTGAAAAAATCAAAGTTCATCTAATTTGCATAATTTCTGCATGAGAAAAAATCCTGTATTATATGTGATGTATCTCATGGTACTAAACATTCACACAAAAACTTATTCAAATCAGCGCTTTCATATGGAAGTTCTGTGCAAAAATCTGATTGCACCTAATTTTGTACAAAATGGCTGCCATCGGCCATCTTGAATTTCGGACCGGACCCCAAAACACTCGTTCTCGTCCCACAGTGATACCAAAGGTACCCAAGAAGTTTCGTAAAGATCGGTTCATAAATACGGCCTCTAGCCCAAGCCGTATTGGCATTTGCACTTACAGTTCTGAAAGTAACACCAAAAAACATCAAAGTTAGTCTAATATGCATAATTTACGCACGAGAAAAAACACCGTATTATATGTGATGTATCCCATGGTACTAAACATTCATACAAAAAATTATTCAAATCGCGCTTTCATATGGAAGTTCTGCGCAAAAATCTGACTGCACCTAATTTTGTACAAAATGGCTGCCAGCGGCCAATGTGAATTTCGGATCGGACCCAAAAACACTCGTTCTTGTCCCACAGTCATAACAAAGGTACCCAAGAAGTTTCGTAAAGATCGGTTCATAAATACGGCCTCTAGCCCGAGCCGTATTGAATTGTTGAGGGACAGATGGACAGGCGGCCAGATGGACGACGGACAACTGGCCATGGCATAAGCTCAAATTTGGCTTCGCCAAAGTTGAGCTAAAAAATGAGAAGAAATGTAAGAAGAGTTAAATGCACAAATGCTTGTGACAGACATTCAGTGATGAAAAGGGCCACTACTCTGGAAAAATTTGCAGAAATAAAAATTCCTTTTCTCATGCACACCGACACTGCACACTCATAATGTACACCAAATTTTGTAAAAATTTGACATGAAATGCAGGAGTTAAGCAGTCAAACATTTGTAACATTCAACAATAAAAAGAGCCATAACTCCAGATAAATAGTGACAGAAATGACAGATGTGGACTGAGTTCAGATGAACTCACAAGGTTCGATCAGTTTATTTTCATAACATAAATCTGTTTTTTCCAAAAGTCTTCACAGTTGTGTGATTTGGACTTTAATCATTTACATTTACATGCAGAGTTCTGTATGACAAGCAACAAGAAAAAAATTCCATTGAAGAATTCATTCTGTAAATGTACAGAAACATGAAGTTCTGTATAACAAAACTATACAGCGAGGGCACGTTTGGAAGATTTACCTATGAATGTGGCATTGTTAAAAATTTAATCGAACACTGTCGTTTACAATCCCATCCCCCTCCCCTGTCCTCATCATTTGGGATATAATTACTATCAGCCCATGATTCAATTTTGAATATATCATAGCACATGGTCTCAAAATCATATGCAAGGTGGCTGTTTTTATAAAAGAAAGTATTGTTTATCTGTTAGGGAATCATTTTCTAAAAGACTTTCTCCCTTTACCTGACAGGCCTCAGATAAGGTAGTGTTGGGATGGGGAGACAATACCCAGATGCGATATCTTACTCAGCAGCAGAGTACATATGATGTAAAGTATCTATGAGCTGATCATTAAAACAAAAACCAATGATTAGAATATCTCTATCTGGCGAACTGTTACACTGTAAGAAAAAAAATCCACAGAAATTTTTTCTTTTTTTTTCTAATAAAACTCTAAGGTAGCCAAAAAATTGAGGTAAAATTCTTCATTTACCAATTGCTATTTGGAACAGTATATTGAAATTTGAGAAGATACAAGACCAACGGTGACCACCCAACCAAGAATGCACCCGAACTATGGCCAAATAGCCTATAATAATGGAAAGAAAAGTTTTAAACTTTGTCTGCATTTTCTGTGCGTTAGATTGTATGTCATATATGGACTGGCTAAGTTGAGTATAGCTGGAGTTAACATTCCGAAACATGAAATCATGAAAATTCAAGCTAATAAAGGTCAATATCTCACAACAAAATGTCAGACAACTGTCAACTTCAAATATGATTGGCATTTTCAGTGGATAAGGTCATATTCCAAACATGGATTATAACTCAAATCATCATCTGGAAACCAACAAGTTTACAGATGTGCAGACATAGAGATTGGCATATTGACAGAGAGATAGATGGATGGACAGACTCATCACATGATAGAAGCCATTTTCAATGGGTATTTTTTAAAAAAAAAGCTACATTTATGTGCAGAAATCTACAAATCAGGGAAAGAATGAATTTTAAGAACGTGAGTATGGTTAAGTCCAGTCCAAGAAATTCCTTAGAAAAAATAGAATTCCTGTCAACAAGCCTGAAAACAAGCAGACTGTCATCTGCAAAATGAGGTCCCCAGAGCAGACCTTCATTTCTAGAAAATGCAGGCGCTCGATATATCGCGCACTGCTACTGGGGCTCAGGCGCGCGATTTTCTCACAGCGCGTGATCGCCAGGATCAACAGCTTGCTATCTGTATCAACACAAATGGTGAACTGTTCACCATTTGTGTTGATACAGATAGCAAGCTGACTGCTGTTGATCCGTGATTTGATTAGGAAAATGAAATAGTTAATAGTAAATACTAAAACGTTCTTACCTTACAAGACGTCATTTAATGAGTCAAATCCAATCCATTGAAATTGTGAGCCACACACGCGGCACAGTACACAAGAATGAAGATTCATGAACAGTTCTTCTGTTCAAAACTTGAAAAGAATATTATTTATATCCAAAAATGAAAATTAAATAATCCTTGCTGCTCGCAAGTAGAACTCAGTCTCCACTGAGGCTGAGTGAGCTCAAAGCATCCAAAACTTGAAAGTTGAATAGTTCCAAACTAAAAATTGTTATGAACATCTTTACATGTTTTTACAGTTTAAATTTGTCAACGTGAAAAGTGAAAACAGTTGCAGTCGCGCGACTTGTGGACGGGAGGTCTACTGGAATTACAGACAATCGTCAATGGAAAAATGAATTAAAGACAACTTGGACCAAGACAGGTCGGACCACTTTTGAAGATACTTCAGTCCTCAGGCCAACATTGATGATTACTCGGACCAACATAATTACACTGAAGACACTTAGGACTACTTTTTGAAGACAACTCAAATGAAATGTCATGTGACCAACCTTGAAGACAACTCGGACAAACACTGAAGACAAGTCAAGCTGCTGTCTTCAATACTGGTCCGAGTTGTTTCCACGTTTGGTCTGACTCTGAGACGTGACGTCCAAGTTCAGTTGTCTTCAGTGTTGGTCCGAGTTGTCTCCAATGTATACTTATAATGACATTAATGTATTATTATGTTGATCCTGAAGATTGAAGTTGTCTTCAAAAGTGGTCCTACTTGTATTTGGTCCGAGTTGCCCTGGTCCCGATTTACTGTTAAAGTGTTTATTTTAGTTTAGGTCCACACCTGTCACTGTCGGAGTCTGACTGACATCATCTGATGAATCCGAGAGTTCCGACTGAGAACTTGACTCAGAGCTGGAGAATCCGAGAATCATACCAGGATCCTCAAAGTCACTTGGGCTTGAAGAGGAAGAATCAGTGTCACAATTGTGCTTTCGGCGTTTAACTTTGCTCAGTAACAAACTCTGTCCACTTTCCGTCTTACGTTTGCGCTTCTTACTGCCAAGGTAGTTAGATACAGCTCTATCAATGATTGATGACCTCTCATCGTCAGTCCACACGAGATCATTTATGCGTACGATCAGAGAATTGTCCATGGTCTCATGCTTCATACTTAGGCGCCGGTCTGAGAGCATTGCCGTTAGATGGCTAAACCCGCACTCCACAATGCTGTTGCTAAGTGACAGGGAGAATACAATCTCAGCTATCAAACAAATGTTTGGGAACTGTTTCCTGCGAAACGTGAACAGTTCCGCCACAACCTTTTCAATTTAGTTAAAAGTTTTGAATAGAAATGGTTGGATGCTACTTTGACATCTTTCCATTCAGACTTTATTCTCTTCTTAAACACGTCATCATCGCCAGCATCACTAAAATCAAACCCAGCAAACTCTAACGGCTGCCGGAAATGTTCGATTAGTTTGCAAATTGATTCAGCTTCTGATTTTGTGGAATGCCAGTTGGCGGGATCAACCCACTGCATCAAACTAAATACAGACTTTTCGTCTTTGAATTCAGCGAACCTTTTATCGAAGCAAGCTTCAATGTTTTGCACTGTTTTTTTCGCCACGACTGTTATTTCTGAAAATATAGCACAAGCGGTTTCGGACGAGCGACACCCCTTCAAACCCTTATTATATTCCAACGTTTTATACTGCCTATCTGTCTTTTTGTGCAGCATGGTGCCTATTTCAGGTACACTTATTTCCAACGAAACCGACGTATCCACAACTTTCAACACCAGTGATGAATCTTTTGTTACATCGTCGATACTGCTGAGATTTTCCAGTAACTCATTTAAAGAACGTTCTGTTTTAAGCAAAGCAGGTAGAATGTCGAAAACCATAAGATCATCCTTTTCGAAAACTAGAGAAAGAATAGCAACTTTGTCTAGAATGTTTCTGTATAGGCAACATTGGACAATGAACTTGTAATTCAACAGTTTATTCAAGAACCCCCTTAACTTCGCACTGACATTTTTGTAGCTCGGGTCTGCGATTGTATCCTCAATCACATTGATCAAAACTATCCAATTGTTCAGTAAATGTTTGATTGCAGTTCTATGGTGGTTTACAAATCTTGTCGATGTCAGTTTTGGTATTCTGTACACCGTGACACCCATTACTTTGGCAGCCTCGCGGAAATGACGCCCAAATTTTCCCGATTGCTTGAAAAACTTGTACAGTGAGCGAAGAAAATCTTCGACTTGCTCGAAACATTTTTCCTGTAAGATTGAATCTTTCAAGGCCAGTTCAAGCTTGTGTGCCACGCAATGAATACCAATAAGCCATGGCCTGCCATCATCTCTGAAACGTTTGATCAAACCAGATTTATGCCCAAAATTCACATTTGCGCCATCTGCAGTAGCTCCAATTTCACAAAATTATATCGTTCAGCTGGCAAATGAAGTTTATTGAGAAAAACGTCATCGATTGCTTTTTTGAGATTTTCCGCATTCGCATCTCCGAATGAGTCTAAATCTTGGAGGGCACATACGTAATACTTACCGATCCCGCTGCGAACAGTTTTGCATAAAACAAGTTCCTTCTCGGACCCCGTTTTCCGGGCCTGGGAGCCGTCAGTAAGAACTGAAAAGGCATTGGCACTCAAAAGTATTTCTGCGACTGTTTCACGCACTGAATCTGCGATAAAGCATAGTATTTCTCTTGCGACATTTGAATTACATTTTCCTTGAATCAATTTCACGCCGTTTGTTTTTTGCACTTTAACTGCAGTTTCAAATGAGGTAAGTGGTTGACCATCAACGGCGATTAAATATACAGTGTTAAACAGTTTTGTATAAGCGTCTTTTGACTGCTGAAGAATTACTGAATCAATTTTCATTTGACTTTGTTTAACATTGCCAGGGTAAGGTGCACCTGCAGCTGCTTGACTGCTCGATGGTTTACTAGTACTACATTCAGCTACCTCATTATCGCGTGTGCCTCTATCTGCCACATTCTTTTCGTCTGGTGATTCTTTCTCCAAGAGAATCCCTAGCTCATGGGCTTGCGAAATCAGATGCCTGTTGACACTGTGCTTTGAAACATAATTTGAACCACTTGCATATTTTTGGGCTTCCTTGATGGCTTGGCCTCTGAGTTTATCTGATTTTATTATTCTATCAATATGCCGCGCACATGTTTTGCACCAAATAGAGTTGACGATTTCATGTCCTTTGGAATCTTTCTCGGTTCTGTAGCCGATGAGCGAACCAACGTTCCACCTTAAGAAGGTGTGCAATTGCACACTGTTCCCCTTTGCTTCTCTCTGCGACATCAGAAAATTTGAATTTTGTTTTATTTTGAGTTTTTGAATCAGTCACTCTTACATTTATTTATTCAACCAGAAGACAAGGGTGACCGTGAGATCTAGACTGTACGAGTCGAATAACTTGAATACACTGAGGAAATAATCGCAGCGCAGTGCTGTCGGACGGCAACAGATCAAAGGAATGTAATGTTTCAAGGCACGTGCAGTTTGTGTTCAGCTCTGTGAAGTTGTGAACAGTGTTGAAACTGACTTCAAACACCAATCACTCTGAGAGCATGTTGCGACGGAACGCCTTTTGGTCTTTTCCTACAGTACTTTTTAGTTTCAGTTTTGAACTTTTCAGTTAACCTTTTCGATGCCGCATTTCCGTCGCGCGCGATAAATCGCGCACTGGGTTTTGATTTTGCCCGCGCGATGGCGCGTGAGAGTGATCGCGCGCCTCAAAAATGAAGGTCTGCCAGAGGGTGAATTTGGTGATGATACCCTGCACAGCAGGGTAGCATCACAAAATTTACCATCTATGAACCTCAGTCTGAATCAAGGTCTATGTCCAAAACAGAAAGATGTACCTAGAGGATAAATTGGCCCACTGTATGGGATAGCATCAGCAAATTCACCCTCCGGCGACCCCATTTTGCAAATGACAGGTTGCTTATATTCAGGCTTGCTTGTCAACAAATCTCATGAGATTTAACCTTGTCAACCTCAATCATTTTAAAAGAAATTCAGGAAGATATATGCCTCCCTCATGTGATTATTTTTTGTAAACAAAAACATTTGTATGAAACACTTCATACCTGACAGTTTTGGGCATTTCGGATATTTTTGACTCTCTTAGTAAATTGATGTGTTTTTTAACTCAACCTAAATAATCACCACCCATGGTGAAATGGACATTTGGCACTGCAAAATAGAAGAGTGTTAATCGTGCATAAAAGATATCTAAAACACAAATAGTACCATTCCTAAGGTCACAAATCTTTTACTGGAGATAACATCAATGAAATTCTTGCTGGTGTACTCAATCGATGCTTCCATCAACTTGTTGGTTAAATCAAGTAGCGGCTCTGTCCACTTCAGTCGAGGAGAGGTTGAGGTGATCTTCTGACAATCAACCATAACATCTATGACAGATTCAGCATTCTGTGAAGTAAAACAGACTCAGTATACCACTTGTAAAATCGGACACTGGAGTTTTAACCCTTTACCTGTGGTAAAGGACTAACCAGACAGCACTATTCTAAAAACTCGGTACTGAAATTTTATTTTTCAATTTTTGCCTTCAGCTCAAAGCTGCTGACCCCTTTGGCCTATTAAAAGAAATTCTTGTTTCTCAGGCAATTTTTCTTCAATTTTATAATGAGGGAGAGAGGCTTTTTTCTTATTTTGTTAATCCAGCAAACAGTTCCAAAAATAGTTGGAAATAACAAGGATTATTTTGGGTGTCTACAGGGGCCGAATATGGGACCTTTTCCCAATGGCAGTTGAGCATGATTTTCCCAATTCCCAATCCTAAATTTCCCAATATCAGTATTCCACTCGAAAAAAAACAAAAAAACTACTGTACAATTGGTGTCCTGAACTGGGTCGTCATAAGGCCACATAAAACCACTGGTTTTCTGAGGCCTTATGACAACCAAGTTCAGGACATCAGCTGTGCCTTTAACCTTAAATTGCTTACTTAATGAAGCACAGAAAGTGTCTGAATTCAGAAGCAAATCACATGTTCCTCTTTAATAGCATACAAACACTTAATAGAGACTACAGAGAGAGGGATGAAATTATTTCATGAACATAATTTCATGTGACTGTTATAAAACTTACTTGTAGTATATAGGCAGTTGCTTAGATATTGGTCGTAATGATCTCGGTTCAATCTGAATGTAAAGTTTCTTAGTCTTTGTATGTTTAACCCATCCATAACAAATTCTCAATTGGAGCCCCCATGATGCAAATTTTCCCAATTCTGCACAAGTTCATGCTCCTGAACAACCTGATTGGGTTTATAGATCACCTCATATCAAATATCTCAAGGCAAGCAACTTGCAAACAATTGATTAGGTTATGTGGTTGGGTATTTCAATTGTAAAATACACGAACAAACTGCAGGTTTATAAAAATAATAAAATATAAATTAAACTGCATAGAGAGATGAGCCGATTAGTAAAATGCCACATAAGACGAATGCCGATTATTTTAGACAACAATCGGCCGATACCGAATGCCGATGTCAGATGGTTTCTTTATTATTCAAGCTTACTGCAGAAGCTGGCTGATTTACAGTAAACTGAGTAATCAAAATTTAATTTTCCGTACCGTCCCGTCAGTAAGCTCACTCTCGTGGGTAAGCACACCCCCCAACTTTTTAGAAAACGTATTTTTGGGGGTATCACCCCAAAATAAGCCCACCCCATATTTCTCTGAATTAAAAGTTTTGACTACCGCCAGTACCGGTGCCAGTCATCACGAAAATGTGCACGAAAATTTCAATTGTTCAATCAAAATAAAATTATGTGAAACTGAAAGTGTTATGGAGTTGTTTTTTTCTCAATTTAATCTTTTCAGATTTTCAGCTAAAAAAAATAAATTCCAAAACTACATGCTTTTGTGTTATTTCTCTCAGCCCTCATGTTTATCAACTTTATGTTGAAGAAGAATGGGAAATTCCCAGTTCATAAATTATTAATGACAGCATGTTCCGACTTCAGTGATCAAAATTGTTCCTTTTTATTACTTTAGAAAAAGAGTTGAGAAATTACCTGATGAGTGATGTGATCCCTGCAGAATAGCTGCTCAAAAATAAATATGAATTAATACCCCCGATTTGTAATATCCAGTTTGAACCATGTTACATGAAAGTCTATTTTGAAAACAAGGGAAAGCCATATTGTTCACAACAATGGGGACACATTATGTGCACCAGGGTGGTCAGTTTATATATAGCCTAGTTTGTTTATTTATAAAACATGACCACGTGTTTTATCAAATGCATTGTGTGCAAATTATATTCTCATACTGTCGCGGTTATGTGAAATCAAAATCGTATAAACTCGAAATATAAATTAAATAAAAACATGACCTCTGAAGTATAATTAACTTCAGCTGCCCTATTATATATACTATTGTTATGGTTCATACCAAATTTATCCGTTTTGTGTAAAAAAATATAATTGAAAGCTTGTTGAAAACTGAAAAAAATTCTGTTGTGAGACATCACAAGAATTAAGTTACCTCCCCTTACTTCTAAAAACATATGGACCAAGCTGTTTATTTTGTCTTCATTTTGAAGCAATAGTGTTTTCCACCCATTCCACCCACATGTAGAATTCAGTTCCCCCCCACCCCCCACACACTTTTACAGGCAGCAAAAAAAGGGCAAGTGACAATGGCTCATGAATTTTTGTTTTGCTTGTTGAAAGAATCAATGACGAAAAAACGTGAGGAAATTCTTTGTGACTATCTTGCAACTTACTGGCTTGTACAGATAGGCAGGCCTGCCTGAGTCCCCCCCCCCCCCACCTAGGAGGGGATGTGGGGATGTCCCCTGGGGGTGGGGAGGGGTCAGACATTCCCTGTTCATCTTGCTCTTGGTGCGGTTATCCCACAACTTATTACCAATGAAATAAATTGTGTGGTCACCGCAAGAAAAATCTCAATTTTTTTTCTTCTCTGGCAATAACAGCCAGGTTCAGTGTCGATATGTCAATGTTGGCTGTGAACTGCCCCCTGTGGTATCTATTTTTATCACATGCTCCACACAACCTCTCAGTCTCACAATTAACACAGATTACCAATATGGAGGAATTATCTGTCCAATATGGGAATAAAGAATGCCATTAATGTATATATGTAATGAGATGATGAGCATGGTTGAAAGAAATATTGCGACATTTTGCAGAATGCAGTACAGTTTGGGCAGTGAAGAGTGTCCGTATTCACATGAATCATGGTGGATAAAAAACAACTCGGTACACAGTTACACAATCGAACTCTTTATTCTTTAATATAATATTCTGTCTTTTCTTTCACGAACCATCAATTACCTGATATCAGTAACAGACGAGTGACATACCGATCGCTTGCCACTGGTTGTCCCACGAAGGGGGAGAAAGTTCATTACAGATCATCCATAACACTTTCACTGAGTTTCAGACAATCGGCCAGGGCCGATTTTGAACCATGAGTGCCGATGGTGAACCGATGGGTGCTTATCGGTCGAGTGCCGACGTTACACCGATTAATCATCTCATCTCTAATTGCATAGGCCTCAAAAAGTAGATCTTCTGTTTCTCATGCTATTTTTTGTAAAATTGCATGTGGGCGGGCTGTTTTTTATTTTATTTTTTATTTTTATAATTATTTCTTTGCCATCCAAAGTTCATGTTCTTGATTTGTTTTACGTTTTAGTTAAAGTCTCATAACCTACAGAATATCATGGGTGGTCGTGCATTTCATCCCTTGAGTGCAAGAAGTCTTTGCAATGCCAAAGCATTGCGAAGCCTTGTGGCACTGAAGGAACAAATTTATCAATTTTATTAACTTGAGTAAAATACCAGACATAACCCATTTAATTTTTATTTTTTTAAGTTTGGTTATAAAAAGAGACCATGCAGGAGGGACGGAGAAATATAAATTTTATAGTAAATTTCCTTTCTTATTATACCTACCACAATTGTTTACTACAGGCTTGCACTACAGTGGAAGACCCTAACTCGGATAAAATACTCTCTATTTTAATCTTTCCCAAGAGATGTGGGAAAGAAAAGTGGTGTAAAAAACACCACGAAAAAATAAGCCAAAACTGGGCCGAGCGCCATCGGCGCAAACCCAGTATGGGGCGCTCTTCCCTTAGTACAAATCCACGACTTCCGTTAACCAATGTGCAGTGCAGTCATTAATTCATCATTCTTTTGAGTTCGCCAACATAGGAGTTATGTGATCAGCGGGGAGGAAGGATTCTTACCCAAAGAAGAAGACGGGAGGGCCTCCATGTAAACAATTGCGGTAGGTATAATAAGAAAGGAAATTTACTATAAAATTTATATTTCTTATCAACCTATCTTACAATTGTTTACTATATGCTGAATAGACAATAGGATGGAGGGAATCACATAACCAACCCACACATAACTCATTTGCATTGGAACCGTGGACAGAGGAAGAGATCCCTAGTCCTATCATACAATAACATCACAAACATTAGTAAATCACAATGAAAGATGAGGTGTATGCTGATGTGCGATGCACAGACAGAAAGGGCAGTAACAGCACGGAGCTGGAACTGACCCTGTAAGAAGCTGAATGGCTGGGATAGACAACAGCCTGAGCAGAAGAAAGAGGGCCCGTAGAACAAAGGTTCTCTGTCTGCTCCT
This sequence comes from Pictodentalium vernedei, assembly GCA_031216915.1. Classification (NCBI taxonomy): domain Eukaryota; kingdom Metazoa; phylum Mollusca; class Scaphopoda; order Dentaliida; family Dentaliidae; genus Pictodentalium; species Pictodentalium vernedei. The sequence continues at coordinate 248,014,567 of CM062291.1, forward strand.
GTAACTGTCGCAGATAAGTGGAGAAGATAGCATTTCTCCAGTAGGCTGCCAACATAACATCCGACAATATGACGGAGTTAGTATAAGCCCCGAGAGGAAGACAATGCACACACCTCGTGGCAGAAAAATGATTGGTAATACAATCGCCAGTAGCTAGACGAGCGGAAGCTGCACGAATAGCAAGACAAATCCATCGAGAAATGGATTCAGGAGAGATCTGGCATGTGAGAAAACGCATATCCACCCGGGATAAAGGTGTGAAAGCCCCCTCCCCCCCCCCAAGCAGAGCAGCTCCCAAGAAAGTGTCCATCTTGGAGAAAACTGCAAAGTCCTAGGCCTTTTCAAGGAAAAGAGCTGAACAAGCTTGGAGAGGCAAGGATGAGTGTTGAAACGATGCGGTACCACATATGAACAAGAGCACCGCATAGTGGGACAATATACGCCCGTTTTGTATTTCTGAAGGGTTGGGGTAAGGATGGGGTGAGAGTGAAAATTGTTTGGACCAACCCCATATTCGAACTTGACCTGTATTTTGTTGTGATTAAACAACATACCAAGTTTGGAACCAATCGGAAAACAATAATAAAAGTTATCATCCGGAAACCAAATATTTGATACATTCTATGTCCAACAGTTAGGCCATACTAAAATAATCCGGAAAACACAAAATGCACAAATTCAAGAGGAATAACTCTGGAAAGGTACATGCGATTTTGGCTGAAAGTGAACCTGAGCTGTGCTTTGTGGTCATAAACAAAATCTGAGAATTTGAAACAAATTAGTCAAGGCAAACTAAAGTTATCAACCGGAAACCACATAATTCACAAATTTACAATCATTCAAGGGGAATAACTATGGAACGGTACATGCGATTATGGCCAAAGGTGAACATGAGCTGTGCTTTGTGGTCAAAAACAAAATCTGAGAATCTGAAAAACATCGGTCATGGCAAACTAAAGTTATCCGGAAACCACAAAATCCACAAATTTGCAATCATTCAAGGGGAATAACTCTGGAAAGGTATATGCGATTGTGGTCAAAAGTGAACTTGAGCTGTATTTTGTGGTCAAAAACAAAAAACTGAAAATCTGAAATAAATCGGTCAAGGCAAACTAAAGTTATCGTCCGGAAATGAAAAGTTGGGCTAAATTCCCATAAATAAAGGGCCATAACTCTACTGCAAATGGGCCGCTAGAAACGGAAATCGAACCCATCCTGTATTTTGTCATACTAAATCCACATGCCAAATTTAACTCAGCTCAATCCATTACAACTAAAGTTATCGTCCGGAAACGAAATGTGTCCATGGACGGACAGACAGACAGACGGCTTTAAATGAACGGAAACCAATTTTTTTTCAAAAATTGTGGTTTCAAAGGGCCATAACTCTGCAGCGGATGGACTGAGAAACACCAATATCGAACTTGACCTGTATTTTATTGCTACAAACAACATCTGAAAGTTTGATGTCGATCCTCCAAGGCGTTCGACTTTAAATGAAGGGAAACCAATTTTTTTCGAAAGATTGTGTTTTCAAAGAGCCATAACTCTGCAGTGGATGGACTGAGAAACACCAATATCGAACTTGACCTGTATTTCATTGCTAAAAACAACATCTGAAAAATTTGGTGTCAATCCGTCAAAGCGTTCAGCTTTAAATGAACGGAAACCAATTTTTTTAGAAAAACCACAAAATCTTCAGCAGATGGACTGAGAAACACCAATATTGAACTTGACCTGTATTTTAATGCTAAAAACAACTTCTGAAAGTTTGATGTCGATCCGTCAAGGCGTTCGACTTTAAATGAACGGAAACCAAATTGTTTACGGACAGACACACGGACAGCGGACAGACAGACAGACTGATAACATAATACAACGGTTTTTTAAACGGGCGTATAAAAAGGTCTCCGAAGCATGGACTTGTACCCATTGCTGGAGACTCCCAGAAACAAACATATACCAGAAACTCTGCAATCGGTATGATCGAAGGAGTGACAGAAGCAACAGAGTGATCGCACACCAACGACAGAAGAACCTTCTACTTAGCCACAGAGGCTAAACCAGTGGAGTGAGTGAAGAAGAAAAGCAACTCCACTGCTCGTCTCTAAAAACCACAGCAGATTGATCCATACCCACCGAGGCGACAGGGGTGTGATCGAAAGGATTCGACAACTGCAGGTTCATATCTGGGCTAGAACCTGAGGCAGAATTGGAACCGGCAGGAAGTCGTAGCCGACAAGACCGTCCCAAAGGAGGGACAGAGAGTCCATGGCGAAAGCCAGAGCATCTGGACACGGGAACACGAAAGTGTCCACCTGATGATTCCAACGAGTTGCTAAGAGATCGATGTGGGGACAACCCCAGAGATTGCAAAGAGACTGGAACACCGCCATGTAAAGCATCCACTCGGTGGAAAAGAACCTGCCCCGTCGGGACAGGGAGTCGGCTAGGACATCCAGACGACCGAGAATGGGACGAACCACCACTCTGGCGTTGACATCCCGATCGAGCAGTAGAAGATCCCGAACCAAAACATACATGGGAACATACTGTGTTCCACCCTGGTTCTGAATGTAAACAACCACCGTAGAATTGTCAGACCACAGAAGGACCTGACAATTCGAAAAGCGGGGGATCCACTGTCGGAAACACAGAAGAAGAGCAAGAAGCTCCTTCTGGTTGACATGAAGAGCTGCTTGATCCTGGTCCCATGACCCGTGAAGGAAAAGACCTAGAGGATCCAAAATTCACACCCCATCCGAGATCGCTGGCGATTACTGTCAGAACACGATCGGACGTGGGGAAGTCCAATGGAACTCCCTGCATAATCCACTGACCGTCTGTCAGGGGAGAAGGTGACGAGAAAGAGACTCAGGTAACAGAAGCACCAGAACCAGATGATCGACATTCGGCTTCCAAAGACTGAGCAATAAGTGTCGGAGAGGTCAGACATGCAGATGACCTTGAGGAATGAGATCCGTCACCGAAACGCAGAGACCAAGCAGTCGGGGAAGACTCTGAGCTGATGAAGTCCATCAAAGATGACAAGACGGAGAAGGGACCAGGTCCGACTTCTCTCTGTTGACTCTGAACCCTAGTGACGTGAGTAGGCTCAACAGTGTGATGACATCAGACCCCAGAAAAGCAGCATTGGATTGCCTCTGGAGGATATCAACTAGACAAGCCGAAGAAGACACCTTGGCCTGTGTGCGATGTAAGACGAACACATGCGACATCAGACAGGTGAAGGCCCAAGAATCCAGGCCGAGGCCAAAGGGAATGGCCTTGAACTGGAAAACATCCTGGGGAATGGAGCGGCGAACTGATCTGAAAGCCTCCAGAGGAAGCAGAAGGGTACTTGGTAGGCTTTGGACGGTGCCTACCTCCAACAGAAGGCTGATCAAGCTGACTAAGCAGCAGCAAATCAATGGAATGACAAACGGAGCCATCCCGGACCGTCACCACGGAACCATGGAAGAGTCGCGGACCTGCCGAAAAAGGCCGATCAAAGAGCAGCGCACTGCCCCTCAAGAAAGGGACGTCTTGTCCTGCACAGCGTTCCTGCGATCTAATTCCAAGCTAGCCACGTTACAGGCATATGTGTGAGAAGATGCATGAGTGTCTTCAACAGCACACACAAAACAAAACCTGTTTGTCGTCAAACTCATCTGGGAGCAAATAAGCAGCAAAGCAGAGACGACGTGATCGAAGAGAGAATGCATTCCAGCATCCCTCCCGATAAGCCCAACCTGGACTCCAGAGTCTCCATATGGCTGAGGAGTTGGAGTCCGATCCAAGACCGTCAAAGTCTGGCAGACTGACGGATTGGCGAAATCGTAGGAACGATAACACACCAGAGGCAAAAAGGGTCAACCTTGATGAAGAACGACGTCTTCATAGCCTTGGAACTCAGCTTAGAGTCCAAAGCGGTAAATGCTTCAACCACCTGTACCGACAGGCACGATCGAAGGCGCCCAGAAGCATGTTGCTCCACAGGCTGTAGGCGTGCGACTGATGATCGCAGCCGGCCTTACACTGTTGGCTGGTTTGACGGTTTGAGACCTGGAAGGAACCCAAACACAAAGTCAAGAGCTGCCCCCAAGTCAGAAGACTGTTGGCTCTCGACGTCAGGAATGTCAGACTCATCCCATGACTCGGTAGTCACATAGCCCATCATGTCATGGGCAAACCAGCCGACGCCTCCCATGGTGTGGGCACACCAGGGGATCAGAAAGCGGCCTGTTTCCAATCCCGGGAGGCAGCGCCACAGGGGGTGCCTGGAAACCACTCGTAGCCTTGCTGGAAGCAATGCAAAAGGCTCTTGGACAGAACCTAAGTGAGCAAGGAGAGGGCCTCCCTAAGCTCACTGACAGTTGGAACGGAACGACTTGGGGAACAAACCGACAAAGTGGCTTCACTCCTGACCCATTTTCCAGCGAAGGGTCACGATCCTCAAATACACCCGACACGGGGCGACGGGCTGCAGCCGAAAACATCTGAAGGCAGATGTGTAGTGGGGTATCACATACCCTGAGGATCAACAGAGCGGAAACTCAGGAGTCGCCGCAGACCTCTGCAGGAAGAAGGTCCAGGCTGCACAAAAAGCGTTGGTCACACAAAACTGGCCATGGGACTAGAGTGCGTGGACAGAAACACCACAGAGCTCATGGTGACCCCACCATGAACATCCGAATCCAATGAGAAAAACTGAGGTACTCGACGGCTGAGAGACCACAGTAGAGGGTTCGGCCGGCAGCTCCTTCCAACTTCGCCAAGTTGAAGCCAGGGAAGGCTGAGGCCACTACCCCACGACTACACTACCAGACATCCCTGCAGGCCCCTGCAGGGATAAAACTGCTGTGCTCAATGGCTGAGAGGACACAGCATGGGGGTTCGGTCGGCAGCCACTTCCGACTTCGCCGAGTTGAAGTCAGGGAAGGCTGAGGCTGAGACCCCACGTCTACACCACCAGACACCGCTGCAGACCCCTGCAGGGAGAAAACTGCTGTGCTCAACAACTGAGAGGACACAGCAGGGGTTCGGTTGGCAGCCACTTCCGACTTCGCCGAGTTTAAGTCAGGGAAGGCTGAGGCCGATACCCCCACGTCAACACTACCAGACACCTCTGCATACCCCGGCAGGGATAAAACTGCTGTGCTCAACAGCTCAGATGACACAGCAGGGAGTTCAGTCAGCAGCCACTTCCGACTTCGCCGAGTTGAAGTCAGGGAAGGCTGAGGCCGATACCCCACAACCACACTACAGACATCACTGCAGACCCCTGCAGGGTTAAGCCGAGGTCGGCTAAAACGGTGACCGATGACGTTGTAGACAGAAGAGCAGTAGCAGCAGATACGACAGGAGCTGTTGAAACTGGCAGAAAAGGGGAGAGAGCAACCTAGCTCGGCCTCCAAAGGAGGAGTCACAACCCTAGTGACAGCCTCAGATGTCGATTCGAGAGGGCGCATAGTCCCGGAACCAGGCATCTCTTCACCAGAAATCCAACAGCTCCCGCAGTATCCACCACGGTAAAAAAACTGCACATCCCCCATGGATGGGGAATAACTCTCACCAGACATGGTCGTGTTGGGAGGCCCCAAAACGACAGCGTTCCCCACCCCCCGCAGGTGTGGGAGGAGCTGCACATCCCTCATGGAGGGGGTGTAACTCTCACCAGACGTGGTCGTGTTGGGAGGCCTGAAATGACAGCGTTACTCACCCCTGTGGGTGTGGGAGGAGCTGAACATCCCTAACGGAGGGGGTGTAACTCTCACCAGGCGTGGTCATGTCGGGAGGCCCTGAAACGACAGTGTTCCCCACCCCCACGGGTGCGGGAGGAGCTGCACATCCACCACAGAGGGGGTGTAACTCTCACCAGACGTGGTCATGTCGGGAGGCCCCCGAAACAACAGCATCCCCCTCCCCCCTTGCGGGTGCAGGAGGAACAGCCACGAGAACGTACCAAAAGCGAGGGCAAAAGGAATTGCCCTAAACGAACCAAACTGGAAATAACAGAGGTGAGAACAGTAGAAGAAAACGGTGAACTCAACAGATACATAAAGTAGAAGAACACCCCCAACTACGAGAGAAGGTGGCAGAAAAAATAACCGGTGGGTACACGACAGAACCCAGACAGCCGGCAGGGACCTAAGAAACAGAAATTCAGTCCTCAACAGAGTGAATAAATCCTGACCATACAGTCCCTCATTGACATCTAACTCCAATAATAATAATAAAATTTATCAACCGAAAAATTTTATTTACGAACCGTGATGACACAACGTCGAAAAAACATTCGCGAAAACGGAATATAAAATAAAATTCAATGAGAATGTAGTTGAAAATATATAAAACATAGTCCTGTTATTATACGATCTTCAGATCCATAATTCCAGTCACAGGAAAACCATTATCAACGAGTTGAATTATCACTGTTTCGTAATGCAAATGGCGAAGACACATCCTACATGTGTCTCGGACAAAAAAAGAATGATGAATTAATGACTACATCGCATTGGTTAACAGAAGTCATGGATTTATACTAAGGGAAGAGCGTCCCATACTGGTGTGCGCCGATGGCGCTCGGCCCAGTTTTGGCTTATTTTTTCGTGGTGTTTTTTACACCACTTTTCTTTCCCAAATCTCTTGGGAAAGATTAAAATAGAGAGTATTTTATCCGAGTTAGGGTCTTCCACTGTAGTGCAAGCCTGTAGTAAACAATTGTAAGGTAGGTTGATAAGAAACAGATTTTTAAATTTTTCATGCCTTATGTTTGTCAGTCAGACTTGATGATCTTTTCAGACTAATTCAACTACAAATTTATTTATTTCTCAGTGTTTAAGAACACTTTCAGAATCTTTGGTTATATCATGACTGCAATAAAGGGATGAAGTCAAGTTTAGCCAGTCATTTATAATTATTCTGGTCCCTTTGGAAGACTTCCACGCCAGGCATTGGTTCCAGATGTTATTTTATCAGTAAAGCATAACTTCTTTTCTACAGTAAACAAGCTCTTCTCCACTTCCTGGGGTTCTCAGAGGCACATAACACATTACATTATTATTAGTTTATGTGAGACTCTGCACAACTGAAGGCAGCCTGGGCTTCTCTATAATCAAGCTGTGACTGCTGCAAAACAGGCATGACTTGATTTGATGAAAACTCCAAAACAGTCCAGAATACATAAATTATTAAGCATTCTACTCCTATTTATATCGGTATACTTTATTAATGAGATCCAGTATCATACCACTTCTGCCAACAGTAAGAAAAGAATTAACTCCTTGCACGCTGCAGGCAGACAAGGAAGTATCGAAATTGGCACCAAGCCTCATTCTTACAACCAGTGCCTGCTAAATGTATATAATCAGTGGAGAGGTATGAGTTCCCAACTCACGGGAGGGCCATCCCCATCTGGGTCATTGGTAAGTATAAAAAATATATAAATTACTTTAAATTTTTTCATATTTTTAAACTGTAAACCAATGGCCCAGACTTAGCTGAATAGAAAAAAGGCTGGAGGGCCAAGGACATAAAGGAAAATCCAATAAGCTCAATTATATATACAGGAATATCCCCTCAAGGAGAAAAGGAGAGAAAGGATTTACATATGTCTTTCTTATTTATTAGATATAAGAAAGACAAAATACCAACCAGATAATTGAGCAGGATATAATCTATAATTCTCTATTAACATCCAGTATAACCCATTGTACTAATTTAATAAAGGAAGCCAATTAATAAAGATAGTCCAGAGAAAAAGACTCTTTATACTCATTTAAAAGTGTCCGAGGATTGTATATTAGCGCTCGTATGACACATGACATATAGAAATGCTTCACACCGAGCTACACTTAAAAACCATTCCAGTACCAACACGGAATTGCTGACATCAGAGGAGGAATTCCCTTGCTTTTCACTACAAAGCCGATGATATAAGGGAAAGCCGTCCCCCCCCCCCCCCCCCCCCCCCCACCTTTCCCCTTGCTCTGGGTCAAATCACCACAGAACGAAGAGGGCAACAGGACAGAGTCACTGCTGGAACAGAAAACCTACATAACTATAGCTGTAATCGTTTAGTGGACGACATTCTGAGCAACAGAGAACGGACCTAAACATCTAAGGTACCCAAAAATAGACTCTATATTTCTAAGATAAAACTTTGTAAAGGTAGAAGGCTGTGTCCAGTAAGCAGCCTTCATGAAATCAGTAATGGCAATACTATTAGAATAAGCCCAAGATGTGGACAGCGCTCTAAATTCATGCGCCAAAATCTTAAGCACCAACTGCTGATTAGAAGATAAACTTTCATAAGCAGTGCAAATTGCTAACTGAATCCATCTTGCAATGGAATGAACAGAAATGTCCCTTCTATTGGGATTTAATGATAAAAAGAAGCGCTTTCTTCCTTTTCTGATAAACTCTAATCTGCGTTTATAAATGCGCATAGCTCTTACTGGACACAGCAAAGGTCTACGGCTATCTGATGATGGAAGAGCCTTAATGATAATAGGATCAGAATATTTATTAGGAGCCTGATTCTTAGCCAAAAATCCCACATTAGTAGTTAAAGTAATAGTATTACCAACACTACGATAATGAGAATCATCTATAAATAAAGCATGAAGCTCACTAACTCTTCTTGCAGAAGCAAAGGCTAAGAGAAAAGCTGTTTTATATGTCAAGAATTTGAACTCTATAGCCTCCAAAGGATCAAATGGAGCTTCTTTAAGCTTCAACAGAACCCAAGCTAAATTCCACTTAGGAATTAACCTAAGGGTTCTAGGTCTATTGATCGAAAAGTTTTTAACTAACTAAGATAAAGAAACATTAGATCCAATTTCTAAGCTATCATGATGAGCATAAGTGTCTGATAGCATAGATCTATAACTCTTAATAGTAACTGGCTGAAGTTTGAGAACGTCAAACAAATAGACCAGAAAGTTTGCAATGTCTGGAATGGATGGATCATATACGTCTATCGACTGATCCTTACACTAGCGAAAGAAAACCTTCCACTTCACTGCATAATTCAGCAAAGAGGAGCCCCTCCTACAGTTAGAAATTGCGTCCACTGCTCTTCCTGTAAAGCACTTCCCGAGCAAGAAGGACCGCACAACGGAAATACGTGAAGGTTGAGACCCTGCGGGTTGTGATGCAGTGTGCGTGACTTCCCCTGATAAAGAAGGTCCTCCCGTGGAGGAAGCTTCCGGGGAATGTCCAATAACAGACACTTGAGTAGATTTATCCATGGTTTCTGAGACGACAGAGATGCTACCAGCAGTATCTTGCACTGTGATTGCTTGATCTTTAACAAGATCTGTTGAATCAACGGAGTTGGAGGATATGCATATCCTATCATTCCATCCCAAGAAATTGAGAAAGCGTCTGCTCGAGGATCTGGGCATGGTGACACATATGTCTGCAACTGATTGTTGAGATGAGTCGCGAATAAGTCTATCATTAGCCGATCTCATTGGTAGCAAATATGCCTGAATACTTGCTGGTTGAGAGTCCATTCCGAAGGCAACATGCGACCTTTCCGAGAGAGTGAGTCTGCTAGAACGTTCAGACGACCTGGTATACGACGGACCGATAGATGAACGTGATGTTCCAAGACAAACAGAAGAATTCTCTCCGTTAGTTCGTATAACGGAATCGAATGAGTGCCTCCTTGGTTCCGAATATATGCTACTACTGTCGAGATGTCCGACAGTATTTGAACATGTGAATTCTGTATTATGTTCATCCAATGACGTAGCACTAGCCATATTGACATCATTTCTTTGATGTTTATATATTTGTCTAGAAACATAGGGTCCCAAAGACCCTGACACTTCGAGTTTGTTGGGCTCAGGGTTGTGCCCCAACCTGCTTGACTCGCATCCGTCATAATGGTAAAAACCGGATCTGGCAGCTGCAGTGGAACTCCCTGAGTTAACCACTGAATATCTGCCCAAATCTGAACATTTTGTTTTACAACAATACTGGTCTCGAGGGAATGCATCTTCACACTCCAGTTCTGAGTAAAGAATATCTGGAGTGGACGTATGCGTAAGCGACCCATCGGTATGAGATCCGCAGCTGCTCCGCACAGCCCCATCAGTCGCATAAATTCCCTCGCTGTTAATGCTTTTGAATGTAGACAAAAGCGAGCATAACAACTGACGAATCTCGCTCTGGGTAAAGGAAGACGGACCAGATTGTTGTGTCTCGAAGCTCATTCCCAAGTGTATGAACGACTTGGATGGAGCTAGATCCAACTTCTTTTCGTTTACAATGAAACCGAGACGTCAGAGCAATTGTAGCAGACACCAAACATCATTCTGAAGAACCGTTTTGTTGCCGTATCTCTGAAGAATGTCTCCCAAATAGGCCAATGTTACCGCAGACGAATGAGCCAGGAAATATGCCATTACCGAGTTCATTATTCGGGTGAACGCCCAGGGTGCTAGATTGAGTCCGAAGCACATCGCTCGGAACTGATAAACAATCCCTAGGACGGCGAACCGTAGGTACTTTCTGAATGCTGGATTTACCATGACATAAAAGTACGCATCCTTTAGATCTATGCTTGATGCATAGTCGTTCACCCAAATGCTCGCTCTTACTGATCGAATGGTCTCCATATAAAATTTTGGAGCCACGATCAGTTTGTTTATCCAGCTCAAATCTATTACTGGCCGGAACGAGTCGTCTGGCTTCGGCACCAAGAACAGGTGACTGACCAGTGAATCCTGGTTTTCTACGACCTCTATTGCATCTTTCTCCAAAAGAGATTTTACCTCTAATACAAGGGAATCTCTTTTTTGAGCATTGGTCGGAAGCTGAGTCCAGCACGGACTTCGTGTTAACGGGGGTTTCTCTCGGAATGATAGCTTTAGGCCTTCCGAGATTAACCCTCTGACCCAGAGGTCTTCTGTAATTGGAATTCAATTTATCAGAAACCTTAACAGACTTCCACCAACAGGACCACAACAGAGATCCTGACCATCACCTCCTGGACCTGCGAGGCCTGTGGGAAGAGAAACTATGTCCTCCCCGAGCAGCGCCTCGGCCCGTTGACCTGGGGACGTCCGACCGGTAGTCTCGCCAGACCCACGTCCCCTACCTGAGTCGCTACTTTGACGATCTCTAGGGTAATTACCTGAGGATTTTTTGTATCCTCGATAGGAGCTTCCTTTGGACTTACTTTGTCCTGAAGCTCCTCCTTTACCCTTCTCTGCCGTACCAGTTTTACTTGAAACTGATTTCAATAGCAGAGTTTCAGATGCTTTCTTAGTGACCTGATCATAGATCAATGAAAGCTTGCCATCAAAGAGAAGGTCACCAGATACCGGAGCGACTCAAAGAGAGCTTTTCACCTTAATATCCATCAGACGCTAGGGCTGCATCATGTCTTATTAACTCTAAATTAGCCACTGATAGGGCAGAGTTATATGTGGAATAAGCTATTGCCCCAGAAAGAACTCTTAATGAGGTATGAACGTCCTCGAATTCTTCTCCACTGAGACGTTGTGCTGACACTCTAGTAAGGTGATCTGCGTAAGATAATCCATCTAGATTCGCCCTATTGGAGAATAACGTTGTATCCATTGTATCGAGCAAATAGAAAAAGACGAGGGTAAGAGCAAATCTAAATCCTCAGCCTGTTCGTCTAAACGCAGATGAACTCTTGATATACACTGACCTGCTGTTTTGAATTTATTTCTACTATTGATAAATGGCAGATCTAGAGCATGTGTTGATAAAAAACTGCCTCTCCTCGATCCCGAGGGTAGATTGATTATAGCGTCATTTATCAGATCAAAAGTCCGAGACACATTATTGGACTGAACCGGGTAAACTGGTGTATCTTCCTTAACCCGGCCGAAAAAAATCAGAGTCCAATGATGCTAGCAGTTTTTAATCGTTTGTCGCAGCATTCTGATCTGGAGGAACAACATCTGAAAGGTATTGCTGAATAAAATTCATCTCTACCTTGTGTTGCTCCGAAAGGGAAAATTCTACTCGATTCCCTTTCACCAACCGACTGGACCAGATCTGAGTCTCGACTAGACGTCCCAAATCATGTGGCATCGTTTCCTTGGCTATTGGAGGCGTGACTTTCTCGAACTGACTGGCTTCCTTTGACGTTCATACCTCATTAAGAGTTCAACCTTGGTAACTGACATAGGATGTACCGTAGTTTGCTGGGATGCTGCGATTAGCTGTGCTATTTGCAACAGCAAGTCCATATTTGAGGCCTTTGGAGCAGCGGTTTTATGTATCTTAGCCACTGGTTGCTCCTGGGACGGCATATCCGACATACTCCTCTTATGCGGACGTCCCAAATCATGTGGCATCGTTTCCTTGGCTATTGGAGGCGTGACTTTCTCGAATCCTTCGTCGGCGATGCAGGTTGTATCTCTGTAGTCACATAGCCAAGGTGCAGTCGTGTGTGCTTTGAAGAAGAACTGGGAGCCAATAGACTAGCCGACCCCGGCAGCCTATTTGACGGAGCGTCCTGGACAGGAGGCGTGGATGCATGCTCCGACTGACGATCGTTCTAAACAACAACCTCTGGTCCCAGATGTTGTTGAAAGAGAGAGAGACCTCTCTCGCTCATGGTCCGGGGGACCTGGACGAGCCGACTGTAGAACTGACTGGCTTCCTTTGTTCCATTGTCGCAGGGTGAACATGTTCCGATATTATAGTGCTCGCAACACCCTTTTTCCTTTCCTTGACCGCTACAGACTTACCCGGTGTCATGACACCCATATTCTGAGTGAAAGAAACACCGGTTGAGCTAGCTGGCGACAAGGATGTAAATCCCTTGATCAGTGATCTAGGCCCTTGTCTACCTTCCATGAGCACTTTTGCCGCTAGCTCTTTGTTAGATTGCGACAATGGTAGCACACTTTCGGACAGTATCACCGATACATCACCATGTTCTTGTTCCTCTGAAAAAGAAACTGACATACTAGAGTGACCTTGTGGTGAGAGAGCAGGCATGGATCTCTCACCACTAACAACATATCGTGACACACGTCTCTAACGCTTGTCATCCCAATTGGCACAAACAGAACAAGAGTTAGTGCGAGAACACTGACTTCAGCAGACACAAAAAACATGAGAGTCCATAGTTCTCGCACTAACTCTCATTATAATATGACAAAGATACATAACAACACAAACCAATACAAAAATTTCGAAAAATTATTCATAAAAAAATTTTCGAAAAAATTTGATATGAGCCCAATTTAGGGAACGATGAGCCCAAATGGATCCCAAAAAAGCCTAAGTGTGGACAAAATTTTTTTACATGATTCTAAAAAATTAATGCTACACTTCCGGAGTATATAATGTATCTGATTACAGACCTAACACCATAATGAGTAGTAGATTACTTATCAGAAAGTAACCGTTGTCAATGAAAATAAAATGCTATAAATGAAAGTGTCAATGACACCATAGCTCAACTTGTCAAGACATGTACATGTATAGTATGTGACACAGCAATGACAAACATCTAGGTAATGACCTGATAACAAAGGTACATATAAAGTATTGTAACGGTCTGTACATAAATACTGACAGTAGCCTGTAACAATTGTATAGGTAAAGTATTGTAAAGGTGGGTGACAGTCAGATGCTAAACTAGAAAAGAAATCTTTGAGTCCCAGAGTGGGTCTGACTGAACCCCAAAATATTTGTTCTCATAGCACAGTGATAACAAAGGCACCCCAAAACACACTCTTTCCTGTCCCAAGGTGAAAACAAAGATGCCCAAGAAGTTTCGTGAAGATCAGTTCATAAATACGAGCTGTATTGAAGTTGTGACAAAAAACTGATTGGACCTAATTTCGGTACAAAATGGCCACTGGCAGCCATCTTGAATTTTGGACTGCACTCAGAAACACTCGTTCTCGTCCCAAGGTGATAACAAAGGTACCCAAGAAGTTTCGTGAAGATCGGTAGATAAATACAGCCTCTAGCCCGAGCCGTATTGACATGTGTACTTACAGTGTATACATGTAAGTAGCACTAAATAAATCAAAATTCATCTAATTTGCATAATTTCTGCACGAGAAAAAACCTGTACTGTATGTGATGTATTCCATTTTACTAAACATTCATACAAAAATTTATTCAAATCAGAACTTTCATACAGAAGTTCTGTACAAGACTGATTGCACTAGTGTTGAAACGATTATCCGACTAATCCAAGTCGACGCGATTATTAAATTAGTCAATCCCAAAATCTGCTAGTCGATTAGTCGGGAAAAACCACCACCTCCATGCAAGCAGGTCATCAGTGCCGTTGAATGTTATCGGGACACATGATTAATTTGTTAAAGCCTCAATGCATTGTTGCGTTGATGATTGCCACTGCCGACAGTCTGTGGGGTGATCTTGGTGACCCGAACTGAACTCAAAGTCTCAAACTTCAAAAACAAGTGTCTCAGCGGTTTCATTGTTTTATGTTGAATCGTTGATTACATACAGTGCCAACTGCGACCTTGACCTTGTTTATTTATTTTGCTGTGATGCAATTCATCTGATTCATCTGAGTGATACAACTAACTTGTCACTGTGTCTGTGGCACGTGCCGCATTTGCCTTTGATGTGAGCTCAATCAAAGAGGGTCAGGGACTACTTGGTAGGGTATGATAGAACCTGGGACAAATGTGATATTGACATCTTGACATGTAGCTCATGTTTTATTCAAAGGTTTCACTATAACAGCACCGGTGTAGAATCTCGGTGAATAGCTTCGTTTTGAGTTTTGTGTATGCATGGTGAACAGCTGATTTTAAAAACCCATGTTATGATATGAGCCAGTAAGCTGCCCGTTTATTGGTTTATAAGTGACCAAACACAACTGCTTAAGCAAAGTAAATATATGACTAACCACTTTCAATTGTGTCGGTTTAGCATTTGAATGTTACGTTCTGACACACAGAGTTGGTGGATACTCATAACTTATGAAAATATCAATGCCACACTGCCCATTTCATACTGTAGGCACAGAAATGGAAAATTTCGGGAGGGGTCCGACTAATCGACTAGTATTTGATTATCTCTGTCAACTAGTCGACTCCTGAAAATCCCTCACTGTTTCAACACTAGATTGCACTAATTTTGGTACAAAATGGCTGCTGGTGGCCATCTTGAATTTCGGACCACACCCAAAAACACTCGTTTTCATCCCACGGTGATAACAAAGGTACCCAAGAAGTTTTATAAAGATCGGTTCATAAATACAGCCTCTAGCCTGAGCCGTATAGAAGCTGTGTACAAAAAACTGATTAGACCTAATTTCGGTACAAAATGGCCACTGGCAGCCATCTTGAATTTTGGACCACACTCAGAAACACTCGTTCTCGTCCGGTGATAACAGAGGTACCCAAGAAGTTTCGTGAAGATCAGTTGATAAATACAGCCTCTAGCCCGAGCCGTATTGACATGTGTGCTTACTGTGTGTAAGTAGCATTGAAAAAGGCAAAGTTCATCTAATTTGCATAATTTCTGCACAAGAAAAAAACCTGTATTATATGTGATGTATCCCATGGTACTAAACATTCATACAAAAAATTATTCAAATCAGAGCTTTCATGTGGAAGTTCTGCGCAAAAATCTGATTGCCCCTAATTTTGAACAAAATGGCTGCCAGTGGCCATCTTGAATTTCAGACCGCACCCAAAAACACTCGTTCTCGTCCCACGGTGATTACAAAGGCACCCAAGAAGTTTCGTAAAGATCGGTTCATAAATGCGGCCTCTAGCCCGAGCCGTATTGGCATTTGCACTGACAGTACTGAAAGTAACACTAAATAAATCAAAGTTAGTCTAATTTGCATAATTTAAGCACGAGAAAAAAACCTGTATGATATGTGATGTATCTCATGGTACTAAACAATCATACAAAAATTATTCAAATCAGGGCTTTCATATGGAAGTTCTGTACAAAAAACAGATTTCTGCATTGTCGGTACAAAATGGCAGCTGGCAGCCATCTTGAATTTTGGACCGCACCCAAAAACACTCGTTCTCGTCCCACAGTCATAACAAAGGTACCCAAGAAGTTTCGTAAAGATTGGTTCATAAATACAGCCTCTAGCCCAAGCCATATCCAATTGTTGACGTACGGACAGACGGACAGACGGATGAAAGGCCATGACAAAAGCTCAGATTTGGCTTCGCCAAAGTTGAGCTAAAAACGTAAACAAGACCCCAGGCACTGAACAACACGGCCCGAAGTCAGTAACAGATTTTTTAAAACTATCCGATGTAAGACAGAATCTTCAACAGAAGAAACTGCGATACATCAGATGGTAGATGCAAGACCAAAAACGCCTAAACACCCAAAGGGTGAAGACGTAACCATGGGGTTATACAGAATAAATATTATGTAACCAAGTTAAACTCCCATGAAATTTTCAAAAAAATTTCAAAAAAGATCCAAAAAGTATGGGAGCTTAACAGGGGGGAATCAAGGAAGGAGAGGGAGGAAACACTTAACATCCGAAATTAGGGGACATGAAATAATTTTCAATAAAAATTATAAGTTACAGCCCTGAACACATCCAACCACTGTTTCTTCCTCTCATCCTCTTATTTCATCTTTTGATCCACCAAAATCACCATTACTTTGTGTCTGGCAACATAAAAACAGAGATTTTTAAGCACAGAAGTCAGTTAGTTGTTACTGACAGAAGGGCCAAACAAAGAATGAGGCTTCGCACCAATTTTTATACTTCTTTGAGACTCCGCATGCGCAGTAGACAAAATTATTGGTTTACAGTATAAAAATATCGGGCCAAGCCAGTTTTCAAACTCGCTTAAGATATTATTGCAAAAGATCTGTCTAGCAAATATTAGTCAAATTGGAGAACATTTGTTCAAGATATTGCGCTAACGAGCTCAAAATTCGTGAAAATTGAATAATTAAGGCCCATAACTCTGTTATGAAAAATTGTGCCGGGCCAGTTTTGAACTCGCTTGAGATATTATTGCAAAAGACCTGCATGGCAAATATTAGTCAAATTGCATAACGTTTGTTCAAATTATTGCACCAATGAGCTTAAAATTTGTAAAAATTGACTAATTTTATGAAAAATCGGGCTGGCTAGTTTTCGAACTCACTTGAGATATTATTGCAAAAGACCTGTATGGTAAATATTAGTCAACTCAGACAATGTTTGTTCAAGTTATTGTGCTAACAAGCTCAAAATTCGTAAACACTGAATAATTAAGGCCCATAACTCTGTAACAAAAAAAATGGCCAGCCCAGTTATTGAAGTCGCTTGAGATATTATTGCAAAAGACCAGATTGGAATATATTAGTCAAATCGGAGAATGTTTGTTCAAGTTATTGCGCAAACAGTGTGAGGACGCCCTCCTGCACGCACACCGACCATCGCCAAACCATAGGTCCAGGTTGTTAAAACAACGACCAAAAATAGTTTGAAAATACAGAGCAGGTTAGGAATTAAAGGTGCGTTCATTTACTTAATGAACTATATAGAGGATACTTACTGTTTTTGAGTGTAGGTACCAGCATTATCTGATATGAGTGAGTGCAAAGAAATATAAGTTTTCATGAGCAGCTGAAAGCCATAAAAGAAAACTTAAGACTTCCTTGCAGTCATGGTTGAGATATTCCTGGTTCCTTCTCTACAAGAGTGAGTCTTCGTTTTATTATATGCACTGCGATGTTTTAATTGCAATTAAAACAACTAAATGCCAAAAAAGCACAGTGATCTGAACTTACTGCGCCACTTCCAAACAGATATACTCTTGTATCTATCGTAACAACATATATTGAAAAATATTAGCATCTTTTTAGGTAGCATATAATAAACATTTCTAACCAAATTATTTTTTTCCAAATTACTTGAGAGTGCCTGATTGCAATCAATTATTATACAAAAATAGTTTCATGGACTTTGATTGCACTGAAAAAGCTTGTGGTCTGTATCCACAACTATAAAAGTTTTGAGAAATTTGTTTTTCCATAATGCAACAGGAAATTGAGCAAATTCAGTCTTGTTTTGAATTCTTGGATCTACAGTGGTTTAACCTTCTACCTAATGTAACACCTAAAAATCAGCATTCATTTTTCCATATTTTACTATTTTTTGGTCACAAAAACATACTTTATGACCAAGCCTGAAAATAAGCAGACTGTCATCTGCAAAATGAGGTTCCCAGAGGGTGAATTTGGTGATGCTACTCTGCACAGCAGGGTAGCATCACCAAATTCACCCTCTGGCGACCTCAGTCTGAATCAAGGTCTCAAGCCAAAACAGAAAGATGTACCCAGAGGATAAGTTGGCCCACTGTATGGGATAGCATCAGCAAATTCACCCTCTGAGGACCCCATTTTGCAAATGACAGGTTGCTTATATTCAGGCTTGCTTATGACCCCCTCATTGGAATGAGCTCATTGAGCTTGTTCCAATGAGGGGCCATAAGCTGTGTTTCTGGTACAAGAGATGAACAAAATTAGTTATTCATGACCTTTGCTTGCAAGTGTCATCTGCCATTCATGTTAGGTCAAAGGGTTAATAATGTCAGGGAAAAATCCCAATTAACTATCAGAGTGTTAAGAGTTAGAGGTGACTATACTGATATACGTAAACTTACAAGATCACTAGCTGCTGCCTCAAAACACAGTTGCAATACTTCATCTGGCAGGCTGGCAAATGCTTTAGATGGCCAAACTTTACAAAAATGCTTGCTCATCCATTTGAGACATTTGTCACGAAGATCATCCAAGTTATAGCCAACTGCTATCCACAGAGCTTCAGGTATTTTAGACTGACATGTGGGGCAAGGCTGAAAAATATGGTAAATAACAAACTTACCACACTGATAAGACCTAAAAATAAAATGAATTTCTTTTTTCTCAAGAAACTTTCCTCAATTTTCTGATGATAGAGAGAATTTTTTCGAGCTGCCACTACTATCAGTTTTCAGAATTGACCACTTGGACATTAAGGTCACCGGTTTGCCAATTAATCATCCACATTAGTTACCCAATATAATATAAAGATGTAACATCAAAATACTTAGAGCAGATCCCCACTGAAAGACATGTGAAACTTGGTCCTGATGATGGAAAATTCATCCCGAAAATTGCTAATTTTAACATGTGAATAAACGGTGATGGGTGCAACAACATAAATTAACAATTCAATGCTGCTTTGTTGTTTCAAGTCAGAGTTATTAGGAAAATCATGTTTTATTAACCAATATCACCATAAATAACTTTCTATAGGCACAGTTAGTTCCAATGATATGCCTGACATATAGAAATTGAAAACTTAAAATACTTTCTATATATAACATACCTACGACTTGGCCAAGACATGTTAACTAGTCTTCATTGAAGAGTCAGGCCAAACACTTGTTTTAAAAGCTCACCAAGCCCCCAAAGTAACCCAAATAACAAATGAAAGTGTCAATGACACTGTAGCTTAATTTGTGTGTTGTGTTTGATGAAAAGGATAATGTTTAACGTTTATGAAAGGATTATGAAATAAGACAAGAATTGTGATAATTGGGAATATGTTAATTTCTGTTCCCTGTATGCTATGTTTTTAATAAAAATAATATGAGGTGTACACTGCGCTAAAGAGCTGAGGGGTGGGTTAATATGACCTCACATTTAATGTATGCGGCCTTCACAGTTAACGTATGTCAACGAAAGTTACCAAGTTACAGTGAAATTATTCCAAAACGAGTCATCCTATCAAGTTACATTGAAATCCCTTCATAAATATGGCCTGTAGACTGTGCAAAAGGTTTTTGGGCTTTAGGCCTGTGTAGCCATGATGGTAGACTGATTGCAACTAAACGGGGACATCCTCATATCGACATTATACTGAGTCATTCTACTAAGTTACAATGAAATCCCTTCACAAATACAACCTGTAATCTGTACTAAAGTTTTTTGGGTTTTGGGCTTGGGAAGCCATCATGGTTGAATGATCACGGCCAAAAGGGGGCGTTGTCATCTGGGCATAATCTGGACTGATCCTACAAAGTTACAATGAAATCCCTTCATATATATGACCTGTAGACTGTGCTCAAGGTTTTCAGGCTTCAGGCCCTTGAAGCCGTAACAGTTGACCAATCACGACCAAAAGGGGATGTCATCATCGAGGCACTATATGGAGTCAACTTAATAAGCTACTATGAAATCCTTCCATAAATACGGCCTTTTGACTATGCTAAAGGTTTTGGGCTTAGACAGCCATCAAGGCTGAATGATCGCAACCAAAAGGGGACGTTCTCATCTAGACATTATTTGGAGTCATCCTACCAAGCTACAATGAAATGCCTTCATAAATATGACCTGTAGATTGTGCTAAAGGTTTTTGGGCTTCGGGTCCCTGTAGCCATCTCAGTTGCCCAGGGACCGACCTGGGCATGCGCCAGTGCGTATTTGGTTCTGAAACATCAGGACTTGGCTCTTAAATCTCAGAAATAGGCTTCTCAGTTGGCGCGTAACTTCTCAGATCATATTTTGATATTCTTTCGATGGATAATCGAGAGAGACACTCTTACATGTATTGTATATATGATTATCATTTATCATTGTTGTAGAGTGCTTAAGTTAATACTTCAAGTCTTAATTACCAAGCATTAATCTTCACTGTGGTTTCTGATCAAGTCTTGGCTGCCTAAATAGGCAGCCAAGACTTGATCAGAAACCACAGTGAAGATTAATGTTTGCTATAGTGTACTAAATGAAAATGATGAGAGCTATTACATACTTGCAGTGTGTGTTACAAACAGCAGTGTGACTCCGTAAATTGAAATCTGGCGCATGAATTGAAAAAATAGGCTCCGAGGCTAGAGCGTATTTTAAATAGTCCTGATCGGTCCCTGAGTTGCCCAATCGTGTCCAAAAGGGGATGTTCTCATCTAGATATTATATGAAGTCAACCTACCAAGTTACAATGAAATCCCTTCATAAATATGACCTGAAGACTGTGCTAAAGGTTTTTGGGCTTTGGGCCTAGGCAGCCATCATGGTTGAATGATCGCAACCAAAAGGGGACATTCTCATCTGGGCATCATTTGGAGTGATCCCACAAAGTTACATGGAAGTCGCTTCATAAATATGACCTGTAGACTGTGCTCAAGGTTTTCGGGCTTTGGGCACCTGTAGCCGTCACAGTTGACCAATCACGACTAAAAGGAGATGTCATCATCTAGGCATTATATGGAGTCAACCTAACGAGCTACAATGAAATCCTTCCATAAATACGACCTATAGACTATGCTAAAGGTTTTTGGGGTCGGGCAGCCATCAAGGCTGAATGATAGCGACCAAAAGGGGACATTCTCATCTAGTCATTATTTGGAGTCATCCTACCAAGTTAAAACAAAATCCCTTCATAAATATGACCTGTAGACTGTGCTAAAGTTTTCGAGCTTCGGGCCCCTGTAGCCGTCACAGTTACCAAATCACGCCCAAAAGGGGACGTTCCCATCTAGACATTATATGAAGTCAACCTACCAGGTTACAATGAAATCCCTTCAAACATCTGACCAGTACACTGTGCTAAAGGTTTTTTGGGCTTCGGGCTTGGGCAGTCATCATGGTTGAATGATCACAACCAAAAGGGGACATTCTCATCTGGGTATCATCTGGAATGATCCTGCAAAGTTACAATGAAATCTGTTCATAAATATGACCTGTAGACTGTGCTCAAGGTTTTCGGGCTTCGGGCACCTGTAGCTGTCACAGTTGACCAATCACGACCAAAAGGGGATGTCATCATCTAGGCATTATATGCAGTCAACCTAACAAGTTACAATGAAATCCTTCCACATAAATATGACCTATAGACTATGCTAAAGGTTTTTGGGCTCGGGCAGCCATTAAGACTGAATGATCGCGACCAAAAGGGGACGTTCTCATCTACACATTATTTGGAGTCATCCTACCAAGATACAATGAAATCCCTTCATAAATATGACCTGTAGACTGTGCTAAAAGTTTTCGGGCTTCGGGCCCCTGTAGCTGCAAGTTGCCCTATCACGTCCAAAAGGGGACGTTCTCATCTAGACATTATATGAAGTCAACCTAACAAGTTACAATGAAATCCCTCCATAAGTATGACCTGTAGACTGTGCTAAAGGTTTTTGGGTTTTGGGCTTGGGCAGTCATCACAGTTGGCAGATCGTGACCAAATGGGGAAGTTCTCATCCAGACATCATACGGAGTGATCCAACCAAGTTACAATGAAATCCTTCCACATTAAATATGACCTGCAGACTGTGCTAAAAGTTTTTGGGTTTCGGGCTTGGGCAGCCATCACGGTTGACAGATCATGACCAAAAGGGGACGTTCTCATCTAGGCATTATACAGAGGCATCCTACCAAGTTACAATGAAATCGCTTCATAAATACGACCTGTAGACTGTGCTAATGGTTTTGGGGTTTTGGGCTCGGGCAGCCATACCGGTTCACCGATCACAACCAAAAGAGGACGTTCTCATCTAGGCAAGACTCTAAACCTGTATATGAAATTGCGTGACGATCAGACAAGAACTACGGGGTGTAGCCTGTGCTAAAGGAAAATGTGAACAGACTCACAGACTAACAGACTTCCTCACACGTGATGGCAATAGCTTATCTTGACTTTGTCAAGTTAAGCTAAAAATAAACCCTGTATGGTATTCCATACACTATGTCTATGCATGTGCAGAGATCCAGGAAGTGTCAACAGGACTAATTGGTGTGTAAACCTGAGTTGTCCTGACTCTGCTGGCTCAAGTCCGGTGTGAAAAAATATTCCAACTTTCTCATCAAGGCGTTGGGTAAAGGGTTAAAACACTACAACAATACTCAAGGAGTTCAAGGGCACTGAATTTATTTTTTTCAAATTCAAGGATAATTCCAGAAGTGGGAGTACGGTGGGTCAATGGTTGCAGCATTGAACTGAATGGTTCGTGGTTCAATCCCTACCAGGGATTAATGCATTGTGTCCTTGGGCAAGGCACTTATTCCCAACTGCCCCCATGGGGGGCATGGTGGCACTGCATACTGGGCATACTGTAAGTCAACGGTGCATTTGTCTTCAACCAATGCTAACCCTGCTTGTGCTGTGTTAGTGTGTTGGGAAGTTTGACAGTTGCTGTGTGGTTCTCTCTGGGTACTTCTACATTTTTATCATTTGAGGGTTTTTTGACAACTATATTATTTAAAAGAGCCAAGTAATACTAAAATATTGTACTTTGACTGCAACAAGACACCATCTGCAATGTATTAGCACTGCAGAGGGTGCATTGTTGCAATCAAATTACAATTCTTGGATAATTTGTTCTCATTTACAATCAGCTTCCATTCGGCACTAAAATCTTTCATTTGGTAACCAAAAAATTCATTTGGCATCAAACAAAAATTTCCACTTGGCACCAAACTATTTTGGGCACAGGAAATTGTTCCCCATTCCGATACAGGTCATGACTCTTTAACTGTTGAAACCACTGGTCCAAAACCCCCAAAAATTTTTTATTGCCAGTAAAGCAACATAGAATAACCCTGTAAAGGGAATAGTCAAATTACCAGTGAAAATTATATTCAGTTAACAGAGTATTCAATTAACCCCTGGCGCTCTGGTTGTGCTTCAGAAGTTTCTCCAATCACACTGTTTTCCTCTTGTTTAACTATGAATTTAACCATTTATATCTTGTTTGACAGAGCTCACTGAGCTTTATCAAACAAGGTATATTTTGGTTAAATATCAAACTCCATTATGGGAAATGTTTGCTGCTAAAAATTTTGCCATTTTGACATCAGGTTGCAGAGGGTTAACTGTGATTTGGTCGCTTCCTCTTATTCTAGAAAAAATTCAGCATTTATTCAATGGAGCTCTGTCAAGCAAGATATAACAGATTAAATACCTGTAAAGGATGCACTGAGGCCAAACAGACCAAAAACAAAGGGTATTCCATAATTTATTCATCAAGTAATTGCATCAATTACATCAATTCTACATACTGCACTGCAAGGAAATCAGTGAGAACTTCACTATCAAATTTCTGCATGCTATAGAATCAAGGATGCTGGTTATGTTTACAATGGCATAGCGGGGGTTCGAGAGAGAAGTCTGGGTGATCTGTACAGACCTCGTATATACTTGGTTAACTGGCATACCTTTTTCGAGGTCTGTCAGTGGCCATGTGGTGTGCGTGGTTCAGTATAGTTTTGCTAGGTGGTTGGAACCGAAGTAAACTCTCTCGGCGTGGGTTTGAACCCCCGCTATGACATTGTAAACATAACCAGCATCCTTGACTCTATGGCACACAGATATCTGATGGAAGAAGTTCTCACTGATTTCCTTGCAGTGCAGTATGTAGAATTTATATAATTGATGCAATTACTTGAAGAATGACTTAAATAACTGAGAGAGAATTCCGTGTGATCTGTACTGACCTTGTATATACTTGGTTAACCCTTTACCTAACATAAAAAGCAGATGATACTTACAAAAAAAATTCTTGAATAACTAATGTTTTTCATTTTTTGTCTCAAAAACATAGGTTATGACCCCTCATTGGATCGTTCCAATGAGGGGTCATAGCCTATGTTTTTGAGACAAAAAATAAAAAAATAATAAAAATTAAATGGCGATTTCTGAAAATAGTGCTGGCCGGTTTTGGCCGTTACGTTGGGTAAAGGGTTAACTGGCATACCTTTTTGGGGTTCTGTCGGTGGCTGAGTGGTTTGATTGGTTCAGTATAATTTTGCTAGGCAGTTGGTGCCGAAGGAAACTCTCTTAGCGTGGGTTCAAACCCCTGCTATGCCATTGTCTTCCATAATATTAGGTCAGGGTAATTTCTCAACATATTACAAGATCTTTTATTCAATTAACAGATATTTTCTCTGTAACCTATATACGTTTAACAGGTCAAATTTATACTGAAGGTATGGTAAATGGTTTTGCATTTGGAAGTTATGTTCAAATAAACAGAACTATTCATTTAAGAGATATCCAATTAAGTGGGGTCCACTGTATTTAATACCTTATGAAAGAAATGGCAGTTATTACTCAGCAGGTTTGAGATGACAACCTCCTTAAGTCCACTAATGCCAAACATATCCGCTGCTTTCAATAAATTAACCAGTGAACATGACTCTGTCAAATCGATGACTCCACCATATAAGAACAACAGCACCTGTTCCATGGTTGGAAAATGTAAACTGAAAATATATAAAACTGTGGCATATGTAAACTGTAAACTGAAAACATATAAAACTGAAAACAAATTTATTGTAGCAATCAGCCTTTAATATTTACGCCTTTGAACCCAAAAGTGTGCTTTCCTGTCCAGGATCTAGAACTAAAATGGTTAAGGTGTTTTCTTGATCGATTAATCAGGTGGATTAACCTTGGTTAACTGATTAATCACTTGTCCAAATAGATCTCTGAATAATTGCCATACCGTTGATGATTTACAGTATGAACCCATTACCCAACATAAAAACAAAACCGACTAGGCCTAAAAACAAAAATCTCCATTCAACTTTATTATGTTTTCAATTTTTGTCTCAAAACCATAGCTTATGACCCATTGTTGGAATGAGCTCATTGACCTCGTTTCAATGAGGGGTCATAAGCTATGAAATTTTTTAGTAATTCATGAATTTATTTTGCAAGTATTGTCTGCTACCCACAATGGGTAAAGGGTTAAGAACGACCATTTGCAGCCACTGATACAGTATGATGATAATGCAAGTAAACAAGTATGTAAGCATATAACTTGCATGCTTTACTCTGTCTCATATAATTGATGTGAGTCAGTGTGACACAATGTTTGCTTGTTTTAGAGAAAGTTTGTTCTTTGTTAACCATATAATACAGTAATTAAAAAGTAACGATTAATCGATCAATTACTTTTTGGATTCATCAAGATGTTGATCAGTGATTAATCGATTAATCGGTCAACCGTTTCAGCTCTCGCAGGATCACAATGTATCTTAATCTTACAAAGTAAAAGGCTGGTCAGGAAATTAGTGGGAGAAGACCACAGAAGATACCATCTGTGTTCAAGGGGTTATATTTCCAGCTGTATCAGTGAATTTTTCAGCATACAATGCAAGTATATTTTGGAAATAATTTGAAAATTCCTTTTTTTAAAAAAAAACACTGCTAATGGCCTCCACTTGCAACCAAAAAAGACAAGCCGGAGACAGCCTTGTATAAGCTTCAAGCTTACTGCTGAATCCACTTCAGTTCATGTTCTATTCTGTTATTTGTTTGTTGTTGTTCTTTGTAAATTTTACTTGATCTGAAATAAATATTGTTTAAACTAAAAAAGACAAGCCTCTTGTGTAGTTTATGGGGTAAAAAATATACAAGATATAAAAAGTTGAAATGGATGAAGATGTTTGGTTGTCATTCAATGATGAAGAATACTGTTTGGTGAAAATAAAAAAATGCCTGGATTTTCATTCATACCTACCCCTCATTTGTCTTCAAAGTAAACTAGAACTATCACTGAAGGTGATTAATACCCCCGCTTTGGGTTTTTAGAGGAATGCACTTCTGATCATGTAGGCGAAGGCCATAAGGAAATGTATACATAAAGATCATTTTTTGTTGTTGAAATTTGTATTTGCATGTGGCCTTCCACAGAACAGCACTGAATACTTAAAGAGCCCACACATATATGGTTTACATTTGGAAAAACACATTTACAATGTGCAACATGTATGCAAAATCGGTTCATTAATGTAGGAGGAGTTGCACACACAAGAATCCCATTTGAAAACCCATAATAAATCCAAGTTAAAGGGAGATAACCTGGTTAAAATTGTCGCAGATCAAAAATTTGGGAATATGCGTATGTTCACTTAGTTGTGATAATGTTTGAAAGGTTTCGTCAAAATTGATTGATAAATGTAGGAGGAGTTGCACGCACAAGAATTTCATGTAGAAACCCATAATAAATCTAGGTTAAAGGGAGATAACCTAGTTAAAATTGCCACAGCTCAAAAATTTTGGAATATGCGCATGTTTACTTAGTAGTGATGATGTCTGTAAACTTTTGTCCAAATTGATTGATAAATGTAGGAGGAGTTGCGCACACAAGAATTTCATGCAGAAACCCATATTAAATCAAAGTTCAAGAGAGATAACCTGGTTAAAATTGTCGCAGATCAAAAAGTTTGGAATATGCACATGTTCACTTAGTAGAGATGATGTTTGAAAGGTTTCATCAAAATCGGTTCATTAATGTAGGAGGAGTTGCGCACACAAGAATTTGTTCGAACGGAAATACATAATAAATCTAAGTCAAAGGGAGATAACCTGGTTAAAATTGTCGCAGATCAAAAATCTTGGAATATGCGCATGTTCACTTAGTAGTGATGATGTCTGAAAAGTTTTGTCCAAATTGATTGATAAATGTAGGAGGAGTTGCACGCACAAGAATTTCATGTAGAAACCCATAATAAATCTAAGTTAAAGGGAGATAACCTAGTTAAAATTGCCACAGCTCAAAAATTTTGGAATATGCGCATGTTCACTTAGTAGTGATGATGTCTGTAAACTTTCGTCCAAATTGATTGATAAATGTAGGAGGAGTTGCGCACACAAGAATTTCATGCCGAAACCCATACTAAATCAAAGTTCAAGAGAGATAACCTGGTTAAAATTGTCGCAGATCAAAAAGTTTGGAATATGCACATGTTCACTTAGTAGAGATGATGTTTGAAAGGGTTCATCAAAATCGGTTCATTAATGTAGGAGGAGTTGCGCACACAAGAATTTGTTTGAACGGAAAAACATAATAAATCTAAGTCAAAGGGAGATAACCTGGTTAAAATTGTCACAGAACAAAAATCTTGGAATATGCGCATGTTCAATTAGTAGTGATGATGTCTGAAAAGTTTTGTCCAAATTGATTGATAAATGTAGGAGGAGTTGCGCACACAAGAATTTCATGTAGAAACCCATATTAAATCAAAGTTCAAGAGAGATAACCTGATTAAAATTGTCGCAGATTAAAAAGTTTGGAATATGCACATGTTCACTTAGTAGAGATGATGTTTGAAAGGTTTCATCAAAATCGGTTCATTAATGTAGGAGGAGTTGCGCACACAAGAATTTGTTCGGATGGAAAGACACAATAAATCTAAGTCAAAGGGAGAAAACTTGGTTAAAATTGTCGCAGATCAAAAATCTTGGAATATGCGCATGTTCACTTAGTAGTGATGATGTCTGAAAAGTTTTGTCCAAATTGATTGATAAATGTAGGAGGAGTTGCACGCACAAGAATTTCATGTAGAAACCCATAATAAATCTAAGTTAAAGGGAGATAACCTAGTTAAAATTGCCACAGCTCAAAAATTTTGGAATATGCGCATGTTCACTTAGTAGTGATGATGTCTGTAAACTTTCGTCCAAATTGATTGATAAATGTAGGAGGAGTTGTGCACACAAGAATTTCATGCCGAAACCCATATTAAATCAAAGTTCAAGAGAGATAACCTGGTTAAAATTGTCGCAGATCAAAAAGTTTGGAATATGCACATGTTCACTTAGTAGAGATGATGTTTGAAAGGTTTCATCAAAATCGGTTCATTAATGTAGGAGGAATTGCGCACACAAGAATTTGTTCGAACGGAAAAACATAATAAATCTAAGTCAAAGGGAGATAACCTGGTTAAAATTGTCACAGATCAAAAATCTTGGAATATGCGCATGTTCAATTAGTAGTGATGATGTCTGAAAAGTTTTGTCCAAATTGATTGATAAATGTAGGAGGAGTTGCGCACACAAGAATTTCATGTAGAAACCCATATTAAATCAAAGTTCAAGAGAGATAACCTGGTTAAAATTGTCGCAGATTAAAAAGTTTGGAATATGCACATGTTCACTTAGTAGAGATGATGTTTGAAAGGTTTCATCAAAATCGGTTCATTAATGTAGGAGGAGTTGCGCACACAAGAATTTGTTCGGATGGAAAGACACAATAAATCTAAGTCAAAGGGAGAAAACCTGGTTAAAATTGTCGCAGATCAAAAATCTTGGAATATGCGCATGTTCACTTAGTAGTGATGATGTCTGAAAAGTTTTGTCCAAATTGATTCATAAATGTAGGAGGAGTTGCGCACACAAGAATTTCATGTCCGGAAAGACGTACGGACGGACAGTTCAAGAGAGATAACCTGGTTAAAATTGTCGCAGATTAAAAAGTTTGGAATATGCACATGTTCACTTAGTAGAGATGATGTTTGAAAGGTTTCATCAAAATCGGTTCATTAATGTAGGAGGAGTTGCGCACACAAGAATTTGTTCGGATGGAAAGACACAATAAATCTAAGTCAAAGGGAGAAAACCTGGTTAAAATTGTCGCAGATCAAAAATCTTGGAATATGCGCATGTTCACTTAGTAGTGATGATGTCTGAAAAGTTTTGTCCAAATTGATTCATAAATGTAGGAGGAGTTGCGCACACAAGAATTTCATGTCCGGAAAGACGTACGGACGGACGTACGGATGGACGGACGGACAGACGGACGGACGTACGGACGTACGGACGTACAGGGCGATTCCTATATAGCCCCCACTTCTTCGAAGCGGGGGTATAAAAAGAAGCCATAAGTGGCCTAAATTATTCACCTGAAAAAAGTTGTTTAAAGCATGATTTAAGGTCACATTCAGCATTTACATGTTCATCTAGTTATCTAATTTAGCTAGGGGAGTGGTTGGGGCTGCTTTAAATTTCAGACTCCCATATTGAACCCAAACATGAACTGCAGAACTTCATTTGAACAAACTTGATCTGATCTCCTCAAGGATGCTCTATACCAAATATCAAAATATTTTGACTGGTGGATCTGGAGAAGAAATAATGATTCTTCCTTAAACTGGGCTAAGTTGGACTAAGTTAACATTTGTGCCCCCTCCCCCAGGGGGAACAGATTTTTGATGCTACACACCAAAAATCAAAAGATTCTGACTGGTTGTTCTTTCTTTTAAAGAATATTCCCCATATTGCAATAAATTAAATTCAGGCTCCAATAGGGACACCCATAATAGCCCAGGGACTTGATTTGATCAAATTTGAATCTGACCCCTATAAGGATACTGTATACCATATATCAAAAGAATCCTACTAGTAGTTCTGGAGAAGAGTTTTAAAGATTATTCCTCATTTTGGGCTAAGTTAAAATTCCGGCTTTAAGAGAGAGCCCAAATATTAACAAAAATGATTCTGATAGGGGGTTCGAGAAAAGAAGATTTTTAAAGAATATTCCTTAGACAGAACCAAGTTAATATTCGGGCTTCAATAGGGAGCCCATATATTAATCAAGGGACTTGAATTGAACAAACTTGAATCTGCGTCCTGTAAAAGATTCTGACAGATCTGAAAAAGAAGATTTGAAAAGTTTTTCCCTATATTGCACTAAGTTAAAAGCAGCAAGTTCAAATATGAACCAAGGTTCATGGTTTGAACAAACTTGAATCTATGCATGGTAACAATGTTGTACACCAAATATCAAAAGATTCTAACTGGTGGATTAGACGAAGAAGATTTTTAATAATTTCTTTTAAATATCAAAGAAAGCCTCAATTTTAACTGAGGGACTTGATGACTTGAACTCGAATCTGACCCCTGTAAGGATGATGTATGCCATATATCATCAAAAGATTCTGACAAGTTGTTCTGGAAAAGAAGATTTCTAAAGATTATTCCTCATATATTCTGATTGAGGGTTCGTGAGAAGATTTTTAAAGAATATTTTTTATACTGCACCAAGTTAAAATTTGAGTTCCAACAGGGTTCAAATTGGTTCATCAGTTAAGAAAATAGAAATTTTGGGTGGGGCCAAAAGTCTTGCCTCTCCCATTACAAAGGCAAATATTGCTCTGTGAACCTCGTTTTGAACAAAATCTATTCTACACCTCAAAAGAAAGCTCAGTACCAAATATCAAGTCACTGTATCCATCGGTTCATAAAAGGAAGATTTTTTTTAAATTTGTGAGCATTTTCCCCCTGTGCGGCTGGACAAGTGGATTTAAGTTAAATCTGAGATGATAGTTTTTCTCCCGTTTCAGAAGAAACAGGAGACAAACAATCATCTCAAATTTAACAGAAACTGGTCCAGTGATTTGGGGGGAGAAGTCGTGAACACCATGTTAACGGATGACGGATGGATGATGGTCCTATAGAGCCTTAATATAAACCAAGGAACGTGATTTGAACAAACTTGAATCTGAACCACCTAGAGATACTATATACCAAACAACATAAGATTTTTGCTAGTGGACCTGAAGAAGATTTTCAAAGATTATTCCTGATAGTGCAATAGGTTAAAATTTGGGCTACCATAGAGGGCACCCAAATATTAACCTAGGGACTTAGTTTGAACAAACTGAAATCTGCCCCTGCCCTAAGGATGTTGTATATCAAACATCAAAAGATTCTGACTGGTGGTTCTGGAGAACACTGTTTAAAAATATTCCTCATATTGTGCCAACTTAAAATTTGGGCTCACACAGGGAGCCCAAATATTAACCTGGGGACTTGATTTGAACAAATTTAAATCTGACCCATGTAAGGACGTTGGGTCCCAAATATCAAAAGGTTCTGACAGGTAGGACTGGAGAAGAAGATAAAGAATATTCCTTACATTGCACTAAGTTAACATTTGGGCTCACATGGGAAGACTAAATATTAACCTAGGGACATGGCTTGAACAAACTTAAATCCCCCAACCCCTCTTAAGGATCTTGTGTAATAAGTATTCAAAGGTTTTGACTGGTAGTTCTGGATAAGATTTTAAAAGATTCCTTATATTGCATATCCTATAGGGAACCCCAAATATGAACCAAGAGATGTGATTTGAAAAACCTTGAATCTGACCTATGATAAGGCATACCAAATTTGCTTCAATTCGGTTCAGTAGTTTATGAGAAGTTGATTATGTAAAGTTCATGATGGACGGTGAATGGATGGGTGGAAAGTGATAATTTAAGTTCCCCTTGAGCTTCACTCAAGTTCTGTACAGTTCACCCTAGTTTTTTATTTTGTGGTCAAACTTAAGAAAACGAGAAAATATGAACAGAGCTGACAGGTGCTTCCCGAATATGAGCCCAAAAGATAAGGCATGACAGTGATAGTTTGTAATAAAATTAAGAGAATGTGAAAATGGAATGAGAACTATTCTGCAAATACATTTTTGTTTCCATGCATGCATTACAGGCAAATGGTCTGTGACCTTGAAGTTATAACCTTGAGTCAAGGTCACAAAACCCACTTGAGTAATGAGGCAGCACTGCTTGTAGTATGAACAACATCTGTCGGCTGAAACAATTTTAAGAACCGGATGAAGTTAGATCAGAGGCATGGCCAGTGTCAGCGCATTTTGGTGTCATGAACCTAAGACAAGAATTGTGATAATTGAGAATATGTTAATTTCTGTTCCCTACATGCTATATTTTCAATAAGAATAATTTGAGGTGTAGGCTGTACTAAACAATTGAGGCCTGGGTTAATGTGGCCCTTACAGTTAATGTCTGTCAGCCAAAGTTACAGTAAAATTATTCCAAAACGAGTCATCCTACCAAGATACAATGAAATCCCTTTATATTTATTTATTTATTAAGGTTTAATGACACTTTAACAGCCAAGGTAATATCGTGTCAGTGACAGTTTTACGGATAGAGGAAGCTGGAGTACCCTGAGAGAACCACCGAGCAACGACAAGCCCCCCAACATGGTAACTCCGCACTGAAATCCCTTCATAAATATAACGCGCAGACTTTGCTAAATGGAATTTAGGTCACGTGATGGTCCGGTGGTCCCTGTAGACCAATCATGACCAAAATACAACAGACTCATCTAGATATCATACCAAATTATCCAACCAATTTACAATGAAATCCCTTCATAAAAACAACCTGTAGACAGTGCTAAAGGAATCTAGGTCAAGTGACCAGGTGGCGGTAACAGCTGACCAATCGTGACCAAAATAGGACAGTCTCATCCAGATATCATACCGAGTTATCCTTTCCACAATCCAGTATAATTATTTCAAATATTTCCTTGAATCGTGCACCCTATGTAACAACATGTAACCAACTTACCCTGTGCATTTTAACATCCTTAGTTAGGGAATATTTTCATGTTTGCGTGATATGGTAGTTACCATTTTTTTTTATAACCAGAAAGTGTGACTCACAGGGTTAGTCACACTTTCTGGTTAAAAAAAATTATCATTATTAACTGAGTAACTAACCCTGTGTACTGTACAGCTTTAGGGTCAATCTCATCTATATCAACTCTTTACCCAAAGTAATGGCCAAAACCAGCCAGTGCTATTCAACTCCACTTTAGCCCCCTCATTGAGTTTTTGTTATTTTCAACAAGGTGCAATGCCTCCCGTATCACCCACTAAGCAGAAACCCTAAAAATTGAAATTTTCTACGTAGAAAAAAAAACAGAAAAAGGTCCATAACTCTAGAAAAAAATGAAAGTGTCAATGACACTGTAGCTCAACTTGTCAAGACAAAGACAAAGACATGTACATGTATAGTATGTGATACAGCAATGACAAACATCTAGGTAATGACCTGATAACAAAGGTACATATAAAGTATTGTAACGGTCTGTACATAAATACTGACCGTTGCCTGTAACAAATGTATAGGTAAAGTATTGTAGAGGTGGGTGACAGTCAGATGCTAAACTAGAAAAGAAATCTTTGCGTCCCAGAATGGGTCTGACTGAACCCCAAAATATTTGTTCTCATAGCACAGTGATAACAAAGGCACCCCAAAACACACTCATTCCTGTCCCAAGATGAAAACAAAGGTACCCAAGAAGTTTCGTGAAGATCAGTTCACAAATATGAGCTGTGTAGAAGTTGTGACAAAAAACTGATTGGACCTAATTTCGGTACAAAATGGCCACTGGCTGCCATCTTGAATTTTGGACCGCACCCAGAAACACTCATTCTCGTCCCAAAGTGATAACAAAGGTACCCAAGAAGTTTTGTGAAGATCGGTTCATAAATACAGCCTCTAGCCCGAGCCGTATTGACATGTGCACTTACAGTGTATAAGTAGCACTGAATAAATCAAAGTTCATCTAATTTGCATAATTTCTGCACGAGAAAAAAACCTGTACTATATGTGATGTATTCCATGTTACTAAACATTCATACAAAAATTTATTCAAATCAGAACTTTCATACAGAAGTTCTGTACAAAAAACTGATTGCACTAATTTTGGTACAAAATGGCTGCTGGTGGCCATCTTGAATTTCGGACCACACCCAAAAACACTCGTTCTCATCCCACGGTGATAACAAAGGTACCCAATAAGTTTCGTAAAGATCGGTTCATAAATACAGCCTCTAGCCTGAGCCGTATAGAAGTTGTGTACAAAAAACTGATTAGACCTAATTTCGGTACAAAATGGCCACTGGCAGCCATCTTGAATTTTGGACAGCACCCAGAAACACTCGTTCTCGTCCCAAGGTGATATCAAAGGTACCCAAGATGTTTTGTGAAGATCGGTTCATAAATACAGCCTCTAGCCCGAGCCGTATTGACATATGCACTTACAGTGTATAAGTAGCACTGAATAAATCAAAGTTCATCTAATTTGCATAATTTCTGCACGAGAAAAAAACCCGTATTATATGTGATGTATCCCATGGTACTAAACATTCACACAAAAAATTATTCAAATCAGCGCTTCTTTCATATGGAAGTTCTGTGCAAAAATCTGATTGCACCAAATTTTGTACAAAATGGCTGCCATCGGCCATCTTGAATTTCGGACCACACCCAAAAACACTCGTTCTCGTCCCACGGTGATAACAAAGGTACCCAAGGAGTTTCGTAAAGATCGGTTCATAAATACGGCCTCTAGCCCGAGCCGTATTGGCATTTGCACTTACAGTGCTGAAAGTAACACCAAAAAACATCAAAATTAGTCTAATTTGCACAATCTACGCACGAGAAAAAAACCCGTATTATATGTGATGTATCCCATGGTACTAAACATTCATACGAAAAATTATTCAAATCAGAGCTTTCATATGGAAGTTCTGTACAAAAAAAAAAATTCTGCATCGTCGGTACAAAATGGCTGCTGACAGCCATCTTGAATTTCGGACTGCACCCAAAAACACTCGTTCTCATCCCACGGTCATAACAAAGGTACCCAAGAAGTTTCGTAAAGATTGGTTCATAAATACGGCCTCTAGCCCGAGCCATAGCAGCTTGGCACTTACAGCTCTGAAAGTAACACTAAATAAATCAAAGTCAGTCTAATTTGCATAATTTACGCACGAGAAAAAAACGCGTATTATATGTGATGTATCCCATGGTACTAAACATTTATACAAAACTTTATTCAAATCAGAACTTTCATACAGAAGTTCTGTACAAAAAACTGATTTTTGCATCATCGGTACAAAATGGCCGCTGGCAGCCATCTTGAATTTCGGACCACACCTAAAAACACTCGTTCCCGTCCCAGGGTCATAACAAAGGTACACAAGAAGTTTCGTAAAGATCGGTTCATAAATACGACCTCTAGCCCGAGCCATAGCCAATTGTTGACGTACGGACAGACGGACAGACGGACAGATGGCCAGACGGACAGACGGACGGACGGACGGACGGATGGACGACAGGCCATGACAATAGCTCAAATTTGACTTCGTCAAAGTTGAGCTAAAAATGGACAAAACCTGTTATTTGTGGTATCACAGAACTAAATTTTTTCCCATACGCTACTATTATAACGTTCAGGCAAAACAAAATATGATCGCATCACTTTAATTTTGGCATTCAAATATCTGTCAAGTACAGCCCTTCAGACAACTTTTTCTGACCTGATTACAGGGGGTTATGCAACAAATAAAGAGAGAAAAAAATGACACAAAGGGAAGTACCGGTCACATGCACATATTTTTCGAAGAAATCCCTTCAAAAACACACAAAAAGTAAATTGTATTTTTTAGGTCAAAAAGTCACCAAATCACCCTCTTTTTATCAGAAATATTCAACAATAATGCAAGATGTCAATAGAATGTTTCAAACGTTTATTGAAACACTATAATTTCCCAAGGCTGTATTTTTAGAGATTGCATCACTTCCGGTAACTCTAATTCAAATATTTAGTTATTATT
Organism: Pictodentalium vernedei; assembly: GCA_031216915.1. Lineage (NCBI taxonomy): Eukaryota > Metazoa > Mollusca > Scaphopoda > Dentaliida > Dentaliidae > Pictodentalium > Pictodentalium vernedei. The sequence goes on from CM062291.1 coordinate 248,050,731, forward strand.
ATTATTATTTATTAGGGCTTAATTACACAACAGCCAAGGTCACATCGTGTCGGTGACAGTTTTATGGGTGGAGGAAGCCGGAGTACCCGGAGAGAACCACTGAGCAATGAAGAGCGGCTGCCAGATCCCCAACATCAAACTCTGCACTGCGGCACAGGCAGGGGTAGATTGGTTGAAGACATGCGCACCATCGACATGCAGTACGCCTTAGTTCATGGCAACATCGTGCCCCCATGTGGACAATCAGGGTTAAGTGCCTTGCCCAAGGACACAATGTGGGTATCCAAATCATTAGCTCATACAGTCACCCATCCAAGGACTAACCGGGCTCGACGTTGCTTAATTTCGGTGATCTGGTGAGAACCGGTTATCACAATGCCACGGCACCCAAATAATTAGTTCAGGGATACCTTGTGAATATCCCTTCCCCCATAGTGGCCTATCTGCATACCAAAGATCATTTTACTGAGATTTGAAAATCCAAAGTTGTTACAGATGTACTGATGAACAGAGACTGATCAACGAACGGACAGAGGGACGGAACTCATTTCTATATTCCCCGTAAACTTTGTTTTGGCGGGGGATAATTAATAGCTTATTAAAAGTGATTTAACACCAAAAGGCCTATAGATTTGCAGTTGTTTTAGGCCTGCAAGTCAAAGGAGTGGCAATGCAAGTAATCAATTTTACAAAAAAGTTTCTCCAATGGGATTGAACAGCAACTAACTTGGCTCATCTGTTTTGTTCCCATATTAGACTAATCTACTAACCCTTCAAGAGTAATCTCATTCTGGTCACTTTCAATCCAGTTCCCCGATAACATGGCTGAGAAATATTCACACCTTGATGATAATATACACCTGGAAAAAGATCATACAAATGTGACAATATAAAAATACAAATTTTCTGGGAAATTTAATTTCTTATCATAGCTACCACAATTGTTTACTTCTAGAGCAGCCCCCCGATGAGGTAAGTATCATCGGAAAAGGGAAAAATTCTCATGCTTATTTTCATAAACAGTGATATACAGGGGACGTGAAACAACAAGGTATCTGGGCCAAAACTGGTGGAAAACATTTTTTTTTTCGAATTTTTATGGAATAGCACCCCCAAATATACATGGAAAGAGAAATTTTGACTTATAGAAGTCAGAATGCAATAAAAATGTTCAGCAATACATCCTGTTTGATGAGGCTGGATAGAGTATCCATAAAAAAATAGGCTAAAGATAATGTGTTATCATATTTTTTGGTATTTGTGAAAAATAGTGCAATTTTGGCCCATTTTTCCATTTCAATTTTTATTTCTGGAAAAATGTTCATAAAATCAACATTTTGCATACTAGGTTTTCCATATGGCATTTAAAAGTTGCCCAAGTATATACTAAAGATGAGAGCACTGTCAAATTGGACTTAAGATAAGACATAAACACACAAAGTTTAAAAACTTAACCCTGCTCCCAAAAATGGCAATTTTTTAAAAATTTTCATTTTCAAATTTTAATGCAGCAGTTAGGTAGGCATTTGCAGCACTCAGCAACCACAAGAACAATAAACAAGAGGCCCCAGGGGGCCTGAGGGCACTCACCTGACATGGTAGTCTAAACATCAAACCAGGGACTTGACTTGAATAAGCTGCATACGCCCCTCCTAAGAAAAGCATATACCAACTAGATGAAGCGATTCTGCCCACACAATACACAGGATTTTCCTTCTATTTTCAGTTCCTGCACTTTTACGTCCCAAACTTGAGATAAATGCATAAAAAAACCGATTTTTTTTTATTTTTGTTCGGAAATTTTCGAAGTCCCAAACAAAATATTTTCAGACTAAAATTTGTTTTTCTTCTTAAAATTGACCAAAGCACATAAAAACCAAAAAACTAACGTCCCACCCGGACCCCAAATTTTTAGTGTAAAAAAAAATATTTTTTTTGTCTTAAAATTGACCAAAATGAATAAAAACAAAAAACTCATTTGCGGATTTTGGTCCAAAATTTCCAAGTCCGGACCGGGACCCCAAATTTTTAGCCTAAATATGAACCCAGGGATTTGGCTTGAACAAACTTGAATCTCACCTCCCTAAGCATGCTGCATACCAAATATCAAAAGATTCTTATTGGTAGATCTGAGAAGAAGATTTTTAAAGAATATTCCTCATACTGCACTAATTTAAACATTTGGGCTCCAATAGAGAGCCTAAATATGGACCCAGGGAATTGAGTTCAATAAACATGTGAAACAATCTTCCAAAGATGTTAGTGAAATTAGAAAGCTTTTGGAGCAGTGGTTTGGGAGAAAAGTAGTCTTAAATGTTTTCCCCATTACCCACAGTGTTAAAAAATGCTGACTCAGCACTTTTTCAAAGTCCCAAAAAAGTACCTCATGATAAAACCAATAGCAATTTTTTTTTTACCATTCCATTCTGTTGGTCCTAAGAAAGCTTCACACCAAATAAGAATTCTCAGTGCCGTGAAGTTTTGGAGATATGGGCGTTTTAATTTTTTTCTATTTTTAGCTCCTGCAGTTCCCAGGGGGGGGGGGGGGGGGGGGGGCGACAGGAAAATTTTTTTAGAATAAATTAAGTACTTATGACCCAATAAGCCCTCATATCAAATTTGGTTCAAATCTGCCTCTCGGTTTGGAAAATAGAAATTTTGGGCTTGGCAGAAATTCTTGCCCCTCCCATAACGAAGGCAAATATAGCTCCTCGAACTTCTTTTGAACAAATCTGAGTCTACACCTCAAACGGAAGCTGCACACCAAATATCAAGTCTCTGCTACTGCTGGTTCATGAGAAGAAGATTTTTTAAGATTTAAGCACACTTTTTTGGCGGGTCAACTTGATTTGAACAAACTTGAATTGACATATGATAGGGAACATGAACAGCAAATTTTGTGGAATTTGGTCCAGCAGTTCATGAGAAGAAGTCGATAATGTAAAGTTAACGACAGACGACGGACGGAAAGTGATCAGTAAAGCTCCCCTTGAGCTTCGCTCAGGTGAGCTAAAAAGTAAAATGGAGTAATTATAACTATATTTAAATCGATTAATTTGTATAACTGAAGAAGCCAATTTATAACTAGAATTACTGTGAGCACTGCTCACTAAAGATACCACCCACTCCAACCAAGAAACATTTCACAACAGTAAAAAAGTATTTAATATACACAGCACATCTGTATGTTCTCCGAAAACATGAGAGCAATTTTCAATATGAGAAAGGGTAAATATTACAAAGAGCATGCAAGATGAAAAAATAAAAATACCTGAAAGCAGAATAGAAGGTGCACATCTATAATGTATATAAAAGAATGTCTGAGAGTTTCAATGAAATTCGCCCACTGGTATAAGAGGACTAGCGGATAGCAGGAGTGTACCCCCCTAAAGCATCACAACAATTTGGCTAAGTTCATTTCGCCCTTTGGGAAAGAGTAAAAAATAAAAATACCTGAAAGCAAAATAGGAGGTGCACATCTATAATGTATTGAAAAGAATGCCTGTAAGTTTCAATGAAATCCACCCACTGGTTTAAGAGGAGTAGCGGATAGCAGATGTGTACCCCCAAAGCGTCACGGACGTACGGACGTACGGAAGTACGGAAGTACGGACACCATGAATGCTATATACCGCCCACTTTTCAAGTGGGTGGTATAAAAATGTATTTTGGTCTAGATACCTCAGTGATGCAGGTAGTCATATATAGTTGTTTATGAATAAAACATGGAGATTTCTCCTTTTTCTGGTGATACCAACATGCACCCTCCTCTCTGCAGGCCAATAAATCAAATATAGTGATTTGAATCAAATCAATGAAGTGGTATCAACTATATTACAAGTAGAACCAGGGCTGGATTAGAGCATCTTGGGATCCGTAAACCATTATTCCATATGGGGCACTGAATGAATGTCAAGTTCAAAACAACCGTACTGCAAAAAACCTGCCACAAACATAATTACAGTATATTAAGGTATCACGAGGGTTATGCCAAGTTTGACCCATCATGGCCAACTATATATCCCATTAGGAATTGTACCAACCATAACAAGTAAGGAAATTTACTAACAATACAAAGGAATCTTTACAATAAAACTATACAAATATGGATGTCCTTTAGGAACCTGTGAGTCAGTTCCTATATGACATCCATATTTGTATGGTGACATAATGACATATGCTATACGGTAACTGTAAATAACATCAATTTGCGCGTCGCAACACAAGTTCCAGTGGAAGAAAAAAACATTTGGCCTCGTAGCTTCAGAGAAGATTTTTAAAAATCGACCAATCAGAATCAAAGAATGCCTCTGGCAGCCATGTTTTTCATCCTACGGGAACAAAATGAGGATAGCTTGTAGAGAACCTCCCATAGACCATTCCTGACACATCCGCTCAGCAGTTGAAGAGAAGAAGATAAAAATGTGAAAAGTTTATAGACGACGGACACCAAGTGATGGCAACAGCTCACATGGCCCATTTGGCCAGGTGACATAATAACAAAGGAACTGAACTGAATACCAAATATCTTGGCCAGAAAGGTGGTCAGCGATGAGAGGATGCAACTAACTATTGAGCTACAGACAATGGACCCCACAAGTAGAGGTTCTCAGAATGAACCTGAAGATTACAGGTAGAAACTGGAGAATGCCAATGAATTTCTCTAGCAATCTGCCTGCATAATATGTATAATCCTAAGAGGCCGACAAAGTGCAAACCTCATGGGCAGAAATCTGATTGACAGTACAATCCTCACTGGCTGAATGAGAATAAGCCTCCTTAAACGTGAGGGGAGTTCACCTCAAGATCGAGTGGGGAGAGATAGTATTTCTTCTTGGCATAAGGCAAAGAAAAAATCTTGAATGGCTCTTCAGAATAGGACAAGTTAGGCCTATGTAATACAGGATAGCCCTGACAGGACAAAGAACTAGCAATCATTCACCAGAGGAAAAGACCAGGTGCAAATAGGAAGAGGAGCAACTTCTAGTAACTGATCAGTAAGTCATGAAAGTAACACTGCTGCATTAAGAGTGGATGAAAGTCAGCTCTACAGACAATGTATGCTAATCTGCCATGCTGAGCCAAAGGATAGCAAGAAGATCGGCTAACAAGAGGCCCCAGGGAGCCTGAGGGTGCTCACCTGCCATGGTAGCCCAAATATAAAACCCATAGGAAGCCCAAATATGAACCCAGGGACTTGGCTTGAACAAACTTGAATCTCACCTCCAGTGGGATGCCGTTTTACAAATATCAAAAGATTCTGACTGGTGGATGTGAAGAAGATTTTTGAAGAATATTCCTCATATTGAACTAAGTTATAATTCAGGCTCAAATATCAACCCAGAGACTTGGCTTGAACAAACTTGAATCCCCCCCCCCCCCAAGGATGCTGCATGCCAAATATCAAAACATTCCAACCACTGAATCAGAAGATTTTTAAAGAAAAATTCCTCATATTGAGCTAAGTTATAATTAGGGCTCCCACAGGGGGCCCAAATATGAACCCAGGGACTTGGATTTAACAAACTTGAATCACACCCCCGAAGGATGCTGTACACCAAATATCTAAACATTCCGACTGCTGGATCTGAAGAAGACGATTTTTTAAGAAAATTCCTCATTTTGAACTAAGTTACAATTCGAGCTCCCACAGTGAGCCCAAATATGGACCTAGGGACATGGCTTGAACAAAGTGGAATCTCACCCCCCTAAGGATGCTACGTACCAAATATCAAAACATTCCGACTGCTGGATCTGAAGAAGAAGATTTTTAAAGAAAATTCCTCATTTTGAACTAAGTTATAATTCGGGCTCCCACAGTGAGCCCAAATATGAACCTAGGGACTTGGCTTGAACAAACTTGAATCTCACCCCCCTAAGCATGCTGCATACCAAATATCAAAAGATTCTGATTGGTGGATCTGAAGAAGAAGAATTTTAAAGAATATTCCTCATACTGCACTAATTTAAACATTTGGGCTCCCATAGAGAGCCCAAATATGGACCCAGGGAATTGATTTCAATAGACGTGTAAAACAATATTCCAAAGATGTTATATGTGAAACTTGAATGCTTTTGGAGCAGTGGTTTGGGAGAAAAGTAGTCTTAAATGTTTTTCCCATTACCCACAGTGTTAAAAAATGCTGACTCAGCACTTTTTCAAAGTCCCCAAAAAGCACCCCATGATAAAACCGATAGAATTTTTTTTTTACCATTCCATTCTGTTGGTCCCAAGGAAGCTTCACACCAAATAAGAATTCTCAGTGCCGTGTAGTTTTGGAGATATGGGTGTTTTACTTTTTTCTATTTTTAGCTCCTGCGGTTCCCATGGGGTGACAGGAAAAAAAATTGCAGCAAAAATTAAGTACTTATGACCCAATAAGCCCTCATATCAAAATTGGTTCAAATCTGCCTCTCGGTTTGGAAAATAGAAACTTTCGACTGGGCGGAAATTCTTGCCCCTCCCATAACGAAGGCAAATATAGCTCCTCGAACTTCTCTTGAACAAATCTGAGTCTACATCTCAAAAGGAAACTGCACACCAAATATCAGGTGTCTGCTACTGCTGGTTCATGAGAAGAAGATTTTTTTAAAGATTTAAGCTTACTTTTTGGGCGTGGCCCTACCAAGGGGCGAGGCAACTTGATTTGAACAAAATCAAATTGTGATGTCATAACAAACTTTTTTCTCAAATATCAATTAAATTGGTTCAGCAGTTTGGGAGAAGACGCAAACACCATGTTCACGGACGATGGACGGTGAGTGATCACTATAGCTCTCCTGACTGAAAGTCAGGTGAGCTAAAAAGTGAGAAAGTGAAGATCGGCATCCAAGAGGGGTTCAAATGGCACCCGACCAAGCAATGCAGCACCCAAGATAACCTCCACTTTGGCATGACGCAAAGAACACAAGGCCTTTTCAAATTTCAAAGAAAAGGGCTTGATGAGTTTGGAAAGGAACATGTTTGAGCTGATGTGAAGGTTTCCCACACACAAAAAGGTGTCTAACAGCATCAACCTGTAACTCTTGATGATGATAAGCTGTAAGCTCCTGGAATCGAACAGACAGACTAGAAAATCAGCTATCTTAGTGATAAAAGGTTTGTGAAAGTCAACAGCAGGCATCTCCACAGAAAGAGAACCACTGGTGTCACCGTGTCCTAAAAAAGCAGTTCCAAATTGGCAGGCATGCAAGTGGTCAGTGTTCACGTTGGCATGTGCCAAATGCACATTTTTGAAAAATCTGGCATATAAATGTGAGCGTTTGCACAAACATCTGGCACATAAATTCAAAATCACGATTCTCGTATATTCTTGATTTTTGTCCAACCTTATGGCAGCCATTTCCGACTTTGCAAAATTGGGTATATAGTATTACACTGTCTCCTAGTAAAGCAAACAAATAAGCTAAATATATCAATATGAATGTCTACATCATTAATTTAAAAAAAAAAGTAATCTCTTTCAACTGTGTACACAATGACCAGTCACTCTCCAATTGTACCCACCTGTGATCTTGGATTAAGAAGTCATGTATTGTGTAAACAACGCATTCTTTGTTTCTTCACCAGCAAACAATAGCCCCGATTATCAATTGTCTCAAAATCAAAGATTAACACAGTAATAAAATTATAAAGGTTTCAATCCGCATGTCAAGCGGTTACGGTATGGATTGTCAAGGTGCGAATTTCTGTTTCATGATATTTTATTATTTTATGTTCCGTTTTATGTTATATTTGGTTTTATTTAATTTTATGCTTTTGATCTTTCTTGAAAATGTAAAAAAATGTTTTCATAGTTCTCCCACATAAAATACCCATGGCACAAAAATATTCATTGGGCACAAAAAATTCTCATTTGGCACAAAAACTATTCAGCTTTGGCACATTAAAATACTGAGCCAACGTGAACACTGAAAGTGGTAAAGGCAGAATGGTGGAGAGAGCAATGCTTGCCTCTTATAAAGGAGTCACCACCCTAGTGACCTCCAAAGGCATCGACTGGAGGGGGATAGAGGTTCAGGAACCAGGCACTGTTTTGCTAGAACCTTTTGCTGCAGGGGGTCCCAACCACTAGCAATAGAAGCAGTCTCCTCACTGACTAATGCAGTCAAAATTTGAGAAGTGGAGCAGGCATTTAACCAGGGAATGTACAGCAGTTGTGAACACACTTCCCCACAAACTTGGGAGTTCTACTTGAGGGGCTACTTCAAATTTGTGATTTGAAAATTTTGAGAAAATGGGGCAACCTCACTTACTCTGATAAATCGTTTTAACCCTTTACCCAATGCAACGGCCAAAAGCAGCCAGTGCTATTCCAAAAAATCGCCAATTAATTTTCATTATTTTTTCATTTTTTATCTCAAAAACATAGGTTATGACCTCTCATTGGAATGAGCTCATCAAGCTCGTTCCAATGAGGGGTCATAACCTCATTGGAACCCTTGTTCATCAGTGAACTCTTGTTCCTTTTTCCATGGGTATGTGAAGACCAAACCGTGGACTTTAGAACTCTGTTAACCGAGCCCCAGGCTGATGAGGAGCAATCCCCACAAAGCCCACAAGGGTGAGACTCAGAGCAGCTGTTACATGACACACATTGAGAATGGTCATCTATGTGCTTAGCAAGAGAACAGTTAGAGCAAGGAATCATTCTCAGCATGGTTAAGAGGAAAAACCCAGAATAATGCCAAGGCTGGAAAAATCCAAAGAACAAACAAATATACTCTCTAAAAGGAGTGTAAGAGAGGAGATAACCCAATGGGAATAACCCCAATCCCAATGAGGAAGTCAAAGTAATTTGGAGCCTAAAAAAACAAGTTTCCTGACCCACACAGAATGAGATATCTCCTCAATAACAATGTACAAAAACAAAGATATAATTTACTAGGATGAACCACATGCTTCATGGAACACACGAAATGAGAAAATGAAAAAGAACTCTTCCCTCTACCCACTAACTTCATAATGACACAATAATATTACAAAATAAACACAATGGCATAACAAGAATGATTAGTTCATATATAGGGTGCATGCTACTCTGGAACACAGAAGTTTGGAAACGGGGAAGAAAGGCACCACTGTGATGTGTACCTGGTCACTCACCCCTTTTTCTGTGCCTTTTACACTCATGGTTTTCCTTTAAGAAACTTTTCAAAATAGAGCTTTCAGTTTTTTTGGATTAGTGACAGGCAAGTCAGAAGTAAACAACTGTGATTATATTGGAAAGAAATTGCTGACAGAGTGGACCATTGTTAATTCAACAGAGAGAAATATTCACTTTATCAGAATTTGGAAATTTTGCTTCATTTTGGTGGCAAATTGAGTCTTTATTAGTCTGTCTAACCGAATATTTGTCTTGGCAAAGTGGCTATTCAATTAAGGGTTCCACTGTGCTGTACTCATATGGCATTTCATAACAGGACTTTAAATTCTCCCCAAATAGAGATGGTAAATCCTGTGCCCAAATTATGCAGAGTTTGAAACTTTTTGCAAAGTTTTTCAGTGTTTTGGCTATACATAGTTTGGTCAAGTTTCCATGAGGCATGCAATAAAACTTAGGACCAACCTATCAAATCAACCAATGCAACAGATAAATAATTAAAAAAAAACAAAGAGTTCACCACAGAAAAGCAATCTACGACACTGTCAACATCGATTGCTTTTCACGGGCGAACTCTGTATGAGCATGTACTTAAAGCTTGAGATCTAATATATTCATGTTTGTGACATTTCCTATTAAACACTATTTGTCATTTACATTTAAATAGGACTTTGTCTTGATATTGGAAATTTAAGAAGTATTCTTGAGTAAATGTTTACTGAAGGAGGAGAACCAATAATAACAAGATGCTGTTAGAGATGGGCGGTATTGGAATTTTAAGTTCGGTATCACTTTCAGTATTTTTAGGGAGGAGGGGGGGTTTACCTCGGTATCGGTTTGGTATTCAGTATGTGACTTGACTGAAATTTTCTGATAGTACCAAAGGGGAATTCACATCAGAAAAAACAGAATAAGTTTTTCTTGTATTATTCAACCACAATGCTACAAATGCCACTGCCAATGCGCACAACAGTGGTAATCTTTTATGAAGACAACAAAAATCATATCTATAGTAATTTCGTGACTTGTTCTAAATGCACCATAACATTTAAAGACCTATTTCAGACTTTTCGATCTCAGAGCACATGCTCTGACCATCAATCTTCAGGAAGTCCTGCAGACAGTAGTGATTTGTAGTGAGGTCTTGGCTGCCTTAACAGGCAGCCAAGACTTGACCAGAAATAACTGCTGAGCAACTGGACATGAACATGATGTAGTCTTGTTGGAATTCAGGACAACTGCCAGACCATTCAGGGTTAACAAAACAGAAGCGAAACTCACTCACTTCTTTCATGAAAATGAACCTTTCAACTGTTATCAAGCCTCAACAGGGCCTTATAAATAGCAAATGCTTAAAAATTTGAAAATTCCGCCGGTTTCGATATTCAACTATCGGTTCAATTTGGTTTTTCGGTATCCTCATGATATGGGTATCAGTTAGGTTTTTCGGTATATTGCCCATCTCTAAGATGCTGTAAACTATGATTTTAAGGGGAAAAAACCTAAAATAAATGCCAAGAAGGAGAAAATATGGGCACTTTGTCTCCAACCAAGCCACAATATGATGGGTTTGTATTTGCTGTTGAGCCCAAATTAGACAAATCTAAAGGTTTGGAGAAATTGGTGAAAGTAATGGACAGGATTTTGTCTAATACACATAGTGATTGGCATTAACCCATTACCTATAACAAAAAGCAGATGAAAGTTTCAAATAAAATTCTTGAATAACTAAATTTTTTCATTTTTTGCTTTGAAAACATAGCTTATGGCCTCATTGGAACAAGCTCAAAGAGCTCATTCCAATGAAGGGTCACAACCTATATTTTTTAGACAAGAAATGAAAAAAATAATGAAAATTGAATGGTGATTTTTGTGAATAGCACTGACTGGTTTTTACGGCATTGTTGAGTAAAGGGTTAACAGAAAAACTTATATTGCCTGACCTTTGACACTTTATCTGATGTCCTTCTACAGATATGATGCAATCTGCGTCAGCTTCTTGGAGAAACTGTCTGAGCAAGTCTTCACCAAGTTTGCTACATGTTTCATGAGGAAGATTCATTTTGTATGACTGTTTGATGAGCTCAGAAAGTGTATCTTCATCCTGACTCTCAGGTAAATGATTTGCTCTACTGTTCTGGTCTATGGACTGCTTGTCTGGGTGACAATATGATTCATCCTTTTCCATATTATGATTGTGAAAATAATCTTTATCTTGATGTAAGTGTATAAAATTACTCTCAGTTGAAGAACCGTTTTCATGAGGTAGTGAATTTCTGGTTTCTTTTAATAATAACCTATCTTCATCAGATATCTGTGACAATGGAATTTCTTTGGGGAATAATGTAATCATGTCCATCAACTGCTCTTCTGCAGATTGTGGATGTTCTGTAGTGCATAGCTGTCTAGAAAATATAACGTAGTCTCTTAAAAAAGTAGATTTTGTAAAATAGAGAAAGTGATTATTAGTTTTGGGACAGATATGCTTTCCGAAATTAAGAAGTGAAGGATTTGGTGCCCATCACATAGCGATGATCAACAAGGTATGAATCATTAGAGGACAGCTGAGAGGGTCTTTCTGACTGAAGTAGAGGGACTGGGATGCCCCACAAGAAAATGTTTAAATTTAGCACTCAAAACTTTCTTCTCATTGATTTTCTGCAGTGAATTTTTTTATTACCCTGGTAACCTGAAAATTTTAGGACAATTCACCATCTCTCCTTGTTCAGCTATCTGAATGTAGTGGCTTCTCCAGTGAGGCAGACAGTATGTTCAGACAGCTGAAGTACTCTCTGTTTTATAAGATTGAAAAAGAAAATGGAAATGCTACTCCGGTGAGATATGATTTGAAAGTTAAAAAATTTATAGTAATTTATATATTTTTTATACTTACCAATGACCCAGACATAGCTGCTGGTGCTAACTCTTAAAATATAGGGCCAAACACAAATTTTGCCCCCCAATCCCCAAAATTTGCATCTAAAACCAAAGAAAACATGTCCTGAAAGGCCCTCCACACTTTACCTCTACTGCGTATGCGCAGTGTCAAGGACGTTCTGAAATTGGCGCCATTAATCATTCTAATAACCAGTGCCTGGTAAGCGCTATGTACTCAGCGGGGAGGTAAGAGTTCCCAACTCCTGGGAGGGCCATCCCCGTCTGGGTCATTGGTAAGTATAAAAAATATATAAATTACTATAAATTTTTTAACATTTTTATACTGTACCAATGACCCAGACATAGCTGAATAGTAAAAAGGCTGGAGGGCCAAGGACATAGAGCAAGATGGAATACACTCAATTATATAAAATAGAGTCATCCCCTCTAGGGAAAAAGAAGTATTAGGCCTTACATGTATCTTTCTTATTTATGATAAATTAGAAAGATACAACACCTTCCAAAATTGAGCATCATACATCCATGTACTCTATTAATATCTAGTATACTCCTTATACTAATAATTTTTAAAGTAAGCCAATAAATAAAGTAAGTCTAGAGAATAGAGACTCTTTATACTCCTTAAAAATGTCAGAGGATTGTATAATCATGTCCATTGACACGTGCTATATTCAAAAGCTATACTTTAAAAACTAAGACTTGAATGAATTTTTAAAACATAAACTTCTCACTAAACAACCATCCCAATAACAGCTCAGAATTACTAACTCCGGAGGAGGTATCCCCTTGTTTTCATAGTAAAACAGGTGACCCAAGGGAACACCCTCCCCCCCCCCCCCCTTTTTCTTGCCCTGGGTCAAATAGCCCAGAGCGAAGAGGGCAGCAGAACAGAGTCACTGCCGAAACAGACAGCCTACCTAGCTATAGTAGCAACTGTTAAGTGAATGACATTCTGAGCAGTAGATAATAGACCTAACAATAGAGGCCTCCAGAAATGGACTCAATATTTCTGAGATAAAAATTCATGAATGTGGATGGCTGAGTGCAATGAGCAGCCTTCAAAAATCTATAATAGCGACACTATTAATGTAAGCCCAAGATGTAGAAGAACTCTTACTTCATGAGCCAAAATCTCAAACACAACTGCTGAGTCAAAGATATACCATAAGCAGTATCGATAGTTAATTGAATCCATTAGCAATAGAATGGAGCGTAACGTCCTTCTATTAGGCATCAAAGACAGAAGAAGCTTACGCCCGTAGTAATAAACAGATATCTGTTTATAAATACATAAACTCTAACTGGACAGAGTAAAGGCCTATGCCCGTACGAAGACAGAAGGACCTTAATAACAATAAGTTCCGGATATTAATTAGGAGCCTAACTCTTATGCAAAAATCCAACCTAAATAGTAAAGGAAGTAGTGATTCCGAAACTACGAAAGTGAAAATCATCCACCTATAGTGCATGAAACTCACTGACTCTTCAGTAAAAGAGAAGCCAACAGAATTACTGTCTAAAAGGTCAGAATTTGAAAACTACTGTTTCCAGAGGCTCAAATGATTACTTAGCTAAATAAGAACCGAAGTTAAATTCCATAAAGGAATTTAATCTAATGATTCCAAGTCTATTTATCAAAAAGTTACTAAGTGTCTTAGATAAAGAGACATAAGACTCAATTGTAAACTATCATAGAGTGCATAGGTATGAGGTAACATAAACCTATAACCTTAATAATAACAGGCTGCAGTAGATCTTGTCAAACAAGTATACTAAAAAGTTGCAATGACTAGTATGGAGGGATCAACAATATCAACATAGTGATCCCTACACCAACGACGGAAGAGCCTCCACTTTAGCCGCATAGAATAGCGAAGAAGAGGTTCTCCTATAGTAAGAAATCGCGTCCAAAGCTCGTCCAGTACAATGCTTACAATGCAATAAGGACCACACAACGGAAAACGTGAAGGTTGCGACCTTGCGAGTTGTGATAAAGATGACACGATTTGCCCCGCGAAAAAAGATCCTCTCATTGAGGAAGATTTCGCGTTAAGTCCCACAGTAGACAACAGAGTAAATTTACCCACGGTCTCTGTGAAGACAGAGATGCTATCAACAGAAATGTATTGTGGTTGTTTATCTTAGCAATACTTGCTGAAACAACAGCGCAGGAGGATACGCATATCCTATCATTCCGTCCTATTAGATCAATAGAGTGTTAACAACATTAGCTCAGAGATCCGGACAAGCAAACACATACGTCTGCAATTGACAAGCAAGTTGTGTCGTAAATAAATTATCATTGGGCGCTCCCATTGATAGCAAATCTGATTGAATACTTGTTTGTTGACAGTCCATTCTGACGGCAACAAGCGACCCATAAGTGAACGGGAGTCTGGTAAAACAATCAGACAACCCGGAATATGACGGACCGAAACAGAACTTGGTGTATTATAACAAACAGAAGGATTCTTTCCATTAAATTGAATAACGGAAATGAATGAGTGCCTCCCTGGTTCCGGAGATACGCCACTACTGTCGAATTAACGGACAGGATTTGGACATGCGTTTCTGAATAATGTTCATCCAATGACATAAAGCAAGCCTAAAAAAATATTATTCCGCGGAAGATAAGTGCTTGCTTAGAGACTGCGGAACCCAAAGACCCTGGCACTTCGAATCTGTTGGGATCAATATTATATCCCAACCTGTTTGACTGGCAACCATCATAATTATAAAACTCGGATCCGGCAACTGCAGTGGCACTCTCAACCACCGAATGTTTGCCCCAGTCTGAATCTCTTGCAACACTAGACAGACAAGAGAACGTGTAAATCGAGCAATTCATGGATTGCTGAAAAGTTGCCGTCGAAGAGAAGCTTCTCCGAGAACGAAGCGACTCTGAGAGAGTTCTTCACCTTACTATCCACGTGCGTGGATGTAGCTAGGGCTGCGTCACGTCTAACCAACTCCAATCAGCCACTGAAGGGCGGAGTTATACATGAACAAACTACTGCCCTCAAAAGAAATCACATTGAGGATAATATCCCATAATTCTTTCTCTTGAAGACGTAATGATAACGCTTCAGTACGGTGGATTACATATGATAAAGCGTCTAAGTTAAGTCTATTAGACATCATTGTCGTTTCCAACATTGTGGTTGGAAAAGACATAGACGGCGAAAAAGAATATTTCCAGTCTTTAACCACGCCGTCTAGACGCATATGAACTCTCGGTATGCCCTGTTCTGCCAAAATAAATTATTCGTATAAATGATAAAAAGGCAGAAATGAGCATTGCGGACAAGAAACTAAACTATCATGCTTGGTAGCAGGCTTATATGTATATATAGCGTCGATAAATAATACACATGTTCTAATGACATTATTGGACTGTGTCGGTAAGTCAGGGACAATGTCCCTGAACCGATCCAAAATTCCGTGTCCAATGACGCTATAAGTCTCTTATCCGACATCGCAGCAATGTAGTCCGAAATAACAATCACTGGAAGATAATGCCGGAAGATATGAATGGCAGCTTCCGATGCTACGAAAGGGAAAACTCGAAATCTTTCGAATCCCTTTCGCCATCCTGTTGGACCCTATAAAGCGTTCGGTCGTCCGTACCTGATGCAACCGCGGACCGCACCGACCCAGCGCCGTCAGATAATTCCTGATTCGACTAAGAAACTGTCGATTGCTGGGATGCTGCGAAAAAAACTGTGCTAACTCGGATAGCACGTCCGTCACTGAGGCCTGTGGAGAAGCGGTCCTGCAATGCATTGCCGCTGGAAGCTCCGTGATTGTTACCCCGTGCATACTACAAATATGCGAGCGAACGGAGTGTATAGGCCTCGTGTCCCTTGGCTACCGGATGGCGTGACCTGTTTGCCGTGGAATCACTGAATGACGAAACTGATCGGATACTCGAGGTCACGTAGCCAATGTGCGGTCGTGTGCACTGCTGTGAGGATGAGGAAGCATTATCGACAGTCTCTTGGACTGTCAATATAACGGAGCGTCCCGACTGACGGACATATGCTCCGAATGTAAAATATCTGAACCACAACATGCAGTCCCCTATGTTGTTGGACGAGAGAGGGACCTCTCTCGCTCACAGCCCGGACGGACCTGGACAAGCCAGGAACCGGACTAACAGGCTTCCTCCGATCTGTCCTCAATCCGCCGTCACTGGGTGAGTACTAAAGTAATTATAGTGCTCGCATCACCCAAAACTCCTTCCTAGACCGCAACGGACGAACCCGGCAGCCGAACCATTCGATGAATGTAAACTACACCGGGTGAGCTAGTGAATGTCACTCCGTCGATCCTACAAGGGACCTCTTAGGCGATAGACATATTCCATGAGCACTTATTGCCGCTAGCTCTTCATTAACTATGACGACAGAGGCACACTTTTGAAAGACATCTCCGTAACTTTGCGAACAAGAAACCAGAAATGCTTGGTAATAGCAAGCATATAATAATAAATATATAGCGTCGTTCAATAATTCGAAAGTTTGTGTGACATTATTGGACTATGTCGGATCTGAGGGACAAAGTCCCTGAACCGAACCAAAAATTTCTAAGTCCACCGACGCTATCAGTTTCTTATCCGGCATCGCAGCATTCTGGTCCGACAAAAAAACCTGTAGAAGATCAAGTCAGATGACATACACAACAGCATATGCTGTTCCGAAAGGGAAAGCTCGGAATCCTCCGAATCCCTTTCGGTATCCCGTCGGACCGGATGAAATTTTCGGACGTCCGTACCCGCTTCCGTGGAGCGTCCCGACCCAGCATCGTCGGATAAAACATATGCGACAGATTCAGTTGTTGCTGGGATGCTGCGATAAGCTGTGCTATTTAGGAAAGCACGTCCGTCCCCGAAGCCTGTGCAGTAGCGGTTTTACGATGCATTGCCGCCGGAAGCTCCGTGTACGTTGACTCCCGCACATTTTCCTATGCGAACGTCCGGAGTCTGCAGGCCTCGTGTCCCTGGCTACTGGATGGTGTGACCTGGTCGCCGATGATTCTCTGACTGGCGAAGCTGACTGGATATCCGAGGTCACGTAGCCAAGAGCGGTCGTGTGTGCTATCATGAGAATGAGGAAGCCTTACTGACAGTCTCTCCGGACTGACTATATGTCGGAGCGTGCCGAGCGACGGACGTATGCTCCGAATGCGAAACATTTTGTACCACAACATCTGGGGCCAGATGTTGTTGTACGAGAGAGGGGCCTCTCTCGCTCGCCGTCCGGATGGACCAGAATGAGCTATGAACCAGACTAAAAGGCTTCCTCCGTTCTCCCTCTAATCCGCCGTCACCGGGTGTGCATTTGGTTGATTTATAGTGCTCGCATCACCCCAAAACTCCTTCTAGACCGCAACGGACGAACCCGACTGCCGAACCATTCGATGAATGGACGCTACACCGGGCAAGCTAGCGGACGTCAAAGGCCGTCGAACCTACTAGGGTCCTCTTAGGCAATTGGCGTATTTACATGAGCACTTTTCCGCTAGCCCTTCATTAATTGTGACGACGGAGGCACACTGTTGGAAGACATAACAGATACATCACCCTAATCTTGAACATCTGAAATAGAAATTGATAAAGTAGAGTGACCCTGCGGGGAAAGGACCGGAATGTCCAATTCCCCACTAACATACCGTGACATACGCTTCCCATGTTGTCATCGAAATCATACGATACAGAACAGGAGTTAATGCGAGTACACTGACCACATATAGAATGATTATAAAAGTCAGAGGAAGACTTCCTCTTATTACAATTGATCAAAATCCTTTCAATGTGAAAAGAAAACAAAGTCCTGGTACTCGCACCAACCCCTGGCAATCAAAATACATAATAATAATATGATCCATTAATATAGAAAAAATAATTGAAATCAAAATATTTTGAAAAAATATTTTTTCAGAACAGCCCAAGTTTCTGAAAAGTAACTTGAGCCCCAATGGATCCCAAGCCTAAGTGTGGACAAAAATTTTAAAAATATTTTAAACAATTTATTCAACACTTACGAACAATAATAATGTATCTAGTTATGATTAAAATAACATCAAGATATATATTTTCAAGAAATCCCCCCCTCACACAGAGGGCTGTTGTAAATGTAAACAATGAGTGTAAAAACACTAAAATAAGACTCCAGGCACCCAGGCCCGAAATCAGTTACCAAAAATACACTATCTGATGCAAAACAGAGACTTCCAGGGAAGAAACTGCAGAACATCAGATGGTAGATGCAGAACACAACGCCTAACCACCCGTAGGTGACGACGTAAACATGGGGAAAAGAACAGAATTCATTCTGTTATTCAGCTAAAACTCCCAAGAAATTTTAGTAATAATAATTACAGAAACTATGCCAAAAGCATGGGAGAATAGCAAGAGGGGACTTAAAGGAAAGGGAGAGAGGAAAACACTGAAAAATCAGTGTAATTAAATAACAAGAATGACAACAAAATGGCTGCTGCCTCGAAAATAGGTAACTTAACATAATTTCATTAAAAAATTTTAAGTTACAGCCCTGATAATATTCTGTCACACATTTTTCCTCTCCTCCTTCTCTATCCTCCTTAGAATCACCATTTCACTAATATTTATGTGTCTGGCATCATTTAAACTGAGATTTACAAGCACAAAGATCAGTTAGATGTTAACTGATGAAGGGCCAAACTTAGAATGATTAATGGCGCCAATTTCGGAACGTCCTTGACACTGCGCATGTGCAGTAGAGGTAAAGTGTGGAGGGCCATTCAGGACATGTTTTCTTTGGTTTTAGATGCAAATTTTGGGGATTGGGGGGCAAAATTTGTGTTTGGCCCTATATTTTAAGAGTTAGCACCAGCAGCTATGTCTGGGTCATTGGTACAGTATAAAAATATTAGTTGTTCACACAACTTACAAGAATGTCACTTTTTATCATGTCATTCTATCTATTTCAGGATAACTGCAGGCAAGGACTAATAAAATTCAAGGCAATTCAAGGCCATTTCTCGACATATTTCCATTTTTCAAGGATTTTCAAGGCCTGTCTTCACTTGTCCTTATCAGGACCATCCAGTTATTACCAACCAGGGGTTAAGAATCAGAGGGTCCTAGTTAGAACTACACCTTCACAAACTTGAGCATATAAAACTACATAGTTATGATTACCTGCTTCGTTAGCACTTTTAATTTATGAATATTCAAGGCTTCTCAAGGCCTCCTGATACATTTTCCACGATTTCAATGGCTTTGAACACTTAGTCAAATTCAAGGATGTTCCTTGAATCCAAGGTCCCGTGGGAACCCTGTATTTTATATCTGATTTAATATCATAGTGTGGTGAGCGAATTGCTCATAGACAGCCAAAATGAGTTTAGTGCACCTAGTAAGACAATTGAGTTCTCACTACGTTATATATTTGTCAAGATCATGTCAATACAAGTACAGTTCAATGTTTGTTTCACAACAGTGTAATTCCAAATCTTCTATCCTATGTAAATAGATAAAAACAGACAAATTTTATTTCAGATTTTCACAAAAACTTTTACATATTACTTGCATAACTTGTTCGCCAATCCTTGTAAAACAAATAAGATTAAATTTAAAAAAAACCTATGTTTTTGAGGCAAAAATGTTAATTTTAATTTCACTGCTTTAAAATAACAATGTAATCAGCTAAAGTTGTGTACTCCCAAGTACTGTTTGATGTCTGTTTCACAACAGTGTTATTCCAAATCCTCTCTCCTATGTAATGTAAATAGATAAAATCAGACAAATTTTATTTCACATTTTTCACATTTTCACAAAAAACTTTTAAAGATGACTACAAATCAAGATAAACTGGTGGTGAACAGCAATTTCACACTTGTGAAATGGCAAATTTTATTTTTTGCAATAATTCCTAGCACTACATGTCGAGAAATATACTGAATCAAAAAAGAAAGTATAATAAACTTTGAGGAGCAATTTTTTTTAGTATTACAGACTTTAATCCCAAACAAATTATTGCAAATTCCTATTTCGAGTCTAGCTGTATGAATTTGCATAATTTCATGTTCTTACTGTTGCCAGCGTCAAGTCAGGACGTCGCAATTCAGACATGGGGTGAAATGAAAAGTTCACACATGCAGTCAATAGCGTGTATGTCCACCGTTTGCCTCTTGGATGGCAAGACATTGACGGTGCATGGACCTGATAAGTCTCTGGATGTCACCCTGTGGTATTGCATTCCACTCCTGCCTTAGAAAATTACATAAATTGCTTAACATCTGAAGATCATGAAGTCATACCCGACAGTCCAATTGAACCCAATGATGCTCGATTGGGAACAAATCTGGGGAAAGTGGGGGCCAGGGAAGAAGTTTGATGCTCTGCTCCTCACGAAAGTCATGACAGATATGCGCCACGTGACATCGGCCATTGTCTTACTGGAATAACTGTGTTCCAACATTAGCGTTGAACAAAGGAACAACAACAGCATTAAGAATTTTGTCCCTATATCGCTGTCCATTCAGATTACCATCAATGAAGATCAACTGCATTCGATGGTGCAAGGAAATTCCTGCCCAAACCATTACACTACCCCCGCAGAAACGGTTGCATTCTCGCACGCAAGCACACCTTTCTCCTCGTCGGTGATACACTCTTGCCCTACCATCAGCATGCTGTAGACAAAATCGTGATTCATCACTAAAAAGAACTATGCTCCAATGCTGTTGAGTCCAGCAAACACGCTGATGTACCCATTCCATTCTGACGGTACGATGATGTTGGGTAAGGATTGGTGCATGGCATGGACGCCTACTGGAGATGGCGTGTTCAGCAAGTCTGTTGCGGACAGTTTGTGCACTGATCCTATTGTTAGTTCTACCAGGAGTAATTACTGCTGTCCTCGTCGCCAGAAGGAAGTGATCCCACAATTGAGACATTCTGATGTGTCGGTCTTGTGCAGGGGTCGTATCTCTTGGTCAACTTGAACGCAGTCGGTCGGCAGTAGATCCAGTGGTTCTATACCTTCCAATGAGGCGGTAAATAGTGGCCACTGTGACACCGAACTCAGCAGCAAGCTCATCTGGAGGTATCCCAGCCTCATGCATACCAATGGCACGCAACCTCTGATTTTCGGTTAATCTTGGCACTTTTAAAAATGTAGGAAGAAAAAACTAGCATGTTTTCTCAATAACCCAGGCTCTCTAGCACAACATAACACAAAGAAAATCGTTGGTCACCCATTCAATTTGACATTCTCGGGTAGCACATGCTATTTTGAAATCCGTAGCAAAATTGTATACGGTTGGGTGGACAACAACAACATGTCTCATTAAACACTCTGCACGACTTCTTGTCCACAAACATGCAACATTAGAACTATTATATTTCATCTTTTATGCTATTTTTTTCATCCTTTATGCTATGTTTTTTTTAGGCCTAAAAAAATAAAAAATCTGTTTCTCAGGCCCTCCCGCATGGTCCTTTTGGCTGCCGCATGCTCTCTTTTTATAACCAATTTAAACTTTAAAAAAAAATAAAAATTAAATGGTTTATGTCTGATATTTTACCCAAGTTAAAAAAATTGATGAATTTGTCCCTTGAGTGCAAGAATGCTTTGCAATGCTTTACACCACCACCCATGCTATTCTGTAGATTATGAGGCCTAATACTTGAACCAAGAACATGAACTTTTGATGGCAAAGAAGAAATTACTGAAATAAAAAATAAAATAAAAAACCGCTCGCCCGCATGCAATTTCACAAATAATGGCCTGAGAAACAAAAGATCTACTTTGTGTGGCCTTATACTTTCTTTATTGTTCTTTTTACCTCCACATAAATACTATTCTGTGCAATTAGCTCATTGGTGGAAACATTATTTTGAATATGAAAGACAAAGTTTGCATATAAACCTAAATAAAAAATTTAAATTTTATAGTAAATTTCCTTTCTTATTATACCTACCACAACTGCTTACTACAGGCTTGCACTACAGTGGAAGACAGTAACTCGGAAAATATACTCTCTATTTTGATCTGTCCCAATGGATTTGGGAAAGAAAAGTGGTGCAAAAGCACCAAGAAAAAATAAGCCAAAACTGGGTCGAGTGCTACAGGCACCCATCCAGTAGCAGACGCTCTTCTCCAAGTACATATCCATGGCTTCCAGTAAACCAGTGCACAGGCAGTAACTAATGAATCATTCTTTTGAATCCGCTAACAATGGAGTTATGTGATCAGCGGGGAGGAAGGATTCTTACCCGAATAAGATGGGAGGGCCTCCATGTAAACAATTGTGGTAGGTATAATAAGAAAGGAAATTTACTATAAAATTTAAATTTCTTATCAACCTACCTTACAATTGTTTACTACAGGCTGAATAGACAATAGGATGGAGGGAATCACATAACCAAACCCCACATAACCCAACTGCACTGGAACCGTGGACAGAGGAAGAGGTCCCTAGGCCTATCAAACCATGGCATCACAATCATTAATAAAAGACAATGAGAGATGAGGCATATGGTTCTGTGCGATGCACAGACAGAAATAGCAGTAACAGCACAGAGCTGGAACTGACCTTGTTAGAAGCCTAATGGCTCCTTCAACTGACACAGATAGAAGGTGGAGAAAGTAGAAGCATTTCTCCAGTAGGCTACCTGCATAACATCCGACAACTTGACGGAGTTAGCATAAGCCCAAGAGGTAGACAATGCACGCACCTCGTGGGCAGAAATATGATTGGTAATACAATCATCAGTCGCTAGATGAGCATAAGCCGTGCGAATAGCAAGACAAATCCATCGAGAAATGGATTGAGGAGAGATCTTCTGTCAACCAGGAATAAGAGACAGAAAAAATTGTTTCCTGCCTTTCCTAATGAACTGCGTCCGATTGAGATAAATGCGAATTGCACGAACCGGACAGAGCAAAGGGCAGTTACCCTCAGCAGAAGGAAGAGCCCTGATACAGATAGGAGGTGGTGTCGTTTCAGGTATCGTAACACTGTTGGGAGAGCTCCTGAAAAAGGCCGGATCAACCGAGAGGGCGTAAAGCTCACTAACCTGTCTGGCTGAGGCAACAGCCATCAGAAAAGCCGCCTTGTATGTGAGAAAACTCATATCCACCTGGGATAAAGGTTCGAATGGTGCCCCCTCCCCCCCCCCCCCCCCCTCAAAGAAAGATTCCATCTTGGGGTAAGCTGCATTCTAGGCCTTTTCAAGGAAAAGTGCTGAACAAGCTTGGAGAGGTATGGATTAGTGCAGGTACGACGCTGTCCCACATAGAAAAAGGTCTCCGAAAGCATGGACGTGTTACCCTTTGATGGTAATGAGCTGGAGACCCTGAGAAGCAAACAGATATACCAGAAACTCTGCAATCTGTGAAATCGAAGGATTGGCATAATCAACAAAGAGATCGGCACACCATTGACAGAAGACCTTCCACTTAGCCGCATAGGCTAAACCGGTAGAGTGCTTCCTTGCAGAAGTAATTCACTCCACTGCTCATCTCGAAAAACCTCTACGGAGGAGACAGGACCTGACAAAAGATATGCGTAAAGGCACAATGAAGTCAGGTCGACTTGAAACCTCCTCGAGTGACCTTGGCAAAGAAGGTTGCGATGTAGAGGGAGACGTGCCGGAACCGCCGCCAACAGAGAGCGGAGCTGATTGATCCATATCCACTGAGGCGACAGGGGAGCGATCAGAATGATTCGACAACTGCAGGTTCATATCTTGGCATGAACCGGAGGTAGAATGGGAACCAGCAGGAAGGCGTAGCTGACAAGACTGTTCCAATCGAGTGACAAAGCATACACGGTGAAAGCCAGATGATCTGGACACAGGGACACGAAAGTGTCGACTTGATGGTTCCAACGAGTCGCAAAGAGATCGATGTGGGGATGACCACTGGAACACTGCCCTGCGGAGCATCCACTCGGTGGAAAAGACCCTGCCCCATCGGGACAGGGAGTCAGCTAGGACATTCAGACGACCGGGAATGTGACGAACCGCCACTCCGGAGTTGACATCCTGAGCGAGCAGTAGAAGATCCCGAGCCAATTCGTACATGGGAACCAAGTGCGTGCTGCCCTGGTTCCGAATGTAAGCAACCATTGTCGAATTGTCGGACAACAGAAGGACCTGGCGATTCAAAAGGTGGGGGATCCACTGCCGGAAACTTAAAAGAAGAGCAAGAAGCTCCTTCTGGTTGATGTGAAGAGCTGCTTGATCCTGGTCCCATGCCTTGTGAAGGGAAAGACCTAGAGGATCCAACATCGCACCCCATCCGAGATCGGTGGCGTCTGCCGTCAGAACACGATCGGACGTGGGTGATTCCAATGGAACCCCCTGCATAATCCACTGAACATCCGTCCAGGGAAGAAGGTGACATTGAAAAGACTCTGGTAACTGAAGCACCAGATCCAGAGAATCGACATTCGGCCTCCAACGACTGAGCAGAAAGTGTTGGAGAGGTCGACATGTAGCCGACATAGAAGAATGAGATCCGTCACCGAACCACAGAGACCGAGCAGTCGGAGAATACTCCGAGCTGTCGCAGACGTGGACTGGGACAGAGTCGGGGCAAAGCTGAGAGAATCACAGCCCTTGCCCGGGGAACCGCCACCGTATTCAGCTGAGTACAGAAATCCATCCTCAGATGACAAAACGACTGAGAAGGGACCAGGTCCAACTTCTCCTCATTGACTCTGAACCCTAGCGATATGAGCAGGCTCAACAGTGTGTCGACATCTGACTCCAGAAAGGCAGCATTGGAATGCCACTGGAGGATATCATCTAGATATGCCGAAGAAGTCACCCTGGACTGTGTGTGATGGAAGGCTATCACATGAGACATCAGTCAGGTGAAACCCAAGCAGACAGGTTGAGGCCGAAAGACATGACCTTGGACTGGAAAACTCGCCCCAGAAAAGTGAACCTGAGATACCGTCGCGATGTCCGATGAATTGGAACGTGAAAGTAAGCGTCTCGCAGGTCGATGCTGGAAGCGAAATCTCCCTGGTGAATGGAGTGGCGAACCGACCTGAAAGTCTCCATGCTGAACTTGGGAGCAATGATAGACTGGTTCAGGATACTCAGATCGATAACCGGTCGGAGTCGGCCGTCCTTCTTCGGCACCAAGAACAGGTGGGAATAACATCCCACTGAATGAATGTTCTTGACGACCTAGATCGCCCCCTTTGACCGGATATTGTCTATCTCCATGATCATAAGCTCTCGACGTGAAACGTCTGAAGGAACTTGTGTTGGAAGAGGCACTCTCCACAGAGTGGGGTGCCCCCGGAAGGATATTCGCAGCCCGGACCGAACAAAATCTAACACCCAAGGATCGGATGTGAATGTGGCCCAATGGTCTGCGAATTCTGATATCCTTCCGCCAACCTGGGACGAACCGAGGCGAGGACCTTCATTTCGAGCCCCGTCGAGGTCCGCGAGAGGAGAAACCACCTCTTCTACTATTTGAAGAATCCCGAGTCCTCCCTCTACCCTGGTGAAGCTTAACCTTACCCTGTGAGTAAGAAGTAGAAGCAACAGGAGGATCAGCCCTTGACTTCGCAGAGGAAGCAGAAGGGTGCTTGTTAGGCTTTGAACAGCCCCTGCCTCCAACAGAAAGCTGATCAAGCTGACGAACCACGAAACCATGGAACAGTTGTGGACCCGCCAAAGAAGCAGATTGAAGAGCAGCGCGCAGCCCCTCAAGAAGGGAACGACAGCATCCCCCCCCCCCCCATGGGTGCAGGAGGAATGGCCACGAGAACGCACCACAAGCTTGGGCAAAAGGCATTGCCCTCAAGGAACAGTCCTGGGCATAACAGAGGTGAGAGCAGTAGAAGAAAAAGGTGAACTCAACACATGTAGAAAGTAGAAGAACACCCCCAACTATGGCCAGAAAAAGGACCAACGGGAACACAACTGAACCCAGACAGTCGACAGGGACCGCAAAAAATAGAAATTCTGCCCTCAACAGAGAGGAGAAATCCTGTCCATACAGCCCCCCACTCCCCCCCATTGACACCTAACTCCAATAATTTAGCAACCGAAATATTTTATGTCCAAACCACGCGGTACGCGAAAGTCGCACGCGAACACGGAGAATATATAAAATACAAAGAAGGTACGTGAAAGTCGCACATGAACACGGAGAATATATAAAATACAATGAAAATATGGTTGAAAATAATAACGAGAATATATAAAACAGAGTCCTGTTATTATGCGATCCTCAGATCCATAATTCCAGTCACAGGTAACCATTATCAACGAGTTGAATTATCACTGTTTTTGAAGGCAAATGGACGTCCAGTCATATGGGCAGACGAAAAAAGAATGATTCATTAGTTACTGCCTGCGCACTGGTTTACCAGAAGCCGTGGATATGTAAGAGTAGAAGAGTAGCATTCGACCCAGTTTTGGCTTGTTTTTTCTTGGTGCTTTTGCACCACTTTTCTTTCCCAAATCCCTTGGGAAAGATCAAAATAGAGAGTATATTTTCCGAGTTATGGTTTTCTACTGTAGTGCAAGCCTGTAGTATACAATTGTAAGGTAGGGTGATAAGAAATTACTGATCTGTTAGGAAATAAACTAAAATCAGATAGAAGAAAAAAATCTCATTCATTCCTGATATAAACAAGGGTGAAACTGCATTAACATTTTTTAATTATGTAACCCCCCAGTGTTACTGTTTCAGTGTACAGGCTAATTTGAATGGAAAGCATCATAACTGTTACACTCATCATTCCAAGAGAATAATGTATGGCTCACTATTGGGATGATTGCTTGTTTGTTTGATTCAGGTTTCAACAGCCAGAGCCATATCATGTCAGAGAATGTTAGGGTTGAGGAAAGTAAGAGGGCCTAGAAAGAACAATGGGGAGAGACTGTCTAATTTCCACTTTACAACTCAATGCATGCAGAATCAGTATTGTCAGAA
The DNA here is from genome assembly GCA_031216915.1 of Pictodentalium vernedei. Lineage (NCBI taxonomy): Eukaryota > Metazoa > Mollusca > Scaphopoda > Dentaliida > Dentaliidae > Pictodentalium > Pictodentalium vernedei. The sequence goes on from CM062291.1 coordinate 248,077,687, forward strand.
GGCATGTGTACCATCCACATGTTGCGATGGGTGGTATTGGGACAATTAAGTACCTCGATATTCAGAAAACGATACCACAGTATATTGTTATACTGATTATATTTTACTGCGATGTGTCAAACAACATATAGGGACAAAACATCTGCTAGCAACTTTGTCTGAAATGTCTGCCCAAAAGACCAAATGTTCATTAATAATTTCACTCCCAAATGGCAGTTAATTAGCATACGATTTGTTCACAATTGTATTGGACATTTTGGACATAATTCGCAACTTTGGAACGAATGACTCGTAAGAGTCTTCATAACATCAGGGTTTGTTTTCCCTTGAGAAAAAAAAATTCCAGGACTTTTTCCAAGCATCTTCCAGGACCTTCTGATAACATAATGCTGACCCTATTTCATACTTGGGGACCTGTTTATAACATAATATTTTGCTACATGTGTGTCTGTACAATAACTTCACCCAGTAAAACAAATGTTAGTTAACTGGTAGAGTGCTGGAAACCCATATTTGAGCTTTATTCTGAAGTGCCGGTACCGCAATTTAAAGGCTTCATATTCTGTGGTGTGCTTCATATTATCTTTGAAGTGATATTATTTTATCTGTTAGGATTTGCCTTGTTACAATTTATAGGAGAGTGCCCATTGGCACTCTCCCATAAATTGTTACAAGGCAAAGATGCACAAACAAATTTTAAGGACCAAAAATAATTTAGCACTCTACCAGTTAATTATGCATAAAGGTTTTCTTTTGTTGACACAGTTCGATAACGGAATAAAAGCTGCCACCTGATTAGCTAATGCAATGAATGTTGCATGAGAGCAGAGCCCTGATTGGACAGTATTTGTGTTATGTTGGAAAAGTTATTTATATCATGCAAGTGGTCACGTAATGGGCCGAATAATAAAGGGAATACCCGATGCACAATTAAGGAGGCATGCTCGTCTTTTTTATGAAACTTTATGCACTGTCAATCTACGCAATTATGCAAGTTATTACAGCAATTTTGTTTCATAAACATGCTAGATTATTGACACTACATATTTTTCAAGCACTTTCCAGGACTTTACTACTGGAGATATGATTTTCAAGCACTTTCCAGGCCCAGGAATTTCGATTTTTTAATTCAAGCACTTTCAAGCACCTTCAAGGACCCGTACGAACCCTGAATATTATCTACACAGCAGTCTTTAACCCTTTACCCAACGAATCGCCCCCATCCGCCCGTGTAAAATGCAAATTCAGTAGTTGAAAAAATACTATTTTTCCAAAAATTTCAACAAAACCATATCATGTGACCCCTCGTTGAAACGAGCTCATCGAGCTCGTTCCAACGAGGGGTCACATGATATGGTTTTGTTGAAATTTTTGGAAAAATTTGAAAAAATGATATTTAAAAAAATAAATTTTGATATCATCTGCATTGGGTAAAGGGTTAATATTATCAGAATACATAATTTGTATTTCAATTTAGCATGCATAATGTACTTTTCATTCTCAACAGAAACAATCTGATTGTTTGAAGTATGCATACACTTTTTACTGCTCTATGAAGCTGAAGTTATACACTGACAATGTTATTTCAAAAACAACAGTTACCATTGTATTTCTAGACAATGACACTCATACCATCTTCATTGTGTGACTTAGCACATTATCTTGTTTGGCATTCAAAGAGCAGGTGGTTACATCTCAACTTGAATCTTGTTCATTTTAAAACACAGCATAATCATTTCTGAATTAAGAATAAATTTTCAAAAGAAGAAGCCTTTTGGCTAGGGCCCTGCAAATCACACATTTTTGATTCAAATCGAATTTTCAATTGAATCGGGCCCATTATCCAAAATTGAATCAAACATCAAATCAAATCAGAGGCACCATGCAGATGACCGATTGGAGAAGTGGGGAGTGCTGTAAACCTGAATTGTTGCGACTGTGATGGCTCAAGTCTTGACTGATAAAATATTCCAATTACATCATCAAGGCATTCCTTCAACGAAGGCACAGGACTAGCCACTAACAACAGCTCATCATCCAGATTGCTTGGAAACTTTAAATTTGCTTTCAACAGTGGTAGTGACTAGTGATATGGGAATTACCACAGGTGGTTACACAAGTGTAGATGCTATTTAAGTTAATATAGAAGAAATTACACTCAAGTCCTTATTTTCAACATTATTTTTGTACAATTTCCATTTAAACGATAAGTTTTGTGAGACAACAAAGATGACTAATGCCAAGCTATATTCCATCAAAAGGATTGGATGGGAAATGACTCGGGAAGCTGATTTCAAATTGAATCGAATACCAACTTGCGATTTGAAATTGAATCGAATCTCAAAGCTTCGCAGGGCCCTACTTTTGGCCTGACCAGCTCTGCTCAGGTGTATAGTTTCTGGAGAAAGCTACCTTCTTGAAAAAATATGAGGGTCATTTGACATTTGTCCTTAATGTAACATTCTACTGAATTTTTCAGCAAATTAAGCTATATAGCAGCCATGACCTGATTTTATGAGAAATTCAAGACCACACCTAACAGGTTAAGAGTTAAAAACTAGAGACTCAAAGTTTTTATTTTTGACCGTTCACAAAAATTCATAAGCTGTTATGTGAGAAAATATAGTCCAGGGTTTCTGCTATACTGGCAGAGAGGCCGTCAAATGGCCGCATTCCCCTACCTGGTCACCAGACATTATCAAAACATTTAATATTCATCCTGAACTGCCCATTCCCCGAGATATATTCGATTTACAGATTGTAGAGTTGCCATTTCTAGACTTCTTTTTCTGTACACAAATTCCGCTGAGAACATCAGTCCATGCGTCACTACATGTATATGTATTCTGTCACAACATCGGGAGAATTGTTGATTTCAAAGTATTTTTTCAACAAGAAATCAAACGAGCAACTTTGACTGATCGTTGTCACAGGACGGACCACAAAGTTTGAATTATGCTGACGCAATAACATTCTAGTGCAGTCATTTTATAAAATACACAGGCGCCATTTCACTCCAATTAAAATGTTTTTATGATGTTTTGGCCTTGTGACATTTCGGCCCGGGACATTTCAACCAACTGAAAGCAGTGGCGGAGCCAGGATTACTAGGTGAGGTGGGTGGGGGGAGGGGGGTGAGTAAAAAGTGTGGAGGGCATTTCAAGCCGAAGGAGTCACGTCACATGCTGAAAGCACAAGCACTGGAGAGGAGGTCGTAGAGGGGGTTCTGTTGTGATTCTTCCCTGGAATGTGCTGAAAATTCATGGAGCAAAAATATGCATTTTTCTTCTGCTAAAGTTTCTGGAATTTTAACAGGGGGTGGGGAGTGGCAACATTTTTTTTGAGGGGGGGGTCAAAAGTCTCCCCCACCCCCCTCCTGGCTATGCCACTGATAGAAAGTGTATCTGGTGTCTGATATTTTAAGATTAAAGAGCTATTGTATTCTTTTCTTGTTGTTTTATCTTCACTTATTTGATAAATATAAGGGGCAAATTTTGTGCAAATCTTCACAATCTTCTTTGTCTCAAGATGCATATTTCTCAGTGATGTTCTCGACTAGAAACTTTATGTTCTAACGAGTCAACCTTAGCGTGATTCGCAGTTCTCCTGTGTGACAACCCCGCAATTAGTCGAGTTGTCCTGTTCCCAATTTCTTCACAAACAAGTTTGACATTCGGTATTGATACAAAAATTTCATTTACAACTAACAATCAAAATCCCAATGATCCCCAAGTCCCTATTCGGTTCAATAGATGGAGGCCGAAACGTTTCGGGGCCAAAATGTCTCAACTGGGGCAAAACTTTATGAGTGAAGTGGAAATGGCTATTACCAGATTCCCGCACCATGAATACACCATCATCCGACTAACTTAACTTGCGTGCTTGTTCACTGTGGTAAACAAGCCCGGTTTTGCTGGTAAAATAGAACCCAGTAGCCAATGCTTGGGGTAGAAGTCCTCTGAAATGGGCAACATGGGTATAAATGATTGGCTAAACTTGAGTTTATGTCTGTGTTGTGGTCATGATTAGCCATTGTGCAGTAATATATGACCTTAAACACCAATAAATAAATAAATAACTTCACTCACATTTCCATACCAGTTTATGGGATTTACAGGTAAGATATAAATTTTAAAAATCTATATTCACTTTGTCAACACGCAACAGTGCCGTGTCCCACCTTTTTTATAAAATTTCAACAAGCGTGAACATGAAAAATTGAGAAAACTTTCTCTCCACTAGGGGCAAAAAAATTTGCTCAGATGCAAGGAAATCATGTCTTGTCAGTGTCACAACTAAAAATTTTCTCCGGCGGGGTGAACCATGGTCATCCCGTCAAATCCTGGGACCGACGGCCTCACTATTTTAAACCTAGCGGAAACCCTGATAGTCATCAACATTCTGAGTAGCAGAATTCTTTTGTTTGTTTGTTTACTGAGGTTTAACAAGAATTTCAACAGCCTGGGTCATATTGTGTCAGACAGTTTTACAGATGGAAGAAGGTGGATAACCTGGAGAGAACCTCTGAGCAGCAAGGAGAAACAGCACATGCAGAGTTAAAAGCTGTTGAAGGCACGTGCACAATCAATGTGCCATATGACTTAGTACACAATGCCACCATGTCCCCAAATAGAAAGTCAAGATTAACTCTTAACCCTTTACCCAACAAATCACCCACATCCGCTTGCGTAATATGCAAATTCAGCAGCTCAAAAAATATTATTTTTCGAAATATTTCAACGAAACCATATCATGTGACCCCTCTTTGGAATGAGCTCGTCGATATGTTTTTGTTCAAAAT